>CM061556.1:35927708-37127708 GCA_030864225.1 Capsicum baccatum var. pendulum
TGTGCTCTTGGGATAAGGCTAAGGGAATGGTCTCCGACCCTTGGTGGGCTTGAGATATCCGTCATGGCCAGAAATGGATTCGAATCGTGAAAAATTCTAAAAAAATGTTTTCACTTCAAATCAGTCATAAAAAATCAAATATAACTCTAATATGTATTTATTTACACATACTACTACTGTTTTCAAACACCATTTTATCATTTTTGTGCATGTTTGACCATAGAATATGTTTCAACTTTTTAAATTTAAAAATCTCCAAAATGTTATTTTCGCTTCAAATCACTCCTAAAATTTCAAACATAACTCACTTTAGTATCTATATACAAACAAAACTTCAGTTTTAAAATACCATTTACATCATTTTTTTCTTCAAATTTCACAATTTTTATGATCAAACATCAACTTATAATCTCTTTCTTTCAAACAACAACATACTCAATGAAATTCCACAAACAAAACTTGGAGTAGGTAGATTGTACACAACCTTACCACTACCTCATAAAGATAAAAAGTCTATTTTCGAAAGACCTTTGACACAAGTGCAAATAATATATTTTCTTTCAAACAAAAAAAATTAAATAGAAAAAAGGAACTTTTTTAAAGAAGGAAAATGAAAATAATAATAATAGAGAAATTACCAAATTGAAGAAAGAGAAAAAAATGTGTCGATTCACTCTTCCCCTTCTAAATCCTTTTAAATTCAACAACAACAATGGCGCCACCACTGTCGGCGGTAAAAACCCTCAGGTTCGATCCAAATTCCTCAAGCAAAAAGGAAGATTTCTCATCTCTTTTCTAGATAAATACATAAAGCCTAAATCACATACTACTATCCTTTTTGATGGAATTGTCCTCACACCAGCTACTCAACCTGAATTTCAAATTAACCTGGTCCAATTGCTTGTTCTTGACCCAACAATTCTTGTCAACCCAATAACCACTTGTGTGGCCTTAGTATCATAACATGAACACAATATATTTAATGTGGAGTATGATTTTAGGTGTAAAAATACAACTAAAATTACAATTAATAGTAGATATGAATTCATAACTTTAAAAATACAATGAGTTCAATGCTAATGACTTTAAAAGGCAAACCCATCATGCTACACTTAAATCATTTCATACAATGATTTTTAATATTTTGGAGGAGGAGTCATTCGAGTCAAATGACATGATAGTTGTGCTTTTGAGCAATATCATATCTTTTACAAAATTAAAGTTCAAAAGATGATCAACTAGAATTATTTTGAGTTTATTGTGTACTATAATTAGGGGTGGGTGTTCGGTATTCGGCTCGGTATTATCATAATTTGGGTTCGGTAATTCGATAATCGGTAAATGAAAGTACATACCAAATACCATACCATTAAACTTTTGTTTGGTAATTCGATAATCAATAAATTAAACTTAGGTTTGGTACGATATTTGGTAATACCATATTAAAGTTAAATTTGGTAGACTCTACTCTAGGCCAATGATAACAGTTTACTTTAGAACTGAATCAAAACACAAGATAAAGATTTTGCCCTATGCCTTATGGAAACAACACTTTTTAACACTTCATTGGTGATGTTTTATAGCTCATTCATCATCTGTTGATTTAATATAATAATTGCTTAATGCAGAAATGACTCTGAAAGATAATAGCCACATCTGTTCCTCAAATATTTACCTCGTAGTGACTAGGAGTAAGTTTAAATAAAAGAATTCACTAACCCTTTCATCAAGAATAACTTATGAGATATTTAAAATCATACAATATAGTGTCAAACCTTTTTGATAGCTTAGATATGGCAGGAAATGAGTAACTCTGCATCAACTCTCTTACTGGACAAAACTTAGATATACCTAAAAGTTGCATCAAGACTAGACAAGTTCAGGTTGTCTTGATAGATAAAACTAGAATGAAGAAAATAAAGTAAGATGAAACAATAACTTCATTTTTGAACAAGTTGTCCACTGCTGCTAACAATAAAAATTTTAAAAGTGATTTTCATTTAAAGTAGATTCAACTGCAGATACCACAATTATCTGGAAAGATAGATGAGATCAAGGAAAATAATAAGTTTCTATAAATCTCAGAGAAGCTTTTAGTAGAAAGGTCCATACTTTAGAGCAGCTACCAGTTCGGCAAATAGACCACTCAAAAATTCCCAAATAAGCAAGTTTATTATTCACTCCCACAGCACAAGATTTGAACTTTCTCAGTAAAGTTCAAATTTTTCTCTTCTCATTCCAACATAAACTGAATTCTGTACTATACCCAAACAACAACTACTCCTCAGTCCCAAACAAGTAGGGGTCGGCTATATCCTATATGAATCCCCAGACCTCAATTCCAAATAATTTGAGATCAGTAATATGAATCCCCATGACACGCAAGCAACAACGACTATGTCTTAGTCCCAAATAATCTATTTAGGTCGACTATATGGCAGAAAATAAGTCCCAGCTCGATGTTAGACAAAGTTTTTTCAATCATTGTTACCTTCACTCTACTGTTTCTATCGCAATTAGAGATTGAAGGAAATCCACTAGCTCCACCAATCAATCCTTAATTGCCCTGCGTTCAAGATTTTTTCAGGTTTTGATTGGCCATGAAAAACATCTCCACAAATCACATGTCCAAGGGAGAGTTATCATAATGTAGAAATAGGATTTGAGGTAAACCAACTCAATGGGCCAAACATAAGTTTAGAACTGAATTAAAACACAGGATAAAGTTTCTGTCCTATGTCTTATAGAAACAACACTTCTTAAGTTTTCTTTTCACATCACTGGAGTATAACCCTTTCCATGCATCCCTCTATTCTGCATCTTCTAAATTCTAATACTTAGAAATGGTACACAAAAACTTATGGGACAGACTTAAATTACATAACATAACAAATTTACAGCGAAATCCATAAAAAATTTTACTAAGTTAAGTCAGTGCCACTTCAAGCCAAGTAAATATACCGAAAGCAACACACAAGAATGTTCAGATTATTATATCAAGTAGGAGTAATTATGCCACTGTTCGAATTCAAGAAGGCTAGCATATGTGTGATCCCAGACTCCAATGAAAAGGACTCCGTAATGATACTAACAGACACACCTGATATCTCACTAAGGAAATTAATTTATTGCTCCTGGCCTCCTGCTTATACCCATTTTTTATATCAAGAACATAAACCTAATCTGTAGGTTCTGTAGGAAAGGCTACAGACACAATGACTTCATCAACTTTGATACACCAAATCTTACTATTTATACATGTACTCTGTCTCCCTTCATAGAGAAAGGAACCATGCTCTTCTATGATCTAACTTTTTGTGAGTAACCAAAAAAATTCAAAAGTTAGCAGTTTACAGCCAGTATACGAACATAAAACTTGCATGACGATAAATTACCTAACACACAGAATCAGCCCCATGCTTGTATAAGCTGTAAGCAATTAATCATCTATTTTTTCCATATTGCTATCAAATGGATCAGTTAATTCAATTCCAAAACACACCAAATGTTATGATCTTACTTCATCATCATTCACTCTTTAATAGAAAATTAAGTTAATGTTTACAATCATGGTAATGCTAACAGTTTAAAACAGTCCAGTCACTTCACTCTCGTTCTTGAGTGAGTTCTCTATTCCTCCAGAAATAAAAGTTTATTGCACACCAAAATCCATCAAGATTTACTCATAGTCACCACATTGAAGAGAACCTGAAAATGAGAATCTCATTAGCAAGCTTCAAACTATGTTCTAATATATAAAAAAAGATAGTATATATCTTTCAAGGCATGCGTAATTGTCTCACGTTAATACTCCATCTCATATCTTAACAAATCATTAAACATTAAAGTTATATATATCACCAAATAGCAGAAAAATCCTAAACCACCTTGACATCAAGCCAAATCATTAATAAATAATAAACTAAATTGATTAAAAAGCCAAAAATTACTTAAGGATTGAGGCAACTTGAGACTAGAAATCAAGTAAGGAGGGGATCTTCAAGCTATCTATCATATCTAAAGAGCTTTAAGGTGTCATATAATTAGACTAAATAAAAAAATATTTTAAATAAAAAAAATACAAAAATATACCATGTTCAGGTTGTATAAGATCATCAAAATTTTATTCAACGTCTATAGGAAGAGGCTCACTTCAATCCCAATCTTGAAGGCAAATAATAGCTTGCACTAATTCCAGAGTCAATGAACCCCTAAATGAATCAATAATACGACTGCTAGTGCTAAATGCACATTCCGATGCTACACTAGATATCGATATTACCAACACATCACGGGCCATCTCGGCAAGAACTTTATATCTAGGAGCAGTAACTTTCCACCATGATAAGCTATTAAAATTTTCATCATCAGGCTCTTGTTCTTCACTGAAATATTTTTTCAACTTTGACTTACCACCCGAACTTGTAGTATCTTATTTTTTTCTTTTTTATCTCAATTCTATTTCTCACTTTTTTCGATTTTGTGCTAATATTAGAGCTTGATATATTTGATGTCTCACCTAATGAATTTAGAGATAAAAGATGTATGTAAAGATGCATTAGAAATTTTTTTCGCATACTCTTGAAACAGAGATTTCATATAAGTCTCCACTTCATCTCTTATTTTACTCACCTTTTCCTGTCCATACATATCCATAAGTGTGTCTCCCACATACGCACGACTGTTACGAGGGTCTAATATAGAGGCAATAAAGAATAGTTTATTCATTTTTTCAGGAGCACCCCAATACTTAACAAATTTTTCTTTCATCTTTTATACCATTTTGCTCAAAGCAAGATCATCATCTTTCATACAGTATTTTAAATAATTGTAAAGCTCAACTATGTCTTCAAAGTGAACATTAGAAGTAACATAGAGTGCACCTGAAACCTTCACAATTAGATCATAAAACCTTTTAAGAAATAATACCACATTTCTCACATTTTGCCAGTCATCATTTTTAAGCAACTGCAACACTTCCATCTTTACAAATATTAGTAGCAAGATAAGTTGACAATCCACTATCTTCAAGGTCATACCTATTAAATGCAGCCTCAAAATGTTGTTTAGTATCCAACATCAAATAAGTAGAATTCCACCTAGTAGGAACATCCAAACACAATGACTTCTTACATTCTATATTTTCAAATTTACAACATTGGTTAAATTTTTTAATTCTTGCAGGAGATACTTTAATATACTTCACTATTTGTTTAACACGTTTGACAGATGCATCAATTTCTTTCAAGTCATCTTGTGCTATTAGATTGAGAATGTGATCCATATATCCAACATGAAGATGTTCACCAAATTTCATGTTAGATCCCCAACTCACCAATTGTTTATGTAATTGTTTTACCATGACATCATTTGAAAAAGCATTATCTACTGTTATAGTGAAGATTTTATCCAATTTCCTATCAAGCAAACACTTACTAACACAATGGGCCATTTAGTTCCCCTTATGACTAGAGACAACTTGAAAGTTTAAAATCCGTTTACGCAAGACCCAAACATTATCAATAAAATGCACTATCAAACACATATAATTTATTCTTTATAAAGAAGTTCATGTGTTTGTGGTTAGACAAACTCTGGGTGATGTTTCTTTAAAATACTTTATCAAATTTTGCTTCTCTTAACCAAAAATTGTATAACAATCCCTAGTTAATGTCCTTCGGGAGGGAATTCGAAACAAAGGTTGAGTTTTCTCATAAACTTCTTAAAACCATCCTTCTCTACAAAACAAAAAGGAAGCTCGTCAAGAATTAACATCTCAGCTAAACTCCTCCTAGATACCTCTTGATCAAAAATCCAACACACCCCATCACCTTTTTCACCTTGTTCTAGAAAGTTTAAATATTTTTGCTTGAAAGTGTTCACTTTATTTGAATTTTTAGGACATTTTCAAATGACTATTCAGCCCACTTGTTTTATTTCTAGAAGCAGCTCTAAGAACTTTACCACAATACTTACACTTTGCTTTGGTCACCCCATCTTCTACGAACTTCACATAATACGACCAAGCAAGAGACCTGGATTCCATGGATTTTCTCTTCATTGATAGTTGATCATCTTTCGGTGTTAAATTGAGAGACTCAATAATAGGTGCGCTTTCATTCGTAGCCACATTGATTGCTTGACTTGAGTCATCATCCATCTATTCAATATTTTAAAACAAAAATCAATATGTGAACTTGAAAATATTTGAGTTAAAGACTTGAAATAATCAAATAAATAGTCGTAACAAAGAGAAAATATATGAAAATATGAAATCATAAAAATCAGCTCAAAAAACAATATATATGAAAATATGAAATCATAAAAATCAGCTAAAAAAACAATCAGATTAAAACACAATTCGTTAATGAAATAATAGAAAAAAACAAAAAATGACTAATAGAAGAATCAGAAAATAACATCACATTAATATTCTAATAAATCAAAACAAAAATCAAACAAAAAAATTGAATTGAACGGTAATTAGAAGACGAAATTGTACATTAAAAGACAACTCCTACAAAAGAAGAGGAACAAGAACAACTCTTGTAGAAGAAGATGAAAAATTCATGGAAGAAGAGCAATTCATACGGACTAAAAAGAGTATAGGCGTATAGCCGTATAGAGCAATAGCAGTCAACACTCCGCAGAGGATTTTGACTTATAATATTAATAAGTTATACATAAAGTGTATAGGGTTTTGAAAAATTTAAAATTAATATAGTATTATAGACTTTTAGGTTATGGGGATCTTTTGTAGAATATTAGTTTGGACTCGTGGCCTATGGAGTATAGACTATGGTCAGTTAACAATAATTTGATATCCGGTAAATATCAAATACCAAATGGTAGTAATATCTTTTATCAATCCCAAACTCAAATACCATAATTTTAAAAGTTTACTTCCAATTGTCATACCAAATTCAGTGATTCAATTTGATAATTCGATTTTTGAAATTTTATGCCCAGCCCTAAGTCTATAATACAGGCACTAGAACACTAGCTTTGTCATCGATTAATTAGTTGGAGCTGACAAAATTAGTTTGCTAGATGCAAGTTGATAAACATTAGTACCGTACCATGTTCCCTCCCATTTTGGGGCATGATACGATAGCCCACCAATTAGATCGACAATCAAATATTTCTCTCACGCAAGTGTTACTTGACATTTAAATTAGATATATTACTCAAAATAAAATTTCTCATGATGGGATTGAAAAAATATTTAACAATTTGAATTTATGGATAGAGAAAAAGATATCCAAATAATATATTTTATTAAGTTCAAGTATTTATTGGATAGAGCTAAATTTAAATATTAGTCAAAATCGATATTTGTAGATGATCTTTAATTGATTATAAATCTATTTATACTACCTTATAAACATGAACTTCAAAAGTTTAAAGTAAAATGACCTAAACACTCTTTTTAAAACTTATTAACCTATTATTAATTTTAAAAAATTAAAAAAAGGTCCTAAAAACAACACCAAATGAGTAATGAGGGTTCGATCCTGGGTATGGAAAAAATTCTATTAGGGAGCGCTTCTCCCCGAATGGGGCCCTACGCGGCGCGAATCCAGATTAGTCGGGCTCCAATGCCGGGTACCGGATACCGGATGAGAAACCGAGAAAAAAAAAACAGTAATATGCCTCCTGGGGAAACGTTGCGACCTTTAGAAACTCTATGTCGAGTCTCAGGAAACATAGAGCATACAGACTGAAAAAATGACGATCACATTGATTGACAAACCTAATGAAGGGTGACATTGTTGGCATGCCATCCATCAAATAATTTATAAATTGATGTTTTACCAGTTCTTCAAAAGGTATATGTTGCTGTTTTCAGACATTCTTCTATTTTTTCATCAATAAGACAAATGCCAAATTGATTTTTCAAAGTTCTATTTCAGTTGAAATCAATCTTTTGATCTACGTGTTACTTTCGATCTTGCATATGACTTGATCTGCTAACAGGTTGTACTAATATTCTCTTTATGTTAGTGCATTTCTACATTTTGCTACTATTATTTTTTTTTGACGGGCATTTTTTATTAGTACGCTAATCGTGTAAGTTTTTTCAAATCCAACTTAACGTTTATCTAAATGCTACTCCAGGATTTCTATACAGTTTGGACTTCATATTGATTTTTATATTGCTATAGACTAAATATCTAATACTAAGATTTTGGTTAATACACATATTCTCGATCAATCGACAATGGAATAGAGAATGAAGAATTGTTTGAACTAAATCTTTTAGGCTTTCTATTTCATGTATTGAACTTCTGGTGAGACCATATTAACAACAAGAAATTAAGGATAAGTTTAATGAACTCTCCATATCAAGGACTGCAAACTCGTCTACTTGCTTTGAACAAGATATCATACTTTTATGAAGGTCTTTATGTTTTACGTAACTTAAAGGTCTTGCTTCACGTATATGATTACTAATTGCTTTTCTTCGTGAGAGGTCTCTGCATATGATTTAATAGAATGATTGAAGGTTAAAAAATTTGTGTATATAAACATTGGCTTAGAAACGTTGCAAACTTGGGTTTGCAATAGCAGGGGACGCTAGCTTGTACATTTCACCCTTTGTTGGCTAAGCAAGAACAAATGACAAGGTTATGGCTTATTCATGGAAGGTTTCAGTTATTTCATTTACTCCCTCCATTTCATTTTACTTGGCTCATATGATAAAAATACTTATTTTATTTATTTGTTCAATTTATGAAATCAAGTGAATTTCTTTATATTTTTTTCTTTTTACCCCTAGTATTAAATAACTACATAAAAGTAATTATAGTCAAGCTCAAAAATTTAAAGCATCATTAATAAGGTTAATTTAGTAAAATAAATCCTAATTAAAGTTGGGATGTATCATAGTTTACTAGTTTAGGATACGGGCGTTGCACGTGTATCTCACGTCAACTTATAAAATTGTATATACAAAAATAAAATTATTTAAAAATAATAGCAACTAACATTAAAATAAATTCTTCAGTTCCTCCATCTGTTGGAAATATCCAAATCTATGCAAGAATCAGAGAATATCAATGGTAGTCAGCTAATCATATTCAAAAAATATAAAATCAAAGAAAAGTTATCATTAATTACAAGTAACAAAACAAAGAAAATCGAGGCCAGTGTTGATGTCAACCTAGCATTTTTTGTACTACATTATAAGTTTACATGTCCATTATATACAGTAGGTTCTTCATTGCTCCCAAATTGATTAGATCACTCTTTGAATTTCAAATTCTCCTCTCTTTTACAGCATATAAAGTCAAATTTTTCGCCGCTATGGGCGTGAATACTGTAAACGTTTACTTTTCAACTATTGAACTCACTCACATAAATTATTCAGGTCGTAAAAAAAAAATCAAAAACATTCTATCAAATATCACATATTCATAAGACAAAGAAAGGAGACAATACATGTTCATAAATCAGTGAACTTGTATAGAATTAATATTGATGTAAGCGTCAATAGTAGATTCCACAACTCAATCGTGTTGATGGTCCCGAAAAGGATCACACCCCAAGAAAGTTAATATAGATAGCATAACTCGACACAAATATTAATAGCTGATTTTATGGCTCAAACTTGTGACTATATATATAGGTCACACAAAAATAACTTTATCATTGCTCCACAAGACTACTCGCCACAAGATCCTTTTTCTATTATTTTGTTTATTTATCGAATTATAAAATGGAAAAATCTTAATTGGAGTAGTTAGAAGTCAGATGTTGGCTAACCATTCACTAAGAGATGATATTGCAAAAGGCATTTCCTTGTCATCCAAAATTTGCAGACGTTTTCACCAATCGCCATTTTCTTTCTCATCTCATCCACACAAAGCAATATTCTAAAAAAAAGTTTAAATCTTATACATTAATAATGCAAATAATTCTTATAACATTATCAATACAGTTAGATAAATTATAATAAGTTATTGTTTACTCTAATAATCGGCTCATTCGTATGACTGTATCCAACTCAAGTTCTTCAATCATCGCCATGCTATTACCCCAAATCACCACATGTTGATCACATTATTATGAATGCATTGGCCTCAGTGTTGTCAATAACCAAATTCATGAACTGATCAAATCTAGGAAGAGTTCCCACAACTTAGCGATTGACATTCAACTTGATTTGGAGTTTTGTGTCCATACACTTTTTGAGATCTGAAGACTAACTCATTCTACTCATCTTTTTATACTCTTTTCATCTTTAAAAGGCAAACAGTGTTGGGTTCGAAATCGAGAGGGCGTCATGCGGAAGCATAAAGTTTGCAAACCATAGAGATAATAAATCAGATGACACAAGAATATACTAAAAACATATTATTGAATATGGTTTGGTCAAACGACCTACATATTAAAAATAAAATTGAAAAACCTAAAACTTATTGAGAGAAATCTCTCCTAAACAAAGACCCTTTAAAGACTACATTGTGGATATTATTGGGTTATGATATGAGAAGGGGGTCTTCTATTTATAAAGTCCCAAAACCTTTCCTCCAAGAAAGAGGTTTGCCAAATATGAAAAAGTTTTATATTTTCCTTTTACGAAAAATAAAATTAATTATGGTAACTTTTATTTTCCTTCCAAGAAAAAGTAAAACTTAATTTTGGTAAAAAAATCACGGCAAAAACTCTAACAAATCTCCCTTTTTTGGCTTGATTTTCTGTAAAATATTCATGATCCTCCTTCTTCTTGTGCATGATCTTCGTTCTTCACATATTCTTCATATATCACTATTGTTTGACATGTTTTAAAAATTGAACCTTTTGGAGTTAAAATATATCAGCCATTTTCGGGTTAAAAATATTGGAGCTCTTTTGCAGGGTTAAAGTGAGCTTTATTTTCAAATATGTGACAGCAGGATTGTAGAAAATATGATAGACAATCGTCTCCACATGTATCTTTTGGACGTATATCTTCATCATCATCAAATTGGTTGCAACTTTGTTCAACAATTGAACCATCGAATCATTGAACCGTGGGCTCTGATACCACTTGTTGGGTTTGAAATCGAGAGGGCGTCATACGGAAGCATAAAGTTTGCAAACCATAGAGATAATAAATCAGATGACACAAAAATATACTAAAAAGATATTATTGAATATGGTTTGGTCAAATGACCTATATATTAAAAATAAAATTGAAAAACCTAAAACCTATTGGGAGAAATCTCTCCCTAAACAAAAGACTCTTTAAAGACTACAATGTGGATGTTATTCTGTTATGGTATGAGAAGGGGGTGTTCTATTTATATAATCCCAAAACTTTTCCTCCAAGAAAGAGGTTTACCAAATATGGAAAAGTTTTATATTTTCCTTTTGGAAAAAATAAAAGTAATTATGGTAACTTTTGTTTTCCTTCCAAAACAAGTAAGACTTAATTTTGGTAAGAAAATCAGGACAAAAACCCTAACAAATGGATGTATAAGAAATATATATATATATATATATATATATATATATATATATATAGTAACAAAACTATAAACCAAAGTAAATATTTTTTGATTTTTTAAGGTTTCCTTTTCACCTTCACCTCCATTCTCACCCAGAACTAATTTATTATATAACCTATATGGACTAACTTCATGCTACAATAACTAACTTCAAAAAGTTAAAAAAAAATTATTTAATCTAAGAGTAGAAAAGAAAAGAGATAGACCATTGATTTTGTCAGCTACTTCAGTTGACACCAACATACTTATTTTGTCCAATTTTCGATTAGAATTTCCAATTGAATGACACACATGTTGATTATGTATAATTCATGTATAAGCTTTAAACTATTGATTAAAAGAAATAAAGAAAAGTAGAAAGAACAACGATAATGAATATTGCAAGAAGACGGCTTTAATCAAAATAAAAATAAGAAAATAGTATAAAGTCGTTATTTTTTTGTAAATAACAATTAACTAGCTCTTTATAACTTAAAATCGTTCATACCACAAGCGTAGCTAGAAATTCATTTATGATACAAACAAACACCAATATAATATGACGGAGAAGACGGTTAGTAGTCAACCTAAAAAATAAGTACAAAAAAAATATTCAAAACCAAAATTTCAAGAACGAAAAAAATAAAAACATTAACAAGTAATACAACTACAAAAGAGGACGAAAATCAGGACTTACTTGATAAAGAGTAATTGTTGATGAAATCTTTGCTTCCTAGAGGTGCTTCTTTTCTTTCAATTTTCTGTATTTGCTTGCATAAGGAAAACGTTTGTACGTGCACAAAAAAAAATCAACTTTTGGTGGACACTAATGAAACCCAGAAAATATTACTTAAATAGAATTGATTGTAGAAAATTATAATTGATTTAGAAGTGTTAAATATTTCATATTTTAGGACTTATAAACTAAATAGGACACAAATTTTGGAAAACCTCAAAAAAGTATCAATTGAATTTTTTTTTCAGTTTGAATAATTAACTTTTTTAGAAATTTAATAAGAGAAAAAAAATGATTTTATCTAAAGGGGAGTCTTTTAATGAAGCATAAAAAGTTCAAATAACTTTTGGTCTTCACACTTTTAATATATTATAAATATAAATTATAAATAAATATAAATTATAGATATAGATTACGCAGTACTCTGCCCATCGACTGATTTTATCAGTAAAAGCTTAGAAAGTTGGCCCTTGTATTTTTTATTTTTTTTTTGGAGGGGGGGGGGGGGGGAGGCGGGGGAAGGGGGGCGAGGAGTTGGCCCTTGTATATATTTTCTCAAGAATTTCATGTATATCACCTGTTACTTCCCCATTCTTCATATTAGGAGAAAATGGAAGAAAAAATTTAACAAACTATCATGGAATGTATACTTCACGAAATGAGAATAAGGTTAATTCCAACATGTCGAAAGTTGTTCGAATTTCTCATACTAATTGTGATGCTCTTTCAAGTATAATGATGATGATGAAAAAAAGAAGCAAAAATATGTTACAGACATTAGGTCTGAAAAAAAAAACAGTTTGTGTAGATGTGACAAAAATATCAAATTTAATACCGACGACAAAGAACAAAAAAAAGATGAATTTGAAGAAAAAGGAGAATGTTGAGAAAACTATTATCGTTTTATGATCAAACTGCAATTTAAATACGTGATCCTGATGCTTTGCTAAATTTTTACTAAACCACCAAAAATAAATGGTATTCTCTTACCTCTGTATCGATTTTTGTTTTGTGATAATTTTTCATTAATGGATCAATTCTCTTAAACTTTTCAACTATTTCAGGACTCTCTTCAATGTTAAGGTATGATGTATTTTTTTTTTAATAGAAAAAAGAAATTTGTATTCAACCAAGTGTAAAATTATATACACCAATCAACCCATTTGAACTCTCAAGCTGACATCTCAACACCACAAACTACTAACTCTAAGAACTATACATTTTTAGCTAGGATATTTGTCTAAGGGTGCATTTATTTTTTTAAGATTAAGACGTTTAAATTTGAATGGATATCTGAATGATTAAGATGTTTCTAGATCTGAATGGCGAATGATTAAACTGTTTGTTTTTTAACATCTGAATTACGTAATATATTTATTCGTGATAAATATGCAATTCAAATTTAAAAAGTAATAAAACATTGAATTATATGAAAAAATATATTAGATAAAGTATTAACTTAAACATTAAAATTATTATTTGAGTAACAACTAAAATATTTAAAGATAAAGATATTATGTTAAATATAATTATTAAACTATTTAAATTATTAAAAAAGATACCGATTAAAAATTATTGTAATAAGATGTAATTATAAAAAATTAAATGTAACATAAAGTACTCTATCAATTAAACTAACCCAATAAATTAAAATAATTAGTCAGATATAGTTTTGACTTAGATGCATAAATATTAACGTATTTGAATAACTAATTAATAATCATCTAATTTTAACTTTTCAATAATAAAAAAAAATAAAAAATAACTAAATTACGGAACTCTCAAATGCTTCAACTTCAATGCATTAGCTTGAGTGCAAGTTCCTCATGCATATTGTGCATTATCTGAGACTCTTCAACTGTCCAGCTAGGTCCGTTTGTTTCCTCAAATGTTTCTTATTGTTGTTCTTCTTCATCAAATATTACTTGAGGTGTATCAAATTGATTAAACAATTCATCATTGATGCGTTCCTTTCTGATAAAATTATTAACTGTAAAGCATGCAATAACAACATTTCTTTGGATATTGATAGGATATGAAGCCATCTTGTCCAATATAGGAAATCTTGCTTTTAGTACTCCGTACGAACGTTCGATAACATTTTTAAGTTGTGCATGAGCATGATTAAACTTTTCCTCCTTAGTTAATGACACGCCTACGACGATAATCTCCTAGCCAATATCTAACATTACGATACGGTGCTAGAAATCCTCAAGCATTAGAATATGCCGCATCACATAGATAATATTTATCCGACGTTAAAATAAAAAAATTAGTTTACCATATTAAAAGGCTAAATAATTATTTTAATCATTTAAAGTTTATTACTACTCGGTGGAGAAAATGTAAAGCCATTATCTGAATTATATACAACTTCTGCTAGAACTCGTGCTTCATGTGCTACCCCTTCCCATCCAGCATAAACATAAGTGAAGATCATATTAAAGTCACATATTGCTAGAATATTCTGGCAGTATTTGTCCTTTTCTCTTCCTCTATAAATAATTTGTTGATTAGCAGGGACAACAACGTGTACTAATGTTCCATCTAGTGCACCTATTGCTCCCTGTTAATTTATACATTTATGTCAACATAATAAAAAAAAATTCTTCTAAAATTCTATAATAAGAATTTAAAAATAGTACCTTAGAAATTCTTCGCATCCTCTTATTATGAGCACCAGGAATATTCATATTTGAATCAAATGTTGTAGGTACAATCATCTCTTTTGCAAATTTTATCATTACCTCAAGAACCTCATGAAAATACTTGTGCACCATTTGCGAAACAATGCTGAAATCTTCTCTTAATAACGACGTAATACTCATTATGTCCCATAATAGTTGAAAACATTGCTATCTTTTCTTCAACAGATATATGTTTGCTTATTAGTGAGCCATCCATTTTGTTTAAAATATCGATATAGCCGAACATATACATCACGCAACATGCGCATCAATTCTATACACCATTAATTAGAACCAGACAATAATTCTAATGTATATTTTTCACCAGATAAAGATGATGTTAAATCTTTATTTCTTCGATCATATGTGAGTCTATAATATTTTATTTGCTAATATAAGCTCATCAATCATAATATTTGATCATCAATATTCATATCGAATCTTTTTACGAATAAAAAAATAATGCACAATAATAAGTACAACTAGCTACATATTTTGCAAGATCAAAAATTACATATAACAATAACAAAGTGATTATAAAAATTTTATACTCCGCAAACATAGCAAAACATAAAAACTATGTAGTTCACCAGCAAACATGTTTCATAAGCATCACATATAGCATTACAAAGTTTCAAAAATTATTATAAAAATTAAATTAAAAAAATAAAAACTAGATTTCTTGAAATCTGCAGCTAATAAATATGCTAGTAATTCACAAAATTAAAGAATACCTATTTTTTCCATGACTTTAACTCAATTCTCTATATTATCAGTCTCTGTTAGTTTCATTCTTGCTTTTGATATCTATCACCTTCACAAAGTATACTAAAAGTTGCAGAGAACAACGGATCTCCCCATCCAAGTTCATCTAACTTTTTCATACATTCCTCAATTTTAGGTGCACTATTTCTGTTAATTAATATTTCAATGCAGTACTTATTTTCTCATCAATTTACAATCGGGTTGATGCTTTTTTTCTTTTCTTTTCCAAATTCTTTTTTTCAATTGAAATTGAAGATTGAGATGAAAAATCTTTAAAAGCTTCATCATTTTTTTATCAACTAGATCTTGTAAATCATCAAGATCTATATTAGTAGATGCAGAAGGGGCACCTGACCGCAGAGTTGTACAACTTGAACTCCAACCATGAACGTTTATTGCAGTAGAACACTTAAAGAGTGTTGTACAAAGTTTTGGAAAGGGTAGTGATAATTTCTTCAATACCTTTGCTTTTGGATGAACCTATATTCAAATATAAGAAGTCATACTTTTTATATACACCTTAAACTGTTCTCTTTATAGTAAATAAAAGGAGAAAAAAAATACTATATAATGAACTAACCTTTATATATTCTTCTCACTCACTATTAGACATTTGAATGGTATTAGTTGTTGAGTCATAAATATTACCTGTCTTTTTAGTTAGTGGCAACCAAGCTTGATATTTTTCTTTTATATAATCGTATTGGTTCTTCATCTTCTTTTGTGTAGCTACAAAGTTATGCGTAGTCACCAAGATATCTTTAATTCTATCCTATGATTCAACTTTCAAACTACTTCCACATCTCCCGTTCAATGATACTTCTTGAAAACAAGATTCTAAAAAAGTTTTTAGAACATCCATTCTCCAAATCAATCTATCACTAGTTTGTTCCATAACTGAAATATAAAATTCTAATTTCACTATCAAATATAAACTTAATAAAATAAAAAGTTTGTTCCATAACTGAAATATAAAATTCTAATTTTCTTAGTGATCAACGAGCTAATTTTTAATGAATACTGCATCAAAAGTTTGTATAGGAAATTTTATTTTTTCCTACCCTAGAAAAGGAGAATTTTGTTGTTAGTGGGAGAGTTTCAAAATACAGGAATTACACCCAATTACCTTCAAAATGGGTGTTTTAGAATTATGAAGTCCTACTTGCTCCATGAGAAGCTTTTAAAGGCAAAAAATAACAAGTGGTATTAATCATGAGATAAAACTAGTTAAACATAAAAGTTTTGCCCATAGATAAATGGTGACAAAAATTTTAAAATACTCAGCATGTTATTACTGATAAGTTTGATTTATAATATTAGACGAAAAAAATCTAAGGATTTGTTCTTATTGAAGTTTATTTATTGTCAAAGATTCTACCTTATACAATACAAACGGTGCATGTAAATACTTACTCTATTAAAAAAAAGGAAAGAATAAAAAGAAATTAATTAAACCAACTTAGCGTGATTATAAGAATAAATTATACTACACATAATCCAAAATTCTCATTCTACCAAATTTTTAATAATCATCAAAAGAATAGTACAAAACATGCTACTAAGCTATATATACATGTGCATTACAGAGTATATAATAATTAATCCAAAGATAAAATACAATTAATTAAAACAAAGAATCCACTACTGTCCATAGACAAATTTTGTAATCAAAACAAAAAATTACAAGCAGAAATTTAGAGTTCTTGAGCAGCAAATAGTAATTACACAAACTGATAACTAAAGTATTTATAAAAAAATTTAGTGAATCATAGCTGAAAGAGAAGGAAAGCAACGTGAAAAGGAAGAGATAAAGAGACAAATGTGAAGAGAGGGAGATAGTAACGTAAAGAGGGAGGATGAAAAGCAGTGCATAGAGAGAGGAAAATAATGAAGTGGGAGAGTTATGAGGGAATAAATTATGTTTTAAAAAAAGTTTGAATAGTATTCAGATTCTTTTTCATATTTAATTGATTCAGAGGTTTTCAGATACATTAAGAGGCTTTTTTAAAACAAAAAAACAAATGCACTTCATGGACTGAAGTCTAAACCATTCAGATTCAAACCTCCATTAAGTGCAAACAAATAAGCCCAAAGTGGCTAGAGAAAATTGAAGAAAAGGTGTCTTTTAAGTCTTGAATAAAGGATTGGTGACATTGACCAACTTAAAGGGTCAACCATCATTAGCAAACTTGATTAAGTTAATTATGGACTTGATTAATATTTTTAAAATTTTCTAATCTTTTCAAGAATACAAATCAACCTAACTCACACCCTCCTTCAATCCAAATCAATTGTCTCTCTCCTCTCTCTCGATAGCTTCTCTCAACTCTCTCCCAGCCAACAATTCTACAAAATTCTTCCTTCAATCCCCGACGACTTCAACCTTCGATAGATAAATAGTTAGGCGAGTTCCCTTTTGACGACGTGAAGACTTCTCCAGCGACAACAACTTCTAGTTCTTCGTCGTCCCATTTCCTTTTTCACAGGTAAAAAATTATGAAGAAACATAGGAACTTGAGCCAACTAGTCTTCTAGTATTGTTTAACAATTTTAATATTTTTAGCTTAAATTTAAAATGTGGACTGAATAAAAACCTAATTTCTGGCATTTCTTCTTCTTGTTGTCGAACTGTTCATTTGAATTTGTTGGTGATTTTTTATCACAGTTGATGTTCTTAGTGTATGTGTGTGATGTGTTAATGTTGTTGGGTTGATTTGTTATTGTCTTGGTAAAAATGGTGTTGCAACAAATGAAACACCTGATGCAATAGATGAGACATCGGATACAACAGATAAAATCATCTGATGCAACAGATGAAAATATTTGATGCAAAAGATGAAAATCTGATGCAACAGATGAACAATCTAGTAGAACATTCACCTGTTGCGACAGACGACTCTTCTATTTGGAAGAAATCTAAATAATATTGATCCAATAGATAACTCACTTTGCAAAAGATGCGTGATATATTTCAACAGATCAATGATCTATTTTATGGTTTCCAATGGATTACTCATCCGTTGCAATAGGTTAGTTATATGTTGCAACAGATAAACTACCTGGTGCAATAGATTAGTGGTTTATTTTTACTTGATTATATATTGCAACAGATTAGTGATCTATTTTTACTGTATCCAATGGATTACCCATCTGTTGCAATAGGTTGATTATATATTGTAATAGATAAATTACCTGGTGCAATAATTAGTGATCTATTTTTATGATTTTCAATGGTTTACTCATCTGTTACAACAGTTGGCTATATTTTACATCAGATAAACTACCTGGTGCAACAGATTAATAATCTATTTTTACTATTTCCAACGAATTACTCATTTTTGTAACAGGTTGGTTATATGTTACGATAGATAACCTTCCTGGTGCAACAGATGAGTGATCCATTTTTAATGTTTCCAACATATTACTCATCCGTTGCAATAGGTTGGTTATATATTGCAACAGATAAACTACCTGGTGCAATAGATTAGTGATCTATTTTTATGGTTTCCAATGGTTACTCATCCATTGCAACGGTTGGTTATATGTTGCATCAGATAAAATAACTGGTGCAATAGATTAGCGATCTATTTTTATTATTTCAAACGGTTTACTCATCCTTTGCAATAGGTCGGTTATATATTACAACAGATAACATACCTGGTGCAACAGATGTGTGGTCTGTTGCAACTGTTATTTTACCGTTGTGCATATTAGATTTACTATTATCCTTTTTTAACGATGCATTAATCAATTATAATCTATTTTATGTTTCTGTTAATTTAAGATAATATGAATTCCAAAAGAAAATAAATCGAATCAAGTCCAAGTAAAGGAACAAGTGCAGCAGCTCGGCTACATCCACCACTTTATGAGCTTGCTTTATAAGTGTTATTTCAATCAGGAGCAGAAGATAATGAACACGGGGAGAAGAAATGTTTCAAAAGAGATGATCCAAATGCTAATAGCCCTTCCGTCGAAGAGTTGGTCAAAACCTTCAGCATTGATCGTAATCCTGTGAGAATATAGCACAATGGTGCCACAGATTTAACGAGTGATTTCGTGATTAAGTCATCTATGGAAAAATCTTTCGATTCCTTCAGAAAAATACTTCGAAAATAAAAATTGGATGCTTATTTAGGGAAAGCTGCTTTGGGTAATATCTTAATTTGCCGAAGGACAACAATGCTTGTTTTCAGATGAAAATGGTATACGATCTTCTCAAGTATAGGTTTATGTATGAAAACAAAGATAAGATGGACGAGGTATGGATAAATTACTGTGGCATGTCTAGTTGTTTTGGTTGGAAGGAGTTTACCATAGTTACCAGACTAAAATATTATCCTTCTTCTCCTTCTTAAGTTATACCTACTCTGACACAAAAAAGCACCCCACACATCCAAAAAGGCAAAGGCAAGTCAAGTGATCGTGAGGACCTGGTGTCTATTGATGGTCCAAGCTTCAAAAACAAAAAATTGATAGAAGAGTTGAAAAGTAAAGGACTTTCAAAGAAGAACAAGCAATCATTGTGCTTGGTATGGTTTGTACATAATATTCTTTGGGCGAGAGACGTTAATAACAACATAAGCCTCGGTTTAATAAGTCTCTCGGAGGATCTTGAGGCATTTAACAGCTATCCTTGGGGTTATGAAAGCTTCAAAATAGCTGTCAAATATTTGTTGACTCTGTTAATGCCAAAGACAGTCAACTTATATGGATTTTCATGGGCCTTCATGGTAAATATTTCTTTTATCATGATATGAATTATTTTTTAATTTAATAATACTTTTGATTTATTGATGTTATGTTATAGGCTTGGACATTTGAAGTCATTCCCTATTTGAGACAACAAGTGAACTACCAGGAAGAAGTTTCCTGTTCAAGAATTCTGAGATGGTTATCGGCCAAAACTGATAAAAATATAAAATTTCTTGATCTTTTCAATCCCCTGAAGGAAGCAGTAAGTCTAATTCTAATCAAGCTTTTATTTTAATTAATGATTATTTTAAATAATTTCATCATTATTCTAATATATATACTAATTTATTTTAAATTATCCATCCGTGACTTATTTCAACCAATTGAGAGTTGAAGATGTCATTTTTTATTACTTTACGGTCTGTACAAACTTTATCGGACCCTAAGGTCATTGATGGAATAAAAATGGAATTGTTTGGAGCAACAGCCATCACAAGAAAAATAATTTTGGAGGGTGGGCTTGTTGTTGTTGATGATGGTAGTGGTAGTGGTGCTGCTATTGGGGCTAATGATGTTTCTCTTACAGTTTTTGAAATAACAAGCCATTATGATTATGATCATACTAGTTGTACAGATTTTTCTCCATATTTTGCCACATCTAGCGAAAGTTCTACATGCAAATGTCAAGATAGCAAAGCGAAACACGATGGAGTGATTAATGCTATTAATGTAGTACCTGCTTCTGTAAAGAAAATAACATCTAAGATGGGTGTCATTCCATCAAAGAGGATTTCATATCCATGCACTCCATTATAGATCAAGGTGGCTAAGAGGAGAAGGAAAGATATTTCCAAGGCATCATCAATCATCAAAAAAGGCAAAATTTCAATGCCTCTGTCTTTGTCTTACACCGCTGTTTAGTGTGCAAGGGCCACAAAAGAGCAGCATGAGCTGAAGAAGGTTAATGTACATCATCTGTTCCAACAAACAAAATAGTCACATATCTATTTCAACAGATGATACATCTGCTGAAAATTATCAAACAGATAAATATATCTGTTGCAACTGTTGTCTAACATGTTGTATCGATGTGTTATCTGTTGCAATTGATGAGTCTTATGTTACAATAAATAGGTCATCTATTTGAAATTATTATACTGCTCTGATTTACCTGTTTGAATTTGTCCTAACAGATGATCCATCTGTTGTAACATAAGACTCATCTATTACACCAAATGGACAATCTTTTGTATATCTGTAATTCGCATTGACTATTTTAGTTTCCCAGGTGAATGTGACAGTGGAAGCTATTTTTGAAGATCATAAAATTACAGTTGATAATCCATCAACTGCTTCTAAAGAAGAAGAAAAAGTGGAGCCTGTCAGTTCGGAAGAACAAAAGAATTACCCATTTGAAGGGTTCAACATATCGGATGAGGTTCCAAAAAAACTAACACAGTTGATCAACGACTATTCAGAATGGATTGTCGATGGGTTGTTAAAGCATCATGCCGGCCTATACATAAATCAATTTTAAAGATATTGATTATACAATTCTTATTGTAAGAACATGACATTAACACATATAAATCATCATATAGAAAATAAAATGACGAATACTACAAAGTGAATGAATCGAATCTTGGTTTTGATATATTCGACTTTGTTGTTGCATATCCCGAAATGAAGAATTAATTCTATTTAATGTCACAGCCCCAAACTTGTTGGAATGGTGAGGTTTAAATGCCATACATATTACTATTGATTAATACTTTATTTAATTGAATTTGCGTATTAATTTTTTCATCATGTAATCTGAAATATTTGATAATATGTACAGAACATTGATGTCATTTCTACTACCTCCAAATGAAGTCCAAGTTGCAAACACAAGAACAATACAGATACACGACAGGCAATTATTTGTACAAAGTTTAAATCAATAATGCCTACGATAGGTATTGTCAACAACAGCCGAAAGTTTTCCGAAATGAGGAATTCTTAATCAACATCATCAAAGATTTTAGCATTCCAGCTGGCTTACCTTAGTATTTAGTAGATGAAGTGTACACCCCAATCAATTGTGGTGATGAATTCTATTGGGTGTTGGCTGTCATCGTTTTAAAAAAGAAACGCATCTAAATTTATGACTCGATGTCGCGAAGGAGATGTTTCGAGCCATCGTCTGAGATACATAGGCTGGATAAAATATTGCCTACTTACCTTGACATAAGTGGCTTTTTGGACCAAAAGGTTCGTACTGATTGGTCGACAATTGAAGCATACCGGGATAAAATGGGTAATCCATTTGATGTACAATATGTTGAAGAAACTGCTCAACAAACCATTGGTAGCCTGTAATTTTAAGTGTCATGATTTAGTATTATTGCACAAATTTCACAACGTTTGCATGAACTACAAGATATAGATTATCTATTTTTTTAAAATACAGGAATTGTGGTATTTTTGTTCTCGCGTACGTTGAGTATTTGAGCGATGGATTACAAGTACCAAATAATGGACTTGATGCCGGATTACTCCTAAAAATACATGTTGCTCTTTTATGGAAATACGAAGAGGTGAAAGCTCAGAAGCCGTACACAAGCGACATTAAAGATCCACGACGATCAAAGCCGAATTCCGTAGCACCGGATGAAGAACAACTTGTCCACATTGAGCAGATCTTTATAGCTTGAGTTCATCAATATAATAACTTATCCTCCTTGGTTTAACTTGTTGATTTATTTGTAGAGTAGATCATTTGTACCCATAATGATTTTTTTACATTTCATTTATTTGTTAAGTTATTTCATTTAATTTTCGAAGACTTCAATTTATTTTATGCTGTCTATGAATATAATTTAATCCTTATAGTTGAATATGTTAATTGAAATGGAATACTAGATTCAAATATCACAACAGATAATACATCTGCTACAACAGATGACATATCTTATCAAATAGATTTAGATATATGTTGCAACATGAGATGCAACATGTAGGTCATCTGATGGAAATTATATAACAAGTCTTCCTACTTTCTTGATTTGTTCTAACAGATTACCTATCATTTGCAACAGATAGATTATATATTGCAACAGATTGGATATCTATTGTGATAGACAGACTGAGAAACATCTGTATAATACAACAAATAATTAATCTATCACGACATGTACTACATATTTTACAACAGATATACTATTTGTTGCATTATAAAATTCAACTTGCCCAGACAAAAAAATTATTGTCACTACATGTAAAGTGAGGTGGCTTGAAATAAAAAATTCTTATCGTGTTCATCTCCTTCTTTGTACATATGTTTCTTTATACACGGGCTCTAGCCATTTAGTTAGTACCTCATAAGCCCTGATCCATTGTATCTTTCCCATAACGGCATCACACATACCGGTCATTTCTATGTCGGTCAGCAAACACTCAATGTATGCAAGCAAGTACGGCCCACATGCTGCACCGATTCTATTTTTTTTAAGATGGATGTTCTTAATTTTACCTTCAAAAATCCATGATTCCTTTCTCAAGACTTCCATCAGCAAATGATCCATCAGCTTACTCTGTGTCAATAACTTAGGGAACAACTTCAAGAGAGATTGCATGTGGGTTAAAAACGTGTCCTTGCTGAAGACAGGTAAGTTACAGTCATAAACCTTAATATTTCCCTTGTAGAGTAGTATTTCAAAAGCGAGAAAATATTTGACTTCCACGTTCATGACTGCAAGGATTCTCTTTGCCTTGGTTCAACTCTTGTCGTGTGGATATGGCCTCTTCCCTCTAACATATTTAATCACGTTTTCATCTCATTAAAACGTAAAAACTAACTTATCAAATCCCCGGCCACCAGGATCAGCTAGCTTATGGAGATCATCAAACCTACCCTTGAAGTTATTGTAGAAGTTGAGGTCCATTATCCTATCGGCAGCATTATAAGCATCCGAGTATGTTGATTGCCTGCCCCTCATGAGGTAGATAATTTCATCAATATACTGTGGTATAAGAAGACAATTTTAAAATAGTTTAGTAATTGTAAAGAAGAAAACACAGTGGAAAGAATCTGTTGCAGAGGTTTTTCTAAATTAGTTCATAGATTATCCAGCTAATGAAACTTATGCAACAGAGCTGTATTATGTTGCAATAGAATACCAAGTTGTTGCAATAGATTACACATCTACTGCGTATATTATTCTTCATAGAGTAGATTTAAAGGCTAGGTTAGCAAAACTAAACTTACATTGTCCGCATACCACTCAAGCATATTTGTCATATTCGTGAAGTCTTTGGCGACAAATAAATGCATGGTGAATTCTTTTTGAACCTTCGTCTTGTCATTCATGATGTCTTCTAGTTCCTTTTTTTTCTCATTGCCAAGTTTTGGGAATATGTCCACCCTCTTTAGCGGCCCCTGAACCTTAACAACTCTTAGAGAGAGAAGAGTTGTAATTTTTGTTGTTTTTAAAATGGAGAGAATTTAAGAGTGCATGGCTCCCTCACCTTGTTGGATGGTATGACACCCTTCATGGATTTCAACTCCTCGACAACTTCAGTAATAGCCTCTAGCTTTTCAAGGAGTTTATCCTCTCTGTCCTTGCACACTTTGCATTTGCAATAACAATATGAGGGTGAAGAGGGGTGAGAAGGACCACTATAAGAGTGGAAGAGATCGGTGTAGGGGTGAGAGGGACCTGTGCAAGGGGTGTTTTCATATGTAGTTATTTTTTGCTGAGCACCAACATGCTCATAATCATGACTGGCAGCAGCAACAGTATCAGGATGGCTGCCACCATCATCAACAACTCCACCAACAACACCCCCAGAAGAAGCACCCGAATCTATTGTAGTTTAAGGTTAGGCGTGAAGAGCTTCAACATTAGGCTGACCTTGCCTAACTGCTCTTCTTATGGATGTTTCTCCAACCAATTTCTTCTTTATTAACACCACCATTGGGTTTTTTTGTATCAACAAGACCTAGAGTAAGAAAAAAGTCATCCCCAACTCATCAACGGTAGGCACGATCCAAGAATGCACAACATATAAAAAAAGATAGGAGGGATTTAAATCATATAATAATAATTTGTAGTCAGTTGGGTTACATGTTAATACAGCCAACTTATGCAACAGATGGATCTAGCTGCCGTAACAGTTGATTTGTATATTGCAATAGATTGATAATATGTTGTATCGGATTACCCATCTATTTCATAATTTATAGTAGATGGGTAATCTGTTGAGTCGGGTTCAGAGAACCAGAGCAACAGATGGTTAATCTGTTAAGAAATATGGATCGTCTGTCACAACAAATTACCCATCTATTGCACCAGTTGTAGTAGACTGTTGACGGGTAATCTGTTACAACAGACGACCCATCTGTCATAATAGATGGAAAATCTATTTTAATATCTTTCTTTGAGGTAAATTTCTTTAGTTGAAAGAAGACATATTGCATCATCCAGAGGATTAAATAGATCAGCCTCTTACTCTTTAATATTTTTTTGCTGTCTTTTACAGCCGCCAACCACCTAAGGATCCTTGGATAAGAAACCTTATCCGGGTAATCCTTAAACTGCTTTCGGAGGGGAAAAATGGTTTCACATGCCCAAGCCTAAAAAATATAAACAGGAAGCAAGCAAAAAAAGTCATAATAACTATAACTATATTCAATATAAATTAATGGATGAGTAAAAATTGTGATCAATTTTACCAGGAAAGCCCAAGGAAAGTTGTATAATATGATCATCCTTGTGGATAGCTTTGTCAGTAAATATTCGACAGTCAAGTAGTAGCTGTCATATCCCCAGAGATAATCGTTAAATTTGTCAAAATCATCAGCAAGTGCCAATAAATCATCTTCTATGAATTTTCTGACGTATCTTGCCAATAGAACGGAAAAGACAAACCAAACTAAGCACAATTTTGGCCTGTAGTGATTTGGTATGTCTTTACCCTCGAGATCTGCCATCAAATCCTCCGCTTTGTAGATACTACATCCAACAATGCCCAATAACCCATATTTTTTCTCTTGTATTTGTTGGACCCTTTGTGGGGTGTTTCCTTGATGAGATGTTCTTCTGGATGATCGCATCTCAAGACCGTCACTATGGCAAACTCTTTCAACCCAAAATAAACCAGCATGCCACAGTAGTTGATCCAGATTTCATCCATCTTTTTTTTTGCCCTTCTTCGGATCTTTATCATCCCCGCGTACTTGATCCTGCACTTTAGAAGACAATATACCATGCTCATTGGGAAATGAAGAGTGCAGTCCTCAGGCAGCTCAAGAAAGTATGCAAAGCAGCTCAAGAAAATAAATCTTTTCTGAATATGATAGATACAAACTAAATTTACAAGATTACAACCCTGCTTTTACAACCAAAACTGAAACGGAATACATCAACTTCTACTGACTGTCTATGACGCCTCTACTAGTACTGATTCTAGGTAGCCGGGTCATGACTCCCGACTAACCCAACTCAATATGACTAAATAAAGAAAATACAACACTTCTCGAATTGTATAACTAACTCAAGCCCTTGAATCAAAAGGACTCATCACCTGCTAACAGGATGCCGCGAACTGACTGGATCTGAAGATGTACACTATACCTTGTACCTACATTTCGAGAAAATGTAGCCCACATACAAATATGTAGGTCAGTACCATGGAAATATACCGAGCATATGGGGGGGCAATGCATATATAAAATAATATCTTAATATCATCAAAGTTTATAAAATTATGCATGCTGATATAAATGACTCACTTAGCTCAAATTAAAATCATCATAATCATAAGAGAGTAAAATATATCGGGTGAAACATGTGAGTCATCATAATAAATCTCAATTCACTTTCATCTCGATTCCAGATCATCAAAACAATCAAATATCACAACAATTCTCTTTGGAATATATGTTCATTGAATCTTTCAAAAACAATGACTTTCTCAAACTCACTCTTTCAAACAAATATGTTTTCATCTCAGATAGAAGAATAAGACTTTTCATATTAGATAGGAGAATATACATATACATATTAGGAGTCTCTTACAACCGACACAAACCATGTAAGCTACATGGAGTCCAACGTCTAACTCATGTTGGGGAGAGCTGTCTTATCCTTGCCATCGAAGTAGGACCTTAAATCATCAATCTAAACACTAGTGATCACTATATAAATTAGCCTTAGGCTCACAACCTATGGGGGTACTCAGTTCTAAGGAAGTATCAATCCTGTTATACCTCCCGCTCGGTGCTAAAGACTACTCCCGGACTTAGCTCGGATCTTTTTAAAAGAAAATCTACAAATAAATAATTCAACAATTCACAACGGGAGCCATCATGCTACCCTTTTTATAATAATCAATAAAAGTGGATTTTTTTTCTCATCTCGGGTTCAAATCAACCCCTTTTTATGACCAAAAGGTCAAAGCTTCATTATCATCTCAATTCATTCAAACACAAAGTGTTTATAACACATGATTTCTAAAAAAAATGACAATCTCAATTAGAGTTCAAAACTCATGTCTCAACATCATATGAAAATTTATCAAGGTTCAAGCTTTGCATCGTAAACATATATAACTTCCTTCAAAATCTGAAAATTTAGCCATAAGGCACAAAATATCATCATTCTCATATAATTTCACTTCTAAAATATCAAAAACATCATAATCTAATGATAATCAATATAGGAGATAAATTCATGCTTCAAAATCATAGTAAAACATATAAAATCCATAACTTCGAAAAAGAAAGTATTTTTGGGCACAAGAACAAAAGGGTGTTTTTGTTGAAAAACCCCACATACCTTAAACTTGAAGCTTTGAATGACTTTTCGAATGACGTAATGCTATTCACGAACTTTTGGGTGTCACTCGTAGCATTCGTAACGGAGATTCCGGATATGTAAAAATTATAGAATTCTCATGGTTGAATCTCTAGCTATTGGGGTTTTTATGTTGAAATCCTAAAGGTTGTTCTTAGTTATTTTGAGAGAAAGTAAACTTATTTTGATGTTGTGGGAGTTTAATCCCGTGTTATAGACATATATAGGGGTGTTTCGGCACTTGGAAGTGAGGTATGCAGCACACAACCCATGGTAGACCTTAAGGTGTGCGTCTCACACCTTATGGTAGAAATTTAAGTGTGCCTCGCACTCCCAATCGCACATATTTGATTGGGCGGCGCATTGCCCATCGCACACCCTTACTGCCTCTCACAAAAATGGGCATAGCTCTTCGCTCGAGTATCTGATTTTTACGAAATTGATATCGTTGAAAAGATAATTCAATTATCTACAATTTGATATGTCTTGGGATGAAAAATTCCATGTATATTAAGATATATTCACGTTTGAAGTTGACCCTTGTAGAATCGAATGTCAAACTTTGGATGAATCAATTGGTCTTAGCTCAACCTTGTTCTAGGTCATTGCTATAAACATTTTCCACCTCTAAACTACTCCATAGACTAGAATAATGATCATGCAACTTGTATTCACGTGAGAATCACTTGGATTAGAGCT
The DNA here is from genome assembly GCA_030864225.1 of Capsicum baccatum var. pendulum. Taxonomy (NCBI): domain Eukaryota; kingdom Viridiplantae; phylum Streptophyta; class Magnoliopsida; order Solanales; family Solanaceae; genus Capsicum; species Capsicum baccatum. The sequence continues at coordinate 35,956,600 of CM061556.1, forward strand.
TAGATGCGCAGGAACGACGGTTAGAATTCTCGCACGAAAATATGGGGTATTACATTATCTCCCCCTTGGGAACATTCGTCCTCGAATGTGGATAATTAACCTGAAACACAGAGAAATATTAGTCTTCAAGCTATCATGTGTAACTGATAGAACTAAATCACTGTATCTCAAGAATAATGAGCTACTGAACTGGTCTTCAAGTGCATGAATCCTCAAGAAAAATAACTATATGGCTAAGATAGAAACGAGAGTGTCAACTTATGAGTAACCATTACTTTGCACTGGATCTGATCTCATGAGAAAGGATGAGATGTTTATGACATGAAAACTCGGGATATTACAACATCCCCCTCTTGGGATCGTTCGTCCCCGAATGATAATAGTTTGATGAAAATACTAGGAAGACACTGTGATACTACACAGGATACTTACGAACTGAATCATGACTTAATATCTGAAACTGAAATTGATGCATGAACTGATATGAATTCATAATTTAATTGGACACAAACACATTGCCTCTTGGAATGTACATACGTATAAGACTGCGGATAGTAAGACTAGCTGAAAAATTAAGAATCTATAGGAGCTTATCTCCTTGCTTGCTCAACTAGAGTACAAGTTATATGGACTGGATCATACTGACTACCCATACTCAAATGTAGTATTTCTTTAGCACTTTTCTACGAAATTCTATTGACATTAGGGAGCAAAGAATTTTGGGCATGCTCTGAAAAAAACATTTGACTAAGGAATTACAACATTGATATAACTCTATAGCATGGAATATAATTATATAACTCATAAACTAGGATAGGATTGCTAGGCCGTAGGCAACGCAACTTCTTACTTTCAAGCTTAGCATCACTTCTCAAATACTCTCTCAACTATACTATTCCCCTTAAATACCATACTCATTTGATTCAACTTATAATTCTCATATTGGCACTGCGAAATCTTTCTACTAAGGTCTAAACTAAACTAAGTTCTCTCACCATGATCAAGCCTAACACTAAATCACAAGATACAACATGCCAAACCACAATACTAGTCTAAACCACAAGGTTCAATATTCTATATCTTTTTAGATCTCACACCCTAAGCATAACATGCCTTACCACTTCAATGACTAATTTAAAACTTTTGATATGAATTCACTAGTGCATATTGCATTTATCATCTTACACCCAACATGACATTCAAGCCTATCATTAAAAATCACATATAACTTTAAGGAAAATACCCCTATAGGCATACTTCGCATATTCTCTAAACCTTTATCAACAACAATTTTCTTGTACTATTCTTAAAAACATACACACAATTTCTAACTAACCATGACATGTATCAAAGACTAGGCCTCAATCTTACTTCACACTTTAGCCTTAGATAGAAAAGCATAAATAATCTTTCTTAATGGGGGTCATCAACTCTCTCACATATAAACCATTGCTTATCCACTATCATTACCACTATCTTAACATAGAAAGAGGTCACCGAAGGGCTAACACATATGAACCAGAAGCACGAAAACTACAATACATAACATTAACACTTATCTTTGTCCTGAGGAATAAAATATCAAAGGCATGGATTCATTAAAGAAATCTAAGCTGAGGACATGCATGATATAATGCGAACTTCACTAGTATCATGAGTTTAAAAACTGGTCATACTCTGAAACATGAGTTTATACTTATCATGAGCTACTCAACGTAAGACTGGAGTTCATAGATTCATGAGAGATAACTTGTATCACTGAGTGAAGCTTATACATGCTTGCTAGAAGCTGAGAATGGGCTTGAGCATTCATGATGGGTATAAGCATAGGCTTGTGGCATGGATTTATCACGCAAGTGATGGATTTTGGTGTTGTAATGACTAAAATCCAAGGAATACTATAGAGTAAGAAGGGATCACTATCTCATCATAACTCATTATTGACATGTATCACAATCTAATTCTCAAAACTTGGTTTGGTTCTTCACTAACCATCTCCCCCTTAGGTCGAACCTAGTATTCTAAGCATATTGGTCTACTCCATATCCTCGATATTAAGCCATAATTTCATCATTCTAACATTTATACATAAATGCTAAACTCACAAGGGTAAACTAATTTCGAACTTACCGACTTCATTCTTGAACAACCCATCCATATGCCATCCTTAACTTTCTAGCTTCAATAATCATCATCAAAGACTTATACTCTCATTTGCAACCATACCTACATCTCTAATCACATAATCATAACCTATCAAGATCATACCTCTATTCTTATATTTTTTTTCCAAGCCATGAGAATAATAATCATACTAAAAAGGCTCAACATCTTCAATCATAACTCCTTAACTTAGCTATCAAGAATATCATAAATTATCTAACTATCCTTTCTCTACCTAGAAACTCAACGTTACTACTAACCCCACAATATGCAGTAATCCTCAAAAAATAATGTATCCCCATAGCACCTTGGGCACACCTCTACACCATACTTAATTATGAACACATGATCTTACCCTCTTGCATACACTATTGAGGCCTACTAGATCACTCCATATAACTAGCATCAACAACCGAACCATCAACTGTTCAAACTTAATGTCTAGAGCTAAACATGATTTACAACCCAATCTCACACACAATTTTCATTTCAAAACTATAGAACACAACATTAAGAAAAACTAGTACACAATGACAATCGATCATAATCATATGGCCTATCTTATTCATAATCTGTTAACACATCCTCCTTCTTCACATCATTACTATTTACCCATCTTCACACCTAAATTACTTTCATAGGTCTATAAATGTTAACTAAACTTCCTCTTGCAATCTCAGGAAAGCCTAAATTAACAATACTCAACCACCAAGTACTTCCATCAAAACCTATACTTTCCTAGCAAAACAAATACCATCAATAACTCTTTTCATACTTCAAGCAAACAACAACCCACCTTAACTAATAATCTCCTTCTCTAACTTTACTAAACTAACAAACAAGGGTATATCACTTTATTACTAATTCAATCATAAGTAAAACTTTAGTTATGCATATTCAATAAATCACCCTTACCATCACTCTTGCCACTACACTTCTAAACTCACAAGTTCAACTAACACAAGACTTTCAACTAAACATTACTACTTCTGTCACTATACAGAAACCCAAAATTTCAACTAACACCAGAACAATAAGATAAATAACAAGTTTCTAGTGAATCGAAATAGGCCTCACACGGCTTCACTAGACTTTGGTTTATGTTTTGATTAAGAAAATTATATGAATAACAAAGCAACTATGCTAGTGAATCGAAATAGGCCTAACATGGCTTCACTAGACTTTGATTTTTCACAAACATAATGATAACAAGATTACATAATACAAGAAATAGAAACTTGACACACAACATTCAACGATCTAAGGATACACCTTACTCTATCTTAATTAAATAACTCATAAGAACGAGGTCATAACTTAAATTTGAAGGACTTATAACACACTAGAAGGATCCTCTCAAGCCACTTTATGAAACTTCTGCCAGCAAATATAAGAGCATTATCTGGGGAGGAAATTGGAACTTGCCGAACATGTTACCTCAAGAACAGTACATAGATAGAGAAGTACAGATTATCATTATAGATTCTGAGGAGAAATTTGAAAGCATATATGACTCGGTCTTAGTGCATAATTTCTATAGGCCTAATAAAGCACTTCAGTTTTTGGAACTCAAAAGTACTGATAGGATACTTTTGTAGCTCTTTTACAATTCTATAACTATCTATGGACAATTAAGCTCAACTATTTCTGATACCTTGGAAATAAGGCAGAGATGGCCTAACTAGAGTAAGATGAGAATCTGTATAAGTTTCTTGGAGAATATTTCTATAGCACGATTTAAGACTTGAAAGAATGGAGACATTTCCTAAATTCCCTGTAGCCTCTCGAAGAAAAGTACAGATGTCTTTATACCGTTCCGCAAGACTCTACTAGACACGGCTTCATAGACACCCTAGGACACTTGAACTCTGTGATCTGATACCAAGTTTGTAATGCCCCAAAATCGGGTTCCGAGATGTCACACGGTGCTTAGGATTACAAGTGAACCCAAGCTAACCCTTCTACTGGCATAACTCATAAGCAACTGAACAAAAAGTATAAATCTATACAAATCTGCAGAAAATAAATCTTTTCTGAATATGATAGATACAAACTAAATTTACAAGATTACAACCCTGCTTTTACAACCAAAACTGAAACGGAATACATCAACTTCTACTGACTGTCTATGACGCCTCTACTAGTACTGATTCTAGGTAGCCGGGTCATGACTCCCGACTAACCCAACTCAATATGACTAAATAAAGAAAATACAACACTTCTCGAATTGTATAACTAACTCAAGCCCTTGAATCAAAAGGACTCATCACCTGCTAACAGGATGCCGCGAACTGACTGGATCTGAAGATGTACACTATACCTTGTACCTACATTTCGAGAAAATGTAGCCCACATACAAATATGTAGGTCAGTACCATGGAAATATACCGAGCATATGGGGGGGCAATGCATATATAAAATAATATCTTAATATCATCAAAGTTTATAAAATTATGCATGCTGATATAAATGACTCACTTAGCTCAAATTAAAATCATCATAATCATAAGAGAGTAAAATATATCGGGTGAAACATGTGAGTCATCATAATAAATCTCAATTCACTTTCATCTCGATTCCAGATCATCAAAACAATCAAATATCACAACAATTCTCTTTGGAATATATGTTCATTGAATCTTTCGAAAACAATGACTTTCTCAAACTCACTCTTTCAAACAAATATGTTTTCATCTCAGATAGAAGAATAAGACTTTTCATATTAGATAGGAGAATATACATATACATATTAGGAGTCTCTTACAACCGACACAAACCATGTAAGCTACATGGAGTCCAACGTCTAACTCATGTTGGGGAGAGCTGTCCTATCCTTGCCATCGAAGTAGGACCTTAAATCATCAATCTAAACACTAGTGATCACTATATAAATTAGCCTTAGGCTCACAACCTATGGGGGTACTCAGTTCTAAGGAAGTATCAATCCTGCTATACCTCTCGCTCGGTGCTAAAGACTACTCCCGGACTTAGCTCAGATCTTTTTAAAAGAAAATCCACAAATAAATAATTCAACAATTCACAACGGGAGCCATCATGCTACCTTTTTTATAATAATCAATAAAAGTGGATTTTTTTTCTCATCTCGGGTTCAAATCAATCCCTTTTTATGATCAAAAGGTCAAAGCTTCATTATTATCTCAATTCATTCAAACACAAAGTGTTTATAACACATGATTTCTAAAAAAAATGACAATCTCAATTAGAGTTCAAAACTCATGTCTCAACATCATATGAAAATTTATCAAGGTTCAAGCTTTGCATCATAAACATATATAACTTCCTTCAAAATCTGGAAATTTAGCCATAAGGCACAAAATATCATCATTCTCATATAATTTCACTTCTAAAATATCAAAAACATCATAATCTAATGATAATCAATATAGGAGATAAATTCATGCTTCAAAATCATAGTAAAACATATAAAATCTATAACTTCATAAAAAAAAGTATTTTTGGGCACAAGAACAAAAGGGTGTTTTTGTTGAAAAACCCCACATACCTTAAACTTGAAGCTTTGAATGACTTTTCGAATGACGTAATGCTATTCATGAACTTTTGGGTGTCACTCGTAGCCTTCGTAATGGAGATTCCGGATATGTAAAAATTATAGAATTCTCACGGTTGAATCTCTAGCTATTGGGGTTTTTATGTTGAAACCCTAAAGGTTGTTCTTGGTGATTTTGAGAGAAAGAAAATTTATTTTGATGTTGTGGGAGTTTAATCCCGTGTTATAGACATATATAGGGGTGTTTTTGGCACTTGAAAGTGAGGTATGCGGCGCACAACCCATGGCAGACCTTAAGGTGTGTGTCGCACACCTTATGGCAGACATTTAATTATGCCTCACAATCCCAATCGCACATATTTGATTGGGCAGCGCATTGCCCATCGCACACCCTTACTGCCTCTCACAAAAATGGGCATAGCTCTTCGCTCGGGTATCAGATTTTTGCGAAATTGATATCGTTGGAAAGATAATTCAATTATATACAATTTGATATGTCTTGGGATGAAAAATTCCATGTATAGTAAGAGATAGGCACGTTTGAAGTTGGCCCTTGTAGAATCGAATGTCAAACTTTGGATGAATCAATTGATCTTAGCTCAACCTTGTTCCAGGTCATTATTATAAACATTTTCCACCTCTAAACTACACCATAGACTAGGATAATGATCATTCAACTTGTATTCACATGAGAATCTCTTAGATTAGAGCTTAGACGCGCAGGAACGATAGTTAGAATTCTAGAACAAAAATATGGGGTATTACAGTATCTACACAATCTTCATGGGGCCCTCAGCCTTATCAATTCAAACCCATCAAAATTAAATATACAATACAGGATCTTGTTTGAATGATCAGTTCCTAATCGGTTAAAAACTGCATTCACAAAAATATTGTACTTTGTATTTGTTGTCCCAGTGACCTTATCAGTAATACTTACTTAAATCCTACACATATATGGATCTATCTGGACGCACCTTATTCTTCCTAGATCATCTATGTCTTAAATTGAATAAACAAATGACTAGAAAGTTGCAATAGATGCCACATCTATTTAAATTATAAAATAATTGCAGACATTTATTATGACAGATATATCCACGAAGTACATATCTGTTGGAAAAACAAATAGATATATCCATCTGTTGTAACAGATTGTCATATGTTGTAAGTTATCTGATAGATGGAATATATTTTGCAACAGATTACCCATCTGTTAGATTTATTATAAAGCAATTTTCTTTTCATTCCGAATATTATAAAAGATAAAATGTTGTATTTAGATCAATTTTTTATAATTTACATATTCGAAAAGTCACCAGTTTTATTTAATTAAGGGATATGAACAGTCGTGGCTTTTTTCTTACTAACCTCTTCCAATTCAATCATTTATAAATAAGTCCCTCCGGCCTCCTTCCATACTCACTCTCACTCGTTCATTCTACTACACTTACAGTACAAATATGGTTGATCCAGATTTGTACAAGAAGATTCATATCGAGTCCTTGCGGAAACTTCAAAGGCAGTTTGATGAACTCCAGAGGAATTTGACAGACTTCGGAGCAAGGCTGAGGAGGGCCCTGCTGCTGCCGATGAAAAATTATTTGGTTGACAATAATAATAGTAATAATAATAATAATAATAATAATGATAATAATAATAGTAGTAGTAGTAGTAATAATTATGTTATGTTTTTTCTTTCTTTTAGCATATGTATGTAATGTATGTATGTATTTTCATCCTATTTTATAACGGATCTACCAAAGGGATTCAAAAATCTATGTTTGGACATGGTGATCAACTTTGAATTTTTAATTTTTATTTAGTATTTAATTATCATTCTGTTATTCTCAACATGTCGACGGAGGTTAATCTGATGCGACAGATCGATCATATGTTGCAACGGGCGGTTATTGATAAAAAAGAGTTATTGTTATTGTTATTGAAAGGGTGAAAAGACATGACTTTCCGATTATTTAATATGAAAAATAGTTCATAAATAAATAATAAGAAAATAAATGATAAACACAATTTATAACCATAACAGAACGGTTATTTAATATTAATAACTGATCGTGACTCTTCGACATATTTGTTTTTAAATCTATTTTTTTAATTTATATAATAAAAAAGTCACCAAATTTGAATTAAAAAGATATGTTGATTATTAAAAAATATAGCTTATATGTGCATCAGATATTATCTGATGCAACAATTATTGATTTATCGTAACAAATGGTAATCTATTATCACAGATGAGTTATCTGATACAACAGATATATAATTTGTTGTCACAACTCAATAAAATGGTTACTGAAAAGAAATTATCAAAGTCATAACTTTCCACAGTAATCAAAAAGTCATCAATTTGAATGTAATTAATAAATGTTGATGAAAAGTTGCGTTTTTTGTTTTTGAATCTATTTTTTTAATTTATATAATAAAAAAGTCATCAAATTTAGATTAAAGATGAAAGATATGATGATTATCAGAAAGATATATGTTGCAACAAATGTATTATCTGATGCAATAGATTGTAGATTTGTTGCAACAAATGGTATATCTATTGTCACAGATGTGTTATCTGAAGCAACAGATATAGAATCTGTTCCCACAACTTAATAAAAACAGTTACTGAAAAGAACTAACTAAGTCATAACTTTCCACAGTAATCAAAAAGTCATCAGTATTAATAAATGGAGGTGAACAGTCGCGCATTTTTGTTTTTGACTCTGTTTTTTTAATTTATATAATAAAAAGTCACCAGGTTTGGATTAAAGATAACGATATGATGATTATTAAAAAGATATATGTTGCAATAGATATATTATCTAATGCAACAGATTGTGGATTTGTTGCAACAAATTGTATATCTGTTGTCACAGATGGGTTATGTAATGCAATAGATATATAATCTGCTGCCAAAACTCAATAAAAATGGCACCAGTATTAATAAATGGGTGTGAAAAGTGGGGCCTTTTTCATTCAAATTCAATCCTCTATAAATAGGTTAGGTCCCTCCTTACTCATTCATTCTACTACACATCTATTTATTTCTTGCTCTTTCATATTACACCTTCAACTACTTTCTCTTTAAGGACTTGATAGTTTTTCCGTCTCTGGTAAGTTTTTTTTCTTGCTTTTTGTGTAAATATACATTGTATTATTTTACTTTCGAATTCTTTTCTTTACTTTTGTTTTTGCATTTTTTATTAATTTATGCGTGTTCTAGATATGGTTGATCCAGTGTGGGATGTCACTATTTTACGAGATGCCATATGAGAACTGTAGAGGCAGGTTCATGATATACAGTGGGAGTTGGTCGCTGTCAGTGTAAGGATATTGCGGGAGATCCGCAGGATAAGGAGGGCGCTGCTTCTTTCGGTCGAAGATTGGTCAGCTGGCGATAACAATAATAATGACGAAGATGATAATAATAATAATTAGATTATTTTGTTTCTTTATTTTTAAGTCTATGTATATGTATTTAAATTTGATTTAGTTTAATAAAAAAATTATGTTTGATCAACTTTGACGTTTTAATTCATATTTAATTTTTTTTTGTCTATTATCTTCTCAACAAACATGTCGACGATTGAAAGTAAGGAATAATTTTGAATCCAGTAGCCATAGCAAGATTTAAGATTTATCTGTTGGGTTTGTGATAGGGGTTGATTTATGTTGTTTCAAATAGATTAATCATATGTTGCAACAGATATGCATTTTATTTCAACAGATAACTAGTCTGTTTCAACAGATAACTAGTCTATTGCACGACTTTGACGTTTTAATTCATACTCCCTCCGTCTCAAATTAATTCGTCCCAAATTGAGATGACACATTGATTAAAAAAAATAATAACATGCCTAGTTTACCATAATACCCCTATTAAATGGTGTTTACATTTTAATTTGAAGAAAAAATGATTAATGCAAAGGGTAAAACATGAATTTTTTTATCTCTTCTTGATTAATGAAAAAAGACAAGTAAAATGAGAAATCAAATTAAAAAATTTGGGACGGGTAATTTGAGATGGAGAAAATATTTAATTTTCATTCTGTCTATTATCTTCTCAACAAACATGTCGACGATTGGACGTAAGGAATAATTTTGAATCCAGTAGCAATAACAAGAGTTGAAATACATTGGTTATCTGTTGGGTTTGTGGAAGGGTTGATTTGTGTTGTTCCAAATAGATTAATCATCTATTGCAACAGATAATCAATATGATGCAATAGATAATCAATTTGATGCAACAGACAATCAGTCATCAGATAATTAGTCTGATGCAACAGATAACTAGTCTATTGCAACAGATAAATCTTTTGTTGCAACAAATTAATCATCTGATGCATCAAATGAGTGATCTGTTTAAATTGTGGGCACTTATGTTGGATTCACGATTGGGTTCTATTCTTTATTCGAAAAACAGCAGTACTGTGTACCCAAATGACAAATTCAAATAAAAATCATAATTTTACTTACCAAATTCATGAAGTAATGCCAGAGTGAAAAGTGATGTAGAAAATAAAATTTGACCTAAGAAATTGGTCAGATAGAAGTAGTAGCAGTAACAACAACAATGGTCAACAAGAATAAGATGAAGATGATAATGAAGTAGAAGATGATGATAATGAAGCAGAAGATGATGAATAAAGCAGCAGCAACAATGAACAACAATAATCGTGAAGAGAGAGAAAACAACAACGGATGAGAAGAGAGAGAAAAATGTCTTTCCCCCCTTTCCTGTTATATTAACTAACATTTGGATCAAAGTGTAAATTAAAAAACTTGTGAGTTATTTTCAAACTTCTCCAACTTTCTTAATCCATAATAAAGTAATTGTCACCTCCACTCAATAATTAAAACTTGTGTCACCTACACCTTATTTTAAAACTCTTTTTTCACCTACATCCCAAAAGCCCAAGCGCCTAAGAGAATGCTTCCATTCAGTATGTTGCTGCCCTTTTTATGTGTAACAACAGAATTATACATCATCCCTTTTATGCTAAAGGATGACATATTATCAATTTCTTTTCAATGAAATTTGACTTCGAAAAATGAATTTGGATGGAAATAGGTAGTTGGAAAGATTTGAGTCATGTATGTAATGTAAATGATTTCTTGGAAAATCATTATTGATGATTATGAAGAAATAATAAATGTGGGAGTAGAAAGTACTTTTTTCGTCTCATATTTATTGTCCACTTTTTTTCTTTTACACGTTTCTGAAGAAATCATAAATAAGAAGGGTACTTATTTTCGAATTCACTCGTTTATGATTATGGAGAAATGATAAATGTGGTGTTTGTCTATAAATATTCTCATAACAAATTTAGTCTAATCCCCCAATTAAAAACTGAGGTAGGATATATGCAATCTGCGAACATTCTCACCAAATTCTTAATATTTTTATGTGAATAAAAAGAAATTTGACATTATAAATAATAGTACAATTTGTGGTGATCACAACATACATAATCTTTATACAAGTGGGTGAAATATATTAAGAAAGTCTTTTCTTATTTCATGAAAATAATTATAACTTTATCTATTTGTAAAACTATAAAAATGTACAGAACACAATTTGACATACACGTGCAGCGTACATGTCAAGAAACTAGTACTTTATAACTATACACAGCCCGATAAAATAAATAAATAAATATTTTAAATGCATTTAACACAAATATGAACTTACCTTATACACAGAGAACTTGGCTTAAGCATATTTTTATCTTCTTTATTGGTATTTGGTTATAAATAGTTTGTCGAACCACAAAAATCATCTACATTTATCAATTTTGATAATGTCAATATTTAAAAGGATCCACTCAAAAAGATTAAAAAAAAAAAAAAAGTGTAATATTTCACTCTATTAAAATAATTATAACTTTATCTATTTGTAAAACTATAAAAATGTATATACACACGATTTGACATACACGTGCAGAAATTAATACTTTATAACTATACACATACTGACAAAACAAATAAATAAATATTTTAAATGCATTTAACACAAATATGAACTTGCCCTATACACAAAGAACTATGCTTAAGCATGTTTTTATCTTCTTTATTGATATTTGTTTATAAAAAATTTGTCGAACCACATAAATCATATACATTTGTCAATTTTGATAATGTCAATATTTAAAAGGATCCACCCAAAAAGAGAAAAAAAGTGTAATATTTCACTCAATTTTTATTTTATGTTTTGATTTGTTAAAATAATTTTTTCATGAGATAATGCATAAATATACCATTAAAATTATTCCAAATTTATAAAAAGACACATAAAATTTAGTCCTATTACCTCCTTATTCTTATTTATTTAAAGTGATATAAATACTATCTTTTAAGCTTATGTGACTCTGATGTGCTCTACACTTGCTTGAAACGCGTGAAGAATTCTTATTTATTTAAAGTGATATAGATACTATCTTTTAAGCTTATGTGATTTTGATGTGGTCTACACTTGCTTGAAACGCGTAAAGAATCTATATCTATACCTATATCTATATCTATATCTATAATCTATATCTATAATTTATAATCTATAATATATTAAAAGTGTGAAGGACCTTTGAAATATTATTTAAACTTTTTGTCCTTCATTAAAAATCTCTGTAATGGACAAAATCGTCTTTTTACTTATTTTTCTAATTATTTAATTATTTTTATGATATTTCGACAACTCCTAAAATAAGTGGGTACTGATTTCTTCGAAGTGTTTGTTTATACAAGGTAAAGTTTGATCAGAAATTGTACTCTTTTTTTCCAAAAATAAAAATTTTAAGTAAGGACAATTTAAAAAGTTATTTGTATAAAAAGAGTCCTACTACTTTTTTAAAGAAAAAAGCAAAGTCAGTCGCACTCCTTTTTTTTTTTTTTTTTTGCCTAACATGATTTCTTTTTTTTTGCCTAACATGATTTCTTTTCAGAGAAGATTACAAAGAGAGTTCTAATTAAATGCTAACTCTTGTTTGTGGTGCATTAATTCGATCAACTGCTTCTTTTTTATGTTCAAAATTGTTGATTGATGTTACTTTTTTTTTTGTAGTGTTTTATACTTTGTTGTGTATTTGTGTTCATGGTTAAATTTAATGTTTGCTTTGATCGTTACTTAAATTTTATTGTATCATATCATTAAATTCATCATTATATAATGATATTGTTAAATTCATCGTTAAAATGGATATTCTATAAGATCCGGAGGTTGCTTATATTCCTCCACATATTTTGGAGAGGAGACATTAAGAGAGATTGATGCATATATTTGGATTTATCAAACAGAAGTACATATTAATCCTAGATGGGCTATGCATGTAAATTCTAAATTTTTGTCGAAATTTGGTTAAGTTCGAATATGATTTAGTTATTTTATATACCCTTGATTCTGAATATCTATTCAAAGATGATATATTTATTTCATATTTCTTTCTATTCCCTTTTTTTAGAGTTCTTCAAGTTGAAATTTTTTCAAACAGATAGTGTGACATATCTTCTATAACATGACCCGTTTGTTACTTGCTTTAGATAGTCTTCAACATTAAGGTTTGATAATCAAGTATCGTGTCGTCACCACAAGTTTTCATTGTGCCAGATGTATTCGTTTCTTTAGCAAGAGTAAAGAATATTTTATTAAGTTGAGCGACTATATGAGGAACTGACTCCTTAATATCGAGAAATTTGAGGAGGCAGCTCAAGAGGTTCAAGGAAATAATTTAATGTCAAGGAAAGCATATTAGTCATTTACAATTTGTGATGGAGAAATCAACCAGGTTCCTTCTAATTCAAGGGTAATAGAGTTGTTGCCTATGTTGTATGTAGCAACTGGATCTGTAACTGTGCATGAATCATATTCGTGCCTACTCACTTGAATCACATTGTGGTACTTCTTGTTGTACTTGAAAGTTGCACATTCATCTACACCTCTCAATTAGTTCATAGAAATTAATTTTTCTCATATCAATATGATGAAAAAATAAATCTTAAAATGTTGGACAAAGTTTAACAAATAAAAAGAAATGAAGGGAGCATAGGTTTCATGCAATAGTCTATTTTTATAACATAGAAGTAATGAAGTTAAACTTTTATTATGTCTTCGAGCCCTTGTAAAACAAGCAAAAAGTGAGTTGTGATTTAGGAATGTGCAGTATTATGACATTTATTTGGATTGTATTCAAGACTCAAATTAGATCATACGGTCATTAATAAGGGTTTGGTAGAACTATGATGTTCAAATTTATTAATTTCACTTTTAGTGAAGAAATATTTTGTAGATAACACATAAAACTTATCAATATATGTAAGATGTTAGCAGTACTTGGTTTGACAAGCAAAGATGTAGAGTCTATTCCTCATATTTTCACTCAATTTAATGAAATGTATAGTCATTTATTTTTCCCCAATAAAGTCATATATGTTTGTACATATTTTTCTTACAAACTATCAATTGATAATAGTAACTTAAAAGATGAGAAAATAACAAAAATAGTCTCTTAAGTTATGAATTTTGAATTTAAATAGTCCTTATTCTAAAATTTTGGTCATATGAATAAGCAGGGAAACTTAAAATCACAATTGAGACAAAAATAATTTCTTTTAAGTTTTGATGATTGAATTCCCTGTTATTTATTACAGGTGAGTGGAAGGTAGCAAGCATATCGTGAAATTATTAAAATATATAAAAGTCGATTCAAAGATCACAATTATCCAAAAGTAAATAAATTTTATTTATCTATCGTATCAATTTGATACCTCTCATTTTTATCATTTAAACAATTATTGCATTTATTTTAAGCACTAATTAATATCAATAATTTATTTCATTTATGTACTTCATGCTAACTAATTGACATGCATATACTAAAATTAGAAGAATAAACAGTATTTAAACCAATATATAATATTACATATGTTATAACTTCACTTGTATTATTATGCAGTTCACTATTTTTATATGCAACTTTGTATATTGACTTGAAGTACCCATACAACGTACGTGGACTAAACGAATCTCAAAAAAACACCTGTTTATTTTATTAAAATCATTTTATTTTTTTCTTTCTTCTATCCGTCACTTCCACATTTTTAACAATATCTGCAACTTTCACCATAACTCCTCTTCTTCATCCTATCTTTTCTTTCTTTTCTTATTTTATATGAGTAACAAATTAAGACTCAATATATGAAATAGATCTGTGGCTTTTAATTATAAATTTTTCGTTTTAAAAAATTAAAATTTTCAGTATTCACATCGGTAGCTTGATTTGGTGGAGCTTTTTGATTTCTTGTTATTTTCGTGTTCTTCACTATTCGTATTTAATGGATTTAATGGCAATTTATATATTTTTTTATTTTTAATTGAGTGGTGAGTTAGATTTTTAAATTTATTATGAGATCATTTGATTTGATTTGATTTGATTTTTGTGGGGTCAATGATATCTTCCAAAACTATTTCGAATGATTTTAATTTGGTGGGTGCTTGATTTTATCACCGGTGAAGTTAGTGTCTATCACCAGTGAAGTTAGTGCCGATAAGGTTGCCGATGAAGAAGGTTGTCAGAGAACAAAGTTGCTCCCTTGCTAGAGAAGAAAGAATAGAGAAAATAATTTAAAAAAATAAAAAGTGTTATAAAACAAGAAAGAATAAAGAGAAAGAGTAGAGAGAATAGAGAGAGTAATTCTTATTTCTTCTCTTGAGAGATGAGAGATGATAAGATTGTAAATACAATGAGCAAAAACCCTCTATTTATAGGAAAAATTTATTCCTAATCTGAGTAAAAGAATGATGCTTCAAATCATAATAGATATCAAAGTAGATCTTGACAGATCTTGATAGACATTCACTATAATGTAAATACATTTATAACACTCCCCCTTGAATGTCTAATTGGTAGATAATGTGCCTCGTTAAAATCTTACTAGAAAAAAACCAGTAGGAAAAAAAAATCTAGTGAAGGAGTACACATATCTAATAATACGCATTTCGGCTGCCTCATTAAAAACCTTACAAGGAAAACCTAGTGGGACAAAACCTCGTAAGGGAAAAAGAGTACAGCGCGTATTAACTCCCCCTAATGAGAACATCCTTGAACCTTTGCATCCCGATCTTGTGCACCATCTTCTTAAAAGTTTTAATTGGAGAAGACTTGGTGAATAAATCAGTCACATTATTAGTTGAACGAATCTGTTGCACGTTAATATCATCAATCTTTTGTAGGTCATGTATGTAGAAAAGCTTTGGCAAAATGTGCTTCGTTCTATCTCCATTTATGAATCCTCTCTTAAGGTGTGCTATGTATACTGAATTATCTCTGTATAAAATTATGGGTAGATTGTCATATTTCATACCACATTTTTCTCGAATGAGATGTATCATGGACCTCAACAATACACATTCTCAGCTTGCTTCATGAATAGCTATTATCTCAGCATGATTCGATGAAGTGGCTACGATAGGCTGCTTTGTATATCTCCAAGATATGGCAGTATCCCTACATGTAAACACATTGTATGTTTAAAACCGAGATTTATGCGGGTTAGATGAGTACCCAACATCAGCATGACAAGTAAGATCGGGACTGCAATCTTTAGAATAAAATAAACTCATGTATCTTATCTCATTTCGATGTCTCCTAGTAGGAGTAAAAATATACCTCGCTAACAAATTGAGCGAAAGGCTATATTGGGTCTTGTAGTTTTTTACAAGATACATGAGTGCACCAATTATACTAAGATATGGTACTTCATAACTAATCCAAATTGGTATATTTCTCATTTTAGCAAATAATCTTATTGCTTTTGAAAACTCTCCAAGAGTTTCAATAATTTTCAAGCTATAAGCTTATACAATATAAGGATTATCAATAAGTTTCCCAAAAACTTTTATATTTTGAATCCTTAAAGAAGTTTTCATACAAATTTTGTCAAAGTGACAATATTCAACATTTTATTTGTGACATCTTCAAGTGTCTGGACTGCAAGTCAAATAAGTTTTCACTTACCAAGATGCATCCTTTCATGTCACTTGATAAATGTTTCTACGTCAGCATGCTTAAATTAACGGAGAATTCAGATCCTCGTAATCTTTCACAATATTGCATCAAAATTGTATCAAAGATATTGATAATATATTATTTTGTATCGGTTGACAATGAGACATAACATTTGAGATCTCATCACTTTATTATTTTCAGGTACATGAACCTCTCATAAGGTTTCATGAAGTGTTATGTCATATACTCTTCAAGCGCATATTACCTTCTTATTATGATTATTTGTTCCTTATTCTATACAAGTACTATTTCATTTGAAACCGATTGGTCTATCATGCTTCATCCATGCATAGACTTTGTCCTTTAGAGACATAAAATAGGAGCACTTGCAGCTTAAATATGAGACGCGTTCGGCATTTGACTTGAATTATATTTTCAATGAGGATCTGATGATAATTCCTAACATACTTCATAGCTGCTTATTAATCTCCCCATTATGTTAGGAAAGCTAACATACATCCTCCATATTCTTTGATGGATCCATCTTTGTGCATCATGGTACACTCATTAATCATATACCGCACATCAAAACTATTAGATGGAATAGTTGGTTCATGACCTTGAACCAATGAGGGGAAGAAATAATCATAATTTATTGGTCTAATGCATACAAGTGTTATTGTATGCAACATATCATATTTTAGATCAACACATGAAGCTTTGTTCTCATTAGCGATGGTTTATCTATTTATTGAAGGCATTCAATGTCAAACCATCATCATCAAGATAAATTATCTTGATTACAAAATCTGAAAATTATGCTCAATTTATATTGAACAAGTAACTTTATGAATGTCAAACGTAGGTTGACCATGAATGTACATGTGATCATCTTATTGATGCATCTTTTCAACATATCACATGATAGGTGAACGGGCTCATATTCACCTTTTATACTTTTCAGATTTTAAGGGATCCAATCCCAATATTAGTTGATCCAACCAACTTTTCATGAGAACAAGCAACATTAAAGTTCATGAAGAATTTTTGAATTCTTCAATATATGTTCAATATTCAGTAGGCACATGTCAATTGTTCATGTCAATTTATGAAATTTTATTCTAGTAAACTCCAAGTTTACCTTGACAGGAACCTTTTACTTTAGTAAATTTTAGATTAACTATTACATGAATAAATTTCAGATTTACTATTTCAGAAGTAGATTTCAAAATAACTTTTCTCAATTATTCAGCCTCTTTCGGAGGTGAGTTGTGATACCATCACAATCAAGTACACGTTTGCATTAATAAGCTTCTCATTCCCCAGGAATGGAATATAATCATGCCTTAAGCGTATCAAATTATGATAGCTACTACAAAAGCAAATTAAGGCATACATATGATTTGTTGCTACCACATTCAATTTAAGGAATGGAGCATATTTAATGGGACATGTTTCACCAAATATCCATTATTTTTGCCTTAGCCATCATAATATCATTAATATGGTGCATTGAGATTCAAACTCAATGTCTTATCCATATAAAGGCGTCTTAGGCATAAATAGCTGGGACTTGAACCCAACATATTATCATCTCTTTTGATAATATTATTCTTGAGGAATAAATTTAAAACATAATGGTTCCAAACCAAATATTTTTCCTCAAATCCAACAAACTTATATTATTAGTAACAAAAGACAGATAACATAAGGAATTACTAACCTTAAAATCCTTTAGATTTATAATCTCACCTATTTGGCAGCGTCTCATGCTGATAATGTGTTATAAACAAGAAACAATAAAAAGGAAGAGTAGAGAGAATAGAGAGAGTAATTCTTATTTCTTCTCTTAAGGGGTGAGAGATTATAAGATTGTAGATACAATGAACAAAATCCCTCTATTTATAGGGAAAATTTACTCTTAGTCTGAGTAAAAGACAGATGCTTTAAATCATAATAGATATCAAAGTAGATCTTGATAGACATTCACTATAATGTAAATACATTTATAACAAAAAGTAAAAATTTAACAAATACAAAATAGTGTATAAAAAGAGGGGAAAAAAAAGAATGTGAAAATAAAAAAGAGGTAATTTGATTGGTAAATGTCATGCACTCATTTTTTAAAAAATCATCTGATGTTAAGAACAATAAGAATATTTATTTTACTATCTCAAATTTGTTAAATTAGGGATACAAATTTTCACTAAATGTTATTCTTCATTTGAATATTTCATCAAAATTTATCAATTATGAGTAGTATAACAGAAAATTGCATGCCATCGACCCAACTATGGATGGCTTTAGATATTTGACCCCAAATAAGAATGTTTTTGAAGAATAACCTTTCTTACTTTTTAATATACAAAAAGTATCATTTTGCCCCTCCACACCTCAAATATATTTTTAACCTTTCCATACTCATTTATTTCTCAAATTTTATTTTTTTGTTATTTTTAGTTTTTAATTTTTCCTTTATTTTTATTATTCTACTTTTCTTCACTCTTTTTTTTCCTTTAAATTTATTATTGTGATTTTTATTAGTTTCAATTTTTTTTCTTTAACTTTATGTTCATAGTTTAATTTATTTGTCTCAACCTTTATTTTTTTTCTCTTTTCCTATTTTTCAACCATTATCTCTTTCTTCATTTTTCCCCTTTTTAAAATTTATTTATCTTTAATCTTTATTTAAAAAATTTTAAATTTCTCTTTTTTTTCCCCAGAATTTTCGTCAATTATTACTTCTCGTTCATCTTTTTATTTTCTCATTTTCAAAACCCTTTCTGTTGCTCCTCTTTCCCTTCATCTGATTTCTCTTAAAATTTCAAACTCGATTAATAAAAAAAATGGATGTTGCTTCTGATGAAGAAATAGAGCGTAAATCTTCGGGACTTTTGCCTTCAGATTTAATTGACATCATTGTTGATGTAAGTTGATACTAAATTCAGTTTGTCATTTATATCTATTTAATCTTTTTTGTGTGTTTTATTATTGAATTGGGTATTTAAATCTTTTTTTTTTACGTTTAAGGTTTTAACTCATAATACAAATTTGTTGTATTTTTAAGAGTTATGTTTATGAATTTGTCAGATTGGTGGTTGTACAGTTAAGAAGTTTTAATTTTGTTAGTTGTGTGTTACTAAGTGAATTTTGAATAATCCTACATTCTTGATTTCATGGAAAAAGTAAATCTTGATTTAAATCAAATGTTTTATGTTTCTAAAAATCTTCGTAGCTCGGTTGATTGACTATTTGAACTTTGTGCTATTGGAAAATCTCAGTAGCTTAGTTGGTTTACTTGAATTTTGTGCTAGCAGGAAATCTAGCAGATCAATTGGTTGTTGGCAAAACTTTCACCTTTTTGGTAAGGGTTTGGATTCCCATCTTGTAATATGCTATCGCCAATTGAACCAAAATAGTTTTATGCTACTAGATTTGAGATCTTTGATAATTTCTACTAGTACTATGTAACTTTTATTGTGTCAAGTTGGAGGTCTTGTAATAGGCCTTTGCAATGTGGATATCTTTATTTTGCCTCTTAGATGATGGCTAGATTTCTTTTGATGAAATGCACATTTTTTTTTGATTTCCGCACTTGTGGGATTACAATGAATTTTTTATTGTTTTGATCGTTGTATTGGTTCAAAGATTTGGGTTATAATGAAAGGTGATAAGGATCTTGTTGGTATACTTAGATGCTTTGATGTTTATGTTAACATGGTTCTTGAAGATGTTACTGAATAATAAGTTTTTGTGCATATCTTCTTCTTTTTTGGCTTTTAGTTGTGTGGGGAAGTTGTTTTTGTTGATTATTTTGCTATTGTTTTGTTAAGGATTGCAACTTTACTTAAAATTCCATAGTTTTGGTCTTGTGTTTTTTAAGATTTTAACTTTAGGGTTTTAGAATGCTAAAGAAAGTGAGCATGTTTTCAATTGTGTGCATTGGAAACAACCTCTCTATCTCGATGAGGTAGAGATAAGATCTACGTACACTCCACCCTCGACAGACCTACTAGTGGGACTTCACTGGGAGTGTTGTTGTTGTACAAATAAGAGAACTGTGGTTTAGCGGCATTTTATTGATAATTTTTGCCATTGCTTTGTCATAGATTGTAACTTTAGGATTTTTAAATGCTAAAAGTTTTTAACATGTTTTCTATTGTGTGCATTGGAGCCGAGATTGGTATAAGTACTGCAGTTTTGTATTGTCTTTGGCACTGTTCGAATTTGCTGAGTTTAAGATTGCAATTTATGTACTAATAAGATCAGAAACAACCTCTCTATCTCTATTAAATAGGGATTAGATCTACCTACACTCTACCCTCGATAGTCCCACTTGTGAGTTCTATTGATAATTTTTTCTCTTGTTTTGTCAAAGATTGTAACTTTAGGATTTTTGAATGCTAAAGGTTTTTAGCATGTTTTTCATTGTGTGCATTAGAGCCGAGATTGGTATAAGTACTACTATTTTGTATTGTTTTTGGTGTTGTTTGAATTTGTCGAGTTTAGGATTGTAATCTGTGTACTAATAAGATTGGAAACAACCTCTCTATTTCTATTAAATAGGGAGTAGATCTACATACACTCTACCCTTGACAGTCCCTCTTGTGGGATTTCACCGGGAATGTTGTTGTTGTACTAATAAGAGAAATGGGATTTAGCATATTTTTATTGATAATGTTTGCTATTGCTTTGTCAAAGATTGTAACTTTAGGATTTTTGAATGCTAAAGGTTTTTAGCATGTTTTCCATTGTGTGCATTGGAGTCGAGATTGGTATAAGTGCAATAATTTTGTATTGTCTTAGGCGCTGTTCGAATTTTCTGAGTTTAGGATTGCAATCTATGTACTAATAAGAGAATTGGGGTTTCAGCATCCTATATAGTTAAAAAAATATTCAAGAATAAAGTCATGATTTTTTTGTGAAGTTCGACCAGACACTATTTTGTAATGTGGAATTGGGAAGTTTGAATGTTGGTCTCAAATCCTTGTCCTTCTAGTGAGTTAAATAAGTGATACATGTTCTTTTTGATATCTTACCCTAGTACATCATAACAATCGTTGGATTTTGTTATAGCGGAGCTGGGAATTAGGCACCACCATGTTGAAATAGTAAAGTAATGTATGGTCAACTCCGTATATTCTTGTAATTAAAATCATCTATTGTAATTTTGACTTTATTTTCTCTACTCATCTTTTTCTTGATGTAGAGATCAAGAGTACATAAGCTGGTTTTGTTATCAATTCGTGCAATAGTCTGATCTAAATTTCAATTATCTTCATTTATGCAAGCTAGTTTACATATCATGAGTCAATTAACTCAAGCCAAGTTTTTTCCTTAACGGATGTATAATTGATTTATATGAAGTATGAATTCAGTAGTAAATACTCATTTTGTCTCGCCAAACATTCCATCACCACATGTTAGAACGGTTTTGGTGATGGATTTAAACTTAAAATAAAAAAAGCAGTACTTCTCTCAAACTACCTTAGTTCGTTGACTGCTTAATATTGAATGAAGAGTTGGGTTATCATGTATGCAATGTACATGAAGTCCTGCTGTCCCGGTACAGCAAAAATGCATCTTCTCCTACTCTTAACTTGGGTCCAATCTTTACCGCCTACTCCGTCTACACTTATTTCAAATTTTTGTTTGGTGGTTACTGATAACCACTAAGTTCTGCACAAATTGTTTCTTTGAGCAGTGCGTGTTCTGCACATGTTTATTCGCACATTCTTTTAGAGAGCATAGTTAGTTATTGAAACTGGTGGTTTTAGCCTGCTGCTTCCTGGTACATTGACGGTTTTGTAGAAAATTTGGTTTCGAACTCTAGTTTAGCTCAAGCAGGTAAGAATTACTCTTTATAATAATTTTTTGTGTTATCTCGACATAAATGTTATCTGGGTGGACTTTATTATTTTACTGTTAAATCATAATTCAATGTTGAGTTTCTAACTTACTTTAGTAATCTTTCTTTTCTTTTCTTTTTTTTGTAATTTTCATGCAGAGAGTGACATCTTCTATTAAGACTCATCTTGATACTTCTTAGAGGGGATTATGAGTCGTATTACGGTAATTTTTGCATTAGATTTATTACTCAACAGAAACAACATCATTATATCAATAATTGTGTTGATTGTGTTGTTGACATTATTAATTTTTTTATATAGTCTTTAGAATCCAAGTGTGATTCTATTGTGGAGCATATTCAGGGATTACATAAACCATGTGACGGACGAGGAGTCGGCACTAAAATTTCAAGGGGGTGAATGAAATTCAGGAACAAAATGTGCCTATTCTTGAAGATGAAGTCAAGTTTGAAACTTGTTCCCAAATTTGTGCAAAGCTTCAAAGTGGGGAAATTGATCTTTCAACACCTCCCGATGACTTGCTTTCTAGGAAAAGAAAGCAGTACGAAGTATCAAATGAAGTTTATGGTCCTAGTTTTACTCTAATAAGTCCAACGCCACCCGATGTTTCTGATCATATTTCTATAAAAGAAGAATTTTGTACGGCTGAAGACTTGAAAAATTCTTAAGAGGATTTAAGTTTGTCTTTTATTTTTTTATGACGTTTAAAGATAGTCACTCAAGTTGTAATTGACGGCGTTTACTTTCAACTAATTTTCCATGATTTCTGCTTATCCTTTTGTAAATTGTTGCATTATTTTTTCTTGTTTTATTTTTCTTATTAGTTTACTACTTGCTCTTTCGACTTTAATATCAAATTTTTGGTTTTGATCTTTTTTTCTTGTGAGTTTATTTTTGTCAAGTTATATAAAGGTCATGATATATTCTCTTTTTTGAGTTATCAACTTACGTTAGAGTATCTCATTAGTTAGACACAGTGAAATGGTGTAAATTGTCTCACATACATTAATTTTTTGAAAAATTTTGAACTACATTTTCCCCCAAAGGCAATAGTTATATAATACTCAATAAGTTAGAATTTCTTAAATAGAATAAATCATTGCCCATTTAAGTATTTGTTAGTTTTTATAAGCCTTGTGTTATGTTTTATATCTAAGTCAATAATTACTGCACGTTATGCGTCTAAGTTGAGAATTGTATAATGTGCCTTTTGAAGCCCTCGAGTTAATGTCTTGCCTTTAGGGCAGGAATTATATATCATCTATAAAATTAAAACAAGCTATGCTAGTGACAAATCTTGCCCATGGGCACCACTTATTCTTTTGTGATTTAAAAGTTTTGCCTCTAGGGCAAGAGTTATAGATCTTCTGTCAAATTATTATAGACTTAAGGCAAAGTTAACCCTTGCCCATAGGGCACAACTTGTTCTTTTGTGATTTAAAAATCTTGCCTCTAGGGAAAGAGTTATAGATCATCTGTCGAATTATTACAGACTTGAGGCAAAGTCAAACCTTGCCATGGGGCACAACTTGTTCTTTTGTGATTTAAAAATCTTGCCTCTAGGGCAAGAGTTATAGATCATTCGTCAAATCATTACAGACTTAAGGCAAAGTCAACTCTTGCCCATGGGGCACAACTTGTTCTTTTGTGATTTAAAAGTATTTTGTGATTTAAAAGTCTTGCCTTTAGGGCAAGAGTTATAGATCATTCATCAAATCATTACAGAATTAAGGCAAAGTCAACTCTTGCCCATGGGGCACAACTTGTTATTTTGTGAATTAAAAGTCTTGCCTCTAGGGAAAGAGTTATAGATCATTCATCAAATCATTACAGACTTAAGGCATAGTCAACTCTTGCCCATGGGGCACAACTTTTATCTAGGTGGACTTTGTGTTAGGACATTATAAAACTAGACATAGTAAGTTAGACATTGTAAAATTATGTCAATACAAACTAATAATGTCTACTTTTACCCACATGGCATAACTTATTTTGTTGGGTCTAAATTTTCCTCTTGAAGAATATTAGCTAATTTAATAAAAATTAATAATATTAACGTTTTCCCATAAGGCACAATTTAAAATATATTATTTTATTAATAATAAATTATTTTTTATAAAACATAATTTTTTGCACCAAGTTAAGTTAAAAATATATTTTTGTACCCAAAAAGAAGTTAAAAATACATTTACGGACAAATTTATCTCAAGGCTACAATAAATTTCATTTGAAAGCTCGAAAGCCTCGGATTAAGATAGTACAATAATTACCAACAAAAATAAAGTTAAAAATATATCTACCCATTGCAATATGCTCAGGTGACAGAGAAATTTGCATTTCATAAAGCTACAAAAAAGTTCATTTCAAAGCTTGAGCTTCGGATTTCTATCCTCTTTGCTGAAATTGCATTCTAACTTTAGGGCTTTTGATATTTACCCATTGCAATAAACTCAGGTGACGAGAAATTTCATAAAGCTACAAAAAAAGTTCATCTCAAAGCTCGACCTTTGGATTTCTCTCTTCCCTTTGGTGTAATTGCATTCGAACCTTAGGGTTTTTTATTTTGACATTCATCTCTCTACAATTTAGGTAATTTATCTCATTTTACCTTAATCTTATTGCATGCATTTGAAGTATTTGTTACCTAGCATTTTTTTAGCTGAAAACCACTTTTCTCTTCCCTGAATCACATTCTATAATGCATAGATAAATTTATAAACTCTATTTTTTTCTATCTATATCACCTTGATGAAAATGCATTTTGAGTGGTTTCTCTACTCAGTGATCTCACTATTGTCCAGTCAGTGGGTTGTTTAGATTTGGATTTTTGGTGTTTTGTGAAGCTATTAGGTCAATTTTTTTGTCCAATAAATTTTATTTTGTAGCTTGATTCTTGTTTTTGTGTTAATTTTTAATTTGATAGTTGTTTTTATCTTTATAACTCTGCAGATTTTGGTAATCATTTCTAGAAAGACAAATCATGTTGAGTACTTTATTGATCCTAATGATTGGTTCAAGTCAGACCGCCATTGGAGAGGGGATTCAAATTATCATACAATGATAATGAGCTTTTTGGATGACACACAGTTGTCATTGTTAGAGAAAGGGGTTTTTGGAAATTTGATGAAATTAGGTAATTTAAATCCATCGGGTAATCTTTTACATTGCATGATTTTATCGAAAGTAAAATGTAACAAGAAGAATTTGATGGCTTTTTATGTCAAAGGAAGTTACATTGAGTTTACACTTTATGTATTTGGTCTTGTTACTGGGTTGTCCACTAAAAGTTCAAGTAGTGTATTATCATCAATTAGGGAAAAAGGAGGTGGTAGTCGTCTGTTGAACACTTAATTTGATGGTGCTGATAAATTAAAAATGGGGGACTTGAAAAATTTTATGGAAACAAGAAAAGGTGAAGTCCAAAATGATTTAGATGTTGTCAAGCTAGCTGAGATATATATTCTAGGACGCATGTTGTTGGGGGGAGGCTCACTAGGGTCATCTATGCTAATCTTATTATGATATTGAAGGATGTAGATTTGTGTAGGAAGTATGGATAGGGTGAATTGTCTTTTGATGAAACTATAAGTTCATTGAAAAGGTCACTGAAACCAACAAAAACAACTGTCGGATCATCGTACCAACTTGTTGGTTTTCCATTTGCATTTATGGTATGGACATAGGATATTTTTCCTAAATACAGATAAAAAATGTGTAAATAGTCTTGAAAGAAAAATATCTTCTGATGTTGCATTATATGGCATGTACTACTACATAGTACACAACAATAGTCAAGTTTTTCAAGTCAAAGAAGTCAAAATCTTCGGTAAGTATGTATGTCTATTTTATTTTTATTTTTTATTTGTTTGTAATTAGTGCGTGTGTTGTAATTTCTTTTCTTTTTTTTGGTTAATAGAAAGATGTGGTTGAGGCATTCTCATTAGAGCATGAGTTGCCAAGTAATAAGGACAGTGAAGACAAGCGATTTAGTTTGCTAAATCAGAAACTTGATGTATGCATTGGTTCTTTTTGTCTGATCCCTATTATAAACTTGTCTGTTAAATAGATTATTTTTAATTTTTCATGTATTGTGTATGCAGAAACTTCAAAGCACGTGTTCAAAGAAGTTTAAAATGATTCTTGACGAGAACAAATCTTTAAAGTCCAAGTTATCTGAAATCAAAACATTACTGTTGGGAAAGATTAAAGCGGATAGGGATATTCTATCCAATAAACAATTGGATAATCTCAAAGTGAACCAAGTTATGATCCAATGTTTGATGATCAATATGATGGTCCTACAGAAAAGAGATCTATAAGTAAATAGTTTTTTGCCTTACCTTGTGTTTTTATGTTCTTATGGGAGTTGGGGAACAAACTGTAATTGTGGTGAAGAGGCTCACACTGCATCTAACTATACTTCAACTAGATGTAATAAACCTTGTTTTGTAATAAACCAAGGCCACACAAATCATATAGTTCTTGACTCTAATGTTTCTCTCTCATTGCCTTTCCACGGCCATGATAAGATATTCTTCGGCATCCATGCCTCTGCCTTCCAGGTGATAATCTTAGAAATCCCTTGTTTTCTATCACTCTTATCCTCAAAATCTCTTGAGGATTTCCCTGAGAAGTGATCCACTTTTAAAAGATTAGCGAATACTCCAAATAGAGACGGGTTAAAATATCTCCTAGGTGTACTCGCTCCGCTTGAATTCACATCCTTCCAATGATTTGAGAGAGAAGCATCAGAAAATGCATGGTCGGAATAATCAATGACCTAGGTTCCCAGAAAGAAAGATTTAGTAATACATGCATCTAGCTCCCAATTTTTCTTCAACTTTACCTTTTTTGGTTGTCTGCTTTATTATGCATGTTTTCTTGTTCTCATAATCATTATTCTTCCTCATAGGAAAAGAAGCGGGGAGCTGAAGAAGGGAAGAATATAGAAGGCCATTCAGGTGAGAAAGAAGAAGTCGCAGAAGAAAGAGTCACTAGTTTGGAGCCTCTAAACATAGAAGAAATGAGACAGGCAAAGAATCATGTAATCCAACCCTTATATTGTCAGTCCATTAAGTATTTGTAAAACATAAGGATGTTGAACCACATCACAAAGATATTCTTGTTCTCATTTGATTGGATCATATGAAGCAATTAGATCTTTCTTTATTTTTTATTTTGGTCCTCGTCTGATCTCATAGCTACTCTACTTTGTTGCAATCAACTATTCTACTTTGCTATTAGTGACAATATTGGGCTGATCGTAGGATCATTATAGAATCTCAAAGAAAAATAAAAGTTATGAAAAGAAGTGAGGTTCTAATTCCTGTATTAGTCCAGACTACTCTGTGGCCTGATGTCATAGGAAAAAAACCCAAACTTTCCAAGAGAAAAGTCTTGTGTAGTGACAAAAGCAACCTCTTACCTCCATACACAGATAAAGGAGATGGCCAAAACCATAAGTGAAAGAAAAGTTGGGTTCCAACAGTTATTCAAGGAGCTTAGTTGTAGATGAAAAATAGCTAAAACCCCAAAAGGAATTCCTTTCAATTATTTGGAAGTCTGGTTTAAAAATTTTGAGATGTTACAATGGCACTTTTGAGCAAATCAATGACCTAGGTTTCTAGGAAGAAAGATTTGGTAATACATGCGTCTAGCTCCTAATTGGTTTTTTTCAACTTTACCTTATTTTGATTGTCTGCTTTATTACGCATACTTTTGTTCTCTTATTGATTCTTCTTCCTCATAGAAAAAGAATGCGGGAGCTAAAGATCTTCTACCTTTTTCTTTGGTAGAAAAGTTCTCAAAATCTTCTCCCTATTTTGAGTTGCAGGTAATTACGCCCTGCAGAATGTGTGTTATTGTATTGTGTATTGTTTTGATAAATAATACTCCTATAAAGTTTGAACACTGGATTGTATTGTTTCTTGTTGTTTAATAATGTCATGCACTAACAATATAAAGCATAAGCTTACAAATAAGGTGAGATAAAGTTATAAACTTAGATTATTAAATATTAAGCAAGGAAGATAGATAATAATTTTTTAAAAAAAAATGGTAACAACTAATGCATAGTAATATATCTGCAAAACAAATTGTTTTTTAATAAACCTTCAGAAGATGAGGCAAGACTTCCTAACAAAGTCATTTGGGACAGCAACCAATCTCCAACGACATACGACTTCTTATCACCAAGAAAAAATGATAATTGTTCCACTAGTCTATTTGTTAAAACTAATGCATAACTTGTTTATGTTGTTCAATAGGACTTTGGTGGTTCTAAAGTTGATGAGGACAACATTGATGAAACAAAGAACTATGGTGATATTAATTCAATAATCAACAATGTTATTTCTAGTGTGTTTGCAGCCTCTTCTAGTTTACCAACATCTCCTGATGTCAAAAATACTCAAGCTGAGAGATCGGTAAGTGTCTTAAATTTCGATTTACATGATTGTTTGCTTAAACTAATTCTCTATAATGCTTTTGTGAATTCCAACAGGATCTTGGTGGTATTAATAATGATATGACAGACGTGATTTCTGATGTTGATGCAACTCCGAAGTTTGTGAATGTTGATTCAATAACTTATGTTGTTGGGATATCTATAAGATCTAGCTTTTTGTTTTCTTTATTACCTTGTGGTTGTTTTTTCTATAAATTTTAATTCTTTCTCTGTTTTCTAGCATGATGAACAAAAAAGTACTCGTGTTTCTCCAATGAAAAGTAAAGTCTCTCCACTTAAACCTAAAGGCTCTCCAATGAAAAAGTGAACGTACATTAGGAAGAAAAAAGTCTAAAAAGCAGCCATTAGTGACGTTGCTTGCGAATTGAATTCCATGGAAGCTGAAGACAAAGACGCCACTCCTAAAAAACCAGTTATACATAAATTTCTAGGACAGTTAGCCAAATCTCCATATGTGGTAGATTTTGATTCGGGTGCTTCCCAATCCATTTTTTATCAGAAGCATCCTTTCATCTGTGACATTGAAGCATTTGATAATCTGTCGATCTTGAACTCTAATTTTTGGGCGTTCATTGAGTGTGGATTGAATATATCTAAATGGTAGGTTTACTATCTTTAAGCTTTTCATTTTGCCATTTTTGTACTTATGGTGACGCATATATTCTGATTGTATTCATTTTTCATGTATTTTAAGTGCCAAAAATATATACACTAAAGGAAAAGATATTCGCAAATTGAATTTGGATCTGTTACTGTATTAATTCTTTTGCTTAGTTCTGGTTTATTTATGATTATGGGGTGTGATATGTACGTGAATTGAGTAACAGATGTGTTATTTTGTTAATTCTTTCACCACAATTATGTTTTTTAAAAAAAATATATGGTTAAGGACATGATGTTAGTTTCATTTCTGTTTTTGATCTGTACTAGAATAATTTTTTGTTATATGGATTTGTGGGGTGTGAATGGATATGCATGAGAATTGAGTATTAGATCTGAAATAGTGAGAGGTAAGGAGTGTCAGATCTGTATTGAGGTCTTTGTGTTTTTATTAGATCTGACTTGAGGGTGATCAATTTTCTTAAATAGATATATGTGGTCTGGCCTTACCCCGTACTCTGTGCATCGCGGAAGCTTTTAGTGCACTGGAATGAATACCCGTACTCTGGACTTAAAGTTGATGTATCTGATAAGTAGATGCATTTATTCAATTATATTATGATGTTTCTTTAGAATATAGCATTATCTACTACTTCGATTTGTAGCTTTGTCTATAAGTTTACATTTGTTTGTTGTAGTAAGAAAGGACAAGATCTGCTTTTTTGTAATTTTGTACTTTCCTAATTCCATATTTAATACAACACATCAAAATGTCAACCACCGACAACTACTTTTCAAAATTACAACATATTTAGTTTAACCTCAAAGGTGGTGGATAGAGTTTTACGCAGACCTTACCCCTGACGTAGAGATACATTTCAAATTAAAAGGGAAAAAATTGATCTTGAAGCTTTTCATTTTGCCATTTTTGTACATATGGTGACGCATATATTCTGATTGTGTTCATTTTTAATGTACTTAAGTGCCAAAAATATATACACTAAAGTAAAAGATGTGTTGCCCGAACGTTTAATGTTTGGCTCTTGTGTTGTGGATTTGAAGGAGTGGTTTTATTCACTTGCAACTTGTGGTCTACCTTTGAATGACACGTTATTATCACTTGCTATACTAATCTACATTTGTAATGTACTTTTGACTTGTCCTTTGTTTTGTTTCTCTCTTTCTTCTAGTAGGTAATCTATATTTGTAATCTATATTTGCAAGCCAACAGCTTGCTCAAGGATATTCAAAATTTCTTGCCCTAATGCTTACTCATATGCTTATAATGATCCCACTAGTATTACCACTTGCACTGGTAGCAGCTACTTGCTCACTTTCTGTCCTCACCACTAGTCTTGTCACTTGTTCTTTTCACTGTCTGTTAGTATTATATTAGTAGTAGTATTAAATCAAATGAAATACATTGCAATCGCTACTTTGGACTTCACATTATCTTCTCTCAGTTAGATTTCTTGCTACGTCTAGTATATTATGTTATCATCATCATTAGTAGTATTGTCACTAGTGGTGGACTCAATTTAATTGGCAGCAGTAATCATATTTAGTTATGTATAAGTTGTGATATCATTGGTGCAATTATTCTTGGTCCTTTAATTTTGGATTAATATTTTGAGCATCAACAGTTTTTAACTCTTGTCACACTAATATAAAATAAAATATCAAATCAAATTAAATTGAGAGCAATAGGTAGTTTCTTTACTTGTGCCAAATATCCTAGTGAACAACTTCTCTACTTCTCAAGATAGGCATAAGATTACTACATAAACATCTTCTTCAGATCTCTCTTGTAGACCTACATTAGATTTGTATCGGTAGTTGTAAAATAATATTAATTGTTCAGAGTAATAGTGATGTCTAGATTAGCTACTGTATTTCCTGAAAATTCTCTTTGTTGTGTATATACTGAAGATGATGAAAATCCGGCCTCCACCCATTT
The DNA here is from genome assembly GCA_030864225.1 of Capsicum baccatum var. pendulum. NCBI lineage: Eukaryota > Viridiplantae > Streptophyta > Magnoliopsida > Solanales > Solanaceae > Capsicum > Capsicum baccatum. The sequence goes on from CM061556.1 coordinate 35,988,191, forward strand.
GAACGGTGTTGTTTCATTAGTTGATTGGCTAAATATCTAGCTGCTGCTTTATAACTTTGGTGTAAAGCTGTAGACTTTTCTATATGTTCAATTCTTGGAGTTCTATTTCCTCTTGCTTATTCTATGCTCTGGTCAGACTTTTTCTTTTAAATCGTTCAGCTGGGTAAATATATGTATAGAATTGGCTACTCCAAAATATCACGAGTAAGTTTGAGTTGTATCATAACATGCCTGAGTGCTTCGCCAACTATATTCCACTGTTGGCGATCATCTTACTTTGGTTACTTCTTTATGTAGTGAATATGTTGTAATGCTCTTATTTAGTATTCTTTTTATTTTGTCACAGCATTTGGACACAATATTCTACTACATGAGGAATAAGGCAAAATATGAACCTAGTATTGTTGTGAAGTTCACCACAACTAATTTTGTATTTAGAAACAAGATTAATGCTCTTTATCATGATTTTATGGAAAATAGGAAAGATTTTTCTGCCATCCCTAAGAAACATGAGGTTGAGAAGTATATCATAGGCTTCTATTGTGATGCAAACATACTGTGGAAAAAGGGTGACTATGTGTTATTTCCAGTTTATGTTTCACGAGAAAATTCTGAACTTGGACACTGGATTTTGGGAGTTTTTGACTTTACTGATTGGTGCATATATGTAATACCCCATATTTTCGTGCTAGAATTCTAACCGTCGTACCTGCACATCTAAGCTCTAATACAAGTAATTCTCACGTGAATACAAGTTTTATGATCATTATCCTAGTCTATGGATTATTTTAGAGGTGAAAATGTTCATAGCAATGACCTAGAACAAAGTTGAGCTAAGACTAATTGATTCATCCAAAGTTTGACATTCGATTCTACAAGGGTCAACTTCAAATGTGTATATCTCTTAATATATATGTAATTGTTCATCCCAAGACCTATCAATATGTAGATAATTGAATTAGCCTTCCAACGATACCAATTCAACCAAAATCCGACACCCGGGCTAGGAGTTATGGCATTGCGAAGTAGAGTGCGTCGCCTAACCAATCGCATATGGCCACTGGAAAGCATATGCAATAGCATATGCGGCGCCTATGTAAATATAGGTGATATCATATGTGGCGCCTATGTAAATATATGCAATATCATATGCGGAGCCTTTGTAAATATATGTGATATCATATGCGGCGCATATCTTATGGTTTCAAGTGACTTAAACACTCCGTTTTTGGGTTATTTTGAGGGTAATTAAGTCTTTTGGCACTCCTTACACACCCCTAAACTTAACCTTACGAATTTAATAGATTCTAAGCACATCATAACCCTATTATCAGTCTAAGTTCATTATCCAAGAGCACTAAAGAAGAAAAACAACTAGGGTTACACAATAAACATTGAGGGTCCAATCTTTCGATGAATCCGTTACCATAAAGGTATGTGGGGTTATGAACAAGAACACCTTTTCGTTCTTGTGCCCAAAGTTTACATTATCTTACAAAGATATATGATTTTTACATGTTTTATCGTGAATTTGAAGTGATAAATCTTATCCTATGTTGTTGTTCAAGATACTATGATTATTTTGAATGTTTTGAAAATAAACTCCATGAGTTTGAGATTATTGTTATGATTAAAGGCTGAAATTTTTCAGATTTTCATATAAATTATGCATGCTTGTGATATAAACCATAAATGTTGAAATGTTTTGATTAAGTATCCCTATAAGGGTCATTAACCCACATTGAGATTTTTGTTTTGAGAATTTATGTGCTACATGTACCCATGTTTAGACTATTTTTGATGAAGTATAGAAAGATTTCACCTTTTGGTCACAACAGAGTTAAAATCCACTTTATGAAACGAGTTACGGATTTTATCATTTATTTAACTTAAGAAACATGAGATTACCCTTAAAGTGGATTTTTTTTGAGATTTTTGAGCATAGTATTGGGAGTAGTATTTAGCACCGAGTTGGGTATGTTACTACGATTTCATACCCCAGAACTACGTGCCACCGTAGGTTGAGACATTGACTTCCACTATATGTGGAAAATTGAGATAGTGACCACTGATATGAGATTGTTCTACACCGATGGCAAGTGTAGGACAGCCCTAACATTATGGGGGAAAGTCGTGGGACATCATGGGTTCTCACATGGTGTACATGTCGGTTAGAAGAACCTCCCAAAGATTTGTCCCTCATTCTTAGATTGATTTTACTGATTTAAAAGAGATTTGAAATACAGATTTATGATGTATTCAATATTCCAGATTTCACTAAGATTGCTTGATGAGAGAATAATAAAAGAATCTTGATATTTGGATTAAGTGTAATGGCTCATGATATCCAGATTGGCATGTTTTACCATTCATTGTGTATGATTTCAGATTTTAGATTTCTTTCAAGCTTTATGAGCCATTTACAAATGTCCTGTATGATTTGAAAAGAAAACTTATGACGTGATCGTTAAATATATATATACATATATATATATATGCATATAAATATGTTTATTTCATGCACCCCCATGTACTCGGTACATATTCAATGGTACTGACCCACATGTTCACATGTGGGCTACATTTTCCCTATAATGTAGGTTCAGGTGCTCATTCCCAGGTTTGACCGTCATTATCCAAGCACGTTGATCTACATCCTCTGCAGTGGTGAGTCCTCATGGTCCAAGGACTAGTTATTCAGATTTCCTCATTTAATTTGAGTCATTCATTTTATTTTTTGAGTTTGGGTCAGTTGGGGTTTGTCCCAATGGCTCATGGATATGCAATTTAGTAGAGGCTTGTCAGACTAGATGGATAGATTGATCAGAATTGTTAGAGATGTCGTATTTTGTTACTTTCCATATTTCATTCGTATTGCAGTATGATATTATGGATGATGTTTAGATGTTTTGATTATGATGACTTTGATTATAAGTGTTGAATGGTATAAAAATGGCTAAAAGGGTTAGCTTGGGGCTACTTGTAGCCTTAAGCACCGTGTGACGCCTCGAGGCCTATTTTTGGGGCGTTACAAACTTGGTATCAGAGCACAAAGTTCAAGTGTCCTAGGGTGTCTATGAAGTCGTGTCTAGTAGAGTTTTGCGGAATGGTACAGAAATGTTTGTACTTTTCTTCGAGAGACTATAGGTCTTTCAAGTCTTAAATCGTGCTATAGAAAAGTTCTCCAAGAAACTTATATAGATTATCATCTTACTCTAGTCAGGCCATCTCTGCCTTATTTCCAAGGTATCAGAAACAATTGACCTTAATTCTCCATAGATAGTTATGGAATTGTAAGAGAGCTACAAAAGTATCCTATCAGTACTTTTGAGTTCCGAAAACTGAAGTGCTTTATCAGGCCTGTAGAAATTGTGCACTAAGCTCGAGGCAGATATGCTTTCAAATTTCTTCTCAGAATTCATAATGATAATCTATACTTCTCTATCTATGTACTGTTCTTGAGGTAACATGTTCGGCAAGTTCCAATTTCCTCCCCAGATAATGCTCTTATATTTGCTGGCAGAAGTTTCAGAAGTTTCATAAAGTGGCTTGAGAGGAGCCTTCTAGTATGTTATAAGTCCCTCAGATTTGAAGTTATACCCTTGTTCTTTTGAGTTATTCAATTAAGACAGAGTAATGTGTATTCTTAGATCATTGAATACCGTGTGTCAAGTTTCTATCTCTTGTATTACGTAATCTTGTTATCATTTTGTTTGTGAAAAACCAAAGTCTAGTGAAGCCGTATGGGGATATTTTGATTCACTAGCATAATTGCTTTGTTATTCATATAATTTTCTTAATCAAAACACAAAACTAAAGTCTAGTGAAGCCATGTGAGGCCTATTTTGATTCACTAGCAACTTGTTGTTCATCTTGTTGTTCTAGTGTTAGTTGAAAGTGTGGGTTTCTGTGTAGTGATAAAAGTAGTAACGCTTAGTTGAAAGTCTTGTGTTAGTTGAACTTGTGGGTTTAGAATTGTAGTGGCAAGAATGGTGGTAAGGGCAATTTATTAAATATGTATAGCTGAATTTTTGCTTATAATTGAATTAGTAATGAAGTGATATACCCTTCTTTGTTAGTTTAGTGAAGTTAGAGAAGGAGATTATTAGTTAAGGTGGATAGTTGTTTGCTTGAAGTATGAAAAGAGTTATTGATGGTATTTGTTGTGCTAGGAAAGTATAGGTTTTGATAGAAGTACTTGGTGGTTGAGTATTGTTAATTTAGGATTTCCTGAGATTGCAAGAGGAATTTTAGTTGAAATTTATAAAGCTATGAAAGTAATTTAGGTGTGAAGATGGGTAAATAGTAATGATGTGAAGAAGGAGGATGTGTTAACAGATTATGAATAAGATAGGCCATATGATTATGATCGATTGTCATTGTGTATTAGTTTTTCTTAATGCTATGTTCTATAGTTTAGAAGTAAAAATTGTGTGTGAGATTGGGTTGTAAATTATGTTTAGCTCTAGACATTAAGTTTGAACAGTTGATGGTTCGATTGTTGATGCTAGTTCTATGGAGGTGATCTAGTAGGCCTAAACAGTGTATACAAGAGTGTAAGATCATGTGTTCATAATTAAGTATGGTGTAGAGGTATACCCAAGGTGCTATGGGGTTGCATTACTTTTCAAGGATTATTGCATATTGTGGGGTTAGTAGTAACGTTGAGTTTCTAGGTGGAGAAAGGCTAGTTAGATAATTTATGATGTTCTTGATAGCTAAGTTAAGGAGTTATGGTTGAAGATGTTGAGCCTTTTTAGTATGATTATTATTCTCATGGTTTGGAAAGAAATATAAGAATAGAGATGTGATCTTGGTAGGTTATGATTATGTGATTAGAGATGTAGGTATGGTTGCAAATGAGAGTGTAAATCTTTGATGATGATTATTGAAGCTAGAAAGTTAAGGATGGCATATGGATGGGTTGTTCAAGAATGAAGTTGGTAAGTTCGAAATTAGTTTGTTCTTGTGAGTTTAGCATTTATTTGTAGATAATAGAATGATGAAATTATGGCTTAATCTCAAGGATATGAAGTAGATCATCATACTTAGAATACCAACTTTGACCTAAGGGGGGAGATGGTTAGTGAAGAACCAAACCAAGTTTTGAGAATTAGATTGTGATACATTTCAATAATGAGTTATGATAAGATAGTAACCCTTCTTACACTAGAGTATTCCTTGGATTTCATTCATTACAACACCAAATCCATCACTTGCATGATAAATCCATGCCACATGCCTATGCTTATACCCATCATGCATGCTCAAGCCTATTCTCAGCTTCTAGCAAGCATGTAACAGCTTCACTCTGTGATTCGAGTTATCTTTCATGAATCTATGAACTCCAGTCTTATGTTGAATAGCTCATGATAGGTATGAACTCATGTTTCAGAGTATGACCAATTTTTAAACCCATGATACTAGTAAAGTTCGCATTATATCATGCATGTCCTCAGCTTAGATTTCTGTAATGAATCCATGCCTTTGATATTTTATTCCTCAGGACAAAGATAAGTGTTAATATTATGTATTGTAGTTTTCGTGCTTCTGGTTCATATATGTTAGCCTTTCGGTGACCTCTTCCTATGTTAAGATAGTGGTGATGATAGTGAATAAGCAATGGTTTAGATGTGAGAGAGTTGATGACCCTCATTAAGAAAGATTATTTATGCGTTTCTATCTAAGGCTAAAGTGTGAAGTAAGATTGAGACCAAGTCTTTGATACATGTCATGGTTAGTTAGAAATAGTGTGTATGTTTTTAAGAATAGTGCAAGAAAATTGTTGTTGATTAAGGTTTAGAGAATATGCGAAGTATGCCTTTAGGGGTATTTGCCTTAAAGTTATATGTGATTTTTAATGATAGGCTTGAATATCATGTTGGCTGTAAGATGATGAATGCAATATGCACTAGTAAATCCATATCAAGAGTTTTAAATTAGTCATTGAATTGGTAAGGCATGTTATGCTTGGGGTGTGAGCTCTAAGAAGATATCGAATATTGAACCTTGTGGTATAGACTAGTATTGTGGTTTGGCATGTTGTATCTTGTGATTTAGTGTTAGGCTTGATCATGGTGAGAGAACTTAGTTTAGTTTAGACCTTAGTAGAAAGATTTCGCAGTGCCAATATGAGAATTATAAGTTGAATCGAATGAGTATGGTATTTAAGGGGAATAGTATAGTTGAGAGAGCATTTGAGAAGTGATGCTAAGCTTGAAAGTAAGAAGTTGTGTTTCCTACGGCCTAGCAATCCTATCCTAGTTTCTGAATTCCATAATTATATTCCATGCTATAGAGTTATATCAATATTGTAATTACTTAGTCAAATGTCTTGTTCAGAGTATGCCCAAAATTCTTTGCTCCCTAATATCAATAGAATACCATAGAAAAGTGCTGAAGAAATACTTCATTTGAGTATGGATAGTCAGTATGATCCAGTCCATATAGCGTGTAATCTAGTTTAGCAAGCAAGGAGATAAGCTCCTATAGATTCTTAATTTTCCAGCTAGTCTCACTATCCGCAGTCTTATACGTATGTATGTTCTAAGAGGCAATGTGTTTGTGTCCAATTAAATTATGAATTCAACTCAGTTCATGCATCAGTTTTAGTTTTAGATATTAAGTCATGATTCAGTTCGTAAGTATCCTGTGTAGTATCACAGTGTCTTCCTAGTATTTTCATCAAATTATTATCATTCGGGAACGAACGATCCCAAGAGGGGGATGTTGTAATACCCCTAGTTTTCATGTCATAAACCTCTCATCCTTTCTCATGAGATCAAATCCAGGGCAAAGTAATGGTTTCATAAGTTGACACTCTTATTTCTATCTTAGCCATATAGTTATTTTTCTTGAGGATTCATTCACTTACAGACCAGTTTTGTAGCTCATTATTCTTGAGATCCAGTGATTCAGTTCTATCAGTTACACATGATAGCTTGAAGACTAATATTCCTCTGTATTTCAGGTTAATTATCCATATTCGAGGACAAATGTTCCCAAGGGGGAGGTAATGTAATACCCCATATTTTTCATGCTAGAATTCTAACCGTCTTTTCTGCGTGTCTAAGCTCTAATCCATGTTATTCTCACGTGAATACAAGTTTCATGATCATTATCCTAGTCTATGGAGTAGTTTAGAGGTGAAAAATTTCATAGCAATGACCTAGAACAAAGTTGAGCTAAGACCAATTGATTCATACAAAGTTTGACATTCGATTCTACAAGGGTCAACTTCAAACGTGTATATCTCTTAATATACATGGAATTTTTCATCCTAATACCTATAAATATGTAGATGATCAAATTAGATTTCCAACGATACTAACTTCACAAAAATCCGACACCCGAGGTAGGAGTTATAGCTTTGCAAAGTAGAGTACGTCTCCTAACCGATCGCACATGGCCACTGGAAAGCATATGCTATAGCATATGCGGCGCCTATGTAAATATAGGCGATGTCATATGTGGCGCCTATGTAAATATAGGCGATATCATATGCGGCACCAATATAAATATAGGTGATATCATATGCGACGCCTATGTAAATATAGGCGATATCATATGCGGCGCATATCTTATGATTTCAAGTGACTTAAACACTCCGTTTTTGGGTTATTTTGTGGGCAGATAAGTCTTTTGGCACTCCTTACACACCCCTAAACTTAACCTTACGAATTTAATAGATTCTAAACATATCATAACCCTATTATCAGTCTAAGTTCATCATCTAAGAGCACTAAAGAAGAAAAACAACTAGGGTTACACAATAAACATTGAGGGTCCAATCTTTCGACGAATCCATTACCATAAAGGTATGTGGGGTTATGAACAAGAACACCCTTTCGTTCTTGTGCCCAAAGTTTGCATTATTTTACAAAGATACATGATTTTTACTTGTTTTATCATGAATTTGAAGTGATAAATCTTATCCTATGTTGTTGTTCAAGATACTATGATTATTTTGAATGTTTTGAAAATAAACTCCATGAGTTTGAGATTATTGTTATGATTAAAGGATGAACTTTTTTAGATTTTCGTATAAATTATGCATGATTGTGATATAAAGCATAAATGTTGAAATATTTTGATTAAGTATCTCTATAAGGGTCCTTAACCCACATTGAGATTGTTGTTTTGAGAATTTATGTGCTACAGTTTTCATGTCATAAACCTCTCATCCTTTCTCATGAGATCAGATCCAGTGCAAAGTAATGGTTACTCATAATTTGACACTCTCGTTTCTATCTTAGCCATATAGTTATTTTTCTTGAGGATTCATGCACTTGCAGACTAGTTCAGTAGCTCATTATTCTTGAGATCCAGTGATTCAGTTCTATAAGTTACACATGATAGCTTGAAGACTAATATTCCTCTGTGTTTCAGGTTAATTATCTACATTTGAGGACGAAAGTTCCCAAGGGGGAGGTAATATAATACCCCGTATTTTCATGCTAGAATTCTAACTGTCGTTCCTGTGCGTCTAAGCTCTAATCCAAGTGATTCTCACGTGAATACAAGTTTCATAATTATTATCCTAGTCTATGGAGTAGTTTAGAGTTGAAAATGTTCATAGCAATGACCTAGAACAAAGTTGAGCTAAGACCAATTGATTCATCCAAAGTTTGACATTCGATTCTACATAGGTCAATTTCAAACGTGTATATATCAAAATATACATGGAATTTTTCATTCCAAGACCTATCAATATGTAGATAATCCAATTAGCTTTCTAACGATACCAATTTCACCAAAATCCGACACCCAAGCTAGGAGTTATGGCTTTGCGAAGTAGAGTGCGTCGACTAACCAATCGCACATGGCCACTAGAAAGCATATACGATAGCATATGCGGCGCCTATGTAAATATAGGCGATTTCATATGCGGCACCTATGTAAATATAGGTTCTATCATATGCGACGCCTATGTAAATATAGGTGCTATCATATGCGACGCCTATGTAAATATAGGCGATATCATATGCGGCGCATATCTTATGGTTTCAAGTGACTTAAACACTCCGTTTTTGGGTTATTTTGAGGGCAATTAAGTCTTTTGGCACTCCTTACACACCCCTAAACTTAACCTTACGAATTTAATAGATTTTAAACACATCATAACCCTATTATCAGTCTAAGTTCATCATCCAAGAGCACTAAAAGAGAAAAATAACTAGGGTTACACAATAAACATTGAGGGTTCAATCTTTCGATGAATCCGTTACCATAAAGGTATGTGGGGTTATGAACAAGAATACCCTTTCGTTCTTGTGCCCAAAGTTTACATTATCTTACAAAGATATATGATTTTTACATGTTTTATCGTGAATTTGAAGTGATAAATCTTATCCTATGTTGTTGTTCAAGATACTATGATTATTTTAAATGTTTTGAAAATAAACTCCATGAGTTTGAGATTATTGTTATGATTAAAGGCTGAAATTTTTCAGATTTTCATATAAATTATGCATGCTTGTGATATAAACCATAAATGTTGAAATGTTTTGATTAAGTATCACTATAAGGGGCATTAACCCACATTGAGATTTTTGTTTTGAGAATTTATGTGCTACATGTACCCATGTTTAGACTATTTTTGATGAAGTATAGAAAGATTTCACCTTTTGGTCACAACAGAGTTAAAATCCACTTTATGAAACGAGTTACGGATTTTATCATTTATTTAACTTAAGAAACATGAGATTACCCTTAAAGTGGATTTTTTTTGAGATTTTTGAGCATAGTATTGGGAGTAGTATTTAGCACCGAGTTGGGTATGTTACTACGGTTTCATACCCCAGAACTACGTGCCACCGTAGGTTGAGACATTGACTTCCACTATATGTGGAAAATTAAGATAGTGATCACTGAGATGAGATTGTTCTACACCGATGGCAAGGGTAGGACAGCCCTAACCTTATGGGGGCAAGTCGTGGGTTAGCATGGGTGCTCACATGGTGTACATGTCGGTTAGAAGAACCTCCCAAAGAGTCGTCCCTCATTCTTAGATTGATTTTACTGATTTAAAAGAGATTTGAAATGCAGATTTATGATGTATTCAATATTCCAGATTTCACTAACATTGCTTGATGAGAGAATAATAAAAGAATATTGATAGTTGGATTAAGTGTAATGGCTCATTATATCCAGATTGGCATGTTTTACCATTCATTGTGTATGATTTCAGATTTTAGATTTCTTTCAAGCTTTATGAGCCATTTACAAATGTCCTGTATGATTTGAAAAGAAAACTTATGACGTGATCGTTAAATATATATATATATATATATATGCATATAAATATGTTTATTTCATGCACCCCCATGTACTCGGTACATATTCCATGGTACTGACCCACATGTTCACATGTGGGCTACATTTTCCCTATAATGTAGGTTCAGGTGCTCATTCCCAGGTTTGACCGTGATTATCCAAGCACATTGATCTACATCCTCTACAGTGGTGAGTCCTCATGGTCCAAGGACTAGTTATTCAAATTTCCTCATTTAGTTTGAGTCGTTCATTTTATTTTCTGAGTTCGGGTCAGTTGGGGTTTGTCCCAATGGCTCATGGATATACAGTTTAGTAAAGGCTTGTCAGACTAGATGGATAGATTGATCAGATTTCTCAGAGATGTCGTATTTTGTTACTTTTCGTATTTCATTCGTATTGTAGTATGATATTATAGAGGATGTTTAGATGTTTTGATTATGATGACTTTGATTATAAGTGTTGAATGGTAGGAAAACGGCTAAAAGGGTTAGCTTGGGGCTATTTGTAGCCTTAAGCACCGTGTGATGCCTCGGGGCCCATTTTTGGGGCATTACAATATATATATACAACTCCAACCGTACCAGGCGCAGTTATAAATTTGTTCAAAAAGTGATGTTACCTTACCAAACATTGATACCATATTTTTTTAAAAAGGTCAATTTCTATCTTGAGAAGGGCATTGCCAAATCTGAAAATGACACTTTGCCAATAAATATGGTTGATGAGCTACCATAACAAACCCAATGGTATCTCATTGCTTTCATTTTTTAAATGTTCATTTTACTTCTTTTTATATTATTTTTCATATATTCACGCAATATATGTCTTTTGTATCATAGTGATTGTGGAGCATTTGTTTGTGCGTTTGTTGAATATGTCATTCATGGAAGAGATATTTCTAAAGAGATAGACATTGGTCATGTTCGCATGAGGTATGGAGCTTTGTTGTGGGATTATGAAAAGAGAAAACTAGAAGTTGGTATAAAAGACAACACTACAGAAAAAGTTGGTAGATTATTTGGAAAGGAAAAGAAGAAGAGGACGCACCACGAGTAGTAGTTTAGTTTTGTAGTTATTGAGACTCACTGCACATGAAGGATTTTTAGCTATTTTTAGCTTTGTAGTTATTGAAACTCACTGATCATGAAGAACTTTTAGCTATTTTTATGTGATTATGTAAAGTTTAAACAGTCTTTTCAAATTGAATCGGCTATTTTTTATGCGATAACGTGAAATATACAATGTAGTATCACTACTTATTCATTTGTTGGTATCTTTGTATATTTATGTTTTATTATCGAAGAATATTTTTTGCCTTCCCTTGTGGCAAGTCTTGCCCCTGAGGCAAGAGTTATTGAGTATCTTCTAAATTAGTAAACAATGTGGCAGGGCCAATTCATGTCCATGAGGTATAACTTGTTCCTATGGGTCATGTCTTATCATTAATTATGTGCTACTGCTATATGAGTATTTTTTTCATTGTGAACTTTTCAATCACATTTGTCCTCGATTAAATGGCATAAAATAAGAAACAGTTTAGACCTTGTAATCCAAGGGTCATCTCCTCCTCCTCCTCAGTAGTTGGTTCTCCACTTTTATTTATTTGTTTAGATGCTTGGTTTTGTTGATTGATGTCATCTTATTTTCAACTCGCAATGGAATACTCCCCCGTTCTTTTTTTTATAGTTTTTGATGTCTAAGTCTAGCTTCTAGGGCAACTATTGTAGATCATTTGTCGACTCATTACAGAATAAGCTAGTGTCAACTCTTGCCCATGAGGCATAATTTGTTCCTTTGGGGTCTACATATCTTGCCTCTTGGGCAAGACTTATAAATTATCTACCAAATCATCACACACTAATCTAGTATCAACGCTTGTCCATGGGACATAACTTGTTCGTTTGTTGTATTAAGTTTTGCCTTTAGGGCCTAAGCTACAGATCATCTACCAAGTTATTACACGCTAAGTTAGTGTCAACTCTTGCCCATAGGGCATAACTTGTTTCTTTGGGGCTTAAGTCTTGCCTCTAGGGAAAGTGTTGTAGATCATCTGTCGAATCATTGTAGAATAAGCTAGTGTCAACTTCTACCCATGGGGCACAACTTGTTCTGCATCTTGCCTTCAAGGCAAATTTAAAGTATACCCCGTGGAATTATTCATATCACATCTCTTGGGGGTGTAGTCCTTCCCCGAATCCTGTTAATATGATATATTTTTACACATCAATATATAAGAAAATTTAACATGCTAAATAATGTTTATTAAATACTTCACCACAAGTTAGAAATTCATATAAATAAGAAGACATTCGTGATTGAAAGTCAAAAGTACTTGTTACTAACTAAAATAGGGATCAAAAAATCCTATTATAACTGTTATGTTGATCAAACTTCTCGGATAAAAAGTAAAACTAATCATGTTTTCTTATTTTTCTTTCTGTATCTTCTTGCATATGGATGAAGGATAGGAGTATAGTGATAATTTTATCTGTTATACCCGGTCCTTTTGCATCTCGAACATCTATAATTGTTTCTTGAAGATTCTGCTCTGCAAGGATATCTGGATGTTTGTCTTCTCCCAAGCAGAACATCCTTATCTGGGGGCTTTGTGATCAAATCCTTTATGCTATCGGGGATAATCCATGATGTTGTGCTTCCAACTGGTAGGATTTATCCCTGGTATATTTGTAGCCAAGACTGTCTTGAGAGCCAACGAGGATAATAGCTAGACCTGTTCATATGTCTACTCTCTATTGGTGTAATTGCATGGGTGCATAGTATCTCATCTGTTTGAAATACCAAGCATTGACAAGTCCTGCTCTTCAGGTCTACAATATATTCAACTCATTCTATTACAATAAATCTTTTTGTATCAATGGGGTCTACATGTAAATAAAATGATAAATAAATCACGACTTCTAGTGAAACATCTAGTATACGAGCAGAATCAGACATACAGAGCAATCAACCATACATAGGGGGCGAATCTTGAGGCAACCCAAAATAGTTGCAATCAAGCATATAACATCAAATCACAATCTAATATTGAACTAATGGAAAATCGAATAATAAATGACCAATAATAAGGAGTAAGAATTAAGGTTTTATTTCAAAATGGAAGAGAAGGTCCAATATAGGTGATAGTTAGAGTTTTATACTTGGCTTGGTCAGGGAAAGTGCAGGAGAAGGATCTATCATCCAAGAAATGAGCTTTCAAAGTCAAATTCCCTGTATTATATGGAAAAGACAGAACCTTGCTTATGAAAAGCAGTTGATTCAATAGTGATGCTTCCAACATATAAGCAGGAGAGTCAACTACAAATAAACTATGATAAAAACAGATATTGCATCTAATCTAGGAGTAGAATCAACTATGATAGTGAAATATCTAGTATATGAGTAGAATCATCCAGACAGAGCAATCAAACATACATAGCGGACGAATCTTGAGGCAACCAAAAAATAGCAATAATTAAGCATACAACATCGAATCACAAACTATCACGCAGCTATGAGCAGAAGCAATAAAACGCATATTTCGTGTACGAATCTCAAGGAAATTAAAAAACTAGAAATAAATCACAAATAACAGTAAACCAGCTATGTATAATCTGTGATAAAAAACAGTAATAATATATTTCCCTAATTATCAAAATACAATTTCAATTACTTACTTTCAATTTCAATGCGACTTGAATCTTGTTAGTCACCTTCACTTCCGCCCAACGTGTGATGTCATGAAAGTTGTCTTGAAATTCCATTTTTATTTCATAAAAATAACTTTGTAACTTGTTCTGAATGTAATCGATCGGTTCCAGTATTGGCAGTTGCCTGGCTTTTCTTAGTACCGCATTCATGGACTCCACGTTGTTAGTCGTAAGCATATTGTATCTTCTGTTGGTATGAAATGAATGAGCCCATCTTTCTGGTTATACTTCTTTCAAGTACGCTGCAGCAACTTTGTCGACTTTTTCTATCTCATCCATGAAAGTATAAAATTCAATTTGTTTGTATGTTGTTGCTGCGTTGTAGAAGAGTGATAGAACCACATCTGAGAAGTATCTTTTTCTTAAATACCTCTCTATGTGATAGATGAATATCCCATGCTGACACTCTGGATAGACATTTGCAATTGCATTTGCAATGGCTGGGTGATGATCTGATAGAATAGACAATTGTTCACGTACCCCAATTGCATGTCTTAACTTATTAAAGAACCAGTTATAAGACTCATTATTTTCTGAGTCTGCAATTCCAAAAGCCAAAGAAAATATGTTGTTTTTTCCTTCCTTTGACACTGCTATCATGAGGACACCACGATATTTTGCCTTCAAAAATGTTGCATCTACCATTATTACCGGTCTATAATTGGCCCATCCAATGATTGAAGTGCCATAAAAAAAGAATGCATATTGAAACCTATGTTGAGCAAAAGAATATTACTAACAATTTGCATTTAGTGTTTATAATGAGAGTACAACAATTTTCTAAACTAAGTCTTGCCCATGAGGCAAGAGTTGCATCTATGTTAATAATCTAATCAGTGCAATTAAAGAATAAACTTTTGCCTCTTAGGCAAAAAATTTCAACTTCAACAGGATAGCATTTGTACAACAATTTTCTAAACCAAGTCTTGCCCATGAGGCAAGAGTTTCATCTATGTTAATAATCTAATCAGTGCAAATAAAGGATAAATTGTTGTCTCTTGAGTAAAAGTATTCAATTTATACAATTTTCTAAACCAAGTCTTGCCCATGAGGCAAGAGTTCTATCTATGTTAATAATCTAATCAGTGCAAATAAAGGATAAACTATTGTCTCTTGGGCAAAAGTTTTCAATTTATACAATTTTCTAAACCAAGTCTTGCCCATGAGGCAAGAGTTTCATCTATGTTAATAATTTAATCAGTGCAAATAAAGGATAAACAGTTGCCTCTTGGGCAAAAGTTTTCAATTTCAATAATTTTTTAAACTCAAGTCTTGCCCATGAGACAAGAGTTCCATCTATGTTAATAATATAATCAATGCAAATAAAGGATAAAATGTTGCCTCTTGGGCAAAAGTTTTCAATTTCAATAATTTTCTAAACCAAAGTCTTGCCCATGAGGCAAGAGTTCCCTCTATGTTAATAATCTAATCAGTGCAAATAAAGGATAAATTGTTGCCTCTTGGGCAAAAGTTTTCAATCTCAACAATTTTCTAAACCAAGTCTTTCCCATGAGGCAAGAGTTCCATCTATGTTAATAATCTAATCAGTTCAAATAAAGGATAAACCGTTGCTTCTTGGGCAAAAGTTGTCAATTTCAACAGTATAGCATTTGTACTTGTTCTAATCGTCCCTCTTTATATTTGTGTACGTGCCTGGGTTATTTTCTTTCATCATGTGAAAATACGATAGCAACCTGTTGTAGTTCTCTTCCGCGGTTCCTCTTATCACCGTATAGGCATGTTGTATGGCTCGCCATCCTTCGTTGTAGGATATGATGATTCCATATTTCTTTCTTATTTCATCTACCATGAAGTTGGGTGTGATTACATTACTAGAGTCACGCACGAGCTCTAGTATGTAGTCACAAATGACCTTTGATGTTGCATTCATGTGGTCGAACGTTATGAAATCAACTAAGCAACTGTGAGCCTTTTCATATGTAGTAACCTGAAAGAGCAAGGAATCGGTAATCTTCGAGGCATGAAACCACTACACACAGTTGTCGTCCAAACATCGCAGTGAATATCTTGTTTTGCTTGATTTGATAACCTTAAATTGGATGTTGTGTGTAATTGCAATATTTAACATGCACGTCATCATATTTTGTATGTAAATGAAGATCAACTTGACATTTACCTCATTCAAAGAGGCATTGTGTCTCAAGAGAGTAGTATTGACATCAAGTATCCTCTTCTTTTTTTGGCGTACCCTCTTAATCTTGGATGGCTCAGTTATTTCAGCCTCCAATATTTGTTCAATAACCTGTAAATCATTATTTCTATCAATACTTTTAATACTCATTTCATTTTCATCCATTCCAAGCACAACCCTTATGAAAAATGAAAAAAAATAAAGATTAGTAACAATTTAATTTAGAATATATATCTTTAACAAGTAAAATCATTAAAGAGTAAGGCATAGTCAACTATTGTCCATGGGACATCTCTGTCAAAGTCTTGCCTCTAGGGCAAGAGTTATAGGTCATCTGTCAAATCATTACAGACTATGGCAGTGTCAAATTTTGCCCATGAGGCATAACTGTCTCAGTCTTGCCTCTGGGGCAAGAGTTATAGTTTATCTGCCAAATAATTATAAACTAAGGCAGTGTCAACTATTGCCCATGGGGCATAACTTGAAATGTATGGCAAAATCTGAAGATGCTAAAATCACACTTGAAACTACTGAATAACACACACTATAGGGGTGATTCTGAGAGGGTTGTTTACTTCAGAGATACGTTGCAAGTGATACAACATAGTTTATCAACTCAATACTCTGATAGTATGGCCTTGAAAGAGAATGATGTACTGACTATTACTGAGAAGTAGAGCAATATTGAAGAGAGCATGTTATAATAAAAATTCAGGGCTTTGGGTATAAGCAAGGTGATTCAAACCCCGTGTATTTTAGTGCAGTTAGACTCAAACATAAGGTATCTAAATGCAATGATAAATGCTTAATTGTGCTAACCAATCATCGAAAAGTTTTAGATATTAGAGAGCAGAGTTTGAATACTTTACTATATATTTTTAAGCAAACACAACAAGTCAAATTGGTTTCACAGCATCAATTTACATGTATACAAATTTTCTAATCATATTAATTTAACGTTGTAGGTCAAATGCACATAATCGTGGCATCATAAGAGGTCATTATGGACACACTAATCAGATGGGACATAGCTTCAACACCGATACATCAGATTGTGTTGATCATGTTTATGTGGAGTAGAGCCACCATGTTCAACATTCTAGACAATTAAATCTCCATCTATATGGAAATGATTTGTACGATAATACTGACAAGAACCACGCAATACATGATGAAGAAGATGACACGCCAGCTCCTAAGCAAGTTGGATTACTAAGCTTGTTCAAATACTCAATCAAGTTGGATATTGTACTACTGTTGTTGGGTTGTATTGGGGCTCTAATAAATGGAGGATCGTTTCCTTGGTATTCTTATCTTTTTGGTAATTTCATAAACAAAATTGCTCTGTAAAAAGACAAAGACTAGATGATAAAGGATGTGGGGGCGGTAATATATACTTAGACTTTTATTGTGTGCTTCTAAAGCTCTCAGTTAATAACCCCTTAACCTTCCATACCGTGAGCAGTAAAAAGACATAAATTCATGAACTATTATCCTAAAGTAGACGTAACCGCTAACAGTTGATACAACCTTCAGGTGTGTGTGCTTATGACTGGACTATCAACGATAGTCATGATCAGAGCATACTTAGGTAATTTAGACATTTTTTATCCTCATCTTAGTCTAGATTTTAATATTTAAAAGAGAGCAACGACAGTTGACACTTTATTATCTTATAATGCCAAAGACAACTTGCTGGAGATCGGTCGGAGAAAGATCAGCTCACAAAATAAGAACTAAGTATCTAAGAGCTATTTTACGACAAGACATTGGATTTTTTGACACAAAACTGAATACTAGTGAAATTATGCATAGAACTTCGAGTAATGTAGCACAAATACAAGAAGTAATGGGAGAAAAGGTACATTGGATTAAAACATAATTATATAACGAACAGTAAATCCACACAATTAAAACACAAACTGCCCACAATCTGTTTGACGCAATTCGTCAATGGTAAATATGTTACTACAACAACAGAATATCCAAACTTCAGCTTACGTTCACCTCCCCAAAAATCAAATCAATATGCTAATTATATAACGAGCAAAAATTACCACAATGCATCAATAAGCTAAAATTACCACAATAAATTTTGGTGATGAATTTCATACCTGAAGAACCCTTACTGCTAAAGTCGATTCTCTGAATATTTGAAAGTTGATTCTAAAATTTGGAAGAAAGAGATTTAACAGTGAGTATTTTGGCAGGAGATCGATTCTAAAATTTAGAAGAAATAGAGAAAGAAAGAGGTTTAATGGCTTAAGGAAAGAGGTTTGACGGAAAATATTCAGCAGAAGGTATTTTTGTCCAAGAAAATATGACTCAACAAGTTAAGGCTATTTTAACAAAGCCTTTTTATTTAGGGCTAAAATTTGAAAGTCACCCTAATTTAGGTCTATATTTGAGAATCTCCCGTAGTACTAGATGTCAGAGGCCCATGAACATATTATGAGTTAATATAGTAGCTTCATTAACATCAGAGGACAATGTTTTTAATCTAAATCAGCACAAGATATTCCCTAGATTGTCTCTAGTTCTTGAAAATAATTGATACTAACGCCACCGTGGAACTTATTGAGTAAAAGGTTACCCTTCGTAATGTTATTTCAACCTCTTTTCCAGTGCTGCAGTTTAACTGAGAACATCGAGAACTAAGTGAGTATTGGTTAGTGGACAAGGTACAGACGGTTGAACCGTACACTCTCATATTTGATCATCGGAAATAATATTTTGACAGCAACATCAAGATTTACATCTTCATACGAATCAATCTTAGCAGCATTTATATTTTTTGTAAGATGTGTTAAGCTAGCCATGCCATGTCCCTGAAGTAAGAGACAAGATTTAATCAACAACCTAATGAAAGTTAAAATATTAGTCATAGTTATGAGATGCAAATGTGTAGAAGACAAGCATCACTTGCTTGTAACAATTTGACATACCATTGTAAACGTGAATATGGATTGTATCAAAAGAAAAGAAGAAGAAGTGACAAGCTTCATTACAGAAACTCAAAACCTAATCCATTCAGTCGCTATAGAGGTCGAAAATGAGCCAGTAAGATGAGCAGGAAAATCGGGTTCTTCTTTGCAAAGAAATCCTACTTTCTACGTGCACTTCATTTTTACAAATATTTTTAAAGAGGTTGTGTCATCAGGTAAACTTCTCAACGGATTTTCTATCATTTTTTTTTCAGTTAATTGGTCAAACTTGGTCTGTGTTATAGTACTATAGGATAATAAAAGGGTTAGAAATCTTTTATTTTATCAACCTAATCGCTCTTTTGACTTCGAAAAAAACTTTCTTTGTTAATATACTGTTTCTTCTACACACACATAACACTGTCTATTTCATAAAATGAACAATATTGTATGGATAATATTAACTTGCTTGACCCCAGAAAATCTAAATTTTAAGCCACCAACAATAGACATTACTGCATCAAAAGGAGTTTAAAATTAACATTGAGTACCCAAAAAATAAGGCTAATTTACACTGAAGAAAAAGACTTTGGAGGACCATAATACGACAATCATCCACTTCTCAGATCAAAAAATTTAGTAGAATTTGCAAGGATACCTGACATAGCAGATATAACAACACCATCAGCAATTACTATTGAAGTGCTAGGAAAAATTAACATCAGAAAAAGCTTTTTCAAAGTCACTGAAGCCTCTAGTCTTTCTTTAATTTCTAAAGAGCTCTCAAGTTCTGGAGATGACATTTTCAGTCTAAAGCTTGATATGCGAGCATCCGATCGAAGTTGATTGGGAAGAAGATTAACCTTTTCATGCCTACAAAGCAATGAGTACAAAGCAAAGATACCACCTGCAATTATTAACCAACTAATTGAATAAATTAGAAGACACAAAACATGAAGTGTAATATGGTAAGTGTCGAGAAATAGTTAGTGGATTTTAAATGTTAGCTTACCTTTACTGTCATCTTTGGCCCAAAGAACAAGAAGGACATATTTAACCAAGGGAATGAGGATTAAGGTATATAAAACCATGGATAATGTATCAAGAACATTTTTATTCCCATTGACTGGGCCTTGCTAAACATCACACTAGGTATACAAAGGACTCATTCCCACATCACCAAAAACTACTCCCAGAGTCTGACAGGCCAACAGGATTTTTTTCTCTACTGAGACATCCTGCAAAATTC
Source organism: Capsicum baccatum var. pendulum (assembly GCA_030864225.1). Classification (NCBI taxonomy): domain Eukaryota; kingdom Viridiplantae; phylum Streptophyta; class Magnoliopsida; order Solanales; family Solanaceae; genus Capsicum; species Capsicum baccatum. Next base: position 36,008,498 of record CM061556.1, read on the forward strand.
ACGCAAAAAAAATTTAGTTAATTTTTCATCTGTTGTTCAAATCAAAATTTACCATTTTTTAGCAAATGCAGAAGTCAAATAAAAACTTTCATTCTCTGAATGGACCTATGCAATTTTTATAAAGTCAAATAAAGGAGAGAAAATACACAAAAAGCCGTCTAAACTTGTCCCCATAACTTACTTTAACACTCTAACTTTACGTGTAATTATTTACCCCCTTAAATTCACTTCAAGTGAATTTAATACCCCTCAAAAATAGAAAACCACACTTATGAGGTGATCTACACGCACCTTTACGTGTTAATTTTTTTAATATATATTTTAAAAATATTTTCTTTCTTTTTCATCTGCCAGCTTTGGTACTTCATCATATCATCGTCGCCGAATCCACGAAACCCACCACCAACTACTCCTCGCATATTCCTCATCCTCTTTATTATCGCCATCATCAAATTCTGAAAGCTCTCACTAAATCATCGTTGCAATCTTCAACTTCATAATATCCATCATAATTGTAATTTCACCTTCACTTTCATCAACTCCACAATACTCATAGCCAACAATAATTTCACCTACACCTTTGTAAAATTTACAATTCTCACCATCGCCATTGATAGAAACTCCAAAATACTTCAACACTAACAATAATTTTACCTCTATCTCCATCAATTCCACAACCCCCAACATCGACACCTACTAAATCTATTAGATGTATAAATAGAAATCTCATCTTCTTTCCACCCCTCTACTTATTGCATTCCTTTTCAACCATATCTTTTCTTCGCTACAATGATTTTCTCACCTTTGGTTTGGATTTTCTTTACAGAAGTTTTCAATGTTAGTTCAAGTACTTTCTCTCTAGCTTGTATTTTTGTCGAACAGTTGGTAGGCAATCAAATTTTTAACTACAGTACGATTTACAACTAAAAGTGATGGTCGTAATCAAACCAAATTTTAAAAAATATAATCAGATCAAGAGAATTATACAAACAAAACAAAAAAGGTAGAAAAAATGTGTTAAAAAATTGCAGTAGCAGCTCACCTATAAACTTGTAAATCAAGAGGAGAAGACAAACAATAGAGAGAGCTCATAAGACCCACAAACCAAAATTTCAAACAAACCATAAAAATTGAATCTTAGCATCAAACATCCAATAACTATGAACGTCTAACATCAAAAACTATGAAAAAAAATATTCTGAATAACCCATAAAGCTTGAAACTTCAACATGATACATCCAAAAACTATGAAAACAAACATAACCCCACAAATTAGAATTCTTGAAAAACTCAAAAAGATTAAATTTTTAACATAAAACATCAAAATAATTCAACATGCAAGAACTTAAAATGTCAAATTTATTAAAATATGAAGATTCAAATCCCACTCAAACAAATCTAAAAAATCGAAGAAAAATATAAACCCAAAGGACATCAAAAGGGAAAATATGATGAATCTTTACAAATCATTAAACCAAACGAAAAAATATGGAGGAAAAAAGTAAGAATCATTTCAAAGTTGAAAGAAAAATTGAAACCTTAAAATTGTAACAGTTTAGCCATATGTAAAATGAAATTTCACAAAATAGCATATCAATAACAACCGTGGAGACTCACTTGAGGAGATGAAGCAACTTAGCAACGAAGAAAAGGATTAGATTGAAAAACCCTTTTTTCAGCGATTAGATTGACACTGAGATATGAGTTTTGTGTACAGATAGCAGTATTATACATGTAAAACTCACTGAAAATGATAAAAATAGCCCTTGCGCGGTAAGCTGACAGGACGTCGCTTAACTGCTTCCCAAGAACTTGTACATATTATGTAACGACCTAAAAATTTAATGAAAATATGTAAAATTTATGGTTTTGTGTTATTTGACTACTCTATCCCTCCCCGTAGTTGCATTATGGTATTTCTGAGGTGTGGGAGTGAATGACATAATTTTTGATGTATTTTAGTATCATTTATGCAATATTGTGGTTTTTGATGGCTTTAAGAGTCTTATTTTGGACTTATGTGGTTATCTTTTAATTCGTACGATGGATGGCCGAACGAACTATGCCAGTAGCTCCAAAATATTGATTTTAGTCTATATAGACCTTGGGTTTGGGTCCTGGTACACCCGAGCTCATTTCGACCTATTGGTCGGAAAGTTGAAAAATTGGAAAGTTGGGTGTGGGACCCACTTATAGTTGAAATGACCTCATATAGAAAATTTGACTTCGCCAACAGGTCTGGAACGTCAATTTTAGTGTGTTAGCATATTTGGTATGATTTTACGGCTTTTAAATCTCATTTCGACCCTCGATTTGGAAAATTGTGATTTTTGGATTTCGGAGGTCAATTTTGTGAAAACGAATTTTTCTGGAAAATATGGTAGCGCCATCGCATCCGAAACATCAAATTTAGTGTGTTTGCATAGTTTCTTTGCATAAATCGGACTCCGAACGAACCCTGGGCACCCGGTCGAAGTCCATTTCGACTTGGAAAAAAAAAACAGCACCAGTTATTGCAGAAAAATCTGCAATATATAGCAGATTTTTCACCCTTTTTGGCCCATTTTGCTCATTTTTTATCTTGCCTCTTGAGAGTTAAACCCTAAATAGTTTGGGATTAAAAGTGAAGTTTGTGGGATCTTGAGAAACTAGATTAACACCTATTTCTTGATTATATTATAGATTTAAGGTAAGAATTCACCCTTTTCTTAGTAATTTCTTCATTAATTTCTCAAAACCTCAATAATCTTAGGGCATGATTTTAAATCCAAATTTCACTTATTTTTACTTGAATAATACTTTTATCTTATGATTACTAGTTTTTCATCAATTTAACCTTCAAAATAACTCAGATTCTAGATTTTAATCCGGATTTCAAATATTTTACCCGGTAAAGCTCAAAAATAGTTTTTCTTCGATTTGAACCTCGTTTTTGACTCAATTTAACTTGAGTTTTCAGATTTAGGTTCCTAAAAATATGAAAAATATGTTTTTAAAGTAAAGTTTTGATTTTGCCCTTCTTTTTCGGAAATTCATTTTGTGGGTCCGTTTTGACCCCGAACCAAAAGTAGTCAATATGGGTGTCGTTGGTTTTGTTTTGATGCGTAGATTTTATATTTGATATTTCTAGTAAAGTTTAGGATTGTTCATAAAAGGTAGGGTTGCGGGTTCAAGTATAGCGGACCGATTTCGGCTTTCGAGGTAGGTTATGGCTTAACTTTTCAGACTGAGATGGGTAGTAAATGATGGTGCAAAATTCATTTTAAGGGCGGAAACTAATCATGAAAAATGTCTATCTATGTGTTGTGCCCGTGTGGGAATCCTATATGTGATGTAATTGCCGAAATTGAAATATTATGTGATATGTTTGATCGTGTGGGGTCCTATGTGATATTGATAGCCTTGAATACATGAGAACAATTATATTGCATAGTTTAATGTGATACCATTGGTGTATTGTGATTATATTCATACTTTATTAGCATATAAGACATGTGGAAATTCATGGATGAAATGAAAATAACGAGTGGATATTGGCTCATGTGGTTGTGAAAATGTATCATTCTGGTTGGTTGTGGAAATACTTATTATGATGGGTTGCGAGCATTACATCTTCATATCATACTCATTCATGAAACATTGGTAACACCGTGGCAACATCTGAGACTAGCAACACCTTTTTAAAAATATTGTAACACCTTATAAAACCCTTTCTGAGGAATATGCCAAAAAGGAGATATGAGATATGTGGATTTTATATGGGTTGACAAACCCCCCATAGGTCCTACGTCGGGAAGCTTTAGCTCCGTAGGTATATACGGGGATTGTGTGACGATCCTGAAGGTTGTAAGACAACCCTGTGTATCATCATTATCATCATCATCATTATCATATACATTGCACTTACTTTATTATGTTTATGTTGTGTTGTATTGCCTTATTGACTTGTCATTTATGTGTTTGTCTTACTTTTCTTTACTTGTATTTGATGATCTTGTTTCTACATATTCTCTCTTGTTCTATTATATGTGACATAATGTATACTTATGTTTCATATCTTGGTGTGTTTTTGTAATATATGTGAGATATACTAGAACTATTAGTGCAAGTGGTGTGGGCTACCGTTGTGGGATATTTTTTTATTGCAGGTGACATGCCCTTAGTGTATATTTTGTATGCTTTATTTACCACTTTGCTTTATCGGCCTATGATACCTACTGAGTACAACTGGACCGTACTCATGCTTACTGCGCCCTTTCGATACAGGTCCTAGCTCGAGTGCACCTTAGCTTACTTGATTCGAGCGATTGTTGGAGTTTCCAAGGTAGCGGTTGGACATTCATGCGTTCAAAGTTTACCTTTATCTTTTTATACTAGTTATGTCTTTATTAGTATTCGGAAAGAGTTATTATTCCTTTGTGGTTATTTTTCCGATGTATTTGACTCTTGGATTGTATTAGTAGTTCTTACACTATTGACACCTGGTTTTAGGCATGATTGGTATTCTGGATAAGTTCTTTCCGCATTGTTATGATTATTTATATGGTTCGACTTTATTCTAGAAGCCTTACCTTAGGGTATTTCTATCTTTTTCTCTATTTGTATCAGTTTGGGTGATAGGCTTACTTGTCAAGGTACACCACGATAAACGCCATCATGACCCTCATTTTTGGGTCGTGATAAATTAGTATCAAAGCAGCCAAGTGTCATTGGTCTCAATGGTGTAAGAACGGGATATCTAATAGAGTCTCGCAGATCGATACGTAGACGTTTGTATCTATCTTTGAGAGGCTATAAGATGTTTTTAGGAAACGTTCCTCATTTTATTCCTTATCGTGCTAATTCTTTTATACCCTGTATTCTGAGTTATATTTTATTCTTTCTACACGAATGGAGTTATTTATACCTCTTATCAGTTGAGAGATGTAGTAAGAGATTATTGGATATCATTTGTTGGTTGTAGGCTTTTTAATGCTCTTGAGTTGTCATGGGATCATTTTGTAGATGCCTTTCTGGAGAGATTTGTGTCTTTTAGTTTGAGAGATCGTAGGTGGGATGAGTTTGATCATATGGAGCAGGGCTCCATGACAGTTTATAAGTATAAGGCATGCTCCCACGCCCTGTCCAGATATGAGCTTGAGAAGATTCAAAAGTTTGTAAAAGGTTTGGTTGTCTCCCTTCAGTTGGCTACATCTCAAATGGTTGTGGTTGAGGGTTCTTTTCAGAGTATTATGGATCATGTTAAGGTGCAGAGGGTATTATTAGTGCATCTCAGGGAGACGGTAAGAGGGTGCATTATTTTGGTGAGCTTAGGAGTCAGACCTCTCGAGGCAAAGATTTTAGAGGTTCTTATGGATACCATGGTAGGCCAGTACAGGTGATCTTATAAAGTTCAGCTGGTGGATCTTCTTGTTCATCTATTTACGATGGTTGTTTGAGCTCAGTTGTACTTTTTCTTGTTGAGATTGGTCGTAGAGGTTGGTATGTGTGTCTTGAGATTGGCCATGTGGCCAAGGACTGTTCTCGTCGTGTATTTAGAGCTACTTATTTTTCAGTAGTGGAAGGTAGGGGGTTCACCAGAGGTGCGAGAAGTAGAGATAGTAGAGGCTGTGGTGGTAGTTGTGGGGCTACTCACCCAGTTTGTAGTCATGGGTTATGTTATGCTATACCATCCAAACTTGGGGCAGAGGTTTCTGATGTTGTGATTACAAGTAACTTCCTCATTTATTTCAGACTGATATCTGTATATTTGACCCTGAATCGACTTTCTCCTATGTGTCTGTGTATTTTTCTGTGGGTTTTAATTATGTTAGTGAGCCTTCTGCCATACCTATTTGTGTATCTACCCCGGTAGGTGAATCTTTAGTGGTGGATCGGACGTGCTGATCTTATGTTGTGAATTTTTCCGAGTGTGAGACTTTGGTAGACTTGCTTGTGTTAGATATGGTCGATTTTGGTGTTATTTTGGGTATGGATTGGTTGGCTTCTTATCATGTTGTCTTAGATTGTTTTGCTAAGACTATGACTTTAGCTTTAACGGGTGTGCCAAGAATGGCTTGGGAGAGTATACTCTATTCGGGTCCTAAAAGGATTATATCTTATGTTCAGGCTAGTAAATTGGTTTAAAAGGGATGTTTATCTTAGTTGGCTTATATTCGTGACACCAGTGTTGTTTTGCCTCCTTCCTTGGATTCTGTCCGTGTTGTTTGTGAGTTTATGGAGGTGGTTCCTACGGACTTGCCTAGTATGCCTTCGGATTGAGATATTGATCTTATTATTGATGTTGAGTCGAGAACCAAGCCCATTTCTATTCCTCCTCATAGGATGGCCCCAGCAGAGTTGAAAGAACTGAAGGATCAGTTGTAAGAATTGTTGGATAAGGGATTTATTCAACCTAGTATTTCACCTTAGAGTGCGTCTGTCTTATTTGTAAAGAAAGAGAATGGGTCTATGCGGATATGTATTGATTATCGACAGTTGAATAAGGTACCAGTTAAGAATAAGTATCCTCTTTCTCGCATTGATGATTTATTTGATCAACTTCAGGGTGTTGCGGTGTTTTCGAAGATTGATTTGTTGTTCGATTATTACCAGTTGAAGATTAGGGCTTTGGATATTTCAAAAATAGCTTTTCAGACTCGATATGGTCATTATGATTTCTTGGTCATGTCTTTTGGGTTGATCAATTCCCCTACCTTGTTTGTGGAGTTGATGAACTGGGTATTTTGACTGTATCTCGACTATTTTATGTTTGTATTTATAGATGATATCTTGGTTTATTCCAAGAGTGAGGCTGAGAAGGAGGAGCATTTGTGGATTGTATTTTAGAGATTGAGAGATGAGAAGTTGTATGCTAAGTTCTCTAAATACGAGTTTTGGTTGGAGTCTATTTCTTTCTTCGGTCATGTAATGACTAAGGAAGGTATTATGGTTGATCCAACTAAGGTTGCAGTGGTTCGTGATTGGGCTAGACCTACTTTGCCCATCGAGATTCTGAGTTTTATTAGCTTGGCCGGGTGTTATTAGTGTTTTGTTGAGGGTTTCTCTTCCATTGCAGCTCCATTAATCAAGTGGACTCAGAAGAAGATTTCTTTTCAGTGATTCGATGCTTGTGAGGCGAGCTTTCAAAAGCTCAAGGACTTGTTGACTTCAGCTCCTATATTGGTTTTTCCTAAGGAGAGCGTTGGCTTTATTATATTTTTTGATGCTTTAGGTGTTGGGTTAAGTGTTGTGTTGATGCAGGAGGGCAAGGTAATTGCATATGTATCTCGTGAGTTGAAGCCTCATGAGAGAAATTATCCTATCAATGATTTGGAGCTGTGCGCAGTTGTGTTTGCTTAAAGTTATAGAGGCACTACTTGTATGAAGTCAGTTGTGAGATCTCCTCAGATCATCGTAGCCTTCAGTACTTCTTTATCAGCGTATCTTCTTATGAGGCAGCGTCGTTGGGTTGAGTTGCTTAAGGATTATGACGTGACTATTCCCTTCCATCAAGGCAGGGCTAATGTGGTGGCGAATGACTTGAGCCGAAAGTTGACTAGCATGGGTAGCTTGGTGCATCTTTTGATTCAGGAGAGGCCATTGGCCTTAGAGGTTCAGTCTTTGGCTAACTAAATGATTAGGATTGATATTTTGATATCAGGGCATGTTTTGGCATTTATGGAGGCTAGATCATCTTTGATAGAGTAGATTCGAGCTCATCAGTTTGACGACGTTAGATTGAGGTTGATTCGAGATAAGGTATAGAGTGGGGAGGCTAAGGAAACCTTACTTGATTCGGATGGAGTTTTGAGGATTAAGGGATGAGTTGTATGCCGAGAGTGGTGATCGGATTAGGTTAATCTTGGGGGAGGCCCATTGTTTCAGATATTCTATCTATCCAAGTGTGACTAAGATGTGTCATGATTTATGGAAACACTACTGGTGGGGTGGTATAAGGTGAGATATAGCAAATTTTGTGGCTCGTTGCTTATATTGTCAGCAGGTGAAGGCCGACCATTTGAGACCTGGTGGTTTGCTCCAGAGGCTACCCATTCCTGAGTGGAAGTGGGAATGCATCACTATGGACTTTGTGAATGGTTTGCCTCATACATTTTATGGTTCTGATAAGGCTTGGGTCATCGTGGATCGATTGACCAAGTCAGCTCATTTTATTCTGGTTTGGGTCTCATTCAGTGCTGAGAGGTTAGCCCCTATTGTCATTCGTGAGATTATGCGTCTTCATGGTGCGCCGGTGTCCATTATTTTAGATCAAGGTTTTGTGTCCACATTTCACTGTTCGAAACTTTTCAGGATGAGTTGGGTACTCGGGTTGATCTTAGCACAGTGTCACCCTCAGACTGATGGCCAGTCAGAACGGACTATCTAGGTTTTGGGAGGATATACTTCACGCATGCGCGATGGCTTTTGGTAACCAGTGGGAGCAGCATTTGGTTTTAGCAGAGTTTGCATATAATAATGGCTACCATTTCAGTATTGATATGGCTCCTTTTGAGGCGTTGTATGGTAGGCGTTGTCGCTCTCTGGTAGGTTGATTCGATGTTCAGAGGTGAGACCTCAAGGTTCGAACTTGCTTCATGAGTCTTTGGATAGGGTCCGGGTTATTCAGGATAGACTTGGAGCGGCCCAGAGTAGGCAGAAGTGTTATGCTGATCGTAGACTTCATGCCTTGAGTCTTGGTGTTAATGATTGTGTTTTCCTTCGAGTTTCACCCATGAAAGGTGTGATGAGGTTTGGGAAGAGGGGCAAGCTTAGCCCCAGGTATATTGGTCCATTTGAGATTCCTCGAACTATTGGTGATGTGGCTTATGAGTTGGCTTTTCCCCCTGATCTATCAGCTGTTCATCTATTTTTTCATGTTTCTATGTTTCGTCGCTATATTCCTGATGAGTCTCATGTTATTCATTGGGATTCGATTTGGTTAGATGAGCGGTTGTCCTTTGTTGAGGAACCGATTTCCATTTTGGCTAGGGATGTTAGGCGATTTCACTCTAGAGTGATCCGTCCAATGGAAACTTTGACCTATAGATGTGGATTCTTGGGAGATTGATCTGATATGCATAGTTCTTATCCCTAGCTTTTCATTGATTCTAATATTTCCTTGCCTTAGTTCTAGGACGAACTAGATTTTTAATGGTGGATGATTTAACGACCTGAAAATTTGATGAAAATATGTGAAATTTATGATTTTGTATTATTTGACTATTCTACCCCTCCTCGTAGTTGCATTATGGTATTTCTGGGGTATGGGGGTGATTGACATGATTTTTGATGCATTTTGGTATCATTTATGCAATATTGTGATTTTTGATGACTTTGAGAGTCTTATTTTGGACTTATGTGGATATTTTTTGATCTGTGCGATGGATGGCTTAACGGATTGCGCTAGCAGCTTTGGAATATCGTTTTTAGGCTAGGTAGACCTTGGGTTCGGGTTCGGGTGCACCCGAGCTCATTTCGATGGAAAGTTGGGTATGGGATCCACTTTTGGTCGAAACGACCTCGTATGGAAAATTCGACTTTTCCAACAGGTCCAGAATATCGATTTTAGTGTGTTAGCATGTTTGGTATGATTTTACGAGTTTTAAATCTCATTTCGGCCCTCGGTTTGGAAAATTGTGATTTCAAATTTTGGGGATCAATTTTGTGAAAATGATTTTTTCTGGAAAATCTGGTAGTGCCATCGCGTCTGGAACGTCAAATTTAGTGTGGTTGCATAGTTCGTTTGCATAAATCGAACTCCGAACGAACCCCGGGCACCCCGTCGAAGTCCATTTCAACTTAGGAAAAAAGACAGCACCAGTTATTGCAGAAAAATCTGCAATATATAGCAGATTTTTCACCCTTTTTGGCCCATTTTGCTCATTTTTCATCTTGCCTCTTGAGAGTTAAACCCTAAACATTTTGAGATTAAAAGTGAAGTGATACTAGATTCTACTCGATATCGTTCAATGGACTCGAGGATCGAAAATACTATCTCAGGAGTAACTAACTCGAGAGAAACATTTAAAAAGAAGAAGACAGAGAACAGATTTAGAGGAAAGAAAGTAATTTCTATATTTCTATATATGCAATGAATGTGATTACATGTTTATATAGAGCTCATGAATTCACTACCCAATCAGCGCAGCTACTAGAGTTAGTTATAACTGCTTAACTAACTGTCTAACTAACTACACTGTAGCAACCACACTGTTAGCTAATTGCTTGGCATATTACAATTTCCTACGTGTGAATATTGTGTATCAGTACTCCCCCCATACAAAAGATCCTTGAACTCAAGGATCAAACAAAGAAAACCTAGTCTTCAGTACACTAGCAAATTCCCAAGTAGGAATATCAGCAAGTAGACCAGTCCACTTGATCAACACTTGTGCAACAACGTTATTCCCTTTCTTTACCATCCTTCTTTGTAAGACTAGCTCAGGTTCAGGACAATGAGGATTTTTCAAGTCAACTGTAGGAGGATAGGAGATCTGTGGAGGCAACTCATAGCATTTCTTTAACAGAGAAACATGGACAATAGGATGTATCTTGACAGACTCAGCTAGTAAAAGAGTGTAGGCAACCGGACCAACTCTTTTAATGATCTGAAAAGGTCCATACAACTTAGCAACTGGCTTGTGTAAGGCATGATTAATGATAGTAAACTGCTTGTAGAGATGAACCTTGAAGTAAACCCAGTCTCCTACCTCAAAATTCCTATCAGTTCTATGAGTATCAGCCAGTTGTTTCATTCTTATCTGAGCTCTGGTAAGGTGGTTCTTAAGCAACTGAAGTTTAAGCTCTCTATTCAGCAAGTTGTTATCAACTTCATCTAAAGCTGATTCACCAGGAAGGTAAGGCAAATGTAGTGGTGGAGGTCTGCCATACAAAGCCTTATACGGTGTTGTCTGAATAGCTGAATGATGAGAGGTATTATACCAATACTCAGCCATAGGAAGACAAGAAAACAAGTTCGATGCATCCTCATTGCAGTAGCAACTCAAGTACGTCTCTAAACATATGTTTAAAACTTCAGTTTGACCATCAGATTGGGGATGATATGTTGAAGATGTATACAACTTAACACCTTGTAATGTGAATAATTCCTGCCAGAAAGAAATGATGAAAACAACATCCCTGTCACTGGTGATAGCATCAGGCAATCCATGCAACTTCATAGCATTATCCATGAAAGCTTTGGCAACAGTTTGAGCTGTATAAGGATGCTTGAGTGGAAGAAAATGCCCATACTTACTGAGTCTGTCCACTACCACTAGAATCACCTCATAACCGTGAGACTTAGGTAACCTATCAATAAAATCCATGCTAATTTGAGACCATACCACATCAGGGATATGTAGAGGTTAATAAAAGACCAGGATATGCAGCTAAATCAGACTTGTTCTTTTGGTAAACATCAGAGCCTTGAATGAATTTCTTCACCTCCCCTCTTATGTTCTTCTAATAAAAAAGTGTAAGTAGTCTCCTTAATGTAGCTTCAACACCTGAGTAACCACCTTGAGGGCTAACATGCCATAATGATATGATCTCTTTTCTCAAATCTGGATCCCTGCCAACCACTAACCTACCTTTCCTTCTTAGTTGACCTTGACTTCAGGTGAATTGCTTGTGAGTTGTAGGATTCTGCTGTAAATCTGTAATGAGCTTTTGCAGATCAACATCAGTAGCGTAACTAGCTACAATAGCTTGAAACAAATTAGTATTTGTATGTGAAATAAACAAGGCTAGCAACTCAGCTCTAGTGACTCTTGACAAGGCATCGGCCACTTTATTATCAACTCCTCATTTGTACTCTATACAATAGTCAAAAGGAATTAGCTTGGTCAACCATAACAGCTGTGAATTAGTGTGTAGCTTTTGCTCCATAAGGAACTTCAGAGCCTTCTGATCAGTCCTTATTATAAACCTTTTCCCTAATAAGTATTGAGACCACTTAGTGATGGCTTGAACAATTACTAATAATTCTCTGTCATATACTAATAGTGCACCAGCTTAGGGGACAAAGCTTTGCTTATAAAAGCAATTGGATGCCCTTCTTGCATAAGTACAACGCCTACTCCAAATCCACTAGCATCAGTCTCTACAAAAAATGTCTTGTTGACATCAGGTAAAGCAAGAACATGAGCTTGTGGCAATGCTTCCTTCAAGTGATCAAAAACTTTTTGGGCTATGGATGACCATTGAAAGTTGTTTTTCTTGGTTAAATCATTTAAAGGTTTGCTGATCACACCGAACCCTTGTATGAACTTTCTGTAGTAACCATCCAATCCCAAGAACCCTCTTAATTGTTTAAGAGTAGATGGAATAGGCCACCTTCTCACTGCTTCAATTTTCTGACGATCTATTGACACTCCCTTTGATGAAATAAAATGGCCAAGGTACTTAATTTTCTGAACTCCAAAGAAACACTTGCTCCTCTTGGAAAATAAATGATGCTTGGTCATCTCTTCAAATACAGACCTTAGATGTACCACATGTTCCTCAATAGTTCTACTGTAAACCAAGATATCATCAAAGAAAACTAGCACATGTTTCCTGAGAAATTTTTGAAATACAAAGTTCATCCCTTTTCAAAACTAGTGCATGTGGATTGTGTTTTAGAGATTAAGGGATGAGAAGTTGTATGCTAAGTTCTCTAAATACGAGTTTTAGTTGGAGTCTGTTTCTTTCTTCGGTCATGTGGTGACTAAGGAAGGTATTATGTTTGATCCAACTAAGGTTGCAGTGGTTCGTGATTGGGCTAGACCTATTTCGCCCATCGAGATTCTAAGTTTTATTGGCTTGGCCGAGTGTTATTAGTGTTTTGTTAAGGGTTTCTCTTCCATTGCAGCTCTATCGATCAAGTTGACTCAGAAGAAGATTTCTTTTCAGTGGTCTGATGCTTGTGAGGCGAGCTTTCAAAAGCTCAAGGACTTGTTGACTTTAGCTCCTATATTGGCTTTTCCCAAGGAGAGCGTTGACTTTATTGTCTTTTGTGATGCTTTTGTGATACATTTGTCTTACTTTCCTTTCCTTATATTTAATGATCTGGTATCTACATGTTCTCTCTTGTTCTATTATATGTGACATAATGTATACTTGTGTTTCGTATCTTGGTGTGTTTTTGTAATATATGTGAGATATTCTATAAATGTTAGTGCAAGTGGTGTGGGCTACCGTTATGGGACATTTTTTATTGCAGGTGACGTGCCCTTAGTGTATATTTTGTATGCTTTATTTACCACTTTGCTTGCTCGGCCTATGATACCTACTGTGTACAAGTGGACCGTACTCATGCCTACTGCGCCCTTTCGGTGTAGGTCCTAGATCAAGTGCGCCTCAGCTTACTTGATTTAGGCGATTGTTGGAGCTTCTAAGGTAGCGGTTGGACATTCATGTGTCCGAAATTCTCCTCTATCTTTCTATACCAGTTATATCTTTATTAGTATTCGGAGATAGTTACTATTCCTTTGTGGTTATTTTTTCGATGTATTTGACTCTTGGATTGTATTAGTAGTCTTACACTATTGACACCTAGTTTTGGGCATGATTGGTATTCTGGATAAGTTCTTTCCGCATTGTTATGATTATTTATATGGTTCGGTTTCATTCTAGAAGCCTTACCTTGGGGTATTTCTATCTTTTTCTCTATTCGTATCAGTTTGGGTGATAGGCTTACTTGTCAAGGTACGCCGCAACAAGCGCCATCATGACCCTCGTTTTTGTGTCGTACATATTTTGTATATTCTAATATTGTAACTCTAATAAGCTAAGCTCGCTCATATGAACAAAATGAATTATAAATATTCTTGTTAAATAGTATAATCCTTTTTACATAAGATTAATCCAAAGTAATATAAAAATTATCATATAATTTTTTTCTTCATCAAAATTATAAATAATTAATTCAATAAAACAATTTACTTAAGTGCTTGTTTGACCACAAAATTGTTACAATTTTTTAAACTTCAAAAATTTTAAAAAGATATTTTCACTTCAAATCAATCATGAAGATTCAAATATAACTCTAATATGTATTCATTTACACACAACTATAATTTACAAATACCATTTTCATTATTTTTGTGCTTGTTTGATCGCAAAATTGTTTTAAATTTCAAGTTTAAGAAACTCCAGAATGTTATTTTCGCTTCAAATTGCTCCTAAAATTTCAAACGTAACTGAAATAAATATTTATATACAATCAAAACTCCAATTTCAAAATACCATTTACATCATTTTTCTTCTTCAAATTTCACGATTTTTATGATCAAAAATCCACTTATAACATCTTTCTTTCAAACGACAACAATAACACAACGACAACAATAACACACTCATTGAAATTCCACAAATAGAATATGAGGAGGATAGAGTGTACGTATATTTTATTCCTACCTCATGAAAATGGAGAGGTTGCTACGAGTGCTCAAGTGCAATAAAATTCCATCGAGAAATCATTTCATCATTTATTTCTTGAAACTTCATAATTTTTATAATCAAACATTCACTTATAATATCTTGGAAAAAGGTGTCGTTTCACCTCAAACTATACCTGAAACGTCGAAGCCACATCTAAACTATACTAGTGACCTATTACACACCTAAATTATAAAAAAGTGAAACTATTTACACTCTGTCAGGCTACCACCACTCACATGTGGTGTAGTGTTTTACACGCGCTGCCACGTCAGCACCACGTCAGTAAAAAGTATCATTTTTTTATAATTAAGGTGTGTAATAGGTCACTTATATAATTTAGGTATGGATTCAACTTTTCGACTATAATTTAGGGTGGAAACAATGTTTTTTTCTTTAATATTTTTAGCCATTTACTTGTGTTATTTAATAGGTTGAACGCGCCTAAAATAAGTGTAACACACGCGCCTTAGAATGGAGGTCGTGGAGAGTTAATAATATCACTTTTATATAATTAAGATATGTAATAAATTACTTATATTACTTAGATATGATTTAAACTTTTTATGTATAGTATGAGGTGAAAATAATAATTTTTTCCTAATATCTTTTCTTTTAAACAAAACGTATTTACTAAAATTCCTGAAGTTCAGCACAACGCAAATCTTATCATACTGTTTCATTGAGAGAAGTGCTCGACTCAAATGCAATTAAATACTAATATCTTATCTTTCAACTGAAAAAATATATAAATAGGAAAAAAGGCGTTTTTAAAAGGAGGAAAAAGGAATTAACAATAATAAGAGAGAGAAATATACCAAATTGAAGAAAGAGAAAAAAAAAATGTCATCTTGGTTCTCTCTCCCCCTTCTAAATCCTTTCAAATCCAACGACGACGACGGCGCCGCTGCCGCCACCGCCACCGCCGTCTACGACGGCGAAAAACCCTCCGACTCCGATCCCAATTTTTCAAGCATAAAGGAAGACTTCTCCGCCATTTCCCAAACATTCACCCACCATCTCCGCGGCGTCGCCTCCTTTCTCACTCCTCCGTCGCCGCCGCCGTCGTCAACTCAGTCGGATCAACAATCGGAGAAATTCATCGGAATCAAAAGCGATTTAGTGGAAATCGGAGATAGCTTGAAATCGAGTGTTTCTGAGATTTCGAAATTGGCTTCGAATTTGTTGCATTTCGGTGATAATGAGGTAAATGATCGTGAAAAAAATGAATATGATGATGAGGAGGAGGAGGAGGAGGAGGAGGAAGAGGAGGAGATTGTTGGTGTGACGGATGATGTTGTGGATTTTGTTAGTACAATTTCGCAGCGGGATCAGTTGTGGACTGATTTTCCGATCTCTTTACCTAGTGGTAAATTCTAAATATGTTGTTTTAGTTCACTTGACTATGTGTTATAGGAGTATTATTACTCGATGACGATTAGTTTCTTTGAGTGGTGATCACTTGCTGAATATGTAGCTAGGACATGATCTTAGATAGTAAGGTGTGGAGGACACGAATTAGGGTAGAAGGTTAGTAGGTAGGAGTGCGCTCTATACTAGTAGATAGGAAGGTGTGGAGGACACGAATTAGGTTAGAAGGTTAGTAGATAGGAGTGCGCTCCATACTAGTAGATAGGAATGTGTGGAGGACACGAATTAGAGTGAAGATTAGTAGGTAGTAGTGCATTCCATGTGGAGTACACGAATTAGGGTAGAAGTTTAGTAGGTAGGAGTGCACTCTATACTAGTAGATACGATGCATTCTGTAAATATGTTGGTTTATTTCACTAACCGAGCTATAAGAGTACTATTACTTGATGAGTAGTTTCTTCGAGATATTTTTTTTTATAATTGTGGGGTTAGTGGTTTATAGTTGCCAAATGTGTAACTAGGATATGACCTTAGATAGAAAGGTGTGAAAGACACGAATTAGATTAGAAGATTATTAGGTAGGAGTGCACTCCATACCTATTTTGCTCGGACTCATCAAAAATATCAATGGGTGCGTGTTGGATTCGCCAAAATTAGTGTATTTTTGAAGAATCCGACACGAGTGCGGCATCAATAATGAAGAGTCTCTGCAACTTAGCTCCATACAAGTAGATAAAAGTGCATTCACTAAATGTGTTGGTTTATTTCACTAACTGAGCTATAAGAGTACTATTACTTGATGAGTAGTTTCTTCGAGATATTTTTTTTGATAATCGTGGGGTTAGTGGTTTATAGTTGCTGAATGTGTAACTAGGATATGACTTTAGAAAGGTGTGAAGGAAATGAATTAGGATAGAAGGTTAGTAGGTAGGAGTGCACTCCATACTAGTAGATAGGAGTGCATTCACTAAATGTGTTGGTTTATTTCACTAACTGAGCTATAAGAGTACTATTACTTGATGAGTAGTTTCTTCGAGATATTTTTTTTGATAATCGTGGGGGTAGTGGTGTATAGTTGCCGAATGTGTAACTAGGATATGACCTTAAATAGAAAGGTGTGAAGGACACGAATTAGGATAGAAGGTTAGTAGGTAGGAGTGCACACCATACTAGTAGATAGGATTGCATTCTCTAAATATGTTGGTTTATTTCACTAACTGAGCTATAAGAGTACTATTACTTGATGAGTAGTTTCTTTGAGATAATTTTTTTTGATAATTGTGGATTAGTGGTTTATAGTTGCTGTATGTATAACTAGGACATGGCATTAGATAGAAAGGTGTGGAGGAGTGCGTTAGGGTAGAAGGTTAGTAGGTAGAAGTGCACTCCATACTAGTAGATAGGAATGCATTATCTTGTTGACCTTGTAGTTGTAGGACTACTCTTGTAGTTTTTTGTTCTTTCATTTACGTTATTGTCTATTGTTTCATGTAGTTCGATTGTAGCATTATTTATTGTAGTACTATTTTGCGACTGTTTTGTTTTTGTTACTATATATCGTCTCTTGTATTTCCGTTACATCTTTTTCTAGTTTGTTTTTGTCTTGAGTGTAAGCTCTGCTTACACTCTATCCTCCTTAGACCCACTGTGGGACATTTTTTAAAATTTGACAATGGTGCTCTTGGTTGGCTTACTAATATTTGCTTTTGGCTATTTCTTTGCTCAAGGGTCTAGTGGAAACAACCTTTCTACCTCTGAGGCAGGGTAAGGTCAGCGTACACTCTACCCTCAGACCTTATTTTTTGGGATCATACCGGGTATGTTGTTCTTCTTGTTGTTGTAATGGAGCTCTTGGTTAGCTTGATCCACCTTGGTCTCCCACCAGCAAAACTACCGAGTAAATCTAGCCATCAAGGCTTAGGCAAATTGAAAAAACTCTTTGTAAGCTGGGCTTTGAACCATAGTTTTCAAGGTTTGCACCCACTTGTCCACTATAGATTGTTAAAGGTGCAATTTTTGACTGCTTTTTTAATGACATTGGTTGGGTGACAGCTTGCACCTCGATTAATCCAGCTAGCAGCCTATGGGGTAAACATCTGTGTCAGCTGCTTATCCATGCCTTTGGGACAACCTTTTGTGTTTTTTTTGCTAGACACAACAACAATATATCCAGTGTAGTCCCAAGGTGGGGTATCTGGCGAGGTCAGAGTGTATGCGGACCCTACCCCCTACCTCGTGGAGGTAAAATGACTCTTTCCAAAATACTCTTGGCTCAAGTAATGCATATCAAAGCAGTTTGAGAAAGAACATGCAGAAGTAAAGAGGAGAAGTAAAGAGGACACTGCAAATAATAGGGAAAGCATTACACAACATTCAGAAAACAAGGAACAGTAACAACAACCAAATAATACGATAACTGAAGCACAAGAAACAGTAGGTAGTAACAGTAATCATAGTATAAGAAACTAAGAGAATAATGCTACTACTATTGGTGTGAAAGGA
The DNA here is from genome assembly GCA_030864225.1 of Capsicum baccatum var. pendulum. Taxonomy (NCBI): domain Eukaryota; kingdom Viridiplantae; phylum Streptophyta; class Magnoliopsida; order Solanales; family Solanaceae; genus Capsicum; species Capsicum baccatum. The sequence continues at coordinate 36,026,774 of CM061556.1, forward strand.
GAAATAGGTATGGTGCACCAAACTACCACCAAGCCTATCCAGCAAGAAAGCACATTCAACTACATACTAACCTTCTACCCTAATTTGGGACCTCCATATCCTCCTATCTAAGGTCATGTCCTTGGTAATCTGAAAATGTGTCATATCCTGTCTAATTACCCCTTCTCAATACTTCTTTGACCTACCTCTACCTTTCCTTAAACACACGATAGCCAATCTCTCACACCTCATTATGCGCATCTCCTCTTCATATGCCCAAACCATCTCCTTCTCGTTTCCCTCATCTTGTTCACCACGAAGGCCACTCCTACCTTATCCCGAATATCTTCATTCCTAATCTTATCTCTCCTATTATGCCCACACATTGACCTCAATGTCTCATTTCCGCAACTCTCATCCCAAATTGTTTGGTGAAATCAATTAACATATGCCTCAATTCCAAAACATTTGGTGGTGGTTACATGATCTTCTGCATTAGTTCTGTTCTATTCAGGTCCATTTCATTCCAATACTAAATAGTGTTCTATGAATCTCACAGAGATGTATATATGGACGAGAAGAATCTTTGTAGGCAAAGGACGCAAACTGTTTCCTGTTGGTTACAATTTTACCATTGGGGTGCTGTATTTGGTATATTATAGTGCTTCATTGTCACCAAGAGTTGCAATAGGTGTGACATACTTTATAATGATTTAATAATGATGGTGGTTGATCCTTGGTAGTTGAACACTTCTTTTAGTTGTTGGCTTCCAATATTATGTTGTTCCAATTTAGACTCGCGAAGGCTAGGGAGAGGAAGGGCCGTGATCTCGATCAGGTGAGGTGCATTAAGGGGGAGGACGGCAGAGTGTTGATGGAGGACAGCCATATTAAGAATAGATGGAAGTCGTACTTCCATAGGCTCTTGAATGACGAAGGGGATAGAGCTATTGTGTTAGGGGAACTGGAGCGCTCAGAGGAGTGTCGGGAGTTTAGTTATTGTAGATGTTTTAGGGTAGAGGAGGTTAGAGAGGCTGTTCGCAGGATGCGGAGGGGTAGGGCGACAGGGCCGGATGAGATACCGGTGGAGTTTTGGAAGTACGTTGGAGAGGCTGGGGTAAGGTGGTTGACTGGTCTGTTTAACGAAATCTTCAAGACGGCAAGGATGCCCGAGGCATGGAGGTGGAGTACCATAATCCCTCTCTATAAGAATAAGGGAGACATCCAGAGTTGCAATAACTATAGGGGGATTAAGTTATTGAGTCACTCTATGAAGATTTGGGAGAGAGTCGTCGAGGGGAGGCTGAGACGGATAGTGTCTATTTCGGAAAATCAGTTCGGATTTATGCCTGGCGCTCGACGACGGAGGCAATTCACCTGGTACGGAGGCTGGTGGAACAGTATAGGGAAAGGAAGAAGGACCTGCACATGGTGTTTATCGATCTAGAGAAGGCTTACGACAAAGTTCCCAGGGAGGTGCTTTGGAGATGCTTGGAGGTGAGTCGAGTCCCGATGGCCTATATCAGAGCAGTTAAAGATATGTATGATGGAGCGAAAACGCAGGTGAGGACGGCGGGAGGAGACTCAGAGCATTTTACTGTCTTGACAGGATTGCATCAGGGATCTACTCTTAGTCCTTTTTTGTTTGCTTTGGTGATGGATGTGTTGACGCGGAGTATCCAAGGGGAAGTGCCTTGGTGTATGCTTTTTGCAGACGATGTAGTTCTGATTGACGAGACCCGAAAGGGTGTGAATGACAAATTAGAGGTGTGGAGACAAACTCTTGAGTCTAAAGGGCTCAGGTTGAGCAGAAGCAAGACAGAGTATTTGGAATGCAAGTTTAATGACGTGAGGTTGGAGGATGAGGTGGTAGTGAAGCTGGAATCGCAGGAGGTATGTAAGAGGGATAGTTTCAAGTATCTCGGGTCCGTGATTCAGGGTAACGGTGAGATTGACGAGGATGTCTCGCACCGTATTGGGGCGGGATGGTTGAAGTGGAAGCTCGCGTCGGGGGTGTTGTGTGATAAGAAGGTGCCGCCCAAGCTTAAAGGCAAATTCTACAGGATGGTAGTCCGTCCGGCCATGTTGTATGGAGCGGAGTGTTGGCCAGTTAAGAACTCCCACATCCAAAAAATGAAGGTGGCGGAAATGCGAATGTTGCGCTGGATGTGTGGGATGACTAGAGGGGACAGAGTTAGGAATGAGACTATCAGGGAGAAGGTTGGGGTGGCTCCAGTGGAGTGCAAGATGCGGGAAGTCCGATTGAGTTGGTTTGGACACGTGAAGAGGAGGGACATGGATGCCCCGGTCCGTAGGTGTGAGAGGCTAGCGTTGGATGGTTTTAGGCGGGGTAGGGGTAGGCCGAAGAAGTACTGGGGAGAGGTGATTAGACGGGACATGGAGCAGTTACAGCTCACCGAGGACATGACCCTAGATAGGAAGGTCTGGAGGGCGAGGATTAGGGCAGAAGACTAGGGCCAGTTTGGGGGCGCAAGGGTAGGGAGTGGGGGATTATTCCTGTTATTCTTCCTACTCTTATTTTTATTCCTATTCCTATTCTTCTTCTTGTTACGATTTCGGTGTTCCATGTTTTATTATGCATCTGAGTGCTTCCCGATGTTTCCTACTACCATGCGTTACTTTATATTTATATTTAGATTTATATTTATATTTATATTTATATTTATATTTATATTCATATTTAGCTTTATATTTGTGTGGCGACTGTCTTGAGCCGGGGGTCTATCGGAAACAGCCTTTCTACTTCTTCAGAGGTAGAGGTATGGACTGCGTACATCTTACCCCCCCAGACCCCACTAGGTGGGAATACACTGGGTTTGTTGTTGTTGTTGTTGTTGTGTTTACTCTTGGGGTTGGGGGTGTGTATTTCACAGAATGTAAGATTATAGTAAGGTATTCATTTTTTTCAAGCCTATGATTTTGTTCATGATTTAAGAGGAAAAGTGTGGTATGGTTTTTAGTCACTTTCAGATGTCGCCGTTACCTTATTTACAGAATGCTTTATGTACAGCAACAACTATTATGTCTCAGTCCCAAGCAAGATAGGCGTATAGATGATTTGCATATATACCTTAAATAACATTCAAGCAACGAAATTGGGCGTAACGTATACAATACTCACATATGGTTAGTAGGGGAATTTATACATTGAGGCATAGAAAAATGATTAAGCAAACCTATGGGATTCCAGTCCCATAGTGGGACTGCCGCCTGCTAGCTGCCTCCCCTAGATAAACAAGAAAAGGAAATTTTTTGGTTAATTAATAAACCTAAACTATTAGCTGCTGAATTTTTGACAATAACCCTCTCCCATCCAGACACCATCAATGCTATTGATTTCAAATCATGAATATGAATACTATATCTTTGCTTCCTTTTCGCTGGCCAATATTTTCTTTTAACTAATTTTTGGGGCTGAAGATATTTTGTTTTGATCTAAGAAGTTTGTCAGTTAAGTTACTTTGCATGTCTACCTGACAGAATGTATTGGTAGATTGTAGCATGCAACAACTTCGTAAGTTGAAAATCTTTATGGTTTATTCATCAATAACCTTTCACGTGTATCAGCAAACCAAGTGGTTTTTTCATGCACACTACTCTTTTCTCTAAGATTCTTTTCTTTATCTGTTTTGGTAGTGGTTTCATTAGTGAGGATCACAATAACACAATAATTAAATGTGAAACTGCAACTTGACAGGCTTAAAGGGAAAACAAAAGCTAGACTGTGTTTGCTAGTTCTTTATGCCTTCAGAGTAGAAGAGCGGAAATAAAAAAGATAAAAAAATTAAAATGTAATTAGTGAATTTGTGATTGCCAGTGGGCAATAAAGTTACAAATAATTGATGGTTACGGGATATTTGTAAGAGCTGATATTTTTTTTTATAACCGTGGTGTTCGGTCAAGCTTGCACACACCTCAATTAATTCCACGGGATACCTGCCACCTTTCACCAACAGGCACCAAGTAACTCTGCCGACCAAGGCCAGGACAGATGAAAAGAAATCACCTAGAGTTTGTCTCTGCTGAATGCCTCTATTCCTTGGTAATCAAAGCCCTAGAAGCAGCCACCCTTGAAAGAGTGCGTAATATAGCGCCCCTTGGGGCTTTCTACTTTGAACCTGAGATCTCATGGTTCGCAACCCTCTTCATTGACCACATGAAGTTTCTTAATATGATTGTTTATATTGGTGCTTCATGCAGTCATGCTCATCTAATAATGACTGGCATCCTGTGGGTGATTAAAAAGTGCATTTGCAGTTCTTTTCTCTGCTTGGAGTGCAAGCATTGGTTTTCCTCGGAGTAGTTCTTCCTGAAGGATGTTATCTTCAACTTCTAGTTATTTAATTCGCTTATTATGATACACTATTTTGAAATAATTTTTTTGATCCTATTTGTATTTATCTTGAATTAATTTGTTGAACAATTCTATGTTGCTCTGTGCACTTCCTAAAAAAGACTTTGTTAGTGTAGGAACTTTATCAAAAAAAAAATGTAGAAAGTGTATGTAGCATAAATAGCTGTGAATTTGCTTTCTTGTTTTTCCGAGTTTTGTCCACTTCTGGAGGCTTACACATACTTCACGTGTCAATCAAAAGAAGTAGTTCCTTGATTAAGCCTTGTTTGCACTACCATTCTTCGTGTTTCTTGTGGCCTCTGGTTGATGGTTATCTAATTTTCTTGCAGATTTTTCCATGTCTGATAGTCAGAAAGAACATGTGGCATCCATTGTGCAGTTTGTGCCCGGACTTGAGTCCTTGAGGCAGAAGGTTTGCCATGAATTATCTGATGGGCAATTTTGGATGATCTATTTTGTTTTATTGCTTCCAAGGTTGAATGGAAATGACTTGGAGATGTTGTCAACTCCCGAGGCAAGTTTCTCTTTGATAAGTTAATATATTGAATGACATTGTTTTGGCCAGAATTCTTTTATAAATTTGTGAGCAGACAGGGCATTATTAAATTGGGAAAAATCTCAATCCTGTAGATTAAAAACTGTATGCTCCGTGGAATGTTCTTGACTCATATTTTATGTGCTTTAAGGATTACAATTTTGATTAGGTCATCGTTCCATTTACATGCTTTAAGGATTACAATTTTGATTGGGTCATCATTCCAGCTGTAGCTCTAAAGTATTGCTACTGCATCACATATATTTACTGAACAATCAAACTACAGGTTCATTGATGCAAGTTGAATTAATTGTACTCTTAGTTTCTCTGTGATGCTCTGAATCCAGCAATTTCTATAATGAGAGAATGGAAGTTTACATGGCCACTAGGGAATATTTAACACCACCTATCAGCCTAAAGTTGGTTAGATTTCTGTTGAAGCTTGCCATTGCATAAGTGTGATGAGTTCTATTAGATTTATAAAACATTTCTTTTTTGTTTTTTCTCTTAATTGTTCCCCTTTTTTGCGTGTGTGCATTTTTTTGGGGGGTTGGGGGGGGGGGGGGACTGTGTTTGTGGTGGTCGAAGTTGGGGAGAGAGAACTTCAGATCATTTCCTTGTTACACCATTCTGCTAGAACCTTAGGAATCACCTAATTTCCTGGAATTGATTGCACTGAGAAATCTGAATCTTATTTCTCTCATTTCCCTACACAGTCAGCCAGTGAATTACTTGTCTTATTGCGGCTATGGCGACAAGTTGAATGAAGCTGAATTTTTTCTGGATGCAACTTAGAAAGTCCCTGGCTCAAATTTAGTCCGAGTATCTCAGATCCCTTAGGATCTGTAGTTAAGCTAGTTAAGTGAAAACTATTTAAGGTACCAAAGAGGTGCCTGCCACTATAGAGATGCGAATTTAGAATTGTGAAAACATGACCACTGTTTTTGGTTTATCTGCATACTAGCTTCATTAGTTTCCTGAAAAAACCTTAAGTACCACAATAGAATAGGTTGCTGAAAATTTAGTTTGAATCTTTCCAGACTCATTCAAGATCCTCCTACGTATTCCCAATCCGTGAAGCCAAAAGCACCAGCAGGATGATGACTAACTTGAGCTAGTCCGAACCTGAGGTAATATGGGGGAGTTCATGAGTAATCCAGCTCCAAGTGAAAGCACTACAACTTACTTCACCCATGCCTAGTTTCTTTTGCATCGAACTTATAAGAAACGGTGTCTTCTCCGTACTTGATTATGTTACTGCAGACTAGTGATTTGATGTTTTATTGTTTTAGTTGTCATATTTTCTATTATCCTTGTTCTCTAATATATTATTGTTCTACACTTTAAGAGATGATTTTGTTTCTTTATTTTCCTTCTACGAAAGCTTTAGTGTAGTAATTATCTCTTAAAACTTTAAGTTGGTTCATTGTAGTTTATCCTTTTGACACTAAGTTTTATGACCCAGCAAAAATTGAAAAAAGGGAATAAAGTTTCCTATACAAAAATTGCCACGAGGTCCATCACAACTAAAAGCAAATACTCAATGAGAAAAAAATTAAATCTTCGTTGACTCTCCAAATAAATAATATTAGTAGGAATGTTAAAACAAGACAAAAAGACTGAAGTAGCACCCAAGGGTGTGGCCTAGTGGTGAATGAAGTGGGTTGAGAACCATGAGGTCTCAAGTTCAAATCCCATGAGAGAATAATATGCTAGGTGATTTCTTCTCATCTTCCTAGCCTTGGTTTGTGGCAGGGGTGGGGGTGCAGTTGAGGTATCGTGTTGTTCATTGGTGGAGATGCAGTCAGTTCTCTTGGTCGTATTTGTTTTCCCGTTTCTCTTACTTGCACTTGGTTCTCTTTTGTTGACCTTTTCTGAATGAAAATTCACAATGACATGATCATCTCTTTCAACTTAATTTGACTGTAGGTTGTTGAAGTAAGGGAGACACTTCTGCAGCAGTTGCAAAGTAAGAAGGACTCGCAGCCAGAAGCATCTAAGGATTCTGAGACTGTTGATGCATCTGCGAAGGATGTTGAAATCAGTGGACAGCAAGTGTCCGAAAGTAAATTGGAGGAGAAAAATATTTCAGAGACTGCAAATGCCTCTCAAGATAAAGATAGTTTGCATGGGGAGAAACGTCAAGAGCCATTAGACGAAGAAAAGATCAAGAATACCACCTCATATGCTGACAAGAACGAGGATGATGTTTCTTTCAGTGATCTTGAGGACGATGATGCCGATCTATCAGATAGACTGCAAGGAAGCAAGCCCCCACACAGAAAGAAAGTTTCCTCATCTAGTGAATCCCATGAATGGATTCAACTAAATGAGAACTCTAAAGCTCAAGGTAGTCAGCAGAAGGCTGGCCAATCGATTCACCGGGATAAAGATTCTGAAGGTGATGAATCCAGTGACTGGCTCACTGTCGATGACATTGATTCAGACAGTTTGGCCACCAATTGATACCTCTAAAATCCGTAAATGTTCCTTTTAGTACACCCTCTTATATATTTATTACCTTGTAGATTTTGTGGATGTCTTGGAAAATAAGTCAAAGCAAGCCCCCTCCCCTTCCCCCTACCCCCTATCCCAAAAGCAAAAAACGAAGAAAAAAAAAAAGAAAAGAAGAAATTTAGGGATCAGTTTACATGTCATATAACTGATCTCCTTGTTGCCAGAATTGGCAGAAAATGGAATTGTTCTTGTTGGTTTGATTGTCACTATTGATATTGTACATGATTTACCACTACTGTTTTTTGTTCGCTTTTATTTGTTTAAATACACCAGTTAGTTATGGTGGTGGAGTTTAAGGGAAAAAAAAATGTTAATGCGTTAAAAAAACTTTTTTTGGTGCATTATGACTTTTTTTTTTCTTTTTCTTTTTAAAACGAAGATATCAGAAAAGCATCAAGAAGATGAATAGAGATTACAAATGAAGAGTTTGTCAACTCATTTTATAGTTAAAAGTAATACAAAACCATAGAGCTAACAAATACTTGAGGAACATATTCCAGATATCTGTAGTCACTGGACAGTGAGAAGGGATAGGTGGTTGATGGACTCATTGAAGCCATCATGTTGCAATAAGTTATCTTGCTTAATGGTATTCCCATAGGCCTTTTGGTATAAGGCCATTGTGAATTCCATTCAGTCTGACGCATGCCTCCTACTGCTTTCTGTAATAACAGAAACTCATCCAAAGCTTTAGCTTCCTTCTACTTTCTTGTAGTGTTTTAGTTTTTGAGAAAGAAAAAATTCAGGTGTACCATTCACCATATAACTCAAGTCACCGTTCTGTAGTCTTCTCACTGTAGTCATCATGTTGCAGCCACATGTCAAGATGGATTTATAGACCACTCACTACTTTCCAGCACAATTGATCTGTGATCTAAGATTATTGTTTGGAGTGCAAGTTGATATATAGAGCCAAAGTGTCACTCCATCCATTAGAGATTAGGAATCTGAACTTCTGGAAGCTTGAGTAGATTCTTCTCCTCTAAACCAGGTGTAGTAAGCTCCTTGTTGGGAGATTAATCAATTCCATGTCCTAATGAAGTTAGAGAAGCTCCTGATAGCTCTTGACCTTGCAACAGCAATGAACCAGTATAATCTCACAAGTGGAGTCTGGGAGAGTAGAGTATACGTAGACCTTCTACTTCGTAGTCCGTGGAAGTAGAGAGGCTGTTCTGAAATATCCTCCGCCCAAGTAACGCACAGTCGCACATCAAAGCAACTTGAAAAAGAACACAAAATAAAAGACACAGTAAATAATAGGGAAAGCATTACATACGATTCAAAAAACAAGAAACAGTAACAATAGTTAAATAATACGATAACCTCCGAAGCTCGGAAAACAGCGGGGAGTGACATAAATCGTAGGACGATAAATTACGAGAATAATGCTGCTACTACTGGTATGAGAGGAGAAATAGGTGCAGTGCTCTTGACCTTATGCAATTAAATCTATCATGTTCGTAACTACACAGTGAAATCACCCTGTACCACTCATTGATCATTCCATAAACTGACTGCAGGTAACTCCTCCCTATTGGAGTGGCCTATAAACTCCAGTGAAGCACCACCTGAGGTCTATGTCCACTTCTTCAAACATTAGGGAGACAAGAGTAAGTACCCTACTGAGCAAAAGTGAGCTTTTATCACAGAGGTTTCCCATCACCCCACTATGATCTTCGATCCTTACGAAGCGATCATAGATGTTGCCGATTTGATTTCATTCCCATCCTGACTGATCATACAAGGAAAGGACAAATAATTTAGCTAGTATGCTAAGTGCAGACTGACTTGCTACTTGCTTTCTTTGAGGAATTTTTGCGTGAAGGACAATGAAAGCCAATTGAGGCTATTTTTACTACTTAATACATCCACACTTTCTTGAATCAAGGGTAACTGTGTATTCACAAATCTGATTGTCCAAGAAATGTGCGAGGGGATCATACATGATACAACCTACATACTATGTGGAACTTCCTGAAAGAGGGGTGCAGAAACAGAGAAAGCTTTATAACTTAACTATGAAATTAACTGGTGCTAATGTATCCCTCCACCCCCAAACAAATCTTGTTTACACCAAAAAATAAGTAAATTAAGGCAATGAATCTTCTGGATGTTGCTGCTTTTGCCTTTAAAATATCTGGCATTCCTTTCCTTCCATATTGTCCACCATACACAGGCTGGAATGCTTATCCACCAGTCTTCACTTGTGAGAAGCTTCAAAGTGGATCTTGAAATTACACAACTGACCTCACAGTGCAAGAACAGGTGGCTATTGAACTCTGCATCTTGAACATTAAAAAAACACCTTGAGCAAATCAGCGTACCTCTTTCCTGTAGCACTTCATGAGTTAGAAACAAAACAAGAAGCTTTCAGTGGGCTTCTGACTCTCCAGATTTGTTTTCAAGACCAGTTAACTGTAGGAGAATGACTATTGTTCCTTCCCGAATAGCAAGATTTTACTGTGAGTGCCCCGCTACTATGTATCAACCAGGCTGGCTTATCTACTCCATTAGTCACCCCAGGGAGCTGGTTTAATATATCTGACGAAGACTAACAATCTCTGCCACTTCCCAGTCATTCAGGGCTCTCCTGAACATCAGGTTCTGTCCTTGAGAACTCCACACATGTGAAACTAAGGCATTTCTTTGTGAACTTAGGATCAAACATACTACACTTTCATCAATCATAACTCAATTCTCGTTTTCTCACCATGATTAGATCCTTACCAGGCGACCATAGTTGTTGAAATTTGGATATACTTTGCAGACAATACTCCTGAATTCTCCATCTTCTGCATATGTTAATCTTGCAACTGGAAGATGATTTGAGAGCTCACCAAATCCATTGGAGATTCTCATCATCGATTTTTAACCTGCTTGTGAATAGATGACCACAATCAATTAACAAAAAAACAAGTAATTATGGCCTTCATCGAATCCCGATTAGTTTATAGGACTTCTCACCAACTAGAAAGAAAGTTTTTTGGCCCCATCAAAATGCTGGCAAGTGAGGCATCTGTGTTTTTTGTTCAAAGATTTTTTCTCCTTAGTGGTTTCTCTTTCTTTTATGCAGAACTTATTAAGTACATCCAAGCATGTATCTATAGTCATAAATCCTAATTTTTTTTGCCAATGTACTCTTATTACACATTCTGTAACGTACAAGATAATACATAATTCTTGCATACGTTATGCATGTAACATTTTATGTCATCCCGAAAACCAAATGTTATATTTGTAATGTAACGCTTCATTACCAAAATAAAACATTGTATTGATATTGCATAGTTTTATGTTAGATTTTTTTTTTTCAATAAAGGAAACAAAATGAATCTTAAGGGATGGAAACTTAGTGCAGTAACCAAGTCCATATAACCATATGCCCAATAGCTAGATAAAATACATTACATTTTGATCTTGTTGATTGAGAATTCTCTGTATTTTACCGATCTGTTTCCAATAATTAATTCTGACCACGTCCAATAGAAATCATAGAATCTATAGCTGAATTTCTGAAAGAGTTATAATAATGCTATACTTCAATTAAAGATCGAGTCAAGGGCACTCAAGCTAAAGCAAATGCACCTTAAGCAAGGCGGCTCCAGAGGCGCTGCTGCAGGCACTAGCACCGACAAACTTTTCTACACAAGTCACAAAGAGGGGAGGAAGTGCGTGTTGCCAACTTGCCAGCCCTTGATCAATTAGGTGGGCATTCTAAACCTACATTAATAATCAATGAGGCTCACAGATTTCAAAAGCTACTTGAATAGCCATTATCTCACAATACATAGTTGTAATTTTTTTAGTTTGGGGTGCCAATAGCAGCATAGTTGCTTAGTCGTCCTTCCTCCTATGTATTACGATATACGTGCTTTTCATGCTGCCTCTAAGAGAAAATGTACTAGATACACCTAGATCCACAAGGAAATGCACATACAATCACCTGGCTTTGGAAACAGGAAATATGATTTTGTCCAATTATCTTCTGAAATGAATACAATCCTCACTAGTCATGGAAAACGAGTCGATAGGAGTTACAGGGTAAACAAGAGTACAAGACAACCACTACTTGTTTCCAGATTCTTACATACCAATACTACTAAGCACCTTAGCCATCTACAACACAGATAAGATATGGATGATATTGGGGACCCGAAACTATGTTGCGTGGACTCTTCATAAATGATACAGGGGCTTGGTACCGGAAAAAGAAATTAAGAAAATAACACAGCTATTTAAGTCGGCTAAATGAACCAAGTTTAAGATGCAGAAAAGCCTGTTCGCAACAATTATCCACTGTTTGACTGTACTGTAGGAACACTACTCCACATGAAGGAAAGAGAAAAAAAGAATACCAACTGTAGACTCTCAGTTTATTCCTCTATCCATGAACACCTCACCAGCTATCCATGTATATGTACTGCTTTGGAATGTCGCTGATTAATTTCTGAAGTAGCATTTTACTGTTGATTGAGTTTACAAGCTAGTATCAAGCCCTCCTTACTCTTTTATCGGCTGGCTGAAATGGACTTGCAGCAGCAAGGGAACTAGACTGTGGCCTTGGAGCTGTATTAAAGATGAATCCTGTCAAATAACTAGGACCATCTTGAGAGGGTACAGGGGGTGGCACTTTTGGAATTGGTAGGCAGATGATAAGAGTGGAGGAGATGGTTGTAAAGAAAAACTGTTATGGATTGTGGCGGATGATGGATAAGGAAACATTGATCCTGTAGGAAGAGGCGGCAACATTCTTGAGGTTAGGTCTGAAGATTCACGGGGTAAGGTTTTTGGTGGTTCATTTGTTCTTTCATTCTGGACATCTGGTGGCAACCATTCAGGCATATCCTCATCACAAAATCAGTTCTTCTTACCCAAGCTATCAAACTGAGCCATCGGTGAACCAGAGGCGCAAACAGTACCTGCCACTGGAATAGCGTGACTTTGGCTTTTAAGCTTTTCTTCCATTTGCCTAGAAGCAGTGATGAGTTGACCATGGTCATTAACATTTCTAGCTAGGGGCATGTCTTTACCGACCTATATTACTGACCTAGGAATACTCACGGAAACTGAAGGTGCCACAGGTCTGGTTGGCTGTTTAGACGTATCTAAAATTCTACTTCCAGAAAGTTGAAGCCTGTTGCCAAGAATAGATCCATCAGAACGATGGGAACTTGAAGATGTTCCACTAGCAGTTCCAAAGTCAAATTCAGGGAGATTACCATCATCCGAAAATACCATTTTTCGTTTTGATGCATTGGGCAGCAATTATTTTACACGTTTTCGGAAACAGCCTCTCTACTTCTTTAGAGGTAGTGGTATGGACTGCGTACATTCTACCCTCCCCAGACCCCGCTACGTGGGAATATACTGGGTTTGTTGTTGTTTTGGGAGGTACATGGTTTCCTGGATGGTTCAGTATTAGACTGATGGACACAAGAAGCTTCACTACTCAACAAGTGCCCCTTAGATCCCCAAAGGTGCGAGCTGGAAAGTTGGGATTCTTTTTGCTGAAAAGGGGGGGACTTCATGCCTGAAGTTGTTAAGGTTGTCCTCCTTGTGGAATCAATACCAATATTCTTGTCATCAGTAACCAGTTTATAAAAAAGAAAAAAAAATTCTTGTCATCAGTGACATTTGCTTGTTCAAGAGTTGACAAAGAGCTGAGTGGGGCAGATGGGTTTGAGTTCTCGACTGATGGCACAGATGAAGAAACTTGGCTCCCACCTTGCAACGTAGAATAATCGAATAATCAGACGATGACTTTTGAAGCTGCTCCTGCAAAACATTAGCTTTGTCCTCAGACTTTTTAGCAACAGAAGTCAATGCTGTTCGACTTTTCCCCCATACAACACAACCAATAATCAACTGAGAGTTCCCTTCCACAGCTGCCATTCCCTAGAAGAAACCATATTTCGCAAGAATGGTGGTAATTGCCTCGCTTCGAGGACAAAGGTAGACATCAACACCTGGAGAGAGGTGTGCAAACCCAACTCTCTCACCTTTTATATATCCTTTTGCAACCTAATGGAGACAACACTACCTTAAGAAGGGGAACATTCCACTGCATGTTCCTATTTTTCCTAACTTAAAAGACTTTTTTGTTCCAAAAGGCACTTTTCCGAATTAAGAACCAAATTTATTTCTTCACATTGCTTCAACACTTGATGCAGATGATCTAGGCGTTCCTCGAATGGCTTCCCAAATATAGAGAAATCATCCATGAACACCTACTCAAAGTCCTCTATCATGCCAAAAAATATCGCTATCATGCACCTCTGAACTGCCACTGGAGCATTACATAATCCAAACGACAGTCTTTCTTTAGGTGTTTTAGTATTTGAGAAAGGATAAATTCAGGGGTACCATTCACCATATAACTTGGTCACCATTCTGTAATTTTCTCACTGACGCCTTCATGTGGTAGCCACATGTTTTCAGATTTAAAATAAAATAGATTTGTAGACCAGTCACTACTTTCCAGCACAATTGATCTATGATATAGGATAACCTTTGGGAGAGAGTTGATTTATTGAGCCAAAAGGGTCATTCCATTCATTAGAGATTAGGAATCTGAATTTCTGGAAGCTAGAACAGATTCTTCTCCCCTAAATCAGGTGTAGAGCTCCTTGTAATGGAAAATCATTCAATTCCATGTCCTAAATGAAGTTAGAGAAGCTCCTCGGAGCTCTAAGACCTTCTTACAACAACATATACAGTTAAATTCCATAGGTGGGATGTTACGGATTTTTAGGGAAGGATTGATTCACAGGGCGATATATAAATTCAGCTCGTTAAAGGGATGCTAAAACCTTAGAGTTCAATGGAAAAGAGAACTCCAATCTCTTTCGCTCGTTAAAGAGAGGCTGAAACCTTAGAGTTCAATGGAAGAGAGAACTCCAATCTCTTGCTTTTTGTTGAAATACGACTTATTGATTATTCTCCAAAAACCCCTTTAAATAGGAGTCATGTTACATCAACAATCTAATTCTTATGAAAGTAGGAAACATAAAACCCTATTCTATATAGTCTAATGCTTATAAAAGTAGGAAACATAAACCTAACTGTAATCCTTATGAAACTAGGACACATAAATCCTATTCTAGAACAATAAAGAAACCTACTTAAAATATATTTAAAAACTTAATTCATTTTACTTCCATGCATCCATAGCATGGGGTCTAAGGAGGATAAAGCGTACGCAGACCTTATTCGTACCTCGTTGAGGTAGAGAAGTTGTTTCTAAAAGACTCTTGGCTCAAGTAACACGCATCAAAGCAGTTTGAAAAAGACAAATACAAAAATAAAGAAGATATAACAAACAAGAAGGAAAGCATGACATAGCATTAAAAAACAAGAAACGGTAACAATAGTCAAATAGTGCGATAACCGAAGCTCAAGAAACCACGAGGAGCAACAGAAATCGTAGGATAAGAAACTACGGAATGGTGCTGCTACTACCACTATGTACTGGTACGAACGGAGAAATAGGTACAATGCTCTTGACCCTACTTATGCAATTGAATCTTTCATGTTCATAACTGCACATATTGAAATAGCCCATACCATACCACCCATTAATCGTTTGAATCTTTCATGTTCATAACTGCACATATTGAAATAGCCCATACCATACCACCCATTGATCATTCCATAAACCCTTGACTGCAGATAACTCCCGCCCAAAATTCTAATCTAGCCCAAGTGGAGTGTGGCCCATAAACTCCAGTGATGCTTCACTTGAGGTCTATATCCACCCCTTCAAACATTATGGAGATAAGAGTGTAAAAAAAAGATCTTGGGCCAAACTCAACTCCAAAAGGCTAGCTGATGATGGGAGGATTGTCCAAATCCATATAAGGAGACCAACTTCCAATACCTTTTTCGATGTGGGACTCTTAACACTCCTCCGCATGTCCAGGCCTCGTTAACTGGAGCGTGGACAATATAATATGTGGGCTCAACATCAGTAAACAAAGAATTGGGATGAGTCTGTCTCAAATACCAAAGTTAAAAGTGGATCTTGAGCCTAACTCAAGCCCAAAAGTAAGCTCGTAAGGGGAGGATTTCCCAAGTCCATATAAGGAGACCAATTTCTCATCCCTTTTCGGTGTGAGACTTTAAAACTCTCCCACACACCCAGACCTCGTTAAATGGAGCGTGGAGAATATAATATGGGAGTCCAACATCGGTAAACAAAAAATTAGGATGAGTCTATCTCTAATACCATGTAAAGAATGGATCTTGGGCCTAACTCAACCCCAAAAGCTAGCTCGTAAGGGGAGGATTTTCATATAAGGAAATCAATTTTCCATCTCTTTTCTGATGTGAGAGTCTTAACATAAAGATAGTACCTGAGCAGAAGTGAGCTTTTATGACAGAGGATTTCCTATCACCCAATCATGATTCGATTCTTACAAAGCGACCACAGGTGTTGAAGTTTTGATTTCCATCCCCCTTCAACTTATCATATAAGGAAAGGACGAAAAACTTAGATAGCATGCTATGCATAGACTAACTTGCTTTCTTTGAGGAAATTTTTGAGTGAAGGGCGATGAAATTCGATTGAGACTCTTTTACAACTTAATACATACTAGACTTTCATCAATCATAACTGAATTCCCATCTTCTCACCATGATTACAAAGTGTAAAATTAGGTCTTGGACCTAACTCACCCAGCAAAAGCTAAGCTCAAAGTAAGAGGATTGGCCAAGCCTTATAAAGAAATCACCCATTTCATTAACCACTAATATGGGACTTTTTCGTTCTTCAACACAAAGCGATGATAGGTGTTGAAGTTTTGATTTTCATCCCCCTCGACAAGGAAAGAAGAATAACTGAGATAGTAAGCTATGAGCAAACAGACTTACTACTTTGCTTTCTTTGAGGAATTTTTGAGTGAAAGGCGATGAAAGTCAATTAAGACTCTTTTTACTACTTAATACATACTAGACTTTCATCAATCATAACTCAATTCTCGTCTTCTCACAAAGAGATCACCCATTTCATTAACCACTAATATGGGACTTTTTCGTTCTTCAACACAAAGCGATGATAGGTGTTGAAGTTTTGATTTTCATCCCCCTCGACAAGGAAAGGAGAATAACTGAGATAGTAGGCTATGTGCAAACAGACTTACTACTTTACTTTCTTTGAGGAATTTTTGAGTAAAAGGCGATGAAAGTCAATTAAGACTCTTTTTACTACTTAATACATAATAGACTTTCATCAATCATAACTCAATTCTCGTCTTCTCACCATGATTCTATCCTTACAAGGCAATCATAGGTGCTGAAGATTTGATATACTTTGTAGACATACCCCTAAATTATCTGTCCCCATCTTCTGCAGAATATGTCACCCTTGCAACTTGAAGCTGATTGGAGAGTTCACTTATCAATCGGAGATTCTAACCATCTATTTTTAAACTGCTTGTGAATCGATGGCCACACTCAATTTAAAAAAAAATGAGTAACTACGGATTTAATCAATGCTTATTAGTTCGAAGGACTTCTTGCCAAAAAGAAATAAAGTTTTTAGACCATCAAAATGCAAGCAAGAGTCGTCGGTGTTTTTTGTTCAAAGATTTTTTTTCCTCTAGTGGTTTCTCTTTCTTTGATGCTGAACTTATTAAGCACGTGCAAGAGTGTAGCTATATAGTCATAAATCCTTAAATTTTTTTCCCAATGTACTCTTATTAAGATAATACATAAATTCTTGCATAAGTTATGCATGCATCATTTTATGTCATCTCGAAAACCAAACGTTCTATTTGTAAGGTAACACTTCATTACCAAAACCAAACATTGTATTGATATTGCATAGTTTTTTAGATTTTTTTTTCCAATAAAGTAAACAAAATGAATCTTAACGGATGGAAACTTAGTGAGTAAAAGTCCAAATAACCATATGCCAAATAGCTACATGAACACATTCCATTTTAATCTTGTTGATCGATAAATTCTCTGTGTTTTACTAGTCCGTCTGTCCCCAACAATTAATTCTGGCCACGTCCTATAGATATCACAGAATCAATAGCTGAATTTCTGAAAGAGTTATCATGATGCTATACTTCAATTAAAGATCAGAGTCAAAGGAACACTCAAGCTAAAGCAAATTAACCTAAAGAAAGGCGGCTCCAGAGGCGTTGCTGCAGGCGTGGGCACCAACAAGCTTTTACACACGAGGGGAGGAAGTGCTTGTTGCCAACTTGCCAGCCCTTGATCAATTAGGTGGGCATTTTAAACCCACATCAATAATCAATGAGGCACACAGATTTCAACATCTAATTGAATAGCCGTCATCTCATAATACCTAAGTCGCGCAAACTCTTCACTTTCAATGCCGCACCTGGGTCGGAAAGCATCTGTGAAATGAATAAAACCCTCACTAGTCATGGAAAATGAGTCAATATGAGTTACAGGGTGAACAAGACACACACTACTTTTTCCAGTTTCTTACAGACCAGCACTATTAAGCACCTTAGCCTTCTACAACACAGATAAGATATGAATGATATACAGGGGCTTGGGACCAGAGAAAGAAATTAAGAAAATCAATAACACCGCTATTTAAGTCAACCAGACGAACCAAGTATAAGATGCAGAAAAGGCTGTTCACAACAACTATCTTCTGTTTGACTGTACTGTAGGAACACTACTTCACATGAAGGAAAAAGGAAAAAGAAACCAACTTAGACTCTCAATTTACTCCTCTATTCACGAACCTGACCAGCTATCCATGTGTATGTACAGCTTTGGAATGTCGCTGAATAGTTATCGAAGAAGCATTTTACTGTTGATTGAGTTTACAAGCTAAGATCAAGACCTCCTTACTCTTTTATCAGCAGGATGCAATACACTTGAAGCAGCAAGGGAACTAGAGTGGGGTGTTGGCACTGGATTAAAGGTGAATCCTGTCAAATAACTAGGACCATCTTGAGAGGGTATGGGAGGTGGCACTTTGGAGTTGGCAGGCAGATGATGGAGTGGAGGAGATGGTTGTACAGAAAAACTGTTATGGATTGTGGCGGAGGATGGATAAGGAAAGACTGGTCCTGTAGGAAGAGGCGGCAACATTCTTGAGGTTTGGTCTGAAGATTCACGGTGTAATATTGTTGGTGGTTCATTTGTTCTTCTATTCTGGACATCTGGCGGAAACCATTCAGGCATATCATCATCACAAAATAAGTTCTTCTTACCCGAGCTATCAAATGGAACCATCAGTGAACCAGAGGTGCAAACAGTCACTGACACTGGAATAGCATGACTTTGGCTGCTAGTCTTTTCTTCCATTTGCCTAGACGCATTGACCAATTGACCATGGTCATTAACATTTCTAGCAAGGGGCATACCTTGACTGACCGATATTACTGACCTAGGAACACTCGTGGAAACTGAAGGTGCCGCAGGTCTGGTTGGCTGTTTAGACATATCTAAATTCCTACTTCCAGAAAGTTGAAGCCAATTGCCAAGAATGGATCTATCGGAACGATGGGAACTTGAAGATATTCCACTAGCAGTTCCAAAGTCAAATTCAGGGAGATCATCATCATCTGAAAATGCCATTTTTCGTTTTGATGCATTGGGTAGCAATGATGTTACAGGTTTTGGGAGGTCCATGGTTTCCTTGGGTGGTTCAGCATTTGACTGATGGACACAAGAAGCTTCACTGCCCGGCAAGTGTCCCTTAGATCCCCAAAGATGTGAGCTGGAAAGTTCAGATTCTTTTTGCTGTAAAGCGGGTGACTTCACAGCTGAAGCTGTAAAGGTTGTCCTGCTTGCGGAATCAATATCAATACTCTTGTTATCAGTGACATTTGCTTGTTCAAGAGTTGACAAAGAGCTGAATGGAGCAGGTGGGTTTGAGTTCTTGACTGCTGGCACAGATAGAGAACCTTGTCCCCCACCTTGCGACGTAGAAGAATCAGATGGTGACTTTGGAAGCTGCTCCTGCAAAACATTAGCTTTGTCCTCGGACTTTTTAGCAACAGAAGTCAAAGCTGTTCGATTCTTTCGCCATACAACACAACCAATCATCAACTCAGATTTCCCTTCCACAGCTGCCATTCCCTTGAAGAAACCATATTTTGCAAGAATAGTGATAATTGCATCGCTTCGAGGACAAAGGTAAACATCAACACCTGGAGAGAGGTGTGCAAACCCAACTCTCTCACTTTTTATATATCCATTTGCAACCTAATGTAGACAACGCCACCTTAAGCATGGGAACATTTACAAAATCAATATGCTTCATTTAGTGGTAGGGATAGCATTTACCTCTTTCATGCCCTTGAGTCCTTTTCCAGAAGCTCCCTCCTTTAAGCAAATAGAAATTACCTGAACACAAGACGATTTACTTAATACGAACCAAAATAATACATCGATGAAGAAAACTTTTTCCTCAGTAATGAAAAACCTAAAACTTATTCGCTCAGATAGCTTAAATATTAAGAATCTGAACATTATAATTCCATAAGAGTTACAACCACCTGTCAATATAAATCAGACCAATACTGCCAATGTATCTGAACATCCGATCACTAGAACATATAATTCTGAAATACCCTTATTGTGCCTTGATACAACAAATATTAGGGTTTTTTCACTTAAGGACTTGTAAAGCCCCTTTCAACAAGGCGGTCACTTTGGATGGGAAGTAATGAAAGATCCCATGATGGACAAGCTAGCAGCATTCAGAAGATCAAGATGAAAAGTCTGTGTTTGCTGTATTTTGGGGGTAAACAAGATATGGTGGGGGAGGTAGAAAGTCTAGTGGATTTCATAGGACAATTGTAAGGTTTTTTTTGGGTTTTGATTCTGCATGATACCCCCAGGGGGTTGTAATTCCACCTCATCAGTCTTACCTGATGAGTTTTTTGGTGTGAATACAAAGTTACCTTTCTCAAAAAAAGCCTTTCTACAAGGTGGGGAGAGACTGGACACCAAAAGCATGTAGAATTTTATTTTTATTTTTTTCTAGTAACCAAGAAATCCCCTACATAAAGGCGAATGGTTCGACTTGGTAAATGATGGACCTGCCTCTCAATCATTCTCCCCTTAAGTATCTGGCTTTTATCTGTGGAAGGTTTTACAAAAGCATGGAGAATTATTACAACAATAACAACAACAAACCCAGTGTCGTCCCGCAAAGTGGAGTTTGGAGAGGGTAGAGTGTGCATAAACCTTACCCCTACCTCAAGAGATAGAAAGAAAAAAATGAACTATTATGCGATATAAAATATTTAAGTCTAACTGTAGATTCGACATTAGAGACCTGATATGCAATTACTTTTGAATTCAGAGAAAGTTAGGGTAGAAAAAGTGCAAACTGACTCGGAAACTTGGGACCTTGGCTTAGTAATGAATGAAGGGAAGCTCTTCGAGCTTTCTCCATAAGGGGAAAAATTCCTAATCTGTGAGCTATTGAGGATCTATTCTCTGAAAGGAATGATAGAACTGACTTTTCTTATGGGAAGCTCTTCGAGCTTTCTCCATAAGGGGAAGAATTCCTAATCTGTGAGCTATTGAGGATCTATTCTCTGAAAGGAATGATAGAACTGACCTTCCTTACCTAATACTCCCTCCGGTCCAAAATATTTGTCCATTTAGCCTTTGCATTTTGGTTCAAAGTAAGCATCCACTTATATAAGCAAGAGGGAATTATTTATTTTATTCCAAGTTCACCCTTATTTGAATAAGTGAGTCTTATGTAATCAAGAAACCGTACTAATTAGATAGTAGCTAATTAAGGTTAGTTTAGTCAAAACACCTATTTTATTGACTGAAGGGTCAAAAGCCACACCTAAAATATTCCGATTCTTCGAGTTCCCTATCTAAACTATTACCAAATGTTTTATCGAAACACACCTCGACGCTGTTTAGACCAAGTGTTTGCATACAATCGCTTCTAGGCGCATAACTTCATTTTCTCATAAATTTCGCCCACATGGCATATGTAACGGCTATATGAGCTGATCAACAAAGTTTTTACTTTTTTTAAAAAAAAATTAAATCAATTCTTTTAAAAACGTAAGCTCTCCCCTTCTTCATCATTTCTCAACCATTTTTCTTCATTTCTTCTTCTCTATCACAGATTTTCTCAGCCTCCTCCTTTTATCAACAATTTTCTTCATTTTCTTCTTTTGCAAGGACCAATCAGATTTCTTCTATCCACAAGATATCAAGACTTCTATGATTTGGGCAGAAATTTAAGTAGCTTGAGCCCACTAGAGTGACCTTATAATATCTGCCCAATCAAATCTTTCTATCTGTTCATGATTAACAATTCTTTCCTTGGCTCATTTTCATGACTATTCCAGGCAACATAATTTCTACTTCCACTGACGGTCCCAGTGAATTGACATCTTTACCAGTGATCGCCAATCACCATGCTTCATTATGATGGCCATTATGACAGGTCATTTTTCTTACAGGTAACCATTCCAAAGCAATTCGGTCAGCGTTTTGTCCACATTTAGAACAATTATTTCAACAGCTCTTTTGACAAAAGCTTCTTAGATTACCATGACAGCAACAACGCACCACTTTGCTTTAAGGTCCTGCTAACACCACCTCTTCCAGCTACCACTCGGGCCATTCTTCATGCGACCTTTTCAGCAACTTCTTTGATCATTATTCTAGCAAGTGTTTTTGGTATTCCTTGAACAAAAATCAGGCTATGCTGCTTATTTCCTGGAGATTTATGTCAATATATCCTTTTAAATGAGAAAATCACTTCGTTGCAAGTACTTTCTGTCACTATGCACCAACACTAATTCCACGAGAAAAACAATTTGTTAAAGGCTTATTTGTGACACGCTTTATGCAATGCAAGTTGTGTTGCTTGTCTCATTTAGATGCCACTTTAGTGTGGGTACCTGGGATAACCAATTCATATAGTTGACAGAATATATAATAATTTGTTACGGGAATGTTCTAGATCAATATATTTGGGATTAGGAAGAGAAAATTATAAATTATTAATGATGAACATCAGAAACTCTTTGGTTTTGAGCGTGCAGACTGTCCATTAAAAACTGATTCTATGCGAAAATTTCAACTTCTTTTTCTTGAATAATTAAGTGGATTAGCAGCTCATATTAAGTATATAAACACAAAATAAACATATGATATTTTTATAATTACTTTAAATCGTTTTAAACGTACAATAGACCCTCGTGATCCGGCCTTTCCACGGACCCATGCATAGCGGTAGATTTAGTGTACCGGGTAGCCCTTTTTATTTAAAAAATCGTATTTAAAAACACATTAACAATTTTTAGCCACTGAAACCAATTAAGTGGTCATACTTAATTTTAAAAAATGTTATCTAAAATCCCTAATTATAGGGGATTACATGGGATAGGTTACACATCTATACAGATTATACCGGCCTGGGTAAAATTTTTACCGGATATCTTTTACCTGTCCCATGTTTGTATCTATCACGCTCTCTCATAACATTGTCAATAGCCAATGGTGCATCACCTTCATCTTATGAGTGTTTGATTTCCAATTTAGACCTTGTAACCGTACCTGAAATTCGGCTAAAAGTATATATTTTTATCACATTATCATCTCATGTCTTATGCATAATTGTGTTGTTACATCGTTATTTTCTATGTTTTGAACTTATTATGTGTTTTATGTGTGCAGGAAATGTGTCGGATGACAACGAATCCGAACGAAATAATTTGGTGCAAGTTCAGGGAAAAGAGAACAAAGAACAGAAAATGGCCGAGCTCGTCCCTCGACCTCGACTTGGGAGGAGCTTAGACGAACCAGGAGTTCCAGCCCTCACACAAAACAGGGTAAAGGGAAGGCAAGCTCCCATCGCACACCACTGATGATGATGATGATGTACATGGGAAATAGAATTGAAATAAAAAATATCAAGGTCGGAACAATAAAAAGTTAATGCAATTCAAGAGCAGCACCTAGAGGAATCACAATTTGTGCTTTTGTCAATTTATGGAGAATATACACCAAAGGCGGCAAATGCTGAGAAGATTGAACCTGGTCCATCATGTGCCATATATGAATTTGATAAAGGAACAAGGTGATGACTTTAAAATTGGGTACCAAAGACAAGCAGCAATAATAATCAATTGGTTCCAGAAGAGGTTAGGAACCTAGTCTTTGAAGTTTAGTACAAGAATGGGGATCCAAGGAGTGAATTGAGAAAGGGGAGAAGGCCACCAATTGGTGATCAATGAAAGTCAAAATTGTATCTTGAAACATTAGGGGGTTAAATGGTGTGGATAAAAGGAGATTGGTAAAACAGTTAGTTCATCAATTGGGTGCGAACATTTATGTTCTTTTACAAACAAAAATAGAAGGGGAGGTCAAGAATCTGTTAATGGAAATGTGGACTAATAGATGGGTCGGGGAAGAACATCTAGAGGCTATGGTAGTAGTGGAGGGATTTTAATAATGTGGTATAAAAGGGAATGGATGGGAGAGCTAGTGGAGGTTGCTGGAACAATGATCACTTGTAAATTCACAAGCACAAATCAGGATCTTACATGGCTTCTTAGTGCTGTTTATGCAAATTGTAATAGGGAGATTAGAAGAGAGCCGTGGAGAGCTAAGTTGTGCGGACTCTTCACTTTCAATGCCGCACCTGTGTCAGATTCTCCAAAAATACATTACTTTTGCAGAGTCCGACACATACCCGTTGACATTTTGAAGAGTCCGAGCAACATAGGTGGAGTGAAATGGCAACTAGCAAAAGCAATTGTGAGAGACCTTGGGTGGTGTATGGTGAATTTAATGTCACTATGTTTGTGGCAGAGAGAGCAAATTGTCACAGAATTTCAGGAACAATGACAGAATTTTCTGAGAGCATTAATGATCTGGAACTGGTAGATCCTCCTTTATTTGGAGGATCATACACTTGGAGGAGGTGGGAAAATCACAGTAGTGCTTCGAGGATCGATAGGTTCCCATACTCGCTGATTGGGAGGATTCCTTCTTACAGGTTAAACAGACTTTGTTACCAAGATTAGGGTCAGACCACAATCCTTTTCTTCTAACATATTGGGATTGCGATTTCAAGAAGTCCTATTTTAAATTCGATAATTGGTGGCAAGAAGTGGAAGGTTCTAAAGACTAGGTTAAAGCATGGTGGACTTCTTTCCCAAGCCGGGCAGACGCGCTTTCATCCTAGCAAACAAGCTAAAGCTCCTTAAAAAGGAGCTAATGCAGTGGAGCAGAAGAAACAGGTGCAACTGGAAGCGAAAAAAAGAAGAGATTGCAGCAGTTAGGATATGGGAATCACTACAGGAACACAGAAACCTCACTGATGATGAGCTAGTTCAAAAATATCATTTGGCTATGGAATTTGAAGAGGTGGCAAAAAAGGAGGAAATAGCTTGGAGGCAGAGATCAAGCATACAATGGCTGAAAAATGGGGGTAAGAACACTAAGTTCTTTCACAGAATGGCTAATGCACACAAGAAGTTTAACTCAATAAATTCACTGGAAATGGAGGGACAAGTCATCGCAGACACAACAATTAAAAGTGCAATTCAGAGTTACTATCAGGATCTATATAAGGAAAATGAAGAATGGAGACCTGATTTTAATCTCCGAGGAGCAGCTGTGATCTCCATAGAAGATCAAATGTGGTTACAAAGAAGGTTCGAGGAGGAAGAGCTATGGAAGAGCATCAAAACATGTGCCATTGATAAGGCACCAGGATGAATTTTTTCCATATATTCTGGAAGTTGGTTAACCAGAACATCATGGGCACAGTGCAGTATTTCCATGATCATCAGGTGTTTTAAAGGTGCTTGAATGTCACTTATGTAGCCCTTATCCCTAAAAAGACAGGAGCAGTGGAATTAAGAGATTTTAGACCAATCAGTGTGATCTTCGGAGTGTATAAGATAATTGCCAAAGTATTAGTAGAAAGACTGAAGAGAGTGATTGCCAGCTTGGTCAACATGCATCAAATGGCTTTTGTAAAAGGAAGACAGAGTATGAATGCAGCGCAAGTGGAGAACTTGATTTTTCTCCTTCAGAGAGGGGACTCAGGCAAGGGGATCCTTCATCTCCCTTTTTGTTTATTTTAGCCATGGAGGGGTTCAGTAGTATGGTAAGAACATCACTTCAAAATAATTGGGTGAGAAGTTTCAAAATAGGAGATGTTGGGAATATGTCATATGAGGTGGAGTACCATGATTCCAGTGTATAAGAACAAGGGAGACATCCAGAGTTGCAACAACTATAGAGGTATTAAGTTGTTGAGAATCAGTTCGGTTTCATGCTAGGTCGTTCGACCACTGAGGCCATTCACCTTGTGAGGAGATTAGTGGAGCAGTTTCAAGAGAGGACGGACTTGCACATGGTGTTTATTGATCTTGAGAAGGCATATGACAGAGTTCCCAAGGAGATTCTATGGAGGTGCTCGGAGGATAGAGGGGTGTTCGTGGCGTACACTAGGTCAATTCAGGATGTGTACGATGGTGTGAAGACTCGTGTGAGGGAGGTAGGTGGAGATTCAGAGCACTTCCCAGTTTTGATAGGGTTGCATCAGGAATCGACTCTTAGCCCATTTTTATTTGCCTTGGTAATGGATGTTTTGACGCGACATATTCGAGGAGAGGTGCCTTGGTGTATGTTATTTGTAGATGATGTGGTACTGATTGACGAGACTCGGGGTGGAGTTAATGATAAGTTGGAGATTTACAGACAGACGCTTGAGTCTAAAGGATTTCGGTTAAGTAGAACCAAAACGGAGTACTTGGAGTGCACGTTTAGTAATGTGTTGCAGGAGGCTGGAGTGGTTGTGAAGCTGGACTCTCAGGCCATTCAAAAGAGGGAGAGTTTCAAGTATCTGGGGTCTATGATTCTGGGCAATGGTGAGATTGACAAGGATATCACGCATCGTATTGGGGCAGGGTGATTGAAATGGAGGCTCGCTTCAGGAGTTTTATGTGATAAGAAGGTGTCCCCGAAGATTAAAGGATAGTCCGGTTCGCTATGTTGTATGGAGTGGAGTATTGGCCCGTTAAGAACTCCCACATCCAAAAGTTGAAGGTGGCGAAGATAAGAATGTTGCGATAGATGTGTGGACATACCAGGAAAGATAGGGTGAGGAATGAGATCATTCGGGAGAAGGTGGGAGTTGCTTCGGTGGAGGACAAGATGCGAGAAATGAGGTTACGTTGGTTCGGGCACGTGATGAGGAGAGGCTCTGATGCTCCAGTGCGAAGGTGTGAGACACTGCTATAGATGGTTTTAGGCGGGAAAGAGATAGACTGAAGAAATATTGGAGGGAGGTGATTAGGCATGAGATGGAGCCGTTACAGCTTACGGAGGACATGACCCTTGATAGGATGATGTGGAGAACGCGGATTAGGGTAGAGGGTTAGGGGGTGGAAGTGCGTCGGTAATAGTAAGGGAGCATTCTTTTGTGTATGAAGTTTCGTGTTCGTGGTGTTGTGGTTATAGTATTATCGTGTGGCTATTTTGCATACCGTACTAGTTTATATGCACTTATCTGTGGTGTTTGTTATACTGTTAGTTTATTTTACGCACTGTACTAGTTTATATGCACTTATCTTTTGTGTTTGGTATACTGTTATCGGTCCTAAGTCGGGGTCTATCGGAAACAACCTTTCTACTTCACCTAAGGTAGTGGTTTGGTCTGCATACACTCTACCTTCCCCAGACCCCACTATGTGGGAATACACTGGGTACGTTGTTATTGTTGCTATATGTCGATGACACTAATTTTTTGTGAAGCTGAAGAGGAACAAGTTAGTTACAACAGAGTTATGCTAATGGTTTTCGAAGCTGTGTCTGGACTGAAGGTGAACCGGAGAAAAAGTAATATTTTCCCTATCAAAGAAGTGGCCAACATCCAGGCTTTAGCTAGTATACTTGGGTGTGGAGAGATAACCTTCCAACTATGTATCTAGGCACGCCTCTAGGCAAAAGGCACAAGGATGTGGAAATTTGGGACAACATTGTGGAGAAAGTTGAAAAGAGATTGGCCCAATGGAAAGCTCAATAACTATCATTAGGGGGAAGGCTCACACTAAGAAATTCAGTGTTGGACTCCTAACCTACATATGTGATGTCTCTGTTTCCTATTCTTGCAAGTGTGGTTAAAAAGTTGACTACGCTGAGAAGAGAATTTTTATGGAAAGGTAGCAAAGAAGGGGAAGGCTACAATCTGGTGAAACGGGAAATGGCATAGCTGAGTAAAGAGGTTATAAAGGTTATAGAGGTTCAATGACGAAGAATCAACCTTGTGAAAGGAGGTCATCACTCATCAATTTGGTCAGATTAGCCCATGGTGCCCCAATGAGGTGGATTGTACTTATGGCATGGGAGACAATCAGATCCTTATGGCTAAGTTTGACGGGTAAATCCAGAATAAAGGTAGGAGATGGCATCAAGACCATGTTCTGAAAAGATAACTGGATAGGGCAAACTCCATTGCAAGGAACTTATCCTGATCTTAGGGGTCTAAGCAGTAATCCTGAAGCAACTATATAGGAGAGTTGGTCAACTCAAGGGTGGAACTTCAACTTTAGAAGACATCTTAATGCCTGGGAAGTGGACAGAGTCACGAGATTATTAAATGAAGTGGAGGCCTTCACTGGCACTGTCCTGGAACCTGATACATTGCAATGGAGACACACAGTGGATGGCATATTCTCTGTGAATAGAGTCTATAAGGAGCACAGAGTGATGCAAGGTGATGATCTAAGGATATGGAAGAATATCTGGAAAAACATGGCACTTACTAAAGTGAAGTGTTTCACCTGGCTAGTAGTGAAGAAGGCATGTCTTACTCATAAAGTGCTACAAAAGAGGGAAGAATTGTGGTGACTAGATATTGTTTGTGCAATGAAACTGGGGAGACAAATGACCATCTTTTTCTGAATTGCAAGTTCACTTCACAACTCTGGAATCTGTTCTTTAATCTCACAAAGACTGAATGGACAATGCCAGAGCATACCATTGATCTGGTTGCTGGATTAGAAGAGGGGGGAGTAAGAGCCAGAAAAAATGGTGGAAGATAATACCTTCATGTATATGATGGACAATCTGGCAGGAGAGAAATGGGAGATGCTTTGAAGACAAGATTAGGTGTATTCATGATGTGAAATCGAACTGCTTAATGTCTTTATTTTTTTGGTGTAAAGGAAACTGTATAGAGGAAGTAGATTAGTTGGTAGACTTTTTAGGACCTCTGTAAAGTTAAGAGTCTAATCTTTCTGTCCTGTAACATTTTTTGGAGGTGGCCAGCATTCCTTGAAGTTGAGGAATACAACAGTATTAATTCTCAAAAAAAAAAAAAAAAATTTGAGGAGGAGCACTTTTTAAATTGAAGTAACTAAAACAAATGAGGAGTGTTGAATTTTGCTTTTAGTTAATGCAGTAATTTTTAGCAAAATAAATTGTTTAGCTTTTGGATGAATTTAAAATTCAAACTATTATAGTTTGTTTAGTAATTGAGATATTCTTGGTAGTTTGAATTTTAAATAATGTTGATTTTCTGTTATAAGTTGGCTATTTAAAACCCTCCTATACTGGAGAAAAATATTGAGAAACATTCTCCAATCATAAAGAATATACTGAAAGACATTTTCAATCCATTGAGAGACAAACTAACATGATTGCTTAACTCAGAAGAATCACCAGTAAAACAATAAGCATGCTTTCAAATTTAAAATATAAGACATGTTAATTGAGTCAAAAAACTCTGAATGATTAACATTCTTTTCCCTCTTTTCCAATTCCAGAATATACACCTAATTCTATAGCAGATACTTTAATATTTGGCTAAGAAAGCACATGCATATATAGGACTGGATCAATGCCCTAACTGGTATGCCATAAGAAGTTTCTAGGGAAATATTCATCAACAAAAGCTATATCCTAATGTTGGTTGTGTAAATAAGTGTAAAAGCTTTTCAGAAAAATATTTTCCAGAAGATAATCGTCCTCTTTTACAACAATAACTAAACCTCAGTACCAAGCAGGGTCGAGTATTGTATTTCATCAGTCTCAAGAACTTAAAAACATTTGCAGAGATAAGTGTCAGCAACAAGTGAGCTATGATTTTTGGAAAACCAAGCTTAGGCAGCCAGCCAATAAGGTGACTTCTTCTCTTTTTTCTTTTCAATAACAAGGGAGGAAGTGAGTAATCATAGACGAGTGAAAGGCATCCCATATTAAAAGTAATGTTTCATGTCTTCTTCTAATTTTCTATTAACCATTTCATGTTTCTCCTTTTCAGCTGAAATTTTAAAGGAAAGTGCATATTTTCTTCCTTTTTTTTCTTTTTAGAAAAATTTACAGGCATCTATCACAAATGAATCATGTTAACTCTCAGCATTGAAGTGCCCAATTTAAGTAACAGAACAAAGATAACAAGTCTTACCATTAGTCCCCGATTGCGTGAACGAGGAAGATCTTGGATGAATTTTTCGAATGCATCTAATCTTACTCTGCCTTTAACTTCTACAAATTCAGACCACTTGAGATCAAGCAACTTCTCACCACTACATAAAATTTATCATTCATCGGATCAACAAAATATGACTACAGTGGACACCAAAAATCATCAAAGAAGAGATAGAAAACAGCTTGTCATGCATGCAGGTCTAAATGCTACAAATCAAGTGAACAGAAATAGATCTATCAGCATCGCATGTGAAGAGGATCAGTGCAAGAGCAAGTCAAATAATGAACAAAAGCATGGAAAGTGAAAAGCCAGATAGATTATGCACAATAGTAGCGGCAGCTAAATAACGTTATTAAATAGGTAACCATGAAAGATGCGAATCTTTCCTGAATACAGAGAAAATGCCTGCCATACTTTATACTGAAAGAGCCATCATATAAACAGTCCATAAAGACTAAAGAGTAAATATATCTAAGGAAATCTGTCAGCATTTAGAATTAAGTTAACTACATTGAGTCAAATAGACACAATTCAAGAACATTTTGAATTAATTTGAACGCACATGATGAATGAAATAACCATGAGCCACTACCTACAGTAGAAGAGTGTGATAATTCCCAAATCTACTCAGGTGGACAATTTAGAAGTAAGCTCAGCGTGTTTTTCATATGAATAAAGACGCCATACAGGAATTCTAGGGATCTCTCCAATATAAAAGACCAGATACGCAAGCTCTTAATACACATCCCTCTGAGGCACTGACACAATTTCTTTTTTTCCCTTTTCTCTTAACTGCACTCATACTCATGATGAACTGGAATATGTGATGTACCTTAAAATAGTTCCATATTTAAACATTGAGATTTGTATGATTTTATGACTGACTGACCAACTATCAAACTCAAAGGGGCCAGATATCTTTCAATTGTAAGAGGCATGGAAAATAATTTTCCAGGAAAACCAACAAAACATTTTAGAGTTGTGTTTTGAATGTAAAATGAAATATGGGATTCTTTTAATACATTACTTCAGATCAAAATAAATGGCAAAGAGGGATATGACGATGCTATTCTCGAAAAATTGACATTAGATAGATACTGTGTGGTTATATTTTGTTTTGATAACCAATACTATGTGGTTATATTGACTGAAGGATGTGTACTGAATGCTTGTGGACCAAGTGCTCAAGCTACACACTTGAATGGTGAGTGATAACCTTACTACAGACTGTGTTTCTACAACTTATAGCACGTTTGGTCAAGCTTATTTTTTCCCAAAAGTGCTTATTTTACTAAAGAGAAAATAGTCAAATGCCCTCCCAACCTATTACCGAATTCCCAACGACACACCTATACTTCACGAGGGTCCTATTACCCCCCTAAACTTTTTAAAAGTGAAATATATACCTCCTCAAAAACTCATACCCAGATCTGTACGAGGTGGTGAAGTGCACGCGCTTCGCCACGTAATAGTACTTTTTTTAAATAAAAAAATTATTTTTCTTTATTTAATTATACTCTTTTCTATTCCCCTTTCCAGCCTTTTTTTCCTTTTCTTTTTTGAAGTAAACAATGGTGAAACAAAAGTCTGAAGAGGACAGTAACAGAACTCAAAGATTTGCAGCGGGAGTTAGGTGAACTAGGGAAGAGAACAGGAGAAAGAGGGAAAAGGGGTAGCTCAACGACGTCGTCGGAGTTGGATGAATGGGAGTGGTGCTTTTTTGCTTTGGATGAAGCAAAACATAAAATCCCAAAGTAATGATTGAAGAAAAAACTGACATTGGGGATGATTAAATTGAATAAGAAGAAATTACGAGGGTTTAGTTGGATTTTACAAGGGGTATATATAACATTTGGTTCAAAGTCCTGAAAATTAGAGATACAAAGATGGGTTCTTGAAAATTATAAATTGGACATTGATAAAGAAGAGAGAAAAATTTCAAAAAATTAAGAACGGTTCTTGATCTAGTAAAAGAGCTAGTAATCATAATAAGTGTGGATGCATAAATCACTTTCTATCTATATTCACACAAATTGTAAACTTAAATATCCATGGAGTTGACGTATCATAGTGTGCTGTGCAAATTTATCCGTGAATTCAATGACAATTTGTTTTTTACCCGATCACATAAATCATAGTTTTATTTGATGATTATTTGGTGATTTAGATGTTGGTTTATATAGTGTTAACAATTGTGGAAGCAAATTGATAAGGAACATTAAAATTCTAAACCTAGTCCCAAACCTTCATGAATCAAAAATCAATTTTGCTACTTATAGAAAGAGAAAATCAATTTGAATTTTGCTACTAGTTGTCAAGTTTATCTTTTACATAATTCTAGAATACTTAGCTATTAAGAAAATGAGTCGTCAACTATGAGTTGTGTATGAGTTGCCAATGAGTAGGGGTGGGCATAAAAAAACAAAAACCGAATTACCGAACCGAACCGAAACATTTGGTGATTAGTATTCGGTAATTTGGTATTTGGGATGGTATTTGGGAGTAAAATTTTAAAATTACAGTATTTGGGTTCGGGATTGGTAAAAATTATTACTATCGTTTGGTATTTGATATTTCCCGAAATTCTAATTATAGTTAAGTGACCCATAGGCCACATACCTAGTCCACACTCCAAAGGTCACATACTTGTGTGAATATTGCCCAAGCAAACTTTGAACTGTTAAATACAGTCATAAAGTAGACTCTTAACTTTACACAGCAGACTTCCTACCAACCAATATATGACAACTTTTGAAGAAAATATCACGCTAAGACTGAAAATCGGGGCGTGGAAGGGAACAACAAAAAAAGAAGTCTTCATGATATGATACATAACACCATTGGTGGTTGCACTTGCCCAACTCTAATGTTCCTAACGTAGGTCGGAATATGGATTTAACCAAGGGTACTTGGTCAAGCTTTCTTAATCCTTGTGTTCATATGTCAACAGCGGATAGAAGCAAAACTCAGCATTTGGCAAATAACATAACATATATTACTCTCCATCACATTTATAAAAAGTAATATTATGACTTTACATCACATTTACATCCAGTTTGTGTTGCATCCAGTTTGATGTAAATGTTATTCGTGTTACATCCAGTTCTCCCCTTCTTAGAGCTGAATCAAACTACAATAACATAGGTTTTAAGATGTTAGATTAATTGAGTCACATGTATCAACGTGTAACAAGACCAAATAAAATTGATTTTTTCTAGTGTAAAACTATGTATTCAGAGATGTCAAACTACCAAACAAAATTGAATTTTCCTGAAAACGTTGGTTGAAAATCACCACTATTATCACCAAATAGGATCACTACAAGCATGTCCAACTGTAATATGGTAATACCGAATTCCGTACCGAACCAAAATTTAATTTATCGATTACCGAATTACCGAACCGAAGTTTAATGTTATGGTATTTGGTATCCACTTTCAATTACCAATTATCGAATTACTGAACCCGAATTATGAAAATACCGAACCGAATACCGAATACCGAATGCCCACCCCTACCAATGAGTTGTGTATGAGTTGTCAATGAGTTGTACAAAGGCTTTTGAAGCCTATAAATAGAGACAATGACCTCTAGCTATGTAGTTTTAGTTCAACTCTTCTATTAATGAAACTTTGTGTTTTCTTTTAAGATCTTAGATTAGATCTTGTATTTTAAGGTCTTTGGATTAAGCTCTTGTTATCCGTGGATTCGGATTGTCTTTAAAGCGTTATCTTATAACAGGTTGAAGTTGTTCCTTCAACAAATTGTGTGGTTTACTTTACTAGCACATTAGAGAGTTCCTCTAAACATTGTGCTACATCAGTTTGGTATCAGAGCAATGGAGGATCTTACAACGAGGGTGAATAACCTAGAAGAAAGATTGGATCAACAAATCGCTACTCTTCGTGAAGAACTCACTAGGAGGTTTGAAGAACTTGTTGTATTAGTGAGAATACCTGGTAGGTAAAGAACAAATCGCTACTCTTGCACTAGCTTCTCAATTATGTCCTTCTGCTTGGAAAAATACCTGTAGGGCCTGAGATTCACTGATGACTATTGTTTACCAAGGGAATTTTGTGATCAAAAGATCCCCTACCCTTTTGGATCAGCAAAAAGTTGGTTATACTCCCTAATCAACTTCATTATCTCCACTGGTATCTCACTGTCATTCACCACTTCCTTTATTTTGGGTGAGACCTTTATCATGAATAACTGAGCTCCATTATCAACAAATTTGTCCAATTTCTTGGACTCAACTGTCTTGGTCTTTTCCCTGATACCTGTCAAAGTGCATTCCCATTGAAACTTCATAGTAAGAGTCTGAAAGTTCATGAACAAGTCACCTAGGGGTTTGAGCCATTGCACCCCCAAAATGATGTCACATGAACCTAAGGGAATGAGAAGGAAGTTGTCCTCAAAAGAGGTACCCCCATCAGCCAGTTGAACCTCTTACATGCCTCCACCGTTTGCCTAATCCCTCAATCAGCCACATTGATCATTGATCAGCTGTGGGCTAACAGTCTGACTTACAATGCCCCATTTCTTGACTAACTCTTCTTCCATGAAATTGTGTGTGCTACCTGGATCAATGAGGATGTTGAGTGGACCATGATCACAATAACCTGTCACCCTCATGGTTTGGTAACCAGTTACTCCTTGGAGAGCTTGCAAGGATATTTCACAAACCTCCTTTTCTGCTTCTAATTCCTCCTCTGGTTCAGGTTCTGGGTCCTTGCAATCATCCACCACCACCTCATAATCTTCATCTACCTCCAATAGATGGAGCCTGTTGAATGCCACACAATTGTGACCAGGTACGAACTTTTCATCACAGAAAAAGCATAAGCCCTTCTGCCTCTTCTCACTTATTTCAGCGTGAGTCAACCTCCTACTTCTCTCTCTATTGAAATTGACAGTTGGTTCCTTATTTGACCCCATAATTCTGGCAGGAGCAGCACTATAACCCCCTTTTTGAAATGAACCCCCACCGCTAGTCATGTGATTCCTTGATACTCTCACCTGAGCTTGCAACTGGGATTCAATGTTTCTAGCCAACTGAACTGATATGCCTGAGGTAGTGTGAATGGCCTATGGCTCTTCACAGCAAACCCAATCTCTGGTTTCAAACCAGTGCCCACTGATGGCATGTTTAGGCAAAATAGTTAATCTAGCCATAATCCTATCGAATTCTTTCATATATTCCTTCACAGTACCATGTTGCTTTACCAACTTAAACTCTGTCATGGGATCCTTGTATTCACCCCCAAATCTGTCCATTAACGCATATATATACTCCTCTCAGGTTGGAAATGAAAGGTGTAGCCTACTCTTAAGATAAGACAGGTGCCATTCTATGGCTATGTCATCAAAATGCAGAGCAGCTACTCGAACCTTCTGCACTACAGGGGTGTCATCATATGCAAAGAACTGGTCGACCTTATACATCCACGTTCGAAGGTTAGTACCATCAAAGTAAGGGAACTCTACCTTAGTTAGATGAGTCATGGATCCATTATGGTGGCTAGATGAAGGTAGATTTGTAACATGATGAAATCCTCCTCCTCCTTGACCTGTGGAAGGTATTTGGCCTGCGGTAGTGAAAAATGGTTGACCTCTGTTGTAACCCTGTTGCTGGTAGTGTTAACCTGCTGGAGTTTGGAATTGTTGGGAATTTTGAGCACCATACTGATAGCCAGCTGGAGATTGAAACCCTGGTGGATTCCCCGTAGAGACAGAGGTAGCCCATGGGATTGCCAGAGGGAGTGTAGATCTTGGCTCCCTCATTGATAGCATTCCCTTTACCTCGATCTCCTTTTTGGATCGCGTTTATGGACTCGCGCAAGCTGTTAATGGCCTTCTCGTGTTGTTCCTCAAACTGATTCTGCCTTAGGGAAAAATTGGCCATCTCCATCGCCATTCGATCGAACATCTCTTTAATCTCCTTCATCTCGTCGGACATGATTCCCACAGAGCTCAGGATAGTGATTTGATACCAAATGTTGCAAAATGAATTTGCAACAGGTGAAAATGCAATGGAACAGTGAATGACTAAAGGAAAAACTAGGAGAAAATTACTTGTAGGCTAAGAAAAAGAGAAGTTAAATTTAGCTAAAGGAATTTTTCATTCATGTCCTTTCCTGAAACATCTAGTACTAGTAATAGGCCTTGGCCAAGCACCATCTCTGACACATAGTACTAATTACAACTGAGCCACTTAGGAATTAGAAAGAAATACATAACAAACCAAGAGGACTAAACTGTAAACTCCCTTTCTACTTCTAACTAACTCCTTCTTCAGCCGTTGAGAATTGCAACACAAACAGATGGCCAAACAGGAGTGGTGAATAAATTTTTAGGAAATTTAATTTGACGCATCTGTGGAGATAAGAAAGGACAATGGGATTTAGCTTTATCCCTTGCGGAGTTTGCCTACAATAATTCTAAGCATAGGTCTACGGGTCGTAGCCCTTTCTCCATTATGTACACTAGAGTTCCAAGACATGTGGTTGAGTTAGTGAAGCTACCAACAAGGGAGAATTCAAGATCAGTTATGACCTTTGGTGACAACAACAACAACAACAACAAACCCAGTGTATTCCCACCTAGTGGGGTCTGGGGGGTAAGATGTACGCAGTCCATACCTCTACCTCTGAAGAAGTAGAAAGGTTGTTTCCGATAGACCCCCGGCTCAAGACACGAGACACCACACAAATATAAAGTAACGCACAGAACAGGATTTCATAACGTAAATACGGCACCCATAAGTAGTAGGAAACATCGGAAAGCACCCAGATTCGTAATAAAACATGGAACACCGAAAGCATAACAAGAAGAATAGGAATATGAATAAAAATAAGAATAGGAAGAATAACAGGAATAAAACCCCCACCAAATACTTCCCTGCCCTAGCGCCCCAAACTGGCCCTAGTTTTCTGCCCTAATTCGCGCCCTCCAGACCTTCCTATCTAGGGTCATGTCCTCGGTGAGCTGTAGCTGCTCCATATCCCGCCTAATCACCTCACCCCAGTACTTCTTCGGCCTACCCCTACCCCGCCTAAAACCATCCAACGCTAGCCTCTCACACCTACGAACCGGGGCATCCGTGTCCCTCCTCTTCACATGTCCAAACCAACTCAATCGGACTTCCCGCATCTTGCACTCCACTGGAGCCACACCAACCTTCTCCCTGATAGTCTCATTCCTAACTCTATCCCCTCGAGTCATCCCACACATCCAGCGCAACATCCGCATTTCCGCCACCTTCATTTTTTGGATGTGGGAGTTCTTAACTAGCCAACACTCCGCTCCATACAACATGGCCGGACGGACTACCATCCTGTAGAATTTGCCTTTAAGCTTGGGCGGCACCTTCTTATCACACAACACCCCCGACGCGAGCTTCCACTTCAACCATCCCGCCCCAATACGGTGCGAGACATCCTCGTCAATCTCACCGTTACCCTGTATCACGGACCCGAGATACTTGAAACTATCCCTCTTACATACCTCCTGCGATTCCAGCTTCACGACCACCTCGTCCTCCAACCTCACGTCATTAAACTTGCATTCCAAATACTCTGTCTTGCTTCTGCTCAACCTGAACCCTTTAGACTCAAGAGTTTGTCTCCACACCTCTAATTTGTCATTCACACCCTTTCGGATCTCGTCAATCAGAACTACATCGTCTGCAAAAAGCATACACCAAGGCACCTCCCCTTGAATACGCCGCGTCAACACATCCATCACCAAAGCAAACAAAAAAGGACTAAGAGTAGATCCCTGATACAGGCTCTCAAACACGGCCGTCTTAGCTGCCGTGACTGCTGACTTAGCCTCCTTCCGAGCTAGCTTGTACTCTTTCCTATTTACCCGCTTCTCTTCTTCGTCCCTGCTCTCAACCAACTTAGCATACGCCTCTTTCTTGGACCGCACTTTCTTCTCCACCTCTTCATTCCACCACCAATCCCCCTGATGGTGCCCGGCCCGGCCCCTAGAAACACCCAACACCTCACTTGCCTTCTCCCTGATGCACCTAGCCGCCCTATCCCACATACTATCCACGTCCCCCCTACACTCCCACACCCCCATTCCCGCCAACTTCTCCCCTATCTCCCACGTGTTCACTGGCGTCAAACCGCCTCACTTAATTCTAGGTCTACACTCCTTACTCCTCCTCTTACTATTCTTCTTTATACCCAAGTCCATGACCAAGAGCCTATGCTGGGTCGAAAGATTCTCACTCGGGATGACAACTATTCGGAATTATTTAAAGAGGTTCAAAATGTATTAGAAGCATCAAA
Source organism: Capsicum baccatum var. pendulum (assembly GCA_030864225.1). Classification (NCBI taxonomy): domain Eukaryota; kingdom Viridiplantae; phylum Streptophyta; class Magnoliopsida; order Solanales; family Solanaceae; genus Capsicum; species Capsicum baccatum. Next base: position 36,064,906 of record CM061556.1, read on the forward strand.
CAAGAAATACAAGCAGTAGGCAGATAAGAATAGGAGGCTAATGTCATTCCAAGTTGGTGACCAAGTAATCGTATACCTTAGAAAGGAGAGATTGCCTACTGGTGTCACGGAAAATTAAGGCAAAAGAAATATGGCCCATACACTATTCTAAAGAAGATCAACGACAATGCCTATGAGGTAGATTTGCCAAGTGAGATGAAAATTTCAAATACTTTTAATGTGGCTGACCTATCATTCTATCATTCCATCATCCAGAGCAAACACTTTACGAAGAAAACTCGAGGTCGAGTTTCAAAGAAGTAGAGGAGAATGATAAGGAACATTAAAATTCTAAACCTAGTCCAGAACCTTCATGAATCAAAAATCAATTTTGCTACTTATAGAAAGAGAAAGTCAATTTGAATTTTGCTACTAGTTGTCAAGTTTATCTTTTACATAATTCTAGAATACTTAGCTATTAAGAAAATGAGTTGTCAACTATGAGTTGTGTATGAGCTGTCAATGAGTTATACAAAGGCTTTTGAAGCCTATAAATAGAGACAATGACCTCTAGCTATGTAGTTTTAGTTCAACTCTTCTATTAATGAAACTTTGTGTTTTCTTTTAAGATCTTGGATTAGATCTTGTACTTTAAGGGCTTTGGATTAAGCTCTTGTTATCCGTGGATTCGGATTGTCTTTAAAGCGTTATCTTACAACACTTTGAAGTTGTTCCTTGAACAAATTATGTGGTTTACTTTATCTAGCACATTAGAGAGTTCCTCTAAACATTGTGCTACATCACAAATCTTGAAGAAAATGTTAAGTGGGAAAAAGAGATGAGGCTGCTATGGTGGTGGTGGTTCAGTTATAATGATGGAGTTGAGCAAATGAATGGGTTGTTGAGTTATGAGAAAAAGAGGGGGAAAAAGAAAAAGAAATAGAAAAAGTAGGGAGAAGAAAATAAAGATAAAACTTTAAAATGATATATATATTTAACAAAGTCAAAAATATTATAAAAATAATTTTTTTAGCAGTTTTTTTACCTTCACACGCCTTGAAGAGAGTGAACACACTCTCTATGCCATGTCAGCATCTAGGGGTGTATTAATTCCACTTTAAAATAGTTAAAGGGGGTAATAGGACTCCATGAAGTAAAAGTGTGTAGTTGGGAATCCGATAATAGATTAGGGGGACTTGATTATTTTCTCTTTTTCTAAAAAAAAATGCCTATTTTTAAAAAGTGAGGTGTTTGGCCGAGCTTTGAAGAGAAATAAGTGCTTCCAAGAGAAATAAATGTTTCTAGGGAGTAGCAGAAGTTGTTTTCAAAACTAAAAAAGTAGTTTCTTCCTAAAAGCACTTAATTTGAAAAGCACTTTTGGAAAAGATGCACTTTAAAGCACTTTTAGAAAGCTTGGCCAAACACTGATTGCTGCTCAAAAGTACTTTTTAAATTTATTGGTCAAACACAAACTGTTCACGAAGAGTGATTTTCTGAAAAGCACTTTTCAAAATAAGTTGATTTTAGAAGCTTGGCCAAACAGGCTATTAATCAAAACCTAGTTAAATCTCTCCACTAGTTGCAGCGTCAATACATGTTCTTAATTTCTTAACTAGGTCACCAAAAGCTTAGTTGCCTTCAATCTATGTACATCATAGCAAAAGGACTCTTCTGCTAAAACACATCACAAAAATGATCAAAGGGAAATTGCCTGGAAATTAGCCAGCATTTTGAGAAAATATAGGTGTTTCTACAAAATATAAATTTAAAAAAAAAAATTGCAACAAGCTCTAAGGTTCTAGAGCTTTCAACCAAATATTATAAGTTGTATGTATGAATTATGATCACATAATACACAACCCCTATTGACATGACATGATGCGTGAAAAGGGATTCTATTCCTGATCTAATTAAATAAATAGGATAAGCTGACTTTTACTAAGCTCCTGACATCCAAGATGTACTAGAACATTTTAGATGACTCAATGCAGACTCGAAAAGGAAAAGCACAAACTTCTTTCAATTTGTAATGTTCAGAACGCAGTAAATACTCCTAAATTATCCAAAACTGACACCACATACGTATAAACTACTCAAACAATCTCAAACAGTCAGCTTCTGTGAGATTAAGATCATATCACTCTCCTATTGTCCTACAAGGAGGAAGATGGAATAGGAATAAAAACTATTTCAAATTTGAGAATTGGTGGCTAAGCAGGCTTTAATGAAAGAGTTAAAGAATGGTGGAATTCCTTCAGTTACTCTGGAAGGCTTGATTACATTCTTGCTTCTATACTTAAAGCTCTCAAAAATAAGCTTAAGGAACGGAGCAAGAGCGAGCAAGAAAACTTGGGTACAAAAAGAAGGAATTTGCTAAGTGTGAGACATATACAACAACAACAACATACCCAGTATATTCCCACCAAGTGAGGTCTGGGGAGGGTAAGTGTACGCAGTCCATGCCACTACCTCAAAGTGAGATAGAGAGGTTGTTTCCGATAAGACCCCCGGCTTAAAATAAAGCAATCTAAGATAAGATAAGGAATAGTAATAGAACAAGATAACACTGAAATTAACATACTCAAGCAAAATACTCCAAGTAACCACCAAAACATACAACATCCTAACTCAGACTAGCCTTCTACCCTAATTTACCTCCTCCACAACTTCCTATCCAGGGTCATATCCTCGGTAAGCTGAAGCTGCACCATAACATGTCTAATCACCTCCTTCCAATATTTCTTCGATCTACCTCTACCTCGCTTGAAATCATCCCTAGCCAACCTCACACCTCCGCACTAGGGTATCCGTGCTCCTCCGCATCACATGACCGAACCATCTCAACCTCGCTTCCTTCATCTTGTTCTCTACCGAAGTCACTCCGTATCCTGAATAACCTCATTTCTAATCCTATCTTTTCTAGTACACCCACACATCCACCGAAGCATTCTCATCTCCGCCACCTTCATCATTTGGATGTGGAACTTCTTAACAGGCCAACACTCTGCCCCATACAACAAAGCCGGTCTAACCACCAATCTGTAGAACTTGCCTTTAAGTTTGGGAGGTACCTTTTTATCACACAAGATACCGGAGGAAAACCTCCATTTCATCCACCTTACCTGGATCGGATGAGTGACATCCTCGTCAATCTCTCCATTATCCTGAATCATCAACCCCAAATACTTAAAACTATCTCTCTTACTGATAGAATGAAAAATATTATTGAATAGTTATAACTACATTATTACATTGAGGCCTTCTTTATAGATACTACATTTCAATCCTTTTCCTAATAGGACACTATATTACAATCCTTTTTCCAGGTAGGATTCTATATATTATTCCTATTCCTACTCATATTCTAACACTCCCCCTCAAGCTGGTGCATAGAAGGCATATATACCAAGCTTGTTAAGAATGTAATCAATACAAGGATCAATGAGGGATTTGGTGAAGATATCTGCAAGAAAACAGAAAAGGACTACTTTGAGCGTCTGGGAGACCTCAATTGAAAAGGAACAGAAAAATTAATCCGAAAAGTAGTAAACATCATCGGAAAGTCGATCTATCACTGGAAAATTGCCGAAAACTGGTATAAAATACATGGTTCATCTCGAAATCAAGAGATGAGTAGATCTTGAACGCACTGGATTATTAGATTTGATGGCTGAAAAGTGATCACTATCTGAGAAAAAATTATATGGGTGGGTCGAAATGATGGCACTACCTTACTAAGAAAGAGAATTATATGGGTAGAATCGAAATGATGGCACGACCCTACTGAGAAATAAAAATTATATGGATATGGTCGGAATGACGGCACGACCCTACTGAAAAATAAAAATTATATGAGTAGGGTCAAAATGACGGCACGTCCTTACTGAAAAAGAGAGGTTATATAGGCAGGGTCAAAATGACGGCATAACCCTACAGAAAAAGAGAAATTATATGAGTAGGGTCGGAATGATGGCACGACCCTACACAAAGCAAATCTGAGGAGTCACCATAAAGGTGCATGGAACTACACAAATCAGATCTAAGGAGTCAGCGAAAAAACGCACGGTGCTATGCAACTCAGATATTAGAAAGTCGTTCGAAAAGATGCATGGTACTATGCAAATTAAATATGAGAAGTAGTCCGCAAAAATGCACGGTGCTACGCAAATCTGACATGAGAAAGTAACACCAAATAGATGCACGATGCTACACAAATCAGATATGAGAAAATAGTCAGCAGAAAGATACACGGTGACCCAGCTTTTGTTAACATAATCATTGGCCAGACGGGAAGCATATATGGATTATAGCTGCACGCCGGCGACGAAAACTCTTTGATTCTATACCAAGATCGTAAAAGCTCTAATACCATGTGAGAAATATTGGAGAAAAATATGATTGAATTGTTGTAACTACATTATTACATTCAAACCCTATTTATAGATACTACATTTTAGTCCTTTTCCTAATAGGACATTACATTACAATCCTTTTCCAAGTATGCTATTTCTATTCCTACTCATATTCTAACACTAAGCAATGTTTGGTGGGATCATGGAGAACAAAAGGTTGACTGATGATGAGATAGAAAGAAGGGCAGCAAATCTGTTAGACTATGAGCAACTGATCAAAGATGAAGGGAGGCAAAAGTCAAGATCACTGTGGCTGAAGGAGAGGGATAGAAACACCAAGTTTTTTCCCAAAATGGCAAATGCTCATCGCGGTACGGCAATATTGACCAACTTATGATACAAGGGGAGTTGACTCGAGATCCTGAGAGAATTGAAGGAGAAGTTGTAGACTATTACCGGAAAATGTACACTGAAACAGCAAGATGGAAACCTGGTTTTACGCATCAAAACTGTACTAGAATCACAGAGGAAGAAAAAGAAGAGTTACAAGCAAATTTGAGGAACAACAAGTTCTGAGATGTCTGAAATTGTGTGCAACTAACAAGTCACCTGGCCTGATGGTTTCACCATGGGCTTTTTCATCAAGTGATGGGAGGCCTTAAAGCAAGACACCATGCTGGCCTTTCAAAATTTATATAAACAAGAGGTGTTTGAAAAGTCTCAATGCCACTTTAATCACACTCATCCCAAATAAGAAAGGAGCCAAAGAGTTGAGGGACTTTAGACCAATTAGTCTAATAGGCAGCATTTATAAATTGTTTGCCAAGGTTTTGATAGAAAGATTATAAGGTGTCATGGCCAAGCTGGTTGATTCACAGCAAATGAGCGGTGCTTATAGCTAATGAAGAAGTTGACTCTAGGTTGAAAAAAAAAAAGGCTGGAATTTTGTGCAAGCTAGATAGGTATGATCCGAGGGATACCACACCTGGTCAGGGATATTGGAACGGAGAGGGAATCACCTTTTTGGTAATTCCCAGTGCTTATAGCTAATGAAGTTGTTGACTCTAGGTTGAAAAAAAAAAGGCTGGAATTTTGTGCAAGCTAGACAAAGAAAAGGCTTATGACCATGTCTTCTGGGAGTTCTTACCAGATACTATGAGGAGAATGGGGTTTGGTCAGAAATGGATAAATTGGATCAAGTACTGCATATCTACAGTTAGATTCTCTGTGCTTATAAATATGAAGAGGAAGATCACTAGATAACAAAGGAGATAATTACACCTAATGGAGTTGGTGTTTGGAGATCCATCATAGCACTATGGAGGTAATACAAGGTCAACACTAAGATAAACGTGGCAAATGGAGGGAATTCAAGGTCAATACTAAGATAAAAGTGGCAAATGGAGGGAATTCAAGATCAAATACTAGGATAAAAGTGGCAAATGGAGCCAGGATTGATTTCTGGAAAGAACAGAGGCATGAGACAGGAAGACTAGAAAGTCAAATTCCAAATATTATGCACTAGTCTCTCATTAACAAAAAGACTACACCAAACCTCTGGACACAATAATGATGGTCATTTAACTTCAGAAGACAGATGAACGATTGGGAGATCCAAAGAGTAGAAGACTTCTTTAGCATTATTGATCAGTTAACTGGTTAAGAGACAGGTCTAGATGAATTACGGTGTAAAGGCAGCAAGAAAAGGCAGCAAGAAGGGCTAGTTTAAGGTGACCAAAGCTTATAGCGCGATGAACCAAACTTCGCAGTGTATAAGGAACTGGCCTAGGAAAGGCATATGAAAAACAAAGCACCACACAGAGTAGAATGTTTTTTCTGGTTATTAGCCAAGGAAACAGACTCACTCAAGACAATTTGATGAAAAGGGGGATATTATTGTGCCCCAGATGTTTCTTCTGCGAGAAAATGCAGAGACAGTCAACCATCTTTTTCTACATTGCAAAGTCACTGGACAGCTTTGGAGGATGTTCTTAAATCTAAATGGGATTTACTAGACAATGCCTGGGAAAATTACAAACAATTTAGAGCTGGGAGGAAACAGGTGTATTGGCAAAGAACTAAGACAAATAGAGGAAGCAGGTGTATTAGCAAAGAACAGAGACAGATGGAGGATTGTCCCAACATTTATCTGTTGGGCAGTATGGAAAGAGAGGAATGCTAGATGTTTTGAGAGCTTAGAGAGTAGTATGCAAAAGATTAATTGTCTTCTGTTACTATGTTTTTGGTGTAATCAAGTATACTCAAATGATACTATCTCTATAATAGAGGTTCTAGATCCTATTTAGAAAAGAGATAGAAGAATAGTGTTATAGATAATGAAAATATGGTTTTAGTACATCCTATGTACAGCTTTTGGAGAAATATACAAAGTTTCCCGTTTCAAAAAAAAATGACTCATTAAAGAAAACATAATTGCTGAATAACAGCTTAAGATTCAAGTTAGATGGTCACATTGTTTCACTTGGTATCAAAGAAGGCAAAGGTACTTCATTCGAATCTCACCCCACCAATTATCAAAAAGAAATTTCACGTGTTTTAGATGAGACTATCGCACAGTCAACAATATTTTTTTTCAGTTGGAATATTTAAATTGCAGTATGTAATCATAAGTCATCCTGGTTGATTTATTGTATATACAGAGTGCATTGTCATTTGAGATCAAGAAAGAATCCTCAGGGGAAAATGGTGAATTTCAAAACCTGGTTGATCTACCATAGAGGCAGAGGGCATAGTATGATACTTCTGATGTTTGGAGAAAGCGAGAGGGTAGGAATGGTATGTTCACTGTTAAATCATATTATTACATTACCAGTGTGTGTTGTGTTGGAGAGGGGAATTGGATTTCCCACATCTTTCTATTTGGATTCCCAGGGTGCCAAGGTGTATTTCTTTGTGTGGCTGGTAGGAAGGAGAGTGATGCTGACAGTAGAAAATATAAAAAAGAGAATCACATACGTCAGTTGATGCTTCACGTGCAAATGTTCAAGTGAAGATGCAGATCATCTCTTGGTGCAGTATCAGGTCACTACGCATTTATGGTCAATGGTCCTAAATTGGTTCATAATACAATGGGTGATGTTGTGAACAATGAAAGAGGTATTGCATAGCTGGGCCTTCAAAGAGAGAAGATCGAGAGAACAGGATGTTGCTCCATAACCCACTATGTGGGTTCTGTAGAAATAGAGGAACATGATAGCTTTTGAGGGTGTTGAGAATGATTTTGTAAATCGCAAAATGTCTTTTGTTTCTAGTGTACTTTCAGTATTACCCATGAGGTGCCTTTGTGTATGGATGATTTCTTTTGTACGACTTGTATATGGGGTTTTTTAATTCAAGAATAAAATTATTACCTTGTCAAAAAAAGTATACATAAATTATCCAAAATTAGCACCATATACATATAAGCTTGAGTCAACCTCAGATGGATAGTGTTCAACATGTAAGGGACGACCCGGTTAATACCTACTCCGTATGTGTCGGGGAGGGAGGGACCACTCCGGGCCTGACCTACGCGCCCTCACCCCAGCTTCGCTGGAGGGGCGTTTCAAACCCCCGACCCTGGCACACCACGGTAAGCAAGCTTACCGCTGAGCCAAGGCCATCCCTCAGTGTTCAACATGTAGTTCATATATTATCCTTCCTCCCTTTCATTTTATGTGTCTTAGTTTGATTATGCATGGAGTTTGAGGAAGGTTCTCGAATCATGTGGTCTTAAACTAAAGATGTGTATAATATACCAAAATATCCGTAAAAATGTCATACATTTTTAAACAGACTAAAAAGAAAATAAGCACATAAATTGAAACTGAGGAAGCAGGACTACATTGTTTTTGAAAAGTGTGCATTATAGCGGATGGGGATGAAAGATATTGTATCTGACTTGAGGCACGAAAAACATTTTCAGTTGATACAAGATTCTTGCAGGGAACAAGTCCCCACAAAATATGAAGTATATTGGTCTGCGTCACCTTGTGTGAAGAAATGTTAGGCAACAAAACATTTTCTGACCTTCAAATATTACGAAGCTCATCAACTCACCAATAAGACCATTAGGTAAGATAAAAACATTGTGAGATTAGGTCCCAACCCAAAGTTGTTCCTTCTGAATGAGACAATTCTCTTTGTTGACGAAAAAACTGAATCTTGAAGGAAGACTTCAAAGAAAATTGCAAAAGAAGCGGCTGATTATTTTTGGTTCAATCAAACCGGATCATGCAGGGACACTTTCAGAAAGTTGGGAAAAGCAGCTGATTTCATTCGGTTCAATCAACTTTTACAGTCAAGAGTTTTGAGGACTGATCTCAAGCAAATCAGCTATAGTTAAAACAGCGAGGCCTGAAATAATTAATTACAAGTTTTTTCTTACGCTTTTCAATTACCAAGACCAAAGAGGTCTCTGTGTTTCAAAGAATTGGATACAAATAGCTTAGTTGTCACCTGCAATTGACTAGGTTCTGTTTTCATTTTTTTTTTCTTTTTGAGGTATAAACTTTCTTCATTATTAAGTAGTCTTATCACCTACATAAACTTTTCGTGGTGTCTAACAGGCCCAAATTAATTGACATACTAGACAACATCAAGCCTGAGAAAGTCGTAGAGGGGTTGAAGCAAAGGTATCAATGATCCTCAAATTTTAGTATTTATTACCTAGATTAACTACTGTTTTGCGAAACATAGGATGATGCTATAGATCATTAATAGAGTAGAGAAATTGTCCAACTCTCTTCCTTACTCCCCCTCTCCTTTATTTTCTTTTTACCAGCCCTTATTAATTCTTATCCAAATCGGATTTTTCTTCGACTCCAGTAATTCTTCTGCTGCTATTATGAATGATAGCATTTCTTCGACTTAGTCGTTCTCTTTTTCTATTCATGCTCTCTTCTTTATTTGTTCTCCCTGATTCAAAATCTATCTCTTCAATCTTACCCTATAAGTTAAAAATCCCTTCCACATCTCAGCATGTATTCAACGTCCTCAAAAATCCACTTGCCTGGCACTTCTCTATTAGTTCTTTTTTACCTTCCAAAATATGTCCAGATCTCAAGCTTCCTTTTTGCTTATGCATCACTGATTAACAGAAGCAAGTTCTCAACTCCAGCTTCTAATCTCAACATTCCAGAAGCTTCCTCTTCATGCAAAATCATTTTGGAATCAGCTAGCTAAATTATGCTTGGGTAGGTCCACAGTATATATCAGCAAAAGTTTAGTTGGTCAGAATCCACATGAGCTTAGGAAGAGCTTTTTAAACGCCAACACCCTAGCGTTTGTCTCTCCTAAAACTCTAAACAATAAATTAGTCCCAATCTCCTAGCATATCTTTTTTGGAGAGTCCACTTTCCCACTCTGCTTTTTAACCCATTATTTCTTTCTTTTCTTTTATTGCTTATTTTTCTTAATTTTTTTCTAAGATGTCATTCCACTTTGAATTTAGTTATCTATGCCTGAAGTGAACAACAGCAGAATATTATTTTATACATATATAACATGTATCAACCGTGCCATGATTCTAATATAAATCAAATTCTAAGAGGGGTGAACTATTGAAAATTGTGTTATATGTTAAAGTCTGGCTTTTGGGTTGGAAAGTTCATCAAAACGAAATGCAGTCAGGAAGCAATGTAGAAATGCAACTCCAGAACATTGAAAACAATAAGTTCCATCAGGAATTTTACTCTAGATCAACATGCAAAAGAGAAGCATTTCAGACATTATTTAACCAAGAAAGTGGAGAATCTTTAATATTTAATTTGCCAAGATTAATCTAAAAAGACAACCCCTCAATACTATAAATGAGAAACAGTGTTACTTCTAAGGTAGCTTGCAGTTTTTTAAAAGTTGTAAGCAAATGTTGATAACCAAAACAAAAGAGTAAATGGAAAGACCTTTTGAAGAAAGCCACCACAGACACGGTAACAGATGCATTTAGCTGAAGAGATCCATCCCATAGCTTTTCAACCGCAGGAGACATTTTACTAGACCGTGACCTACTCTTCTCATCTAATCTGTGAGAACTACGGTTTGACTTATATGACTCAACATGTTGAACACAATTTGATGGAGAGTGGCCATGTTTAGAGGAAAGGTCATCTGTCAAAGAACTTTTGATGTTCTGCTTATCTATTGCTTCCAGGTCCTTTTTCTTATCACCTTCCACGTCACTTCTTCCTCTACTTTCAAGTAAATTGTCTACACGAATATCAAAAGAACCAATGGAACTCTGAGCCTCATTATGCAATGACTTTCCACCAACCTTTTGGTTAGTCAAAGCCAAGACCCCTGAGAGAATGTCTCCATATGAGGGGTTATTACTTCCAGTCCTGTTTGAACACTGAAGACTTTGTTCCAAAACACAAGGATTCCCAAATCTATTGGCTTCTTCAGGAAAACTTCTTCCATGAGAAGAGGCATATGATGCATGGTGCTGAGAAAAAATCTGCTCAACTGTTCCAACCTCTCTCACAACTCCAGTGGAAACATTATGCATTTCCATTGGCATCCAAGATTTGACAGCAGGGTTTCCAGAAACCAAATCTCCCTGATAAGAATGAAGCTGAGATTTTTCAGTATACGAATTATCGGATTTTGAAGAGGATCTCCCAGTGTCAGCTTGTGCAAGCATGTTACTTGTCTTTGATGCCCAATTTAGTGACTCGGGCATCTCCCCAGTTGGAACATCAGATTTCCAATGTGGATGCTGGTGCTGTGTAGATTGCAACTGCATGCATAAAGGGTTATGGTTTATACCATCAACTCCATTTTCTTGGGGGTTCCTATTACTAGGGAATTTATATCCTTCAGTACTGTTCTGATAATTAAATTGATCGTGCTGGAAACAATCTCCAAGAGCAACCATTTTGGCAGAATTTGATTGGTTTACAGTTGAGTCCCGAGTATTTTCTTCTATGGTAGATAAGAGAGGACCATTCTCTTCTAATCTAGGTTCTGGAGGCCATGAAAATTCAGGCAAATCAACTGGCCTAGATATCCTTTTACTCAAACTCGTCCCACAGGAATCAATGCCGTAGCCTCCAGATGAAGATGGGAGTATTTTGTTTTCCATCCAAGCTGTCCTTGAGTAGGAATAAAGCGAAAGTTTTCTGACTTGATGAAATTCGTACTTCTTATTGTTATGCCTTGTAGATCAAACCACTCCCAACAGTATCCGCTCTCGCAACAGTTATAGCTCAATCCTAGTCACTAGCAAAATAAATCAATAACATAAGAGAATGATCAAAAGAAAACAAACAAAAGTCATCTACCAAGCACTTCAAAAAGCTAGAAATAGTACAAAAGAACTAATGAGAGAACTTAAACTATGAATGACAATAGAAATTAAGGATACCATGTTTGAAGCTTTATCTGAGTAATTATCTTCCTTCCCCCCTCCCACCCCTCCCAATTAAAAAAAAAAAACAATACATTCCCCTTAGATACTCCAAGGGAGCCAATTTCTACCAAGAGAAACAAATAAGATGTAGCATAATTCCCGAAGTTGTCTTATGGTATACCTCAACTCAAAGTACAGCATTTTCAGGAACCTTTTTAGCTTTTACACTTCCTTTTGATCATAACATTCATAGGGAATTGAGCCACAGAAAGTAAGAGCCATATCACAAGGAGGTCTAATAAAGCGTAGTCTCTACCTATGAGGAATTCCTACGTAAAACTTGTCAATCTTTGGACCTCAGTATAGTTGAAAGTACCTATGAACTCCAAAATTGAAAGGAAATACAACAATTAAAATGCCTTAATTCCAAACTAGTTGCAGTCAACTATAAGAGTTTTCTATATCTATTTTGCTTCTATTTCATTCCGACATTAATTAATACTTTGGCAACCAATGGTGTGGACTAGTAGTCAATAAAGTCCGAGAAGAACCATGAGGATTTAAGTCCCAGCCAAGGCAAAAAACACTAGTTGATTTCTTCCCATACGTCTACATTTTGATGGACAAAGTTACCCAGTACATGTTCTATTGAGAGGTCGTAGATACCCCACGACATAATTGAGGTGCACACAAGCTAGCCCAAGCACCACCATTACCAATAAAGAAAAAATTATGGAGTCTCTTCAAAAATGTCTTTAGGTGCGTGTCGAATCCTCTAAAAATAGTGTATTTTTGAAGGATCCGACATGGGTGCGGCAATATTTTTGGAGAGTCTGAGACTTCTAATAGAAAATTTATTATTTATGATAAAAAGTACACCCTCTGTCCCTATTTATATGACTCACTTTCCTTTATAGCCAGTCCTCACTATGTGGGAATACACTGGGTTTGTTGTTGTTGTACTTTCCTTTATAGCCAGTCCCAAAAAGAATGACACGTTTCTATATTTAGTAACAATTTGACCTTATAACACCAATTTTATCCTTTATGAAATGATTTATAGCTAGGAGTGGCAAAATCAAATTCAACCCACCCAACCCGTTCAAGTTTGGATTGGTTATTGACCCGCCCATTTATTAGCTCAATCCATTTCAACCCAACCCATTAAAAATTGAGTTGATATGTAACTCAAATTGATTTTTAAGACTTCTTGTTAAAATGTTTTACAAAGATTTTTTTTAATTAAATGTAATATATAGCCACAATAAAGAAAAAATAGTTTTATTCGGTACTAAGAAAAATAAAAGATCAAATAAAGCATTTAAATCTTAGTAAAAATTGGGTGGGTTAGGTTATAACCAGCTATCTAACTCGTTTTGACCCAATATAGTTTGACCCAAACAAATTTGGGTCAGGTTGGGTCTTGACCCTGTTATCTTGACCCGCCCAAATTTGACCCAACCTACCCAATTGCAGCCCCATTTATAGCCAACACAAATTTCTTAGATTTATTTTAGACCACAAATTCTTCGTGCCAAGTCAAACTCACTCACATAAATTGGGACGTAGGGAGTACAATATTTCCTTACAAAAAATTATTATTATTTTTATTCTCTTTAACCTTTTTCAAATAGAAGAAATCAAGAAAATGTTATTTTGCCTTCTTACATTTTGTCCACCTACACTCACATTATTTTATTCTCTTTAACTCCTTTTGTATTTTGTTTCTTCAAATCTAAGATAAGTTAGAGTATACTTTGTCAAGAGAATGGTCAATAGTCAAAAACTGTAGAACAAAGTGAATTGCAAATTATTTTTAGGTTTCTTCTCAGGTTTTGAAGCAATGCCACAAGCATATTAAAGAAGGGGTAAACCAAATTATCAACTTCTTGAATCAATTTTTATCGTTGTAACTCTATTATTTTTATCTAAAATTTGTCAATTTATTGCCTATAGAATTATGTTAAAAGTTTATGTAATGATTGCCTTAGTGGAAGGATGTTTTTCAATATTAACATTGATAAAGTTTACCTAAAATTAGCAATTAAAAGAAATTATTTGGAAAAAAAAATCAATCAATTATAAAAAAAAAAAAAGTTAAGCAATTATTTTGCATCTAAAAAAGTTGAAAAATAGACTTCAAATGAAAATAAATATGAGATTTGTTAAAATTTTAGGCCTCTATTTAAAATTCACTTTAGGCCTCCAATTATGTTGAGCCGCCCCTGACTACCAAACACTACACCAAATAGCCATGATGTATGGAGCTAGAGGAAAGGAAATAATGGCATTTTTTTATTAATCATATTATGAGAAGCTCCCAAATAGGTTAGAGTTGACCTTTCCATATATCTCGATATGGATCCTTACGACACTGTGGAAGGAGTGTTTTTTTGCTTGGTTTGTTGCGGAAGGGGTGAAACTTAATGGTAGAGATTTGGAGGAAAAGGAAGATTAGTTGTGTCAGTTGATGTTTTTGCTCAGTTGGTCAGTTGGTGCTTTTTTACATGGCTTGTTGAGGAAGGGCTGAAACTGGGCAATAGAGATTTGGAAGAAAAGGAAGATTACTTGTGTCAATTGATATTTCATGTTTCACGAGTAAAAACTCAAGGAGAAGCTATGAATCACCTCCTCTTACATCGTCGAACAACACCTTGCCTGTGGAGGAAAATTTTGAAATGATTTGGACTTTGAGTAGATGTTAGGCGGGCAGGCACAATACAAGAAAACAATGTTCAGTTGGACCTTTAGTAGACGGAAAAAAAGAAGGGCATGGATGTTGGTGCTATAGCACTAATATGGACCATATGGAGAGAGAGACTAAGAACTTTTTTGATGGATCAGAGAAGGATTTAGTATATTTAAGGAATATTTTAGGGCTACATATCGATCGGTACGGTTCGATTTTGAAAGTTATTGGTTCAACTTATTGGTTTGTCGGTTTGTAGACATGATAAAACCGTTAAAGAACCGTTAAGATATCATTAATTGGTCACCAGTTAATCGATTATCGATCGTTATCGGTTTGATTATTGGGTTAATCGTCACAAAAAATTTCACGTCATAAGACTGTTTAGCTAGAAAAAATAGGTGATAAGACAAAGAGCCGATAGAACTAGCCAACTACAGCAACCCACTTTAATTTAGATCTGAAAATAACATTCCCATCACTTTTCATTGACACCGATTCATCTTCTTGCTAAGATACTTTATATAATGAAAGGTAAAATTATTATAATTTAATAAATACTATCGAATAATCGGTTCACCCTGGGTGGTTAAACCTAGAACCAAATCCCTAACCCAATAACATAGAACAGCAAACTGATAGCCAAAATGTTAAACCAATAGCCCAAACTACTAATCCAATAATCTAATTATCGATTCAGGATATTGATTTATCCATTAATTCGCACAACCCTAGAATATTATTTTATCCCTTATTTCTTTTGAAGCATCCTCGAGGTTACTATATGTATGGAAGATTGGGTGTCTTTCTTAGAATATCATTTCTTTTTATGAGGCTTTCTACTTTTTCGTGTACGGGCTTGTTTCTTGCCCTTTTAATATAATTTTATACTTGATTAAAAGGAAACAGGTTGTCTGGTTCACATATAAATTAAGTAGGATTAGAATACAATAATTATTATTTGAAAAATAATAAACACTAACGATTGAATTTTTCATGGACACTTGGTTAATCATACTAAAATCTGAATCTTTTTTATATGAATGGCATCCAAACCAACTAAAATGCACTTTGACTAATTCGTTGGGCAATTCGTTCGGCCCACAAGCACAAGTCTCAAGGAAATCCAACGCACCAAAATTGAAATAGAGAGGGTCTGACCATGTGTTGTAGTCAGGATTTAGACTTTGAGAGTTCCATGTTATCTTTTTTTAACAAGGGAGAAATTCCCGAAGACTAATAGAACACGGTCGAAACTAAGTGGATAATGGGTCTGCCACTCTACCCTTCTCTACTCATGAGCTTGTGTCTGCAGCAAGATTCTAAATTATACCATGTGCATAACCCACACATCACATGTGTCGCTCATACCACTAGACCAAAACCAGGGGCTCCAAGTTGTTATTCCTATTTCTCAACCAATACACCATCCTTTCGAGACAATTCGTTCTTCTTTTCATTGGATAAGCGTTTGTATTTTCTAATAATACCAGCTACTTTATCAAAAAAACAAAGGTTTATTAACACATGTAGTTAAAAATGTTTAGTGCATGATAAACCAGTTTTTTTACCTCAAAAAAATACTTTTAGAAGGGAATTCAAAATATTGTATGAAAGTGATAAAAATGAGTAAATAAATATGGTATCTTCTAATAAGTAGTTCATAAGTATTATAACAAGTAACTGAGTAATAATACAAAGGATGCTTATCGGTTACTTGCTCTACTTCTAGTAGATGTATTCTTTATATGTGCATTGTTATTCAACATCAATTTTGGCATAAAATAATACGCCAAGTCCTACATAACTGATACATGCATTATCAATACAATGATTAGAAAAGCAACCACTGATTGTTAAAAGTGGAATTTAGTATGAGGACAAAAATTGTTAAAGTCGTAGGGTTACGCTAGTAGTTTCTTGTTCTTTGAATATTTGTTGATATATGTTGTTTCGGGTGGATGTAGTATTATTTTGCGGTAGTATTGCTTTGTTACTATTTGTTGTTGTATTACTCCTTATTGTCTCTTGTACCTTTATTACATCTTTTTCGGACTGTATTTTCTGAGTCGAGGGTCTATCGAAAACAGCCTCTCTATCTCACCTCTAAGGTAGTGGTATTGGGTACGGACTGAGTACACTTTACCCTCCTCAAACCTCATTGTGTGAGGATACACTATGTATGTTGTTGTTTACAAAAATTGTTAAAGTCGAATTTAGTATCAATAATATTTCAGTTAATACATGTAACCAAACGACACCTAAATGTTATTTAAAAAAAAAAAAAGTAAGTACAAGAACAAGCTTCTAGACTTTGTTGGGTTCTAAGAGTCTTTGTTTTGCTTCAAATAAAACCTTTACATCCACATCTAGACTGCAATAGTGTTGTCAAAGATGCACTTAAGCCCTGAAGCGAGATGCAAAACATGTTGAGCACTTTGACTCACTTTACAGGCATTTCGGTGTCGTCATTAAGGCTTTAAGGCATACTTTTCCTTTATAATGAGTCAATCCTATCATAACTATTTTCTATTTCTTTGTCCATATTTTTGTTATTTGTGCTCATGAGTATTAATCTTGTACTACGGAAACATATTTCTCCATTTACACCTTTTTTCATTAAGGCTCACATTTTTTATTTGTGCTTAAACCCTTAAGAGTTTTTTTGTGCCTTTGACTCGAGGAAACAAACAACAGCGGATAGAAACCAAATACAACCCTGAAGCAATAATTCCATTTTAATCTTGTTATTTAACCCAAAAAAATTACAAAAACATGAAGGTGAATTTTAGCCAAAAAAGCCAAATAGTTAACAACAAACAACCAAAGCAGAAAACTCAAACCACAACTAAAATGCCAAAAGAGAACCTTTTTAGAGCTACAAGAATGAGCTAAAAGATACATCAGACTAGTAAACATCAAATTAAATGAGGAACAACAACGAATAGCATAAAGAGAAAACACAGAGCACAGAATTTAAAGGGGAACCAATCTGTATACCTCATTCGATGAAGAGGGTTTCTAGGTATTCAGACCATTCTAAAAGTGAAATTTTTGGGTGAATTTGACTGATAGTGTGTGTGTTATTTTGCAATATATAGTAAACAACAGAAGACAGTTTTAGATTTTGAGAATCGCATGGAAATTAGAGTTATTTCTATCCACTTGGACCCTCTAAATGGTCCACTATTTTTGCCACATACTGGTATAGGATGTTTTCCTGGAGAAAGCCAAACCTAGTTTTGTATAGCTTCACTTCGTAATTAATAAAATTTCTTTAATTTCCAAAAAGTGCTTCATTTAATACATGTAACCAAACGACAACTAAATGTTATTTTTTTGCAACTACAAAGAAGGACAACGACGACAATAACAAGCTTCTAGCCTTTGTTGGGTTCTAAGAGTTCTTGTTCTACTGCTTCAAGATAAAACTTTTACATCCACAGCTAGACTGCAACAGTGTTGGCAAAGGCGCACTTAAGCCCCGAAGCAAAACGCAAAATGTGTTGAGCGTTTCGCCTTGCTTTATGCGCATTACAGTGTTGTCATTGTAAAATTAGGTCTTGGGCCTAACTCACACCCCAAAAGCAAGCTCAAAGGGAGGAGAATTGCCCAAACCTTATAAAGAGATCACACATCTCATTAACCATCAACGTGGGAAACATTGGATGACATGAGTACTACTCTGTTACCATATAAAATTAGGTCTTGGGTCTAACTCACACCCCAAAAGCTAGCTCTGAGAGAGGAGGATTGTCCAAGCCTTATAGAGAGACCACCCATCTTATTAACCACCAATGTGGGACTTTTTCTCTTCTTTAACAGTCATCAAGGCTTTAAGGCATTCTTTTCCTTGCTAATGAATGCAATCTAAACAAGTGAATTTCACTTTGTCATAATTTTTTTCAATTTCTTTGTCCGTATATTTGTTACTCGTTCTTATGATTATTAATCTTCTTGGACTACACATACAAATTTGTATATTTTTCTCCATTTGTGCCTTTTTTGATTAATGCACACCCTTTATTGTTGCTAAAAGAGTTTGAGTTTTGTTTTGTTTTGCGCTTCTTACATACCCTTCTGAAGAAAAAAGAAAAAAAAATGATGGTGAATTTTAGCCACAAAAAAAAATACAAATTGTTGTCAAAGGTGCGCTTAAGCCCTGAAGGCTAAAGCGAGGCGCAACATGTTTGAGAACTTCTCGTCATTTTATGGGCATTTCAATGTCGTCACAAAAACAGTCTAGTACGGAAATGCAAGGTAAGGTTGTGTACAATAGACCCTTGTGGTAGGACCCTGCGATCCGCAAGAATTTAAGGCATTGGGCTGCCTTTTTTCATCATGGCTCTACAACAACAACAATATACAACAACAACAAGAAACCCAGTATATTCCCACAAAGTGGGGTCTGGGAAGGATAAAGTGTACGCAGTCCATACCGCTACCTCCAAAGAAGTAGAGAGGCTGTTTCCGATAGACCCTCGGCTCAAGTACAACAACAACAATATATCCAGTGTATTTTCACACAGTGAGATCTGAGGAGGATAGAGTGTATGCAGTTCGTACCACTACCTCAAAGGTGAGGTTAGAGAGGTTGTTTTCGGTAAACCCTCGGCTCAAGACAAATACAATCCAAAAAAAAAAATGTAAAAAAGGATACAAAAGGCAATAAGGAGTAACACACCAACATATAGTGATAGGACAATACTACCACAATATAATACTACAAGAATCTACCCGAAACAACATATATCAACAAGAATCCAAGAACAAAAACTACAAATATAGTGATAGAACAAAAAACTACAAGAGTCATCATCATGGCTCTAAGGTACACTTTTTCCTTCCTAATGAGTGCAATCTAAGCAATTGATATTCATGTTATCATAACTTTCTTCAATTTCTTTTTACTGTATATTTGTTATTCGTGCCTACAATTATTAATCTTGGACTACGCATACAAAGTTGCATTTTGTTCTCCATTTGCGCCTTTATTTATTTGTGACTAAAGCATTAAGAGATTTGTTGCATTATTCATTCTTTATAACACTAGGATTGCAATGAGACAAACAACGGTTGATACAAACCAAACAGAACCATGAATCATGAACATCGATTTAATCTTTGTACATAACCTTCTCAAAAAAAAATCCAAAAACACAAAGGTGAATTTTAGCCCAAAAAAATGTTTGTTTTTTTTGGTTTTCCACCAGGGGTTCGGTATCCGATACCCGCATTGAAGCATGAACAAATCTTAACTCGAACCAGGAAGTCCCACATTAAGGTAAAGCATTTCCTAACAAAGGTGGTTGTACACTATAGAGACTCAAACTCGAGACCTCTAGTTAAGGAAAAAAAGTCAAATGGCCGACAACAAACATTACAGCAGAAAAAAAAACTAAAACCTGCAACTAATTAATGCTAGAAAAAGAACCCATTTGGATCTAAAAGTATGAACAAATAGATAAAAATTAGACTAGAAAACATCAAATTAAATGAGGAAAAACAAATAATAACATGAACAGAATGTTGTAAAAACACAGAACTTTAAGTGGAATCAATTAGCATACCTTATCCGATGACGAGGCAATCTAGGGTTTGAGACCCATTATTTTGAAACTGATGATTTTTCCTTTTTTGGGTGAATTTGAGTGAGTATGTTTTTCTTGGGTTATAGAGTATTTTGCTATAAATAATAATAATATAGAAGGCAAGAAGGTTTTATATTTTGAGAATCTCATAGAAATTATAGTTTTTCTTTATTTTATATTTATTTACCATCCAATTTGTGTATATTGGATTATGACTAATTAAGATTCACATTGAATAGGGTCTATCTGAAAAAGGCACTCCCTATCAAAAAAAAAATTTCATTTTTTATTCCCATTCAATTTGCGGTACATATATTGGATTCTGACTAATTTGGATCTGCACTGTGTAGGGACCATTCAAAGAAAAAAAGAACTCCCTACTAAGAATATTTTCATTTTTTTAAAATTTCTCATCCAAATTACAATTTGCATATTGGATTTTTGACTAATTTGAATTCGCATTGCATAAAGCCCATTTGGAAAAGACCTCCCCCCTATTAAGAATTATTTTTGTCTCATCCAATGTGGTTCAGATTAGATTCTGACTATTCGTACCTCAAGGGCTCATACAGAAAAGACGCTCCTTACTAATAACTTTTTGCATTTCTTATTTTCCATCCAATTTGCCGTACTAACGTAGATTTGCACCGTATAGGACCTATTCAGAAAAGATTCTCCCCACTCAGAAGTTCTCTTTCTTACTTTTTGACCTTCACCTTAAACTTCTCTATTCCATAACCCACCTCCACCCAAGGACTTCTTCTTCAGCTAACCCCTTGCCCCCTATTCTTTCTTTCTTCTTATTCAGCAGCTAACCTTCTTCTTTTCCTTACTAATGAGTGCTATTCTGACCTGAAGATGCGACACTACACATTGATATTTCACTTTATCATAATTTTTTTTAGATATATATATATATATATATATTATTCATGCTTATAATCTTGGACCATGCATACACATTTATAATTTTTTCGCTATTAGCACCTTTTTCATTAATGTACACGCTTTATTTGTGCTAAATGCTTTTAGAGTTTTTTGCGTATTTCGCTTTTGATAACATTGAACCACAAGGAACAAACAATGCCATATAGAAACCAAACACAACCCTGAATCATGAATTCCAATTTAATCTTGCTAAATAACCTTCTCCTTACAAAGAAATACGAAAACACCAATGTGAATTTTAGGCACAAACGACAAAACAAAGCCAAATTGTTTTTTTTCGTTTGGGGAGTGGGGGGTTCCCACCCGGTGTGCAGTATCCTTATTAGAGCCCGACTGAATTCGAATTAATGTTTTGACGTCCTACATTAAGATAAAGCGTTCTCTAACAAAGGTGACTCCGTACCCATGGTGACTCAAACTCAATACCTATAGTTAAAAAGGAAAAAAAAAAAAAGTCAAATTGTTTTTCTTTTTCTTTGGTTTCCCACCATAAGTTTGGTATCCTACATCCGCATTGGAGTCCAACTAAATTCAAGATTCCCTAATAAAAAAGCAACTCTATACCCAGGAGTACTCGAACCCGAGACCTCTAGTTAAGGAAAAAAAAAAGTTAAATTGATGACAACAAACAACAAAAGCAGAAAAAAAAAACTGAAACAGCAACCAGTCAATTGCAAAAAAAGAACCAATCTGGGACTAAAAGAATGAACAAATACATAGAAGTTACATTAATATTTAGTCAAGGTGCGCAAATTAATATTTAGCCAAGGTGCGCAAAAGTTAGCCCGGACAAAACGATTATCAAAAGAAAAAACTAAGAAACATCAAATAAAATGAGAAATAACAAAGAATAGCAAGAAGAGAATGCAGTAAAAACAGAGAATTACTCAAATTAGTATTACCTTATTTGATGAAGAGGGGTTTCTAGGGTTTGACACCCATTATTCTGATGAGTAAAGTATTCCTAACAAAGACGACTCCCTACTCATGGTCATGGGGACTCGAAGACCTCTAGTTAGAGCGGGAAAGAGTCAAACTGTTTTTCTTTTTATTTGGTTTCCCACCATGTATCCCGTACCCACATTGAAGCCCGACTAAATTCAAGATTCGCACCGGGAATTCCCACATTAGAGGGTAAAGCACTCCCTAACAAAGAGACTTTATAGGGAACTCAAATCCGAGACCTCTAGTTAAGAAAAAAAAAAAGTCAAATTGCTGACAACAAACAACCAAAGCATCAAAGAATTGAAACAGCAACTATTCAATTTGCCAAAAAAAAAAAAACCCATATGGGTCTAAAAGAATGAACAGATAAAAATTACACTAATATTTAGTCAAGGTGCACAAAAACTGGCCAGACACCACAATAAACAAAAAAAAAAAAGACTAATAAACATCAAATTAAAGAAATGCAGTAAATCAGAGAATTAATCAAATTAGTATAACAAAGATGACTCCATACTCATGAGACCTCGAACCCGAGACCTCTAGTTAAAGGGAAAAAAAAGTTAAATTCTTTTTCTTTTTTTGATTCCTACCATGTGGCCAGTATCCAGTACCCGCATTGAAGTCCGACTAAATTCAATATTCGCACCGAGAATTCCCAACCACTCCCTAACAAAAAACGACTTTAGAACCCGAGACTCAAACTCGAGGCCTCTAGTTAAGGAAAAAAAGTCAAATAGTTTTTCTTTTTTTGGTTTCCCATCATGTGTTCAATATCCAGTACCTGTATTGAAGTTCGACTAAATTCAAGATTCACATCGGAAATTCCCACGTTAGAGGATAAAGCACTCCCTAACAAAAAATGACTTTATAACCCGAGACCTCTAGTTAAGAAAAAAAAAGTCGAATAGTTTTTCTTTTCTTTTTTTTTGTTTCCCACCATGTGTCCAGTATCCAGTACCCATATTGAAGTCCGAGTGTCCGACCAAATTCAATATTCGCACCGGGAATTCCCACATTAGAGGATAAAGCACTCCCTGACAAAAACCAACTCTATAGGGGACTCAAACCCGAGACCTCTAGTTAAAAGAGAGAAAAAAGTCAGCTAATTTTTCTTTTTTTGGTTTCCCCACATGTGTTCAGTATCCAGTACCCGCATTGAAGCCCGGGATAAAGCACTCCCTGACAAAACCGACTCTATAACCCGGGAAAAGAACCCAATACCTCTAGTTAAAGGGAAAAAAAACAAATAATTGACAACAAACAACCAAAGCAGAAAAATAACTGAAACAGCAAGTAATCAATTGCAAAAAAAGAACCCATAAGGTTAAAAGAACGAACAACTAGATGAAATTAGAGTAATAAACATCGAATTAAATGAGAAAAAACGAAGAATAGCAAGAAGAAAATGCAGTAAAAACAGAGAATTAATCAAATTAGTATATACCTTATTCGATGAGAGGGGATTCTAGGGTTAGAGACCCATTATTCTTAACCTGATGATTTTTCTTCTTTTGGTGAATTTGAGTGAGTGTCTTTTTCTTGGGCTACAGACTATTTTTTGCTATAATAATGGAGAATAGAAGAAGGTTTTAGATTTTGAGAAATCTCATGGAAACTTGGAAATTAGAGTTTTTATTTTATTTTTTATTTCCTATCTTATTTGTGTGTGCTTATAAGATTCTGACTAATTTGAACTCGCACCATAGTTTCCATTTGAAAAAACATGTTACTACTAAAAATTTTAAATCCAACTGAGGGTCTTTTCGAGACGGTCTATCTACCTTGTTCGTAATAAATTTTCGTCAACGTTGAAAATTAACTGTAAGCAAAAATAAAATAAATAAATAAAATAATTTTATATAAATGAATTTTGCGGGTACGATTCTGTTGTTCTCTTAATTCTTCTCTCCTAAGTTTTTTCGTGATTCGAGGGCCTTTGCAGCGTGATTCTCGAATGTAGGATGATTTGAGCCTCCTAGAAATGTGTTTGGATCTCCAGAAATTGTCTGACAGCACTTCGTCTTGTTGAATTGATCTTCGGGCAGAACTCCGTTAGTCAATTGGTTGAAGAGTCGTGTAGTCAATGCAGAGTATTCCTCCAATGCTTGCAGAATGTCCTCCTTTTTCTTTTTTCCCCTAGAATGTTATGTTACTCCTCTATTTATAGTTGTAGGGGTAGGTCTAGTTGCTTGTGATTGGCCGAAATATGTCACTTGGTGGCTTTTGACTGGTTGTTGAATTTGAATGAGATTTCCACATCATTTGTACATGTGGCGGCGTCTCATTGGTCTTGGATTTGACTGGGATGCCACGTCACTTGATGAGTTTGGGCTGGACCTTGATGAAGAATAAAGGAAGCTTATTATTTTTTTTAGCCCAAAATAAGTTTAAACCCAATAACATATGGATCAAATTCAAATTTTATAGGAATTTGATCCAATAAATTTTATGTTTCTACAGATGCCCCCTACTTCAAGGTTGTTCGACATATAGGCTTGCCGAAACTTGGCGACGAGACTTGAAGTACTCATGAATGTGTTTTCATTCTCATGATTTCAAAGGTATTTGTTTCTCCCAATATTGATCATACCAAATTGAAGCATCGTACGTTTGGTACCGACACTTATCGACAGATTGAAGTTTTACGTAGTTGACAATCCATATAAAATCGAGAAGCTTCATCCGGTCAACACTGTAGATGTGTTACATCTTCATTTTTTTTGTGCAGGTTTATGCAAATGGTCTTGATGTCAGACCAAAAAGGTCGACATGATTGATGTTGGACCATTTAGTGCACTACTTCCTTACTGTTTGATAAGAAAGCGGCTTGGAATGATCTGATTTTATCCTTGACGACACTGAAAGTTTTCCATTTTAGCTTTAGTGAGCTTGTACTTGGTGTCATTCTTGCGACCTTGTGATGATAAAGTTCTGAGTGTCTGCAGTCCGTCGTTTCAAAGCAAGCATGTGGTGCATCTTATCCGTAGGGCTCGACGACAAAGAGGCTTCGAGTGAGAGCATCCCATTCTTTTCAAGGAGCACGTACATGGTGTCATCCAGCTTGATAATATTGACACAGAGAGTAGAATTTTCTGACTTTGGTGAGCAAGTACTAGGCACACGTCCACAAAAATATTTATTCTTCGATGGGAGAACAAAAATATGAGTTGTTTGATTCATAAAAATGGAATTCAATGTCCTATCTTATCAACTTTGCGCTGTATCACGATAAATTCCGTATTTTGATGTAGGAGTATCAAAATCAGGAGACGTTTTTTTTTTACAAACTAGACTCATAGAGCTACGTCTTACGCGGGAATCGCAATCAGATTGCACCCAAACAGTCTCAAGTATTGCCCTAAAATCGATCTTTTAATCTCGGTTCACTAGTTTCATCAGCTTTGCGCATCGTCACGATAAATTCTATATCTTGACGTGGAAGTATCGATATTAAACAATTGATCCAGACTCCAAGTCTGTATACTAATCAAAAGCGTTGCCTTTCAAGGAGCGAACAAATTGCTTGACAAGAAGATCACCATGTGTACCAGCACTTCTACAAGTCTCAACGAAATGAGTGATGTGTTGCCTTGGATTTTCCTTTCCATCAAATTATTGAAACTTTAGCGGTTGATATCTAATTGGCATCGGTAATCCCTCGATTCTCTTAGAATACGGCTTTGAGTATCCTATGAAACTTTATGACGGACCACCATATTGTGCCTTGATGGTGTTTGCAATCATATCTTGCAGTTGTTGAACTGTTAGAATAGCCACTGAAGCGGATCGATCATCGCAGTAATTGTCACTTGTCTTGATGAGAGATTCACCATCAACTTTTTCTCGTGGTGTTAGATTATAATTTGACTCTCCAGGATTGTAGAGATCTAACTTGCTCATAAGTCGGGCGATTTGATGATCTTTCTCATCAACGAACTTCTTCAAGGCTTCAATGGTTTGCTCCATCATTGCAAACTTCTTGTTCAAGTCAATTGCACAACCATAAAGGTGTTGACTTTCATTAAAGTTGGAGAATTCATTAAGTTTTCAAATTCTCCAAAGTTGCATCCAATTTCAGACGGTTTATCTGATAAAATTGATGCAAAGTTTCCCCTAGGGGTTGTAGTTACTGCCGAAATTTGAGATTCTCTTTTTTTGTCATCTCCAAAATGGTGAAGTATTGGGATCCATCCAAAGCACAAGCGTTGAGATTGTGTCGATTGATGGGGCCAACAAGTTTGATCTCACTAGACGTGGCAGTAGTAGACTTCTTACACAAAGCTTCATTGATTTTTCTGAAGTCCATTGTAGTAGTTGAATATGTGATTTTCTTTGACTTATAGGAGGAAGAGATGAAGAGTAGAACTGGTCCCACTGGGCGTGCCAATTTGTTCGCAACAAATTTTCATTAACGCTGAAAATTAACTACAAGCAAAAATAAAATAAACAAAAAAAATAATTTTATATAAATGAATTTTGCGGGTACAATTTCACTGTTCACTCGATTCTTCTCTCCTAAGTTTTTTTGTGATTCAAGGGCCTTTGCAGCATGATTCTCGAATGTAGGATGATTTGAGCCTCCTAGAAATGTGTTTGGATCTCCGGGAATTGTCTGACAACACTTCGTCTTGTCGAGTTGATCTCCTGCAGAACTCTGTTAGTCAATTCGCTGAAGAGTTGTGTAGTCAATGCAGAGGCTTCCTCCAATGCTTGCAGAATGCCCTCTTTTTTCTTTTTTTCCCATAGAATGTTATGTTACTCCCCTGTTTATAGTTGTAGGGGGTAGGCCTAGTTGTTTGTGATTGGCCGAAACATGTCACTTAGCCATTTGGTGTCTTTTGACTGGTTGTTGAATTTGAATGAGATTTTCACATCATTTGTACATGTGGCGGTGTCTCATTGGTCTTGGATTTGACTGGGATGCCACGTCACTTGATGAGTTTGGGCTTCAAGGTGAGATGGACCTTGATGAAGAATAAAATAGGCTTATTAGTTTTTTTAGCCCAAAATAAGTTTAAACCCAATAACACATGGATCAAATTCAAATTTTATATGAATTTGATCCAATAAATTCTATGTGTCTATATACCTCTATGAAATAGTGTTGATGTCGAGATGCAATTTAATTTAATTTCGATTCACACCACATAGGGTTTTTATTTCCCGTCTAATTTGTGGTATATATAATGGATTTTAATTAGTTTAGATTCGCACTGTATAGGGTCTATCTGGAAAATTCACTTTCTACTAAGAATTTTTTTTATTTCTCATCCAATTTGCGATACATATATTGAATTCTAACTAATTTAAATTTGCACCTATAGGACCCATTTGAAAAAAAAATGCTCCTTATTAAGAATGGTTTTGTCACAATCTAAATCCGCCATGAGTAGCACCCACTCTACTCATCCAGTGAGAGAACTAATTATCCCAAATAATAATTTCATAATCCATACTTAGAAGAAATAAGCAGAACTAATCTATCAATATGTCATCCAATCTAAAATCAAATCATAAGTACAACTGAAGGCGAAAAAATACTTATGCAAAAAATATTCCTATGACCCGAAAGTCATCCGTACCAAAACAAATAGAATGTCAAGAAAGAGATGCAACTCCAAAACTGAAATAAAACATAAGTTCAGAACTAGAAAACTATGTCAATAAGGAAAGAATCCATGGTAGGCCGGATATGTTGTTCACCCTAAAATCTGGAGTCAATCGCTGGAATCACTTGTGAGGTCTCATAGGGGTCGTTGGAATATGCGCTACACTCACAAAAGTAAATGTAGGTCTAGTATTAACACACAAGAACAACAGTGTACTGGTAGGGTCATTTGGCCAACTCAAGATAAGAATATAAACATATAACTAAGTTATACTACAATAAGTTAATCATTGCTTAACATACACTTACATAACAAGTAACAACAAACAATTACGAATCAAACCAGCAAGTCAACATATTATAACCAAATCAAATTTAGTCAAGCCAAGCCAAAAATAAGTCATAATAATTTATTATGTATAATAATATATTTCTCCGTTTCACTCATGAAACCGTCAAACTCACCTGACCCTCGTACATACATGCTAAGGGGTATACAACCACCCTCTAGCCATGACATGTAGGGAATAATTACCGTTCATGTACTAAAATTCCAGACACAA
Source organism: Capsicum baccatum var. pendulum (assembly GCA_030864225.1). Lineage (NCBI taxonomy): Eukaryota > Viridiplantae > Streptophyta > Magnoliopsida > Solanales > Solanaceae > Capsicum > Capsicum baccatum. Next base: position 36,092,932 of record CM061556.1, read on the forward strand.
GTGTCTACCAACCTGTTTCCACCAACAGCTCGTGAGAACGTTCTAAAATGCTTAATATTTCACATTTAGCAAGTAGACCAAAATCATATAATTACCGTAAAAATCGTTTACCATGATCATACCACACAACATGCACTAACAAGTCATACTACAAAGTAGTTAACACGTACATATAGCACACACCGGATTAAACTACAATGCCATCACCTTGATCAAATTCATTATCATTCACTTCCCGTTCTAGGTCTTTTCCATCATAATTCACCTAAAACTATCAATTTCATGAATAAATTAGTGAGCTAACGAAATGCAAGGATAAAGTAAATGTTAATAATCAAAATCCATTAACTTATTCCTTAATTTTTTTCCTGCACTAGTAATTAATCAAAATCCACCCTAAAATTCTTTTTGAACTTCACGAATTAATAATTCTAAGACCTAACAATCTAATACAAGTTAATGGGAGATGAATTCCTTATCTTAACAAAACCAAGCAAAAAATTTTGGTGTATTTCGCCCTAAATTGCCCTTCCTTTGCCCCAAAATGAGTTTTAGAATAATAAACTGTTTTGAAAAAAATATTTTAATAAATTTGTGAATTTCACCGTTGTAGTGAAAATTCCTCCACTATAGCAGCACCAACGGGAAAAAATGTCCGTATTTGCCCAAAAATCCCACATTGTACAATACACCTTCAACCTAAGACATTTCAAACAATGTCCTACGCTAAGATCAATTTTGGGAGTTCTACTTACCCAAATTCGATTCTGTAAATTTCTAGGGGTTCCTTATCATCTTAGCTAACTAAAAATAAAGACAAATAATAATACCCCCAGTCCAAATTATTTTTAGATTTTTCTGGGCCATATCTCGCTGTGAAATCAATCGAATCTAGCCTAGCCTGAAATTTGTAACTTCCAAACGAGAAGAATTTGGATATGAGATTTTAAACATAAGAGTCATTCATAACTACGAAGAGGATCGTCACATTTTTATTTTTTATTTCTCGTTAAGTGTGTTGTACACGTATTGATTTTTGACTAATTTGAATTTGAACCGCATAGGGTCCATTCACAAAAGACATTCCCTACTAAACCTTTTTCATATTCTTATTTCCAATTGAATATATATATATAAGCCACCTTACTTAAAATATTATTTTTTTCATCAAAGTTGCGGTATATGTATCAAGTTCTAAGTTGAATTCGCACGACATAGAAACCATTTGGGAAAGACGTTCCCTACTGAGAATTTTTTCTTATGTTGATACAATCCAAATGGCCTCCGGAGTTTTGGATAGGATGCTTATGGATCTCGAGGTTTTTGACGACTCCTTGGTGCTATCAATAAGTGCCAATGGGATGAAGATTACCTACAAGAAGGTTCAAGAGACGTTTAAGGGGCCAAGAGAGAGCAAGACGGGGCTAGAAAGCCCCCGAAAGAGGACACACGCCCCATCCACTTTGGAGATGGGCCCAACATGCTCTAGATCTACTAGAGTAGCTCAAAACAGCCCCACGTACTCTTGAGATATGCGCCCAACATGCTTGAGTGAATGCTTAATGACTACCATGCTTTGTTCTTTCCAACAGGATCACTTTTGGGCCCATAAGATGTAGTAATTTAACCAAGACTATAAATAGGACCCCTCTTTCATTTAGTAGATAGTTTTTGATGAATTATGAATGTATACTTAAAAAGAGTGTGAGGCAAGCTTGGATTAGCTTGTGTTGATACCCTGTTTAGAAACGTGGGTTGCTTGGGAATCCAATTCCCTTGAGGTTTATGTAAGAGTTAGGTGTTTTGTGTGATATTGAATAAAGGGTTAGGGGTTTAATAAACCCTTAGTTTGCTATTCATTCATTCATTGTGTCTATCTATCTTTATCTTTGTTTTCTTCATATCTTAGTTTAGATTTCGATTCCGTTGCTTGTTTTATTATCATTTGGTATTAGAGCCGAGCTTGATTTTATTCCTATGAAGTCAATCTTGAGTTTGTTATCTCAAAAACTAAAAAAAGGTGTGTCAAATACATTTTTAAGGAATACCCTCCCCACCACCCTACCCCCGCCCCAAAAAAAAATTATTTTTGAGCCCTTATTATTTCTACACTAGATTTAGTCCATCTAGTGATATTTAGGTTAAAACTTGGTCACTTAGTGTGTTTGGAAGTGCATTTGGGAAGAACCCACCATGCTGCCTTAAAATTTAAAGAAATGGGTTCTTATATCTACAAATATTTGGTTTGAATTTGAGGTTGAAGAAGTTGAAAAATTGTTTCCAACATTGAACGAAGCTTAGGGTTAAAAGATGGTGCCATTTGGAGATGTTTGAAAAATTCTCTATTTTTACAATTTTGAAGGTTAAAGAACATACTAATGGGTTTGAAAATCTAGAATTTTTTGTGATATTTTGAAGGCTAATGATGATTGTTGTGTTTCTTATGTTGACAGGAGCCTACAATTAAAATTTCGAGTCAAAACGAAGAAGTTGTGCATTTTGGACTTTCAAAATTAGTCTTGGTGTTCTTGAGAAGATTCATATCTTCTAGTTGAATCTTCATCAAAAATTTATTGTTTGATCGAAAAAGTATAAAGAAAAAGTATACAAAAGTGTTAGTATAAGAGCACCTTTGAAGATCCAAAGAATATTCCAAGAAAAAAGGACAAAAGGGAACCACAACCCCTTGTGTAAGTTGTTTATCTGATCTGCCTTGGAGGTGCCTTGGAAGTGCGCCCAACCTGCTAAAGTAGGTTAAGCGCAGCCCAAAACAGTAGTTTATGCATTGGAGATGCCCCCATATGTGCTAAGTCTGTTCCCGATCCGCTTCATCTTGTTCCAAGCTCAAATCACCCATTTCAACAAACTTTTTGCAATGTTCCATCAATCTAACTTCATTTCATGATTCTTAATTTCATATTTTGATTCTTAAACACTAACTAACAACCAATGATTGATTTATTAGTTGATTAATTAGTTCTAGAGTTTGATTCTTTCTTGTCGGTTCTTGTGTGCTTTTCTCTTTTGTTCTTATTGAACCTTCTTAATTCAAGTACATTAGTTATTTTTGAGTTTCTCTTTTGAATTTCAAACAATAATCCATTCCAACCTCAAGCCACAATTGGTACCAAGCACTCTCACTGGAGTATAAATGATCTACGAACATTTGCGACGCCAATTGAGAGACAAACCAAATATGTGAACGTCGAGAGCTTGAGGTTAATTTCTCTAATGCTAACGTGTTTGTTGTCTTTGTGATTGTTTTTCTTCAGAGGTACAATGGCTACGGAAGGCAAAACTTCACAAACCATGGATAACCACTCAACAAGTGTTATTTTAGAGGCCATTGAATTTCTCAACAATAAAATTGATTCCATGGACGCTAAGATAAAATCACTTGACCTTAAGGTGGGATCTATGACTTAAAGAATGGAAGGCATGGAAGGATCTCTTACAAGAAGTATAGATAACATGATATATCATCTAAACTTTCCTAACTCTACTCATTTCCAATCCACTAAATTTTTAAGCTCCCTTGAGTGGACATGCGCACAATGCCTTCTTTAAACTACCCCAAGCTTCACTAAAACAAAGTCCACCCAATCAAGTCGAGGATGAAGGTGAAAAAGAACCTAAGGAAAAGGATAATAACTTAGCTCAAGAAGGAGAGTTGTGTGACGATGTTGATCCAAGGATTGAGTTGAATGAGGTTCCTAAGCCAATGCCTCCAAAAAAGGATTCAAGGAAAGCCTCTTAAAGGCATATGTTTGAATGCCTAGATGATTTCTTATTCAAGGACTCCAAGGTTGATGAAGACTTGACTCAAAGAAGGAACCTAATCAAACTCCTATGGGTCATGGGCACATTATGACAAGGAGTGAAGCATCTAACCTCATGGATCGAGAAACGGAGTTACCTTCTAAGAGAATGGATCAAACCTATTGGTCCAAGTTGATTCATTAAAGGAAAGGTCATTGTAAGACACCTATGGAGGACAAGAGAACAAGTTCAAGACGTTTCTTTCAAGGTATGTACCCACCCCCTCCTATTCCTAGTGATCCTTGGAGTCATGATGATATTTTTCTTATATTGACTAGATCTTTGAAGTTGGTTGATATTCCATTATTGGACTAGGTACGACCAATCCATTTTAACTTTAACTGGAAAATTTTCATCAAAGTCAAAGCAAAGAATGATTTTTCTTTCCTTCGAGGCTCCGGGATGAAGATATAAATTTTCATAAAAATTGTTAAAAAAAATCAATTCATGTTTGTAAAAACAACGTTTCCTTTTTTTGATATTTTTATAACGGATTAATTCAATGTATTAGAATGAATCAATTGATTGATGGTCTATATCTTTTAGACTATAGTTAATGGCTACTCTTAAATCATAATTCTAATTATATAAACTATGATTCCATACCAGAATTTTTTTCAAATTCTTTTTTGGTTTTCGAGTTCTCAACAACAAATACCTACCCCTCTTTTAGAATAGAAATTCATAAACAAATTAAGATTTGATTGTATAGTGTATACCCATTATGTACACAAAATTATCAGTTATTCTATTTTCATCATAGAATGATTATTCGATATTTTTTCTTCTTTGTAGTTTGTATCATGATTCAATCAAAATTTCTCGAGTTCTTCTAATTTGTAACTTCAGAAATCGAAATAGTTCCTATACTACTACATTAGTATGATATCGAATCATGTTGAAATATTTCTTATTTCTTAGTGATTCTTGTCAAAAAGGAACAAGTGGAATAAAGGATTCATATCTTTTGTTTTTTTTTCTTAAAATAAATAAATAAGGTTTTATGTTATTTCATACTATACAATTCTGTTCTTTGTGGGATCTTTTTCCCATGAGAGGTAATGATAAGAATTCAAGAATGGATTGCTACCCAAGCCTAGATCACGTATAAATGGAAATTTTATTGATAAGACCTTTTCAGTTGTAGTCAATATCTTATTAGGAGTAATTTCGACAACTTCAAGAGAAAAAAAGGCATTTACCTATTATAGAGATGGTGCGATTTGATTTTTTTTATTTTATATGTATTAATTTCTCTCAATCTTACGAGGATAAAAACACGTGATTCGAGAATATTTTTTTAAAAAAATCTACGCTTTTTGAAGGTAAAGTTTGGAAATCAAACAATTCCTTTTATCGTGTATCCTCGATTAATGAAACCTCAGATGCTATGTTTCAATTCTTGATTCTAGTATTAAATGAAAAGTTATGCATAGAGGTTTTGTATTACGGGTCAATCCTACTCTACCAGCACTAATTGGTAGCTTAGAGGACGAAGCGCTACACCTAGGAATCAACAACATAAAAACTTTGTTTTAAGTCAGCCTTCCCTTAGCGGGCTTGGGACTAAAAGAATGGTTGGGACAACAAACATCCATCTCCTACCTCCTTTGGATACCCGTATAACCATTGAAGGCTATTGAAATGACTAATTCCTGTAAATTAGGAGGCATTAAAAACAAAGAAATTGTTGGAGTTGTCTTATCATTTCTATCTAGTCTCAATAGGCTTGATGTTAAGAAAGAATCTCTTGCAGGAAGGTTGACTAAAGATTTCTTATAAAAACACTAGCATTGCTTAGTTTATAATCAGAATATTTTCATCATTAAATTATTTTTTTATTCTATGTATTATTCTCATTATGCACTTAAGGGAGGAGCCGTATGAGGTGAAATTCTCATGTACGGTTCTGGAATGGAGATTCTTTCAATTTAATGACGACCGTAATAGATGTCGGTTCAATCCAAAGGAAATTATGCGGAAGCTTTGCAGAATTATTATGAAGCTATACAACTAGAAATTATCCCTATGATCGAAGTTATATACTCTATAATATAGGGCTTATCCACACAAGTAATGGAGAACATATAAAATCTTTGAAATATTATTTTCAATTACTAGAACGAAACCCATTATTACCTCAAGCTTTTAATAATATAGTCGTGATCTGTCATTACGTGCAAATATCTTCACTATAGAAAGAAAAAAAAAGAAAAATCTATTGAAGTAACTACTAGAATCAAATAGGCTTTCTACATATGCATCGTCTAAAACAACGATTTTTATAAGTTGTAGCAAAGAAAAAAACTTGTTAGAAGTCAAAATAGACAAAAAATGAAAATGCCTAGCAACTTTTTCTATGGATATAAGACTTTAATTGATATAGAGAGAGGAAGCACCATAAAGATCATTTAGCGAGGTTTTGGACCGATATAATAATAATTGTGTACTTATCTCATAATGTGAGATAAGAATTAGGAATTAACTTATATAATAGAGTCGATCCACTACAGTCTTAAGCAGCGGTGTAGGATCAGACCCCAAAGATAGTAAGTATTTTCTTTCTTATGAAAGAAAGTCTTTTTCAAAGATTCTATATAAATTTATCTATGAAACTGAGATAGTTACCTTTCAGAAAATTCTAATAGTAGTAGAAATGCCCATGCTTTATTCTTCTGAAGGTGGGAAAAAAAGATAAAACTGAATAAATGGATTATTCATTCATATTTCAGTTTTGAAACTCATGTAATTAACCTATTTTTCTTTTGATTAACCCTAAAACTGGGATAGATCCATGAGAAATCTGATTAGATAGATATGGTATCGATCAAATGGGACACCAAAAGAATTGATTACTAAACCATATGAAATAAGAAATTCTCAAGTACGGTTCTAAGGGGAGGATTCGAACTACCTATTCCAGCCGGGGAGGACAGGCCATTCAACATGAAGATTCTGAAATTGCGGAGGCTTGGTTCAATCCTGGTAATTACATAGAAACACATAATTAGTTGAAGATCATGAGATATTTCGAATAAAAGAAGACCCCATTTATTTATTATCCTTTATTTAGAATTTAAATATTTGTTATACTTAATTGTTTGTTGGTCCCATTAGATCAGTTAACTAAAAAATTGATCATTCCTTTGCTTTTGGATATCATGTCATATCATGAGAATATTACTATCTTCAATATTCCTTTAGGGGATTTGCCGTTGGTGCTTGACTTATGTGGGTGTTACAATCTTATTGCCTAATCTATTTGTTACTTAGGGAAGAGTCCTTGGTGTGCACTTGATATACAACTTTGGTTTCCTACTCCTAGTCACACTTGTGTGGTTGGACAAGTTGAAGTAACAGGAAGGACTCATGGGAACATGCTAAGTGACATGAAAATAAGTCACCCAACTTCTTAGGTATACCTTTTTATTTGGAGTGAATTAGTTTATCATAGATTCCCTAATTCTTTAATAACATGATTCCATTGGTAAATACACTTCTTGTGGGAAGTTGCTTGAAAATAAAAGATGTATTATTCTTACATTGTCTTATCTCATTTACTTGTATACTTATGATCGAGGGTAATTTAGATGAAAATGTTGTCCTTAACTCCTTTCTTTTCTATCTTTTTGCTTGTGATGATGGCCATGTTTGTGTTGAAAATGCATTTGGTGAGAACATGGGCTGTTTTGAAATAAAGGGTGAAGCTCATCTTAAAGACTTGACTCCATTCTTGGTTATTCCAACTTCTAGCGACTTGATTACTAGCTTTCTTCAGAACCTTGCTACTATTAAGTATCGAAACACCATGGAGGAGACTCATTTTTTTCATACCTTTCTTTGCTACCTCTTTGAATTTGATGATGTCCATGTTGATGTTGGATTTGTTTTGGATAAAGGTAGGAAATCTTGGGTGTGGAATTATGGAGAAATATTGAAACACTTATTTCTTTCGACCTTGGTAGTTTCATTATTTCATGAGGCTTTTTATAGCTAACAATTTTGTGTAGTGTATAGTGTATGATGAATTCAGTTTATTGATAACAAAGGATCATTGGTTAAATGTCAAATGGGTGTCTCCTAGGCATGGATGTGTTTATGTAAACCCTTATGCTAACTTCATTCTTTGAGGATGTTTTGGTTATGTGTTCTTCTCTTGTGTTTTAAGGTTGTAGATTCAAGGACGAATCTTCTTCAAGAAAGAGAGAATGATACAATCCAAATAGCCTCTGAAGCTTTGGATAGGATACTTATGGATCTCGAGGTACTTGACGACTCCTTGGTGCTATTAATATATACCAATGGGATGAAGATTACCTATAAGAGGGTTCAAGGGATGTTTAAAAGGCCAAGGGAGTGCAAGACAGGGCTAGAAAGCCCTCGGAAGAGGACAAACGCCCCATACGCTTTGGAGATGGGCCCAGCCTTCTTTAGATCTTATATAAAGGTCAAAACAACCCCACATGCTTGAAATATCCCAAGTCTTGGACCCTTATAAAATTTTCTAAGTTTTGGAGTCACTAGGCTTGGTACAACTCAAGGGTACCACTCGTACCTATTGGATATGAGTAAGGGGTTGTCTTGAGGGTTCAATTATACCCTAGGTAGTATAGGAGGCTTATATACTTCCCAATACACAACTCACAAGGGTAAGAGTTGTATAGAAACATACGAGTGGAACAAGACAAGTCGTATGGTGCATGTTTGAGTTATCTTATGGAATCTGTCCACTATACGGATGTGGGTATGATTAGGGGTGTCAATCGTACCCATTAGGTATGAGTGGGGAGGTATGAGTAATATCGAAACCAGTAGGTAAGGTTTTGGAATGTTTTAGGTACGAGTTGGGGTACTACTCATACCCTAGGATACAGATGGTAAGGGGGAGTCGTACCCTTGGGCGTGGCTTGTTTTAATTATTAAGTCACGGGTAGTTTAGACATTTCCTCCTCCTAAACCCTTGTATTATCATGTTATATAACCCTATATGGCCTTTCATAAAACTTATTAAAGGATTATAACACATCAAATACTCTCCCAAACTCACTCTAGGAAGATTGGAGGCTAGGGTTTCTCATGTGTTCTTCAAGGGGGCTAAAGGGGCATATTTCTCATTGGAATCTTCTTGTATAATGCATATACTCCTTCACTCATTGTTATTAAAAACTAAGTTCATGTGTATTAAGTTTTAAATATTGGTTTATAAATCATAAATGGTGGATTTCAAAATATTGTTGAGGGTCTTTATGCATATGGTTTGATATTGGTTTAAACTTTAAACTATGTTTTTACATGTTTTGGTAATGGTTTGCATATGTGGTTGGTTGTTGGTTATGGTTTAACTAATGGGTCTCGATTAACCCTAATTATGGTGATTTACACGTTGGTTTTGGCCTTGGTAAAGGTATGCCCTCAACATGTTCGATAAAATGCCTCAAAGAATGTTTTTACTCTATTGTTGAACTTGCATTGGAACTCTTGCATGATTTGATTTGGTAATGGAACTCTAAATGGTTTTGGATGGTTTTACGTGATTTAAATTATTTAAATGATATAAATGATTTAAATATTTTGCATGGTCTAAAATGGTTTGGAATGGTTTAAATGGTAAGGTTTGGTGGTCATGGTTGGTCTATTTTGAAAACCTTAAGGGATACATGAAAACCCCCCAAGTAAATACATTAACAAAATTGGTTTAAATGGTTTGGAAAGGCTAAATACTATATGGTTATGCTTGTGGAAAACATGAAATTCTTCCAAGTGATTTAATATGGTACATGAAAGGGCACTTAAAAGTCCTCTTAACCTAAATGGTTTGGCTATGGATATTACTACCAAGTAAGGAATGGTATGATGATACCACTAATATTGGCTTTGGTTAATAAAATGGTAAATATATTAGTTGGTCATTTGGAAATGGTTTGAATTGGGTATCAATGGTGGGGTGTGTAGCAAAGTTATGGAAGGTGGCGTTCTCGGGGGCACAAATATTGGAAACTCGTATTTGCCGATATGAGGATTGGTCTTAGTGAAACGTGTGCATAATGTCACACTATTGGAAGATGTACTAGTCATCCCATGGGATACTTCCCTAGTCATGCAGCTACATGCACTGGGGCCCTTTCAGCAGAGGGAGCTGAACCCATTAGCTCGTGGGTGCTTTAGCACGGCAAAGTTACACTACCCAGGTAATGGTTTAAATGCATGCTAAACCCGCTCTTCTTTCCCGGCATGATGATAACACTCAACTTACACCTCAAATACGTGCAAGGCAGTCTTCGTTAATATATTTACCCAACTTCGAAGTCGGGGTTGAATCCACAGGGAACAATGTGAGTGGCGATTAAACTAGTTCGAAACTATAGCTACAAGTTAAATTCAAATAAATAATAAGAAAAGACAAAATAGGGGTTTTTATCAATCAAACAAATTCTAACGTTTCAACTTATTTTATAACTCAAAACTTAGATTTCAATATTTTGAATCAATGATATAGAGAAACTAGGGTTGTGATCACTATGACTATTAATCTCCATTGAATAATAACTATTCATGATTATCGTGATAGGGGGGAACAACAGATTATCCCTGCCGATGATACTATCTGACTTATGTCTCGACCTCACCAGACAATTTATTAGCTAATTCTCTCAAACTTAAATAACTTATCTATTTCCAACCGGATATTATCTCGGGTAGATTGATCCAGTTACGACATCAATCATTAAACAAAAGGTTGGTAGCTTTCGAGTCCCTGTTGATAATCCACGACCTCTAGTCTATTTCTCCGTTAGAAGCAAATAAAACATAAGGCATAACCTAATGTTTGCAACCAATAGATTCAAGTTAAAACAACAAAATTTCAAGACGTTCCCACAATCACTCAAACCCTAATCCAACTATTAAATCAATGAAATAATAATCATAGATCCCACAATCCTAGTTGTGGGTTTTTAGTTGCTCATAAGATAGAAAGAGATAACAATGATTGAATTCATAACTTAAAGCAAGTGAACTTACAAAAGATGAAATTCAAAGTTGTTTCTCCTTCTAGCACAATAAGAATTTCCCACAACTAAATCAAAGGATGGAAAATTAAATTTCTAAGTTAAGAGACTAAAGAAAAGTAAAGTCGTCTTTGGAATAAGTTCCAGACGTTTCTAGATGTCCAAGATGCCCCATGAAACCCTAAAAGTTGCTATTTATATCCGTACTTCAAGAAAAAATTCGAAATAAAAATTTCAAAATTTTTACTTTTTGTGACGCCATTTGTGATAGGCTATCACAAACCTGACGCCCTCCATGATAGCCTATCACAACCTGACGCCCTCTGTGATAGCCTATCACAAATCTGACGACCTACGTGATAGCCTATCATAACCTAACGACCTCCGTGATAGCCTAACACAAACCTGACGGCTTATCACAACATGTCGTCAGAAAATCTTCAATTTTCTTGTTCTCTTCCTAAACCTGACGACCTCCATGATAGCCTATCACAAACCTGATAGCTTATCACGACATGTCATCAGGAAATCTTCAGAAACTTTTCAAAACTAAATTTCTTGCATCTTTTCACCAAAAATCATCCTTTTTGATGTAGATTTCATGTATTTCCAGGAATCTTGGTTTTCCTACAAAATCATAAGAAATATCATCAAAAGCACCAGTAGTTACTTAAGAACTTACAATTATTTCGAGTTAAAGTCTTAAATGTGCTACAAAAATCTAGCACATCACATGATTATATATATATATATATATATATGGTTTTGTGCATTGGATGGGTTTACTTGGTTTTATAAATTACATTATTTTATCCTTATTCTGAGTACATGCTTGCGTTTACCTGCTAACCTATCTACTGGAGGCGGTATACCCATGCTATGCAAGAACTGACCATTCTATTCCTCTTGCTTAGTGATCAGATTCAGGTACAGTCGATGTTAGAGTGAAGTGGTGAGCTTCCATAGTTCGAAAGGCATTTATTTCATGTCATGGTTTCTTTTTTGCATTTTTTCCCTTTTATAGAATTTGGTTTTTGGCTATGGTTGGGTGCATGTCCCAACTAGGTATTCTTTGATTGATCTATAGGCTTTGTATGGACAACTATGGACTGGATATGGATGGATTGTTTATGTCATATTTATATACATACATTGGGTTATTATAATTGGTTTTGTTTTATGGTTTCCGCATTAGTTTGATTGGTTATTGGGTGGTTAAACTTGATTGGGTTGGTCTCGGTTATAGACTTATCCCAAAGTCACTACATTGTTGGATACGCTATCTTATTATATGTTCAGAATTCAGCCTACTCAAGATATGCTAATGGTGGTTAGGTTGGGTAATAGAGGGTGGTCCTCGGTCCCGGTTGGACTTGAGATGCCCATGACGTCTAGGCCCTGGTTTAGGCTATGACAAGTTGGTATCAGAGCTTTAGGTTTCGGTGTCTTGGGATGTCCACAAAGTCGTGTCGAGTAGAGTTTTGCTTATGGGTGTGTCATCTACCACACTTATAATCAGGAGGCTACGAGATATCTAGGAATGTTCCACTTTCTTTGTTATTTTACTTTCAGGATATGGAGTCTAAGGTCTTGAACTTTTCTCTTAATATTCTTTGGTTTACTCTTCGGATCATGCCTCCTCGATGATCTAAGGGTTCTTAGAAACTCACATGTCCTACTCGAGGACTACATGGATAGATCTAGTTCAACTCATGGGGTATAGATCTGGTCAAGGGTCACCACTTCTTATTTTTTTGTAGAATCTCATCGGTTTCCACTGACCTTATCTTGAAAGGTGGTAATCATTCTCGGTTACCTCAATGAGGGGTTACTAATACCGAGTTTGGTCACTCTACTAATCCATTAAACCAAATTCTAACAACTCCGTCACTCCAGTCCTGTCTATGGTACGGGAGGAATGAGGTAAGGTTGGAAATAGTCAAGGTAAGGAGTCACGATTTCCTTAGATAAATGAGAGTGTTCTATAAGGGTTGCTGCTTGGGCAAATTAGGTATTGGGTGCTACTTCTATCTCCGATTTTAGTATGGTGAAAACTCTTTTCTTTGTGGTGTGTGTGGTTTATTTGGTTTGGGGTCCTTTCTCTTGTGTAACCCCATGTGTGGTTGTGTATTTTAGTTTTGGTCCGAAAGGTTGTTTAAAAACTCTCTTATTTTTCTATTTCTACCAGGTAGGTGACTCTGCAATTGCCAAAAGGGTCTGTGAGGGTGTGTGACTCTCTTATAATGGGATTTGATGTCATTCAGAGGGGATGGATTAGTTGCACTCGTGTTATTCATCAATAGGTTGTTGGATCTGTAAAAGTTGTCTTTAGGCCCCATGGTGAGTTGGTTATGAGAAGGGACAGTGGTATCATTCCCTAAGCATTAAGGGAAAGGTTATATCATGTCTTAGAACTTAAAGGTTGATCTCCAAAGAAATGTCTTTATTACTTGGTCTGGGTTAAAGATTCTAACTCGGAAGGCCTTTATTTGCATTCAGTTATGGTGGTGAATGGATTTTCTGATGTTTTCTTGATGAACCTTATAGTGTCTTTTAATAGGGATATTGGTTTAGGATTGGTCTTGTTTTAAATACTTTTCCAAGTTCCTATTCCTTCTTTACCAAATGGTTTCCAGTGAAGTTAAAGGGATATTTATTTCATCAGTCTTATTGTTTCTCTATGGAGTGTTTTCATTTCTTGTATGCTTTAGGGGAATGGTTTCCCTGGGGATGAATAAGTTTTTGGTAGGTGAATAAGGGATTTAGTGTGTCCTTCTAGTGGGGGAGGACCCTATAGGTGTATTCCATTTTATATGGTGTACTTTACTAGTAGTGCATGGTGGTTGATAGAAACTACGTGTGGATCTTAGATGTTGATTTTGATAAAAAAAAAGGGAGTATATTATCTTAGGGATAGTAATGCGAGAAATATGAAGGTAAATAGATAGGTTAGATGAGGTTGAAGACGTGGGGATTACAATAGTGGAAAGGTTGTGACTTGGGCCAAAAAGTTCAGGTTGAACGGAGGGACTGGGGATCTAGTCATTCGACAGGTTAGATCATGGAGCTTGCACATGTCTTTGTACCTATATTTGTACTTTGTTGTGGGCATGAAATTGATTTCTAAATTCATGGTTTTGAATAGGATTTTGGCATAACTGAGGATTTTGACATGATTACTCATTTAATTGATTTTCCATGGACTATGATGAATTATTTATATTTTACTAATGTTTATGAACATTGTGGGATACATAGGAATGGTAAATGAATTTCGGGGAACTATGGATTCCCCAATTACTTGGTTTTGGTTTTGGAAAATTATATATCCTCAAATTATTTGTGAAATTTCCAATGAGTATAATTTTGTCATATGGTTTGACTATTCTTAAATCTTTGCATTGCATGAATGGTTAGGGGATCATGAAATTGTTTTGAATGGTTTTATTTTAATTGGAAACCTTGGAGTCAATTTGGTCTAAATAGTTTTTGTATGTCTTTGCTAGGCTCTAGGTATCCTTTGAGTGGGTGAGATTTTAGTATGGAAAAACCCAGTTTCACTTATGTACACCCTTGGTGATACCCATTAGGGTGGAGTTTTGTGCTTGTAGTTGTAATAGGGTAAAGGTTGATGGTTAATCTTAAATTTTCTTTTAGTAGTGGACTCCAAGGGAAGGTCGGATTGCATATTCTAGTGATACTCTTCTATCTCAATTAAGAGAGTGTTCTACTAGTGCTACATTCATTCTTATTGCGCTTATGCCTAAGGTTCACATTTTGCATTCGCCTTGTTCCCTAAATATGAGTTTTCGCTTTACATTACATTACTTATGGTATAGGTGGTTGTGTTTCTTTTGGTTTCTATTTCAAAGGACTCCTTTTGTGGTATAGTTTGGTTCGGATAATTCTCTATTATGGTCTAGGTGGTTGTTATGAAGTACTTCTTGCCTATGGTGTCGTGTCTTATTTGTAGGGTGGCATGGATAATTCTTGTACTTTGTATAGTAATGCCTTGGGAAGCATGGTGATGTTGTGAAATAGGGGATGTAGAAGTCCCTAAGTAGGGGAAGTCTCGGTGACTCCAAGAGTTACGGTTTTAGAAGGTAAGGTAAGGTTGTTGTCATGTAAAATGATTAGGAAAGGAATAGATGGTGAAGAATCTTTTGGAAATGATAGAGGGTGTTAGATATTTTAATGGATAGGTCATACTGCAGGGTATTTAAGTGGTAGGCTTGAACGTTGTGATTTGTAGGTATACCAATAGTTATGTTGGGTACCTAAGAGGTTTGGTAAGGCATGGTTTTATGAATTGTTTTCATGGCTTAGTAGTTGTATTGATTTTGTTTTCAATAATAATAGTTGGATATGGTTGGTCTATGTACTTTACTCATGGGTTCCATATTATAAAGGTAATGAAGGCAGAGTTGTGTTTCGAGATAAATGTAAGGAGTAGAGTTCGGTAGCTAAAGTTAACTCCTTTTGACATTAGATAGGATTGAACATTGAAGTGTTGGTGTACGGTTAGACTCAAGCTCTCAAATTGATGTGTCTCGGTAAATTCTAAGTTGGATTGGACTTGCTCTTTAACATGAGCCCATTCACCGGGTAATCTATGTGTTTTGGGGAGGTAAGGTGTGGATGTTCCTTGGATGGTTGGTTCCGTTGGGTGGTATATCTCAAATTCCTTATTCCTTAATTGGAATCTTGGATCAGTAAGTTCACCAGTTGCAAAAAAAGGGTGTGGCTTCGGAAAAGGTTCCATGGTAAAACCAAAAAGTCCTAGAAATCTATTTGTGATGCGAAAGAGGACAAGTAGTCCAAGCCTCCAAGGACCCGTATTGGTTCTTTATTTCAGAAATTCATGTGTAGGGCATATGTTATTTAACATGTCTTTGGTTTTATAACTTGGTTAAAGGTGAGGAATGGTTCCTTTTGCATCTTTGTTTTCTAACTTAGTTAGAGGTCGAAATGAAGGTGTTGGGTGTAAATCATGCTTAGGATATGTGATGATCTTCTCATCTTGATTTGTGTTCTTGTTCTCTACTTTGGTTGGGGGAATGTTTGATGTGTGTTAATGTGTTACCTCACGCCTATTCTTACCCTTACCCATCATTCGAGGATGAATGATCCTATTGGGGGAGACTGAAATATCCCAAGTCTTGGACCCTTACAAAATTTCCTAAGTTTTGGACTCACTAGGCATGTTACGACTCATGGGTACCACTTATACCCATTGGATACGAGTTGGGGGCTATCTTGAGGGTTAAATCGTACCGTAGGCAGTATGGGAGGCTTGGCTACTGCCCAAGATACGACTCAAAAGGGTAAGAATCATATAGGAACATACGAGTGGTGCAAGGCAAGTCGTATGGTGCATGTTTGAGTTGTCTTATAGAATCTGCCCACTATAGGGATGGGGGGTACGATTGAGGGTATCACTCGTACCCATTAGGTACGAGTGGGTAGGTGTGAGTCGTATAGAAACCAGTAGGTAAGGTCTTGGTAGGTTTTGGGTATGAGTTGGGGAACCATTCATACCCTAGGATACGGATGGTAAGGGAGAGTCGTACCCTTGGGCGTGGATTATTTTAATTATTAAGTCAAGGGTAGTTTGGACATTTCCTCCTCCTAAACCTTTGTCTTATCACGCTATATAACCCTATATAACCTTCCATAACACTTATTAAAGGATCATAACACATCAAATACTCGCTCAAACTCACTCTTGGAAGATTGGAGGCTAGGGTTTCTCATTTGTTCTTCTAAGGGGCTCAAGAGTCATATTTATCTTTGGAATCTTCTTGTATAAGGCATGTACTCCTTCCCTCATTGTTATTTAAAATTAAAGGCATGTGTATTGTGTTTTAAACGTTGGTTTATGAATCATGAATGATGGATTTTGAAATATTGTTGAGGGTCTTTATGCATATGGTTTGGTATTGGTTCAAACTATGTTTTTACATGTTTTTGGTTATGGTTTGTATATGTGGTTGGTTGTTGGTTATGGTTTAACTAATGGGTCTTGATTAACACTAATTATGGTGATTTACACATTGGTTTTGGCCTTGATAAAGGTATTCTCTCAACATGTTTGATAAAATACCTCAAAGAACGTTTTTACTCTATTGTTGAACTTGCATTGGAACTCTTGCATGGTTTGGTTTGGTAATGGAACTCTAAATGGTTTTGGATGGTTTTTCATGATTTAAATAATATAAATGATTTAAATGTTTGGCATTGTCTAAAATGGTTTGGAATGGTTTAAATGGTAAGGTTTGGTGATCATGGTTGATCTATTTTGAAAATCTTGCAGGATACATGGAAATCCCCCAAGTGAATGTATCAACAGAATTGGTTTAAATGGTTTGTAAAGGCTAAAATCTGAATAGTTATGCTTGTGGGGAACATGGAAGTCTCCTAAGTGGTTTAATATAGTATATGGAAAGGCACTTTAAAGTTCCCTTAACCTAAATGGTTTGGCTATGGATATTACTTGCAAATAAGGACTAGAATGACGATACCACTAATATTGACCTTGGTTAATAAAATGGTAAATGGATTGGTTGGTTATTTGGAAACGGTTTTAAATGAGCATTAATGACGGGGTGTGTAGCAAAGCCATAGAAGGTAGCGGTCCCGGGGGGCAAAACTGGAAACTTGTATTTTTCGATATGAGGATTGGTCTTAGTGGACCGTGTGCATGATGTCATACTATTGGGGGATGTACTAGTCATCTCATGGGATACTTCTCTGGTCGTGTGACTACACCCACTGGGCCTTTTCAGCAGAAGGAGCTGAATCTATATAGCCCGTGGGTGCTTTAGGACGTCAAAGCTACACAGCCCAGTTAATGGTTTAAATGCATGCTAAACCCAGTCCTTTTTTCCCGGCAAGATTATATATATATATGTATGATTTTGTGCACTGGATGGTTTTACTTGGTTTTATAACTGACATTATTTTATCCTTATCCTGAGTACATGCTAGTGTTCACTCGTTAATCCGTCTACTGGCGGTTGTATACCCACTCTATGCAGGAACTGATAATTCTACTCCTCTTGCTTAGTGATCGAATTCAGGTACAGTCGATGTTGGAGTGAAGTGGTGAGCTTTCATAGTTCGAAAGGTATCTATTTCATGTCATGGTTTACTTTTCATATTTCATGTCTTTCATAGACTTTGGTTTTCGGCTAGGTACTCTTTGGTTGGTCTAGCGGCTTTTTATGGACAACTTTGGACTGGGTATGGTATGGATTGTTTATGTCCTATTTATATACATACGTTGGGTTATTATAATTGGTTTTGGTTTATGGTTTCCACGTTGGTTCGATTGGTTATTGGGTGGTTAGACTTGATTGGGTTGATCTCGGTTATAGACTTATTCCAAAGTCACCACATGGTTGGATACACTATCTTGTTATATGTTCAAAATTCAGCCAACTTAGGATATGCTAATGGTGGTTGGGTTGGTTGATAGGGGGTGGTCCCCGATCCCGGTTGGACTTGGGATACCCATTACGTCTAGGCCCTGGTTCGGGATGTGACAATGCTCTTGCGATGTGCCATATGTGCGCCCAACATGCTTGAGTAGATGCTTAATGGTCTACAATGCTTTGTTCTTTCTAACTGGGTCACTTTTGGGCCCATAAGATGTAATAATTTAACTAAGATTATAAATAGGACCACTGTTTCATTTAGTAGGTAGTTTTTTTATGAATTGTGAATGTAAACTCTTTGGGGAGTATGAAGCAAGTTTGAATTAACTTGTGTTGATACCTTATTTAGAAATGTGAGTTGCTTGGAAATCTAATTCCCTTGAGGTCTACGTAAGAGTTAGGTGCCTTGTGTGATATTGAATAGAGGGTTAGGGGTTTAATATACCCTTAGTTTGCTATTCATTCATTCATTCATTGTGTCTATCTATGATTATCTATCTTATCTTTATCTTCTTGGCATCCTAGTTTAGTTTTTGATTCTGTGGTTTGTTCTATTATCCTTTCATAATTCATCAAAACTAAGGAAATGAAAGAGAAGTCCTATTTATAGTCTTGGTTAAATCATTACATCTTATGGGCCCAAAAGTGACCCACTTGGAAGGAACAAAGCATGGTAGTCCGTTAGGCATCCGCTCAAGCATGTTGGGCGCACATGGGGCACATCTTAAAAGCATGTGGGGCTGTTTTGACCTGCTCTAGCAGATCTGGAGCAAGTTGGGCCCATCTCCAAAGCGGATAGCGTGCATGTCCTCTACTGGGGGCTTTCTAGCCCCGTCTTGCACTCTGTTGGCCTCTTAAACGTCCTTTGACCTTTCTTGTAGGTAATTTTCATCCCATTGGAACCTTTTGATAGCATCAAGGAGTTGCCATGCACTTCGAGATCCATAAGCATCCTATCCAAAGCTCCGGAGGCTATTTGGATTGTATCATATGTAGAATTTGAAATCAAAATATTTGATTAAAAACAATCTCATCCGTTTCACCGCATTCTTTGATTATAAGAAAAATAGCATTATTTCTATCCGCTTTGGTCTCATAGATTAATACTAGTAATGTTTTTCTCTTTGTTTTGTGATGCAACATGCCGTTACAAATAACAAAGAGAGGCCTCAATTTTTGGGAGTACTATTTGAATTCTTTCTCTAATTTTGGGTATACGGATTAAATGCATTTTGCATTTTAGAGACCATGGGTAATCAATTAATAACGTGGCTTTTGGGGTGTTCAAAAATCGATTTACTCGATAAATCGATTCAGGAAAAACCATTGGTTTATCAATATGGGGTTATTAAGATAACGATTATATAATTTTTTTTTATTGGATTGTTGATTTAGATTTTAGCTAATTATTAAATGGATAATCCAATAAAATCGTATTTAAATTACATTTTTATCCTTAATTATTTAAAGTGATTTTATGAGTTCAGATAGAAACCTTATTTTTATTTTTAAAATTCCTTTTTTTTCTCTGATCGAGGCGTCAATTTCTAGAGTAACAACTTTGTTTTATAATTTTAAGTTATAGTTTGTTAGTTAAGATATTTGAAAGAATGTTATTGCATCCAAGTTTCTATGAATTTGTCTGTTTGAAGTGGGGGTGCGTATCAGTCAGTTCGGTTCGGTATTATGTATTATTGATTATCGATTTTTTAAATATGCTAAATCAATAAGATATTTTTTATCGGTTTATCGATTTTTAGTCCTTAACGGTTCGATTTTTAGTTTAACCGATAAGAAAATATGCATAAAATAGAAATAGTAGCAACTAACAAGAAAAGAAACGAAATCATAGTTGTAACAAGAAAGTCGACATGATGTGTTTTATTTTATAAGAATCTTCAAACTTGAATACGTTTTCGGGAGATTGAATAGCTTTGTAGAAATGAAAGAGAAATATAGAGTAGGTTATATATATATATATAAGTAGGGGTATAGTGTAATTTGGAATGTTCTTATTGGGTTATCAATTTACCCAATAACCCAATAAAAAAATACTGAAACCGAGCCAATAACCCAATAAATTTTTTTTATAAAACCATTAAAAAATCGTTAACCCAATAACCTAATAACAATAAACCAATAATATTTTTATCGGTTTGGTTTATTGGTCGGTTCGATTTTTGTACACCCCTAGTTTGAAGTTGATATACCCCGCAATCTCTTAGACTTAAAACAGGGATAAATATTTTTGGGTTCAATTTCTTTGCTACAAATTTTAAAGTGATGAAAGATAATTGCAATCACAAACTAACATATGATGAAATGGATTTTTATTAGTAAATATCATGAGTATATTTCTGCTCCTCCCTTGATACTTCTCTCTAATGTTTTTTTGTGAGTCGAGGATTGTTAGTAGCGTATTTCTTAAATATAGAATGATTTGAACCTCCTTGTTATGTACTTGATTGCTAAAGTAATATATCAACTGCTTTGACGAAGGCATTATTTAATACATTGACTTCTTTATGAATATTTCAAATTTTTTGAAATTTTGAGATGCTTCTTGAAGAGAATATGTTACTTGTGGGGAAAAGTTAGGGTTTAGGATGTACTAGACCCCCAAAACCCTAACAAAAATTGGGCTCTTTTTTGTAAAGTCATATAAATTTTTGATATCGAAGGGTCTTTAATATCTTTATTTCAATTTGAAATGAATAACCACTATCAATACTTATAAAATAGTTGAAAGCAAAGGGATTACGTCTTTGAAGTACAATTCTTCACAAGTCATTCACAATACTTATGTTTCGTAGTTTTGTTTAGTTAAATAATGTTTTCATTCGTGGTCTCGTTTTACTAGTTCATATCATTTGTTTTAGCAATAAATACACGTTAAACTCTCTATATATAAACAAACAAAAATAATAGAAAGGAAAAATAAATTAAAATATTATTTTCTTATTAGTTAACTAAAAAGGACAGCTAACTGATTAGTCAAAACTTGATAATAATTATCTTATTAATGTACATGTTGCTTTGATGAATGACAAATCTCAAGGAGGACCTGTACCTGAGATTACATGGTCAACTAGTGTTTGGAAGCATTGTAGCAGAGACATGGAAATGCTTCATGAAGTCGAGTATGTGCAAATATTTTTAGGTAAATCTGGTCCTCAAAAAGAAATACTTTCATGTGTGTTTTCAACATCAAAAAGAGGAAAATTGATGAAGCATAGTTACTACGGTACTCTGCTTTGTTTTGATGATTTCACAAACATGCCGAGGGACCAGATGAAAAACCAGACACCCGACACCCATATCAGGCCGATCTTAAAAGAAAAAAGGGAATTGCATTCTTAGGGGGAACAAATTGTAACTATTCCTCAGATGAGTCTTAATTCATAGGGACCAGGTGCCTCGGTCGTTGAAATTTCTGCTAGTCAACAATACAGCTGGTAGCTGTACTTTTTGCAGAAAAGTTCGTGCATATAAGCAACAGATTTTATCTCGGCCAATGAGAAACCTTCTAGGATTTTCTCTCCCATTTGCTCCATATATATAAATCATTATGTGGGAGGAAAATCTGGCTTTTGCACATCCAAAAATTCACATCCTCTTAGCAAAAGTCTTCATTGCTCTTCAGTCCAAAGCTTCTACAACAAGGGAGCCGTTCTTAACCTACGACAATTGCTCTTAGTTTATTGTTGTTTGAGTCTTTATACTTTGTGATAAATTGTAAATCTACTCTTATGCTATAAAGGATAGTAGATATTGAACTTGTCTATGTTCATAGGTTGTGTCCCATTAACTAGAGTTAGTTAGTCGCACCAACTCAGTTTAGTCAAGTTTGGTCTACATCATTTGTTTGGTGTTTTCTTGGGTAGAGTTACCTAGGAGTGTTAACTAGAGGTAGTTGATAAAGAGGCTAGAGTTAGCCAAGTTGTGGTCAGCTAGAGTTAGTTGACATTAGACTACAATAGGGTTATTGTAGTGTTGCTCGTGTTAAAGCTATCACAAGGGAATGAGGTTACGAGGTTAACCATAGGATTACGAGAATGAGCCTGTAATCAAACCATTGTTCTTGTTTTAGTGAAGCGGTTTGGAAATCCTACTGGGGTAGGTCATAATTTTACTCCCTTGAGTAAGGAGGTTTCCACATAAAATATTGTGTTCCATTTACTATTCTTGCATTAACTTCACTATTCTTTAAAGTGTTGCAACTGTCTATCAAGGACCTGATTTCTTAACCCTTGGTGTTGTTTATATTTTTGTACCTAACTTCATCTTTTGTTAATCTGCTGTGCAAATCTATTAAGGGACCCGGTCCCTAGTATCGTGATGGATACATACAAGTCAACACTTATTAACTTGGTTACGATCATAATATTTGTAGACACGTGATTTTTTACCCTCTCCAAGTTTAATATATGTTCCGGCATTAAATATTTTTATTTTTTTCCAATATTTATTTTAGCTTTTATTTTATTATTGACAAGTTTTAGTTGAAAATAAATAATAAAAAATAATAATAAATAAAATTACATTTTTGATATATTTTTATTTTTATTTTTTTGTTTTTAAAATAATACAAAAATTTTAAAAATATATATATTTATTTTAATTTTAATAAATAGGCTAGTAGTTTTTATTATTCTTTTAATTATATTAATTTTAGACTATTTATAAACTTTTATTATATTTTTTAAATATAAAAATTAATTAATTAATATTCTTTTATTTATATTATTATTAATATTTATTTTATATATTTTATATTTTAATTTATTAAATATTATTATTATAATTAATAGTAATTAAAAAAATTCAAAATTTGAATTCTAAAACTACCCAAACTACTCCCCCCAAATCCCCTTATTTAAGGACTTCCCACCCCAGATAAAAAAGGACGTACATTCTATTCAGACACACTATCAAACAAAAACATCAGGAACCAAAAAGTGAAAGAAAAGTTTAAAAAAAAAAAGAAGAGAAGAAGATAAAGAGGAGAAAGAGTGGAGGTTGAAGTTCCGTTGAAGTTTCCGGTGACGGTCTTTTTGTTTCATCACTCGACTTGATTCATTAGAGGTTCATATTCAATCATGTATTATTTTTGTTATCAATTTTATCATGAAAAAATATGAATGAAATATTCAAGATGTTCTCTATGTATGAAATATACGTGATGATATAATGCATGGCTTTTGCTAAAAAAATATATATGAATAACAATTTTAAGCCCAGAAACAACAAAGCAGAAGATGAAAAAATGTAGATATTCTTTTACACGAATTCTCTCATACTGTACACACTAGAAGTATAAAAATTGGTGTAAAATCAGAGACAAAAAAGATAGAAAAAATCCAAAGTTTTTTAGTTTTCCTGCAAAATTTTCATCGAAAAACACCATAGACCATCATCCGTTCCTAAATTTCGAAGAAACCGGTGACTAACACACACTCCATTTTTTATCACATAAAATAATGCACACACCTCTACTCACAAAATATATACACAGACCCCAGTTCAGTTTTTCCAAGAACCTGTTGGAAAATAATCAACATCGGCCATCTCCGGCAAATCCCTCACCGAAAATTCCCTCCACTACCATCGGGAAACCTCTCCCTCTACACCATGTTCGTCGGCGGGTCCCTCAGTGGCGCCACCGCAACTAGCCTCTCCCTTCCCCCTCTTTCCCTGCATCGTCGGCGCAATCATCTCACCGGTTTCTACCCCCACAAACCCGAAACCCACTCCCTACCAGCGGTGACAACACCAACGGCGAAACCGTCACCCGAACCTTCTAGAAATTCGACAAAAACTATGAAAACCAACCAAAATCCCCAACCCATCTTGAAAATTGATCCAACCAGATATGGTCGTCCTAAAATTGACTTGGGATTGTGTTAGTGTACGAGTTTGAATGTATTTGTACGTATTATTTTGATTGGCTCTTCGATTTCATAATTTTGGTTTAAATTAGATTTAGGGATGTTTGTGTTTGAGTTGTCTCATAATTAATTTTGATTTGAGTTTATATTATTTTTAAAGAAATTTAATTAGGAGAATCATTTTAAAAATTAATATAATATAATTAGTTTTGTATATTTGTATAATATTATTCATCCTAATTAAAAAGGTTTAGTAATTAGTTGTTAAATTAATTAACCGCCTTAATTAAATATTGTTCAAGGATATTATTAAGGTTGAATAACACTTCGAATAGACAAACCCACACCTTTAAACGCTAGACAAATTTTAGACGCGTTTAGAATTTTTGTCTCAACTAAAAATGTGGCATACACATCTTTCTGAGATATTTAATAACAATTCAAGGATGCAATAATGCACCTTGACAAATATTTTCTAAAAATAGTTTTCATCGATTTAATACAAGAACTTTAAATATTCTTGGCAGAATAAAAATAAGTGAATTAAGGCCTGGAAACATAATTTATCCAAAATAGTTAAAGCTAAGTATAAGTTGATACAAGCGACCGTGCTTGAACCACGAGACTCGAGGGGTGCTTCACACTTTTTCCTCGATCAACAGAATTTTTTACCCAATCTTCTGTTTTCACATACCAACAAAGAGTCATTTCTTTTGATTAGAGATTTAATAAGGTGACTTGGAACGCCATAACTCAATTCTCAGTAGAGACTCTGTAAATAAATTAATCCCTATTCAAAACTGTCACTTTAATTGGAAAAATCCTTTGACTTCGATCACTTTGAGGGAAAAATGGGTGTGATATCTTTGGCGACTCTACTGGGGATTAACTAGAATTTGAGCTTTTGATATTTACTTTTACTTGCTTTAATTATTTTGATATTGTGTTTGTTGGCCTAATATGCTACTTGTCTCTCATTTATTACTTTGATATTGTTGAATTGTATTTATAAACTGTCTTCTCTCGTACACACTTTTGAGTCTCTGAAAATAGGATAGAAGGAATGCAGCGTATGCATCCTACCTTCTTTTTGAGATAGTCCGAGTGTCAAGGCACCTTGTGAAGGATTATAGTCATACATGTTAGGCCGGGTTTGGATAAAAAATAAAGTCGAAGTAGCATTGCTATCGAATAAATTGTCCCTCCCCGACTCAAGTGTCCGCTCGGGTAAGCCAGTCTAGACACCTTTTCCTGTCAGCCTAAACTTAGTAGAATTGAAACTCAGAATCTGGTTTTCCCATTAGGTTCCTCTTTGTTTGCATCATGTGCATTTGACTTAGCGGAGCTCGGCACAGAGGTCGGGTCTATCTAGGACAGGTGTCCCTTTTTATAATGACCATCATGTGCATCCTACATGCTCTTTGACATTTATTTGGAAAGTCTATTTGATTGATTGACTGACTTTAGGCAACTTGGTGAAATATAAGAGAGTGTCCTATCCTTCAAATTTAATTATATTTTTCTAATAATAATAATCATAATAATAATAATGAAATTTTTGAAAATAAAAATTTAGTTTTGCTTTAGTCTTCATGAACTACGAGGGTCTGATTCTCACCATTTAGTGGGATACGTAGGACAACCTTTTCGTGGTGTGACCCTTTATTTTGAAAAATTATTCTTAGATCTATTGGGGAATATTTTGAAAATATAATTACTTTCATAATTATTTTTCTTATACTCAAATTAAATTTTTATACATACATACATATATATATATATATCAATAGCCCTGAATCTTTAGGGATCATGAGGCTAAATTTTTACAAAACAAAACATATATAAATCTTAACAGCCCTGAACCTTTAGGGGTCTTGAGGCTGAGTTTTGAACGACATATATTTCACGAACTATGCACACCTGATTCTCATCTTAATGAGATACGTAGGCAGTCTTTCATGGATTCGGTGGTCTTAAAAAAATTGAACTCTGACACATTAGTTTTCTCCAAAATCTAAATAGTATTAATATGGTTAGTTTTTGGCTAAGTTGGCTTCTCAATCCATGTAACAGAGGTTCAAAGAAAAGAGAAAGATAACCAACAAAGAGGGTGTGGGGTCTGATAGTGAGGAAGAGCAAAATCAGTTAATTTCGCAAGAATTAGCATCAATAGAAGAAAATAAGTTATTGAAACAACAAATAGCGGAGATGTACCAAGCTTGGTCGAGTGGACAATCCCCTCCTTCCTCATTCCTTGGACTTTCGAATACGAATGATCCAAATTCTGCTCAAGCTCAAACTGGCGATCCATTTTACCCACCTGGATTCGGCCCATATGCTAATGTGTCTGGCGCTACTGGTACTTCTACGATACGCCCACCAAATCTATCTATCACAACAACTCACTTTTCACTTCTGTAGCACCAGCTACTGCGGGTCCTTAATTGACAATACAGAAGAATATGGGTGAACCAAGTCATGATCAATTGTATCCTTCTAAAATAACTTTCAAACCCGTAAATCCACATTATCATGCTCATCAACACGATTTTCCTATCGTGATTAAGAAGATTGTTGATAGTAAAGAACAGGAAGAGATGGCCAGAAAAGTGAGAAGCTTAGAGCAGAGTATAAGAAATATACAAGGATTAGGAGAACTAAAAAGTGTTTCATACAAAGATTTGTGTATGTTTCCTGACGTCCATTTGCCGGTAGGGTTCAAAATGTCAAAGTTTGACAAGTCCGAAGGTCATGGTGATCCTGTGGCTCATTTGAAAAAGTTTTGCAATCAATTAAGGGGAGCGGGAGGAAAAGAAGAACTATTGATGGCTTACTTTGGAGAAAGCCCGGCAAGGATAGCTTTTGAATGGTTCATTGACCAAAACATTTCCCGTTGGCACATATGGGATGACATGGCTTGGATTTCGTTCAACAGTTTCAATATAACATTGAGGTAGTGCCAGATCGCATTACGCTTGCCAACATGAGAAAAAAGATAACTGAAAGTTCTGAGAATATATCATCAGATAGAGAAAGCAGGATGCAAGAGTCAGACCATCGATAAAGGTGTTTGAAATGATTGATAGTTTTTTACAGGCACAAGAACCTGATTATTTCCATTATTTGTTTTCTACTATTGGTACATATTTATGAGGCTATTAAAGTTGGAGAGATGGTAGAGAATGGAATTAAGTCTGAAAATATTATCAGCTAGGCCGCTTTAAAAGCAACAACACAGGTAATTCAAAGTGGTTCAGGAAGTTTTGGTGGAAAGAAAATAAAAGATGATGCAGCTACTATTGTGCTAGGTCCACGACAAAAGTGGAGAGATGAGCGTCACCCTTACGTAAAATCTCAATCCCAAATTTATGTCCAAGATTCATATAACCATCCACGATACTACGTTCCTTTATAAAATCCATTATATTTCATTCTATCTCCTAAATATTCTATCTATAATTCACAACCAAATGTTGGACTCCTTTTTACCCGCAATGGCATGCACCAACCCCTCAGAATCATCCTCCAATTCCACAAACATACCCGACCACTTACAGACTCAATTTTCACTCCAAACTAAACAATGAAAAGAGGAAGAAGCTAAGGGATAGTTTCACACCAATTGGAGAATCATATACTAGTTTATTCCAGAAACTGAGACAAAAGGATGTGATCACTCCTCTTCTTGGGTACACCCATGACCCATATTCAAGAAACTTTGATCCTAATGTACGAAGTGCATATCATTCTGATATTCAGGGCCATAGTACTAAAGATTGTCATGCTTTGAAAAGAGAAATAGAAAGAATGATTCAAGATAAATTGATTATGGTGCAGGACGTTGACAGTGGTGAAGGCTCTACTCATGTTGATGTGTGAACTGACTAAGATGCCAAGCTCAACAATTGAGAAGTCACTCCTCCCCTTACTAGAAAGGATTTATGGAAGTTTATTTTATTTTATTTTTGTTATTTGAATTATTTTAGGATTGTAGTCCAAAGTCTATCTTGTCTTGTTTATTTACCATTTATGTTGAAACTCGGTCATCTTTTCTTTTAACAAAATGTAGTGTCCCTTTTATTTATTTATTTATTTATTTTTAGTTTATTTTTATTCTATTTTATTTTACTTTATTTTAATATATATATATTATTTGTTCGTCTTTCCTTTCTTTACATAGTTTTTTTATGTGGATTCTAGTGATATGATATGCATGCTGAATTTTTATCGGATCTTAAAATATAATCTAATCCTGAAACACTTGACCAAGAAGATAGAGTTGAAAGGAAAAAACATGTAGGGAAATATGTAAAGTGTTGAGATGTTTGTTGACCGAGTTAACGCCTCACTTGAATGAATTGAAGCAATCTCTTTGTGAATCAAAAGTGACCTGGTCATCAATGAGAAAGTCCATCTCAAGAACTTTAAATGGGAGCGATCAGAGGATATATAGTCCTCACTGTCAGGAGAAGCAAAAGGAAGTTAGCTTAAAAAACGCATGAGTCCTCTAATGGGAGAAATGTAGAAGACAAGTTGACCTTTATGTTTGACAAGTGCATAAGTAGTGACACAAGTTCTTAATCACGGTCAATGTTGAAAAGATATGTATGAACTTCATGTTCCACTCCCAGATCACATGTTTATGTACTTGCATTTTTAAGGATTGATATGCCGAAGACATTTCATTCTTCTATCCAAATGTTATGTCATCATTTGCTGCCCCGTTTGAGTCTTAGTTTTATTTTCTTTCATACACCTCTTTTGGAATCAAAACAGAGTAAAAAAAAGTGTCAAGAAAGAGAAATACAACAACAACAACAACAACAAACCCAGTGTATTCCCACCTGGTGGGGTCTGGGGGGGGTAAGATGTACGCAGTCCATACCTCTACCTCTAAAGAAGTAGAAAGGTTGTTTCCGATAGACCCCCGGCTCAAGACACAAAATACCAGGCAAATACATATTAAAGCACCGAACAAGGTTACAAGACAACATAACATAAATAACATAACATAAATAACATAAATACGGCAGCCATAAATAGAAAGAAACAGAGGAAAGCACCCAGCCTCTTACTAAAACAAGGAGCACGGAATCATAACAAGAATACTACCCCCAACAAGTAAAACCCTACACTAGCGACCCAAACTGGCCCTAGTCTTCTGCCCTAATTCGCGTCCTCCAGACCTTCCTGTCTAGGGTCATGTCCTCGGTGAGCTGCAACTGCTCCATATCCCGCCTAATCACCTCACCCCAATACTTCTTCGGCCTACCCCTACCCCGCCTAAAACCATCCAACGCTAGTCTCTCACACCTACGAACTGGGGCATCCATGCCCCTCCTCTTCACGTGTCCGAACCAGCGCAATCGGACTTCCCGCATCTTGCACTCCACTGGAGTCACACCAACCTTCTCCCTGATAGTCTCATTCCAAACTTTATCCCCCCTAGTCAGCCCACACATCCAGCGCAACATCCGCATCTCTGCCACCTTCATTTTTTGGATGTGGGAAGTCTTAACTGGCCAACACTCCGCTCCATACAACATGGCCGGACGGACTACCACCCTGTAAAATTTGCCTTTAAGCTTGGGCGGCACCTTCTTATCATACAACACTCCCGACGCTAGCTTCCACTTCATCCATCCCACCCCAATACGGTGCGAGACATCCTCGTCAATGTCACCGTTCCCCTGAATCACAGACCCGAGATACTTGAAACTATCCCTTTTACATACCACCTGTGATTCCAGCTTCACGACCACCTCGTCCTCTAGCCTTACGTCATTAAACTTGCATTCCAAATACTCTGTCTTGCCTCTGCTCAACCTGAACCCTTTAGACTCAAGAGTTTATCTCCACACCTCTAATTTGTCATTCACACCCCCTCGAGTCTCATCAATCAGAACTATATCGTCTGCAAAAAGCATACACCACGGCACCTCCCCTTGAATACGCCGCGTCAACACGTCCATCACCATAGCAAACAAAAAGGGGCTAAGAGTAGATCCCTGATGCAATCCCTGCAAGACGGTGAAATGCTCTGAGTCTCCTCCCGCCGTCCTCACCTGAGTTTTCGCTCCCTCATACATATCCTTAATTGCTATGATATATGCCTGCGGGACTCCACTCACCTCCAAGCACCTCCAAAGCACCTCCCTAGGGACTTTGTCGTATGCCTTCTCCAGGTAGATAAACACCATGTGAAGGTCCTTCTTCCTTTCCCTATATTGTTCCACCAGCCTCCGTACCAGGTGAATTGCCTCCGTCGTCGAGCGGCCAGGCATAAACCCAAACTGGTTTTCCGAAATAGACACTATCCGTCTCAACCTCACCTCGACCACTCTCTCCCAGATCTTCATAGAGTGACTTAATAGCTTAATCCCCCTATAGTTATTGCAACTCTGGATGTCCCCCTTATTCTTATAGAGAGGGATGATGGTACTCCACCTCCAAGCCTCGGGCATCTTTGCCGTCTTGAAGATTTCGTTGAACAATCCAGTCAACCACCTTACGCCAGCCTCTCCAATGAACTTCCAAAATTCCACCGGTATCTCATCCGGCCCCGTCGCCCTACCCCTTCGCATCCTGCGAACAGCCTCTCTAACCTCTGCTACCTTAAAACGTCTACAATAACTAAAGTCCCGGCCCTTCTCTGAGAGCTCCAGTTCCCCTAACTCAATAGCTCTATCCCCTTCGTCATTCAAGAGCCTATGGAAGTACGACTGCCATCTATCCTTAACGTGGCCGTCCTCTACCAACACTCTACCGTCCTCCCCCTTAATGCACCTCACCTGGTCGAGGTCACGCCCCTTCCTCTCCCTTGCCTTAGCGAGTCTAAACAACTTTTTCTCCCCTCCTTTCCCCTGTAACCCTGCATACAAGCTCTCAAAAGCGGCCGTTTTAGCTGCCGAGACAGCTGACTTAGCCTCCTTCCTAGCTAGCTTGTACTCTTGCCTGTTCACCCGCTTCTCTTCTTCGTCCTTACTCTCAACCAACTTAGCATACGCCCCTTTCTTGATCCCCACTTTCTTCTCCACCTCTTCATTCCACCACCAATCCCCCGATGGTGCCCGGCTCGGCCCCTAGAAACACCCAACACCTCGCTTGCCGTCTCCCTGATACACGAAGCCGCCTTATCCCACATATTATCCACGTCCCCCCTATGCTCCCACACCCCCATTCCCGCCAACTTCTCCCCTTATCTCCCACGCCTTCACTGGAGTCAGGCCACCCCACTTAATCAACAAAAGAAAAGAAAAGAAAAGAGTCCAAAAAAAAATCAAGCAAAACAATAAGATGCCTGAACTACGTTTGACCTAATTCTTGCTATGACAAGAAACGTAAGCAGCCCTAATCTGTGGTTCGGTCCAACAAAGTAAAAAATTTAATTTATCCAGTATGAAATAAAACTGGGGCAAATATTTATTTCCTTAAGAGTCGATTCCAAAAGTTGTATGCTTCACTCAATCTCATGTAAATTTTTTAGTCTCATGCCACCCTTTCTTTCTAACCCTTTCCAAAAGCCAAGTTACAACCAAAGAAAGACTTTCAGATCAATCTTTTAGAATATCAAGGCTAAACATGTTATGGGTGCATAATGTTTCATATTTTGGGCATTATATTTCTTTAAAAAATAAATAAATAAATAAAAAAAAAAATGAGAGAGTCTTATTGGTGAAAACCCTCTTGGGAACCATTAGGCGACGGTGAGCTGAGAAAGAAATGAAAATGAGATAGGCTTGTTGGCAAAAACCCATTGAGGTGCCACAAGCCGAAGGAGAATTGTAATTTAGAGTGCACAAATTCAACAATGACTCAGTTTCAAACTCAATAAGTGGACAAAAGTTGACAAATGATTAGTGTGAAAATATTTGGTTGTTTAATTCAAAAATGCATGTCCTAACCACTGAACCGGTTATCACACCCAAATAAGTTTTTCTTTATGTTGATTTAAAAAAGAGATGCGTATTTTTTGAGTCAAATTCATGTTAAGACAAACGAGGAAGGACTTCAAAACTTGCTACCAACTCCTTCAATGGTACAAAGCAAGATAAAGGGCTTCGTACGAAGATAACATATTTCAAAAATAAATCAAAGTACTAAAGAATGCCTGTTGTTCGACAGTTTTTAGACTCGTAGAAGTATGAAAGATGTGTTTGAAGTTATACTCAGAAGCATCATGCAAGAGAAATATGATTTGAGTCAAAAAGTTCCATTAGAAATATTTTGGGGGTCAAAAGTTCAAGTCAACAATACTTATCAATGATTGAAATGGAGCTAAGTATGACAAATAAAAGAATGGTCACCTCAATAACCAGATGCAACAAATCAACCACCACATTTTAAAATCATAATTTTTCTTTGTTTTAAATAGAGAGGAATGCTTCCCTTAATTCAAATGCTTTAAAGTTTAGATATCAACAAGACGAAATTTCTCACTTTTGCAAATGCAAGAGTTAATATTGCTAGATATATATAGTTATCACAATCATAGTGAAAACTTATCATCCTATACCCTTAGGAGACGCACTTCCTTGTTTGGATATGTTATTTTTTATGTGTTATGTGATGCACTTCCTAACTTGAGCTTTAACTTCTAGAAGACGCACTTTCTAGTTGAGTCATTTCAATTTACTCCTAGGAGACGCACTTCCTAGTCAGGGTATGTCAGTTTTCATTTGTTAGGTAACACACTTCCTAACTTGAACCATTACTCCTAGAAGATGCACTTTCTAGTCTAGTCATTGCATTTAACCCCTAGGAGATGCACTTCCTTGTCTGGGTATTTGAGGTTTCATCTGTTAGGTAATGTACTTCCTTACTTGAATTATTATTTCTAGAATACACACTTTATAGTTGAGTCATTTTATTTAACCCCTAGGATACACACTTTCTTGTCTGGGTATTTCAGGTTTCATGTGTTAGTAATGCACTTTCTAACTTGAACCATCATTTCTAGAAGACGCACTTTCTAGTTGAGTCATTTCATTTAACCCCTGGGAGACGCACTTCCTAATTTGGATAATTCTGTTAGATGATGTATTTCCTAGCTTGAACCATCATTTCTAGAAGACACACTTTCTATTCAAGTCATTTCATTTAACACCTAGGAGACACACTTCCTAGTCTTGATAATTCAAGTTTTATTTGTTAAGTGATGCACTTCCTAACTTGAAACCATTACTCCTAGAAGACATACTTTCTAGTTGAGTCATTTCATTTAACCCCTAGGAGACGCACTTCCTAGTCTAGATAGTTTAAATTTCATTTGTTAGGTGATGCACTTCCTAACTTGAACCATCACTCCTAGAAGACGCACTTTCTAACTGAGTCATTTCATTCAACCCCTAGGAGACGCACTTCTTAATCTGGATATATCAAGTTTTATTCATTTTGTGACGCACTTCCTAACTTGAATCATTACTCCTAGAAGACGCACTTTCTAGTCGAGACATTTCATTTAACCCCTAGGAGACATACTTCCTTGTCTAGGTAATTTAAGTTTCATATGTTATGTGACGCACTTCTTAACTTGAACCATTCACTCCTAAAAGACGCACTTTCTAGTTGAGTCATTTTATTTAACCCCTAGGAGATGCACTTTTTTGTCTAGGTGATTTAAGTTTCATGTGTTAAAAGACGCACTTCCTAATTTTGGTCATATGTTTTACTCTGAAAAGACGCATTCCTTTAGCAGCGCTTTGATTCACACTCTTTACTGTACTTTTCAAAAATTATGATCTGATGACATTCACAAAATTTTCTAACGCAAACTGGGGCAAAATTTTGTTTGTGTTTATTGAAATTTATTTTATGCTCAGGACCCTCCTGAAGAATAGGAATTTATTTATGCTATGAACCTCCTGAAGAATGATAATTTATTTTTATGCTCAGGACCCTCCTGAAGAATAGGAATTTATATTTATGCTCAGGCTCCTCTTTAAGAATGGGAATTTAGTTTAGCTCAGGACACTTCTGAAGAATGGAAATTTATTTAACCTCAGGACCCTCCTGAAGAATAGAAATTTATTTTATGCTCATGACCCTCCTGAATAATGAAAATTTATTTATGCTCAGGACCCTCCTAAATAATGGGACTTTTCTTTTCTAGTTCATCTTTTATTTTGAGTTTAGGAGCCAGCCTGAAGAACAGCATGAAGAAACAACAAGTCAGGAGCCCGCCTGAAGAACAAGATTAAGAAATAGCAAGTCAGGAACCCGCCTGAAAACAGAGTGAAGAAATAGCAGATCAGGAACTCGCCTGAAGAATAGGGTGAACATTACCAGTTGCAAGTTCAGGAGCCCGCCTGAAGAATAGGATGAAGATTTTTGAGTTCAAGTCATAGGAAAGTCTGAAGAATGAAGACTGTCAAGTTCCTCTCCAATGCCAAGAGCCGACGTGGAGGAATATTTCATTTTTCCAGACTCAACTCAAAATAACAACTATCTCACCACTTGAGAAGTCATAAAGATTCAAGTCAAGATTCCAAAAAAGCTGAATAGATAGGATTCTTTCACTTGTATCTTCAATTTTATTTTGTTATTCATGTGAATGTAAAAGCAAAAGTTGTGAACCGAAAACTCAACGGAACCTCACTCATCCTCTAATTCGTTCTCTTACCATTTTCCTTTGAACTACACATGACCTGATTTTCTTATAACTCAGGATATGTAGGCGGTCCAAAACCAAGACTCGGTCACATCTTTTATTTTATTTTAGCTTTATCCTCATTTTTTGAATATTCGGAGGATAAAAAATTATCAATTTTGTCTACTTTGTATGATAACTCTTCGAGATTTCACACAAAGAGGGGCAAAATGTAGACACGTGATTTTTGACACTCCCCGAGTTTAATATATTTTTTGGCATTAAATATTTTTATTTTTGTCCAATATTTATCTTAGGTTTTATTTTATTGTTGATAAGTTTTGGTTGAAAAAAATAATAAAAAATAATAATAAATAAAATTATATCTTTTATATATTTTTATTTATTTATTTTATTTTTAAAATAATATGAAAATTCAAAATATATATTTATATTTCTATTAATTTTAATAAATAGGCTAGTAGTTTTTATTACTCTTTTAATTATATTAATTTTAGACTATTTATAAACTTTTATTATATTTTCTTAAATATAAAAATTAATTAATTAATATTCTTTTATTATTATTAATAATATTATTTCTTTTATATATTTTATATTATAATTTATTAAATATTATTATTACAATTAATAGTAATTAAAAAAAAATTCAAAATTTGGATCCTTAAACTACCCAAACTACTCACCCCAAATCCTCTTATTTAAGGACTTCCCACCCCAGACAAAAAAGGACGTACGTTCTATTCAGACACACTATCAGACAAAAACATCGGAAACCAAAAATAGAGATAAAAGTTTTTTTTAAAAAAAAAGAGATGAAGAACATAAAGAGGAGAAAGAGTGGAGGTTGAAGTTCCGTAGACAGTCTTTTTGTTTCATCACTCGACTGGATTCATTACAGGTTCATTTTCAATCATGTAGTATTTATGTTATCAATTTTATTATGGGAAAATATGAATGAAATATTCAAGACGTTCTCTGTGTATGAAATATACGTGATGATATAATGCATGACTTTTGCTAGAAAAATATGTATGAATAACAATTTTAAGCCTAGAAACAACAGAGCAGTAGATGAAAAAATGTAGACATTCTTTTACACGCAGTCTCTAATATTGCACACACTAAAAGTATAAAAATTAGTGACAAGAAAGACAGAGAAAATTCGGAGTTGTTTATTTTTCCGGCGAAGTTTTCGTCGGAAAACACCATAGACCATCATCTGTTCCTAAATTCCAAAGAAACCGGTGACTAACAGACACTCCATTTTTTATCATATAAAATAATGCACACACATCTACTCACACAACATATACACAGACCCCAGTTCAGTTTTTCCATGAACCCACCGAAAAACAGTCAACATAGGCCCTCTCTGGCCAACCCCTCGCCGGAAATTCACTCCACCACCGTCGAAAAACCTCTCCCTCTATACCAGATATGCCAGTGGGTCCCTCAATGGCAACACCGCAACCAGCCGCTCCCTTCCCCTTCTTTCCCCGTATTACCAGCGCAACCATCTCGCCGGTTTTCACCCCCACAAACCCAAAACCCATTCCCCACCACCAGTGACAACACCAATGACGAAACCTTCACCCGAACCCACCAAAAATTCACCAAAAATTGTGAAAACCAACCAAAATCCCCAACCCATCTCGAAAATTGATCCAACCAGATCTGTCCATCCCAAAATTGACTTGGGATTGTGTTAGTGTACGAGCTCGCATGTATTTGTATGTGTTATTTCGATTGGCTCTTCGATTTCATAGTTTTGGTTTAAATCAGATTTAGAGATGTTTGTGTTTAAGTTGTCTCACAATTAATTGTGATTTTAGTTTATATTATTTTTAAAGAAATTTAATTTGGAGAATTATATTAAAAATTAATATAATATGATTAGTTTTATATATTTGTATTATATTATTCATCCTTCTTAATAAGGTTTAATAATTAGTTGTTAAATTAATTAACCACCTTAATTAAATATTATTTAAGAATATTATTAAGGTTGAATAGCACTTCAAATAGACAAACCAACGCATTTAAACGCTTGGCAAATTTTAGACGCGATAGAATTTTCGTCTCAATTAAGAATGCGGCATACATATATTTCTGAGATATTTAAAAATAATTCAAGGATACAATAATGCACATAGACAAATATTTTCCAAAATTAGTTTTTCATTGATTTAATCAAGAGTTTTAAATATTCTCGGTAGAATAAAAATAAGTGATTTAAGGCCTGCAAACATAATTTATCCAAAATAGTTAGAGCTAAGTATAAGTTGATAAAAGGGACTGTTCTTGAGCCACGGGACTCGAGGGGTGCCTCATACCTCCCCCTCAATCAATAGAATTTCTTATCCGGTCTTCTGTTTTTGCAGACCGACAAAGAGTCATTTTCTTTTGATTAGGGAATCAATACGGTGACTTGGAACACCATAATTAAATTCCAAGTGGCGACTCTCTAAATAAATTAATCCCTATTCAAAACTGTCGCTTTAATTAGAAAAATTCTTTGACTCGATCCTTAGATGAAAGAGGGGCGTGATAATATTTACAATCGAAAATCAATAAATCAAATAAAAAACATATACTACTAGACCAAACAGATCGATAATCACCCATAGTCTAATCAATATCATTTGAGAGTTACAAAATTATATTTTGATATTTTACATATTTTCACTTGTTTGATGGGTATGCTGCAAGTTATAAAAGAATAAGAATGATAAAAAACCTAAGGGTAGAAAAAATAAGAGATTAAAACCCAATTGGACCATTAGAGGTTCTTCGTTGATGTAATCTGGGCTGCCTCAAGACCTTTCACTCATAGTCAAGCAAGAGAGCTTTAAGCAACACAAGGGTTATTTGCAAAAATAGAGATCCTTGGCCATGTCTTGATGCCAAAATGAGGGTTGCAAGTATTGATAGTTGCAATGAGAGATGATCAAGGATCAACAAAGTGTCTAGAGGAGCTTTCGGAAGCACATGAGGGATCACGCAAGTGAAGGGATGGTTCACCAAAGTAGAAACACTTTTTGTCTACTTTGGCGATGGTGGCACACTTTGGTGCATCACCAAAGTGTTTGGTTAAAGGGCATGATTATTGCCTAACTGGGCAACTGATTTAAGGATCACTTTTAGGCCCAAGTTCTTATCTAGGGCCACTTTTGGGTCCATGTCTATAAATAGCTAGTCTTCCCTTTCATTTACTAGTTTATGTTGAATTGATGAAAATACTCTTATTGAGAGTTGACCTTGGTGAACTTGTGTTGAACTTTTCTCTAATAACAATTGGTCGTGTGGTAGTTCAATTCCCTCGAGGTCAACGTAAGAGATTTGATGTTTGTAATATTAATAGAGGTAATTGGGTTTGATACACCGTTTGATTGCTTTTCAATTCCCCATTTGTGTCAATCTTTATTGTTCTTATTGCTTTCTTAATTTCCACACTTTGTTTTTATTTTCATACTTCAATTTACATCACTGGTGATAGGAGCCCAACACCAAAAGATCATCATTTTGAACTCAATATACCAAAATATGTTGCCTCTTAAGAACACCTGTTAAAGGGGGCTCTTCACTAGATATTGGGCGAATAACATATTTCGTTAATGTCCACCATTGACATCTATTTGTGCATGGAATTATTCTTTAGACCCATCACTCTTTTTGAAGGTATTATTACTCGTTGAATAAGTTTGAACTGATATTATTACATACTTTTAGGCCAACCCATGTTTTAAATAGTAGAAGTTAATCATGCATTAATCATTATTGACACGTGTTAATTCTATGAAAAAAGACATTTTTTTGGTTTGTAGTTTCTTTTTCTCTTTTTCTCTTTTTATTTTTTTCTCTTTATTACTTGTTGATATTCACCTTAAATAACTTCTTATTCCAAAAATGTGTTAGGGTCAAGATTAAGTGTGAATGGAAAATAGAGGGAATCAAGTGGAGGGAAAAAATTAAGATAACGCTCAAAATGGAAAGTGTACTAAAAAATGGGAAAGTTTACTAATTCTCCCACATTGATGGGAGAAGGAAACTTTCAAGTGTTTACATTAAGTAACACTTACTCCACATGGTAAGTGAGGCAAGAACCAAGAGGTACCTTGCACCGTTGTTGTTGTCGCTCGCTCGGTTTCGGATTCAGATTTGGATTTGGAAAATGATCGATCGATGAGATCTATCTTTTTGGACAAAATTTATTTGAACAGTCTAAAAAAACAAAGAAAAAATGCAACCAGTTTTTATTTGTAGTTTTTGAACCTTCATTAACGTGCATGCTTCTGTATGTAGAATCGATGATTGTGGCTGCCCGAAGAGACACAACTCTTAGAGTAAAGGACACTATTTCGGGAAAAGGTATGACTGTTTGGATGGTTGTGGCTGTTCGAAAAAGACACACACTTTTTGATAAACAGACATGACTATTCAGAAAGGATACACCTTTCTGGTGAACCATTGCCACCTTTCGGAAGGGGCACCTTATGGCTATATAAACTTGCATTTTTCCACAACTTTGAATACAAAAATTTTCCTGCATTAAAATATTTCTGGTTTTCTGAAATACTCTGTGTGATCATCTAATCATTGAGTGAGTTCAAGGAGAATTCGATCATTTGAGGTACCACTACAGTCGGATTATTAGGCCATTTTATTTTGGGAGGAAAATTTTGCAACTTCGGGTACTTGAGGAAAATTATTTCCTTAAGGACACTGTGAAATATGAGGACTTGACTTTTTTCTGTTTCATCTAATTTTCTAAAAAATACACTTCTTTGAAAGGTCATTTTGATCTTGTATTAAAGGTGTTGCATAAATTTTGAGAAATTATTGAAGAAATTACTAAGAAATTAAGGAAGATTTTTCATCCGAGGTCGTTTCGATCAAATGTGGATCCCACACCCATATTTCTAATTTTCCAACTTTTCGATCAATAGGTTGAAATGAGCTCGGGTGAACAAGGACCCGAACCAAAGGTCTACCTAGCATAAAATCAATATTTGGAAGCTGCTGGCGCAGTCCGTTCGGTCATCCATTGAACGGATCAAAATATAACCACATAAGTCCAAAATAAAGCTCTCGAAGCCATCAAAAATCATAATATTGCATAAATGATACCAAAATGCATCAAAAATCATGTCAACCACTCCCACACCCCAGAAATACTGTAATGCAACTACGGGGAGGGGCAAAATAATCAAATCACACAAAATCATAAATTTCACATATTTCATCAAATTTTTAGGTCGCTACAGATATGCTAAAAGTAGTAAGGCATGTCGATTATTGGTTCATAAACCTAAACATTCGGATATCAATGAAAATATGGTAATTGAATCAGATAATGCTGAATTCTTTGAACACATTTATCCATATAAAACTAGACATAAATAGTCTAGTAGGGGATCTAAATGACCTCGAGATGAACCAAGTGAGGATGTACATAATGATAAGAATCCAAGACGTCATACACGTCAACTTCGTTTGGATCATATTTTGTAACATTTCTCTTAGAAAATAAGCCTCAAATATTTAAAGAAATGATAGGGTCTTAAGATTCATCCTTTTGAAAAGAGGCAGTCAATAGTGAGATTGATTCAATCTTAAGCAACCATACATGAGAATTGGTTGATATTCCTCTAGGAAATAAATCTTTAGGTTCTAAATGGATCTTCAAAAGGAAAATAAAAGCAGATGGTACTATTGACAAATACAAGGCAAGACTTGTAGTAAAAGGTTCCAAACAGAAAGAAGGCCTTGATTACTTTGATACATACTCGCATGTAACTAGGTTAACGTCAATTCAGATGTTAATTTTCTTAATGGCGGTATATGGTCTTAAAATCCATCAAATGTGAAAGCAGCATTCCTAAATGGAGAATTGGAGAAAGAAATTTACATGGAACAAATCTAAGGGTTTTGTGATTCCAGGAAAAAAAAGGTGTGTAAACTTGTTAAGTCACTTTATGAACTAAAACAAGCACCTAAACAGTGGCATGCGAAGTTTGACCAAACCATGTTGGCAAACGGGTTCAAGATAAATGAATGTGATAATGTGTTTACAGTAAAGACAATCCAAATAACCAAGTCATTGTTTATTTGTATGTGGATGATATGTTGATCATCAGTAGAGATATTTCTGACATAAATGCTACAAAACAAATGCTCGAGAGCAAGTTTGATATAAAAGACCTTGAAGCTGCGGATGTGATCTTAGGAATAAGAATCCATAGAACTCCACAAGGGTTGGCATTATCATAGTCTCATTACATTGAAAAGGTACTCAACAAATTCAAGTATTTGGAATTTGGTATTGCCAAGACTCCATTAGATGTGAGCTTTGCACTACAAAAGAATGAAGGTGAAAGTGACTCATAATTAGAGTATGCAAGAGTGTTGGGATATTTAATATATATAATGAATTGTACATGACCAAACATAACATATGATAATAGTATGTTGAGTCGGTACATGAGTAATCCCAATAAAACTCATTGGATGACAATAAAAAGAGTTTTGGGGTATCTTAAATACACTTAAGACTATTCTTTGCATTATAATAAATATACTGCAGTACTTGAAGGATATAGTGATGCAAATTGATCATCAAATCGAATGAATTTAAATCTACGAGTGGATATGTATTTACTATAGGTGGAGGAGAAGTCTCTTGGAAATTATCCAAACAGACATGTATTGCTCGCTCTAATATGGAATCAGAATTTATCATATTAGATAAAACCGGTGAAGAAACAAAATGGCTTCGAAATTTCTTAGAAGATATTTCTTATTAACCCAAACAATTCGCACCAGTATGTATACACTATGATAGTCAAGCTGCAATAGGTAGGACAGGGAGCATCGGTACATCTCGTCACATAAGACGAAGACATAATACCATTAGAAAACTTCTCTCTAGTGGAATTATCACCGTTGACTATGTAAAGTCAAAGGATAATGTGTCGAATCCACTTACAAAAGGTTTATCTAGTGAAGGAGTTGAGAAGACATCTAAGGGAATGGGTTTACGGCCTAGGACAAGTCAGTGTGACGATAACTCTACCTAGCAGACTGGAGATCCCAAGAGCTAGGTTCAAAGAGATCAAACAAAGTTGTGTTTGACAGGTTCAACATTGTCAATATACCCAACCCATTCTCATGATATAGACAATTTTTAGTAAACAAGGATAAGACATATGGAGTAAAGTCTTTTAATGATTATCTAAGTTTGGCAGATTTGATCAAATAGTCTAATCTATAGGATTGAACATTTAGAAATCACCTATGTGAGGGCAAAGTAGAAGCCACTTCAAAGAGAATGTTAGTAAAGGCCTATTCTCTAAGTTCTCATGAGACCGGGACGTGTTTATGGCTGAAACAAAAAACACCGTGGGAACCATAAATGGTAACAGGCAGGTTTTATAACATGTGTTGTCTAGGTTTACATTAAAGCTCGACAGTTCAAAGATATCAAATCGACCGATTGAACTAGTGCATCTGATGCATGTTAACTATTAAAAGTTTAGAGGGAAACCCACCTATCCAGATGGAATCAGTCTTTGCTTGATGATCACATACCTATCCGTAAAAATTTATGAAAAAGTAGTCATTCCCCATTCATATGGGGGATTGTTGGGTTCAAGATTAAAGTGTGAATGGGAAATGGAAAAGTCACTAATTCTCCCACATTGGTGGGAGAAGAAAACTTTCAAGTATTTATATTAAGGAACACTTACTCCACAAGGTAAGTGAGGCAAGGACCAAGAGATTCCTTGCACCATTGTCGTCGTCGCTCGCTCGTCTTCAACTTTGGATTTGGAAAATAATCGATCGATGAGATCTATCTTTTTGGACAAAATTTATTTGAACAGTCTGAAAAAACAAAGGAAAAAATGCAACTATTTTTTATTTATAGTTTTTGAACCTCCATTAATGTGCATTCTTCTGCATGCAGAAATGATGGTTACGGCTACTTGAAGAGACACAACTCTTCGAGTAAAAGACACACTGTTTCAGAAAAACGTATGACCGTTTGAATGGTTATGGCTGTTCGAAAAAGACACACACTTTCTAATGAATAGACATGACTGTTCAGAAAGGATACACCTTTTCGGTGAACCATTGCCACATTTCAAAA
This sequence comes from Capsicum baccatum var. pendulum, assembly GCA_030864225.1. Lineage (NCBI taxonomy): Eukaryota > Viridiplantae > Streptophyta > Magnoliopsida > Solanales > Solanaceae > Capsicum > Capsicum baccatum. Next base: position 36,135,840 of record CM061556.1, read on the forward strand.
GAGGCACATAATGGCTATATAAACCTGCATTTTTCACAGGTTTGGATACAAAATTTTTCCTGCATTAAAATATTTTTTATTTTCTGAAATACTCCGTGTGATCATCTAATCATTGAGTGAGTTCGAAGATAATCCGATCGTTTGAGATACGACTACAGTCGGATTGTTAGGCAATTTTATTCTTGGAGAGAAATCTGCAACCTCGAGTACTTAAGGAAAATTATTTCCTTAAGGACACTCCGTGAATTCGGAGGACTTGGCCTTTTTTTTTATTTCATCTAATTTTCTAAAAAACACACTTCTTTGAAAGGTCATTTTGATCTTTTGTTGAAGGTGTTGCATAACTTCATAGGTGTTCTTGTTTTATACATGAACTTGTGTTGAAGTTGTTGTGCCGAAATACAGATTTTGTGTACCAGAACAATAACAAAATTCACCCCTCTGCCCATATACTTCTTCTTCATCTAACTCTCTTCTTGTAAAAATCCAAGGAAATCAAAGATTAATCACCCCTTAATCCATATTATTGAAAGAAAAAAAAAAGAAAGAAGAAGTTGTTCAATGTCTAACTAGGAAATATCTGAAATGCACAAATGCCAAAAACTAGGCTTCTGGAAACTCCTATGGGCTTTTATACCCAAAATTATTAAATAAATAATGTGGGCTCAATTAATATGTACAAGACTAAGTGGGTTTCTTTAACTAAGTGAGTTTATGTACTCCAACATCCACTATAAGTTGGAAGGAGAATGCACTCCCAGCTTGAGAAAAATAGAATGACGGATAATGCCAGTCAAAGGCTTGGTAAAGATGTTCGCAAACTAACATATCATAGAAATAGAAAGTAAATCGACTAAACCTTCAGCGAGCTTAGTGCGAATGAAGTGGCAATCCACTTCGATATGTTTTGTTCACTCATGAAAGACCGAATTTTTGGCAATATAAATAGCAGCTCGGTTGTCGCAATAAATAGGTACAGACAGGTAGAGTGTGATGCCAAAATCAGAAAGCAGACGCACAACCCACGTTAATTCAACAACAACCTTACTACAAGAGTGATACTTCGCTTCAGCAGACGACAAAGAAAAGACTGGTTATTTCTTGGCTTTCCAGGTAAGCAAGGAATCCACTAACAACACATAAAAACAAGTAATCGAATAATGAGTGTCTGGGCAAGCAACCCAATCACTATCACAGAAAGCTGAAAGAATAAAGTTAGGGGAGTTAGAATAAAAAAACTCGTAGTAGAAGTCCCTCTCAAATAACTAAGCAAATACAATATTTCTTTCATGTGACAGTCAGTAGGACATTGAAGGTACTGACTTAAATGTTGCATGACAAATGATAGGTACGGATGAGTGTGTGTGAGAAAATTGAGTTTTCCGACTAGACTGTGATAAGACTCAGGAGAAGGCAATAGAATACCTATATCAGCCTTCAATTTAATGGAGAGATTAAGAGGGTAAGCAACTGGAGTAACAACATCACAACTATAGTCCTTTAATAGATCCTTAATAAACTTGTGTTGGTGTAACAATAATCCATCAGATAAATAAGAAACTTTAATGCCAAGAAAATAATGGAGGATACCCAGGTCCTTTATTTTGAATTGAGAATCCAAAAAACATTTGAGAGAACTGATTTCTCCTAAGTCATCACCTGTCAATATAATATCATCGACATACACCGTAAGAAGCATAATAAAAGTAGAACACCTTTTGATAAACAAAAAGTGATCATTAGGGGAATGAGAATAACCCCTAGTACACAAATCTTAGGAAAGCTTGGCATACCATTGTCGAGAGGCATGCCTTAAACCATAAAGTGATTTGTTTAATCGACACACAAGAGGAGAAGAAGAACTTGATGAACCATCAACAACTAAACTAGGGGGAACTTTCATATAAACATCTTCATCTAAATCACCATGAAAAAAAGGCATTATTGACATCAAGTTGAAAGAGAGACCAATTTTTCTTAACAACCACAACAATCAAACATTTGATAGTGGAAAATTTAATGATCGGAGAAAAAGTTTCATTAAAGTCAATACCCTCTACCTGTGTATCTTCTCTAACTACTAAACGAGTTTTGTATCTTTCAATGAACCCATCAACATTGTCTTTAATTTTGTAAACCCATTTACAACAAATGGCTTTCTTACCATAAGGTAAAGGAACAACAAACCAGGTCCCATTAGCACGTAAAACATCAAATTCCTTAGACATGGCCTCTTGCCAGGCTAGAATAGAAGGTTATTTCTGGTAAGAATGCGGTTCCAAGGCTACAGTACTAGCAAACTAATTAATGCAAATGGAATTAGAACTAGCACCACAAAGGAAAGGAGGTAGGTCACAAATAAATTATTAGAGATAAGTAGGAGGGGCATGAGATCTCCCAGATCTTTTGAGAAGATGAGGAACTGAAAAAATAGAAGGAGGTGATGTGAGAGTAATGGGAGGATCAAAAGAAAAATCAGATGGAAAAACTAAGGGGGAAAGAAAAATAGAAGAAGAAAAGGTGGAAGTAGAGGCAAAAGGAAAGGAATCTTCATTGAAGACTACATCTCGAGAAAAAAAAGTGAGTTTGGTGGATAAATTTTAAAGTTTGTAACCTTTTTTAGTTAAAGGATAACCAATAAAAACAAAAGGATCAGCCGGTGACTAAAATTTGTCTCTATGACACTTGGAAATAGTACTAAAGCATAAACAACCAAAACTCTTGAGGTGTAAGTACTTGGGAGTAGTACCATGGAGTAATTCAAAAGGAGTTTTATTATAAAAAACCTTGGAAGGAAATCTATTTATGAGGTATAAGGCAGTAAGAATACAGTCTCCCCAAAATTTAGTAGGCAATTTGGATTGAAAAGCAAAGCTTGGGAAGTTTCTAACAAATATCTATGTTTCCTCTCCACTACCCCATCTTGTTGGGGGGGGGGTATGAGAGCATAAAGTATTATGGATGCTACCATGATCAAGAAAAAATTGACTGGTTGTGACACTAGATACAAGCTCATGGGCATTATCAGTGCGAATAATTTTTACAGAGGCGTGAAATTGAGTCTTCACCATAGTAATGAAAGCCTTAATCAAAGGGAAGACATTGCTCTTGGATACCATAAGATGAGTCCAAGTAGCCCTAATGAAGTCATCTATAATGGTTAAGAAATATTTACAACTATTATAGGTGGGAAAATTGTAAGGACCCCAAGTATCTACATGAATTAGTTGAAAAGGGTAGGTTGATTTGATAGAACTATCTGAGAAATGAGGTCTAGATTGTTTTGCTAAAGGACAAATAGAACAAATAAAAGGTTGTTTGGAAGAAAATTTGCAAGGCAAGGTAGCTATTTCTTTCATTCTGACAAAATGCATATGCCCCAATCTATTGTGCCACAAAAGTTCCATTTTATTTATATCAAGAGAAATAGTACAAATAGAAATTGAAGGTATAGAATTAGAAGCAGTACATGTAGAAGAAGAAATAACAGGTATAGACTTACTATCAAGACAAGAAAAAACATTTGTAGAAGAACTGCCACATGCAGTTCTGTTTGCAGGAATAGGAAAAGTAGACATAGAACTATCTGCATCAACTATTAGAGTTACTGATGACTGAGAATGACTGTGAGAAAAATCTGGTATAATGGAGCTGGAATAAAGTAGCTTGTAAAGCCCATCTTGGAGTTTACTAGTCACCACTGGCCTCTTCAGTGAAGGGGCCTGTATAAGGCAATTGAGTTTGGTAAACAAAATAGAGCAATCAAGTTGACAAACAAGCTTAGAAATAAAAATGAGGCTATAGTGAAAGCTAGGTATGTATAAGACATGATGAAGTGTAAAATATAGGAAATGGAGTGAACCAGTTCAAGATACTTTAACTTTGTATCCATTTAGAAGGCTAACCAAATAAGGAATAGGTAAGGGCTTAATATTAAAAAAACAAATCTTTATTAGATGCAATTGCCTATTTTACTAATCATGCAAGCACCATAAGACACATTATCTATGCAGTTGGGAAAAATAATTTTAGAAGCAAAGTTAGTAGAAGCCATAAGACTGGAATGGGGAGTAGATAATTGTTGGTATTGAAGCATGACCATGAATTTTGCTGGTTCTTCTGAACTCAAATCAGCAATCAGAGAGGTAAGATCACGGGATTTAGAATTTGGAGACTTGGAGCATTCAGGTTCATCACCAAAAATTTGAGGTTCAGCATTGGCAACAACCTTTTTACCCTTAGAAAATTTAAATTCAGCAGGGAACCTATGAAACCGGTGACATTTGTTAATCAGATGACCAGACCTTCTGCAATACTTACAAAACAAAGATGACTTGGCTTGCTCAAAGACAATCTTCTAATTGTATAGTTTTACAGGATAAGCATTAAGAGGTTTGGTGGGATATGTATTTGAGGAAGAAGATCTGTTAGAGTAAGAATTTGAAATAAGAAATTTCTTTTGCACATTAACATGAAAAGAGGCTGAATCATTACTAAAGTGGGTACGGAGCACCACTTGCCTTTGTCTCTCATCCTGAAGAAGGATGTTATAGGCAGATTCAAGTGAGGGAAAAGGTTGTACCATGCGAAGATTGCTCCTAACCACAATATAGGTTTCATTGAGTCCCATAAGAAACTGATGCACCTTATTCTCCATATATTCCCTTTGAAGACCATCTCTAGCAGCACAAGTACAGGTATTAATGTAATTTGTACATAGAAACCTAAGCTCATCCCATAATTTTTTGAGTTTGTTAAAATAGGAGACAATGTCTAGAGAATCCTGGGAAGTAGTAGACAACTCCTTTTTCAGTTCAAAAATTTTAATCCTACTGATAGTCCCATATCTTTTACACAATTGATTCCAGATACTCTCAGTTGTGTCTGAGTATTGGACACTCTCAGCAATATTAGGGGACAATGAGTTGGTCAACCAAGAGATGATCATGTTGTTACACCTATCCCACTGCCTAAGCTGGGGATTTCCTTTAGTAGGTCTTGGGCAAGACCTATCAACAAACCCTATTTTATTTCTAGCAGTTAAAGAAACTACAATGTTATGCTTCCAACCTCCAAATTCGGTGCCGAAAAAGGGCACAGTGACCAGGGAAATCCAAGGGACATCAGACGAAGAAAAATAGAGAGGATTAGAATAATCGAGAGTTGTAGTAGACGTAGTCGAAAAACCCATCGTCATAATATCAATACTGAATATCAACAGCACAAAGGGAGTATATCACGATAAAGATAGCAATCGATGAAATAGAGAAAAGCTAAGGAATGAAATTTCCCTCTTTTATTACAATAGAAGAACGAAAACAGTATCTAAGTGAGCAACTAATATCGCCGGAAGACTTTAAAGGAAACTGCTGAAGAAAAGCCTGAACGACCACCAACAAACTCAATCGAAAAATTTGGAGAAAGATCTTCGCTGGAAGCTAAGATCAACAACCAAAACCAAGTTTCCGGAACTACAAAAAAAAAATTGAATCATCGGAACTACAAAAAACAAACAAAACCCGATCGGACTGCTCGAAGCTAAAAAATTCTGGCCAAAAATTGAACGACTAACTTCGTCATAGAGAGAAAACGACGGAGAATTAGGATCTCTGCTCTGATACCATGTCAAAATCCAAGGAAATCAAACATTAATCATCCCTTAATCCGGACTATTGAAAGAACAAGAAGAAGAAGAGAGAAGAAGTTGTTCAATGTCTAACCAGGAAATATCTGAAGTGTACAAACGCCAAAAATTAGGCTTCTAGAAAATCTTATGAGCTTTTATACCCGAAATTATAAAATAAATAATGTGGGCTCAATTAATATGTACAAGACTAAGTGGGTTTCTTTCACTAAGTGAGTTTATGTACTCCAACACTTCTCTCTTATTTTTCTTTCTTCTTATTGAGCAACTAACCTCCCTCTCCTTTCATTGGTTATTATGAGTGTTTCAAACATTTTTCATACTAATTCCTGGACTTGGTTGAGTTATTGATAGTATTAATTAATGTATCTTCTTTTAATATAACTTCAGCAGGATTCAAAATGAAGATTTATGAAAAGAATTAATGAATTCTACAAAATTTATAAGAAGTTCAATTGAAGCTTCGAATATAAAAGGTAAAATAATGCCTCTTATCCTAAAATCTATTGGATTTTATAAAATTGTTCAACATGTATGAAAATTTTTTAGAGAAAATTTTACAGTTTGAAAAAAGAAGAAGTTAAAGTGGCAATAGTAAAAGGGGGTAAGAGTTGTGACAAAAATTGTGGCTTTGGAGTGGGGTAAATGTTGAGGAGGGGGAAGGGGGAGGGAAAATGATGGCAACAAACTTTTAAAGAAGAAAGGAAAAAATGAAAAAGAAAATATATTTTACAAAGAGAAATTCATAGAAAATGAAATTATAATTGTTTTTTAGTTTCGTACGCTCGCCCTTTAAGTAAGTAAATACACTTTTTCTATTAGTGGTCCAAAAAGTATATAATAATATCAATTTAAAGTTTTCCAAAAAACTGAAAAGAACCCTACAATGTTTAAGTATTTTCTTAAAACAAAGATCTTACTTTGAGCTAATTATGTATTCTCTCTAATTTAAACCTACCCTCAAACCTAATATATCATTTTTGTTATTTAATTTTCTTTAGCATATACTAAGAAAACATTTGCATGTGAGCATAGCCCCAATGGTTCACGTGCAAAGTTAAGCTTTTTGTTTGCTTTCATCACTATTCACTCATACAAGTCATCTCATTCTATATAACATTATAACATCACACTCATTGTACCAACATCTTTGCCCCATTTATCCCCTTTCCACACTGTAAAAAAAAGTGTATTTGGTGGTGGTGGGGTGGGGTCCTCCGAGCATCGGCGGAGCGAGAAATTTGGTGAATGTTGTATAAATTTTCTTATCAGTTATATTAAGAGTATACAAAATTAAATATATACTCATAATAGTTAACATTTAGTCTCTGTACCCCACATGATTTTCAAAAGAATAATGTGCAATGGGCCAGCCTTTGCCTAAGGTGGCTCCACCAATGGCTAGCTCCAAGATAACAACTCTCTCTTTTCATTTCCAACCTTTACACATTTCTTCATTCACTCACATTCAACTTGCTAGAATGAGGCTTAAACTACACTTCCATGGATAATTATGATAATGGAATAATTAAGAAGGATTTAATTAGTTAGAGAGTATCATCGGTTTAGATTCAACTCATATATGAATACTGGTATAACAATGTACAAAATGTTTATAGTAGAAGTCTACGTGCGTTAATAGCTAGTAATTTGTCTTATTTTTAAGTTCTTAATTTCACTTCTTACTGTTAATTTATAAGGTTACTTGATGGCGTATATAAACTTCAATCAAGAATATTTCAGTCAGGGATTTAAGTTATACATGTCGTCTATATAAAAATCATTTAAGTAATATGATCACTTACAAGATAATTACATATGTGACCATCTAATAAAAATGATACGCAACCTACTATCACAAACTAAACCATATATATCAATTCTATATGTTTTTAGTGTATATAACTTACATCCGTTTAGCTTTTGCCATATTACACTACCAAGACTTGGCATAGTTACATTAGACCCCCTTGTTCACGTGCAAAGTTATAGTTTTTTGTTTGCTTCCTCCATAACTCAATACTAGTCATTTTCTTCTATATAACATCATCAATCTTTGTACCAAATTCTTTACCCTATCCTAATTGCCTCTCACCAACAACCAACAACAACAAAAAAAGATGGAGTCTTCAAAGACCAAAATAACAACTCTTTCTTTCATCTTCATACTTGTCATTTCTTCACTAACTCCCATTCTTGGTTGTGGTCATTGCAAAAACCACAAGAAAAAGCCTATTATAGTTAGTGCACCACCACCACCAATAGAGGATGCTACTACTTGTCCAATTGATACTATTAAGCTTGGTGCTTGTGTTGATCTTCTTGGTGGGCTTGTTCATATTGGGATTGGTAATCCTGTTGTTAATGAATGTTGTACAATTATTCAAGGACTTGTCGAAATTGAAGCTGCTGTTTGTCTTTGTACAACTCTTAAACTTAAGCTTTTGAATCTTAATCTTTATGTCCCTTTGGCACTTCAACTACTTCTTACTTGTGGCAAGACTCCACCTCCTGGCTACACTTGCTCTTTGTAGACTTTTGAGTTAAGTATGTCATTTCTTTGACCTTTTTTAAGATAGAAATAGCTTTTACTGGCCACTTTTCGGTCTTATATTTGAAGAATAGTCATTGTCATAAAGTTATGCATAGATTTCGAGTCAAGTGTGCAATTTCTTGCACCTTTTTTAAGGGAAAAATAACATAAATTGGCCACTATCTTGTCTTTGAAAAATAGTCGTCCTAGTAAAGTTATGTGTGGACTTTTTAGTATGTAATTGTTTCTACCCTTTTAAGGTTGAAATGGAGTGTACTGATAGTTTTTGCGGTTTTATTTTTGAAGAATAGTCACTGTCATAGAGGTCTATGTTGATTTTGAGTTAAGTATGCAATTTTGAGTTAAAGCTCATTGTGGAATTTCGAATTTAGTTTACAATTTTGGTATTCCTTAGAGTAGAAATAATGTTTTTTAGCCATTTTTTTGGTCATAAAGCCCATTGTAGATTTTTTAGTTAAATATGAAATTTCTTGTACTTCTTTTAAGATAGAAATAGTGTTTTCTAGCCACTTTAGGTCATCTCTTTCAGACATAGCTACTATCATAAAGCTCATCTTAAATTTTTGAGTTAAATATAAAATTTCTTGTATCTCTTTTAAGATAGAAATAGCGTTTTCTAGCCACATTTTGGTCTTGTTTTTGAGAAATAGTATTGTTATATACGATTAACACATTATGTACAACGTTTTCACATGTATAATATTATAGCGTAATATTTTATGTAAATGATAATTAGAACCAAGATATCCTGTTCACATGTCTTGTTATTTATAAACTATATTTTCTAATCATGTGATATTTGTTGTTTTATGTGCTGTTGAGTAGTAAACTTCAATTTTTTTTAATAGTAATATTATGACATTAATCTTTGCTTAAACTTAAGAGTCAGAAATTATTCTTAACTTGCAGGTTACAAGTTAAGCTTTTGGAGGATTGTATGGACTGATTGGACATGAGGGGATGTCTGAGTTTCTGATTAGTTTTCATTTTCCAACCATCTCAGAATTAGTTATTGTGTCTTTTAAGTTGGTACTAGTTTTAGTTTTGTCTTTTGTTAATTAGATTATGAAAATTATTTTTTTAATTTTTTTTTTTTTTAAGAAGTTGAAGAGATACATATGCATGAAAAATATATGTTAATATCCTTCATCTATGTTGTTTCATCAATTTCTTAGATTGTAGTGAAATGGATAAAATTCATTCATATTTAATTAGAGATTTCGAATTTAATTTCTAGATACAAAAAAAATCCGTTAAAGCATGTTTTTCCCTTAATTTTATAGCACAAATTTAGATTAATCAAAGCCTCAACACATATTAGGATTGAGAGTTGGAAAGTGAGAAAAAGGATATTTTGTAACGTGAAATGTATAGCAGAAAATGTTACATCTGTACATAATTAGACAAAAAATGTTTCCGTCTCCTATTAATTGGCCTCCAATTAGAGGTGGCTTATTGGTCGGTTCAAACTAGCTAGTTTTATATATTATAGATTCGATGATCGAATTAATAAAATATCTATCGTCGATTGATAAGAAAATATTCATCTGAATGTTTTTCTTCTTTTGTTTTTATATGTCCATATATACTATTTTTGACTTCTATATTTAAATGAACCAAGATTTCATGAAAACTATATGATTAGTTTGAGAGAGGGTTGAGAGAGATAGAGCCTCTCAAAAAGAAAAAAAAAAATTGGAACCAAAAATAAAAACGTAGGAAAGAGTAATATCCGAATAGAGTTTTTATCTAATTTACCTTTTATTAATTAAGGAAAAATTGTTAAATTAATAGGATCCTATTGGGTTATAGTTTAACGGTTAATTAATTATTTAAAAAAAATTAAATCGATAATCCAATAAAAAGAACTACAAACCTATTTAAAACTATTAACAATAATTAATCGATATCAATATAGTAGTAGCATTTTTTTCAATTTGATTTATAGGTTAAAATAAGAATTTGCACAACCCTAATTGTAATAAGAACTACTAATCGATTATTATTACTATGCTAATAGCATTTTTTTCTATTGAATTTATAGGTTAAATAAGATCATTACAATTAATTTATTGAGAAAATAAGATCATGAAAAAGAATATTCACATTTAAACACGATATGGAAAAAATCATTAAGAAAAAGTTACAATAAATATTATCTTGGATAATAAAGAAAAAGGGACAAGTTAACAAAAAGCCAGCAAGTGAAAGAGACGCAACAATCAGACATATAGAGGAAAAATTTTAAAAAAACGTCTAACTGAATAGTAAGTAGTAATAAATAATTAAGAAGAGAAAGTTGGTTTCTAAAATAATTATTGCATCAATCAAGCTATTTATTATTGAACCCGCATACAATCACCAATCAAACTATTTATTATTTGGGTACTCACTGTTTATATTTATACAATTCTTTTTAATTTTTATTTATATATTTATATAATTCGATATAAGGTTAACGAACGCTTGACACCCTAAAGACTAGGGGTGTACAGACCAAACCGTCAAGTCAAACCAAGCCGACGAACCAAATCAAATCGGAAAAAAAAATCGACTTATGGTTTGGTTTGATTGGTTTGCCGTTAGACAAAAAAAAATCGATCATTCTTGATTTGGTTTGGTGTTAATCAAAACAAGTTATACCGAACTCGAATCAATTATACATAAAAAATCAATCATTCTTGATTTGGTTTGGTGTTAATAACTTTTTATACATAAAATAATAATTATAATCTACTTTTTAAATATTTTTTTCAACTGGTTTTAGTAATTTTTAATTTTTTGAAAGTAGATGTAGATATATATTTAGATTTGGGCCTTTAAGTTACTAATTAAATGATTCAAAATCCAATATAAATTTAAAACCTAAACTTTTCACTCTTCATCTTACTTTTTAGTTTCAAAAGAGTTTTTCGCTCCTCGTTTTTTCATAATTGTAGTTTTTCATTAGCACATGAATAAAAATATATTTGATCTAGTCTTCAAAACATATTTGATCTAATCTTCAATCACAATATAATTGTAAAAACTAAAGATTATAAAAAAATCAAAAAAAAAAAAAACAACTAAAACCTAAACCGAAAAAATTAATTTTATGTTGGTTTGATTTAGTTTATAATTTTAATAAACCGACATGATTGGTTTGATTTTTTTTTTTTTAATAAAAAACAAACCAACCGGACTTATGTACACCCCTAGTAAAGACTATGTTGATCCAATCCTATTCTTCATACACACCTTACTTAACCCCATCAAAAATAATCTAAACTTTTTTTTCATACTTCAGTCTATATTTTACTTGGGGTGTATAAAAATCGAACCAACCAAATCATCGAACTGATAAAAATGTTATTGATTTATTGTTATTGGGTTAACGGTTTTCTTAATTATTTTAATAAAAATTTTTCTTAATTACTCCGTGTGTGGGGTGTGTGTATTTCAATACAAACTCTTAATTTCTCCTAACAACATTTAGTTCAATGTTGAAGATTCTTGTAAATTAAAATATATCATGTAGGATTTTTGGTTGCAACTAAGATTCGATTTATTTTTTCATGTTAATTACTTACTATTTCTATTTTATGAGTATTTTCTTATCGGTTAAACCGAAAACTGAATTGTTAAGGACTAAAAATCAATAAATCAAAAATCAAATAAAAATATATTATTAATTTGGTTATTGATTTAGTATATTTAAAAATCAAAAACCTATAAATTGAACCAATAATATATATAATCGTACTGAACCAGCCGGTGCACACCATTATATTTTACTACCTAATAAGATGGAATAAGGACACAACTGAGTGTTAATACATGTTTTAGCTTTGTGCTTCCCAAATGTACAATGTTTTGTGGCTTGATGGCTAAAGGTTGAGTTTCATAGGAGAGGTCTATGGATCGAATCTCTACGGAGCTTTTCCTTTTCCTTTGTATTATTTAAAAAAAATTAGAGTTAAAGTTTGAATATATCTATAATCTATATCTATAATATATTAAAAGTATAAAAACCTTTAGAAATGTAATTTGAATTTTTTGCCCTTCATTAAAAATTCATGTAATAGACAAAACTGTCTTTTTACTATTTTATTTAATTTATTATTTAGTTATTCATATAATATTTAAAATTAAAGAATCCTAAAATACATTATAAAAGGAAAATATATTTTATAAATTAAGGAGTCCTAAAATATATGGTAAAAGAATGTTAGGAGAATTAATAAATGAGGACTCTTAAAAAGTAATAAGAAGTCAAGTGTAAAATTAGGAGTCTTACGTGATTTTAAAAATATAAATTATTTTGATTTGGGTAAAATAAAAAATCTAAGATACTTTTGATCCAAAAAAAATCCTTTTGGTAAAATAAAAATTAATGATTTTGGTAAAATAAAAAATCTAACATACTTTTGACCAAAAAAAAATTGCTTTTGGTAAAATAAAAATTAACATACTTTTGAAAAAAAAAAAAATCTCACAAAAATATTTGTTACACCTAAAAATTGTTGTAAATACTACCATTTATGCTAAACCTTGAAAATCAATAACCAAATGCATATTACCATAAATAATTTGATAAGTTTTTTTTTTTACTTTTCTCAAAAGAATAATTAAAAAAATTCATATTTGGGTAATCTTTTTTTGGAGAAAAATTTTTTGGGCTTCTATAAATTGAGTTTTCCCTTACAACAATGTAATAACATCAGGTATATTCTTATAACTATTTTTTCGATGAGCTCTGAAGATGTCATTTATACCATATTGTTCTAATATCTCAATTATCAAATTATTTTGTTTTAGTTTCTCTTCTCTTCTAGCTTATATTGTTGATAATGAATGTTCGATCGAACTTTAAGAATTTTTTTGTGTTAAGATTAGATTTAATAATACTGTTCTAATATATCAATTATTGTAGTTTTTATTTTGTTACTATTTGTAGCTTTTCAGCTTAATACAGGTGGTAGATGAACGTTTAGTCAAGATTTGATGAATTTTTTGTAACGATAAGAATTTAATAATATTGTTCTGATATCTCGATTATTGTATTATTTTGTTGTATAGTATACAAATGGTAGATAAATAGTCGGTCAGGCTTTGAAGAATTTTTATGTTAAGATTTAGGATTAATCATATTATTTTGTTGTAGATTCCGATCCATTATAATCTACTATTTTTGTTATTATTTGTTTTGTGATAATTCACGTCGTAGGAGACAATCAAGATACTAGCACTTCACGCATGACTGGATGCATAAAACTGTTTATATTCGATCTTTAAAGTTAATTGCTATTTTTCAATAAATTATTTTTCTTTTATATATTATATATTGATTGATGGCTTGACGTGAAGAACACGTGCAACGCACATACACTTGACTAGTTTTTCTAAAATATGATTAATGCCCTTATCTTTAAAGAATTAGCAAAATTGTTTGAGTTTGATTAATTTATACAAAATATATAATTAAATTTACTTTAAAAGAGTAACATTTCAAAATATATAATCATATAATGTGATAGATTAGATCTAATATATGAGTTACTGTTATAAAACTATAAAGAACAAGAAGAAGAGTAGAGAGAACAGAGAAAGTAATTCTTATTTCTTCTCTTGAGGGATGAGAGATCATAAGATTGTAAATACAATAAACAAAACCCCTCTATTTATAGAGAAAATTTACTCCTAGTCTGAGTAAAAGACAGATGCTTCAAATCCTAATAGATATCAAAGTAGATCTTAATAGACATTCACTATAATATAAATACATTTATAACACTCCCCCTTGAATGTCTAATTGGTAGATAATGTGCCTCGTTGAAACCTTACTAGAAAAAACCCAGTAGCAAAAAAATCTAGTGAAGGAAAAAAAGTACACATCTCTAATAATACGTATTTCGGCTGCCTCATTAAAAACTTTACAACGAAAACCCAGTGGGACAAAACCTTGTAAGGGAAAAAGAGTACAACACATATTAACTCTCCCTAATGAGAGCATCATTGAACCTTTGCATCCCGATCTTGTGCACTATCTTCTTAAAAGTTGTAATTGGAGAAGACTTGGTGAATAAATCAGTTACATTGTCAGTTGAACGAATCTATTGCACGTTAATACATGAGTGCACCAATTGTACTAAGATATGGTACTTCATAACCAATCCAAATTGGTATGTTTCTCATTTCAGCAAATAATCTTATTGTTTTTGAAAACTCTCCAAGAGTTTCAATAATTTTCAAGCTATAAGCTTATACAATATAAGGATTATCAATAAATTTCCTAGAAACTTTTATATTTTGAATCCTTAAAGAAGTTTTCATACAAATTTTGTCAAGTGACAATATTCAACATTTTATGTGTGACATCTTCAAGTTTTCACTTACCAAGATGCACTCTTTCATATCACTTGATAAATATTTCTACGTCAGCATTCTTAAATAAACGTAGAATTCAGATCCTCGTAATCTTTCACAATATTGCGCCAATATTGTGTCAAAGATATTGATGATATATCATTTCGTATCGGTTCACAATGCGACATAATATTTTGAGATCTCATCAATTCATTATTTTCAGGTACATAAACCTCTCATAAGGTTTCATGAAGTGTTATGTCATAGGCTCTTCAAGCACATATTACCTTCTTATTATGATTATTTGCTCCTTATCCTTTTTAAGAATTATTTCATTTGAAACCGATTGGTCTATCACGTTTCACGCATGCATAGACTTTGTCCTTTAGAGACATAAAATAGGAGCACTTGTAGCTTAAATATGAGATGCGTTCGGCATTTAACTTGAATTATCTTTTGAATGAGGATCTGATGATAATTCCTAACATACTTCATAACTGCTTATAATCTCCCCCTTATATTAGGAAAGCTAACATACATCCTCCATCTTCTTTGATGGATCCATCTTTATGCATCATGGTACATTCATTAATTGTATACCGCACATCAAAACTATTAGATAGAACAGTTGGTTCATGACCTTGAACCAATTGAGGGGAAGAAATAATCATAATTTATTGGTCTAATGCATACAAGTGTTATTGTATGCAACATATCATATTTCAGACCAACGCATGAAGTTTTGTTCTCATTAGTAATGGTTTAGCTATTTATCGAAGGCATTCAATGCTAAACCATCATCATCAAGATAACTTTCTTGATTGCACAATCTGAAAATTATATTCTTAACTCAATTTTATTGAGCAAGCAACTTTATGAATGTCAAACTGCAGGTTGACAATGAATGTACATGTGATCATCTTATTGATGCATCTTTTTAACATATCACATGATAGGTGAACAGACCCTTATTCACCTTTTATTCTTTTTAGATTTTGAGGGATCCAATCCCAAAATTAGTTGGTCCAACGAACTTATCATGAGAACAAGCAACATTAAAGTTCATGAAGAATTTTCTAATTCTTCAATATATGTTCAATACTCAGTATGCACATCTTCAGAATATCACAATCGTTCATGTCAACTTATGAACTTTTAATCTAGAAACTCCAAATTTACAATGATATGTGTTTTTGCTTTAGTAAATTTCAGATTTTCTATTATATGAATAAATTTCAGATTTACTACTTCAGAAGTAGATTTTAAAATTATTTAACCTCTTTCGGAGGTGAGTTATGATACAATCACAATCAAGTGCACGTTTGCATTAATAAGTTTCTCATTCCCCAGGAATTGAATATAATCGTGCCTTAAGCCTATCAAATTATGATAGCTTATAACCTCTTTCAAGATTTTGCTATTTCAGAAGCAAATCGAGGCATACATATGATGTAGAGAATTCTTCTCTAGTATATCTTATAATCATATCTAGTATATCTTATAATCATATAAGCGTGTGAAAATATCATCACTTTTGATGATCATTATCATATTGTCCCTTCACGCGTATATTCGTGCATTTAATCAGTTGTCTTCTTTCAGACATATTATGCACTGCTACCAAATACACCTCAAGAATGAAGTAAGTTGTCATATTTCAGACTTATCATATATTTCTACCACATTCACTTCATGGAATGGAGCATATTCAATGGGTCGAATTTCATGACTTTTCATTAAACACCCATTATTTTGCCTTAGCCATCATAATATCATTAATATGGTATATTGAGATTCAAACTCAACAGCTTATCCATATAAAGGCGTCTTTGGCATGAATCGATGGGATTTGAACCCAACATATTATCATCCTTTTTGATAATATTATTTTTGAGGAATAAATTTAAAATATAAATGGTTCCAAATCAATTATTTTTCCTCAAATTCAATAATAATTATATTAATAGTAGCAAAAGAAAGATAACATAAAGAATTACTAACCTTGAAATACTTCAGATTTATAATCTCACCTTGTTTGGCAGAGTCTCGTGCTGATAACATGTTATAAAACTATAAAGAATGAGAAGAAGAGTAAAGAGAATAGAGAAAGTAATTCTTATTTCTTCTCTTGAGGGATGAGAGATCATAAAATTGTAAATACAATGAACAAAATTCCTCTATTTATAGGGAAAATTTACTCCTAGTCTGAGTAAAAGACAGATGCTTCAAATCCTAGTAGATATCAAAGTAGATCTTAATAGACATTCACTATAATGTAAATACATTTATAACAGTTACAACATACTATTACAAATATATTTTGACTTTCTTTGAAAATTTTAAAGTTTAAGTTATATTTTGTTATAACTTATACAAATAATAATTGGTTCTCTCAATGTAATTTGACTAAAGAACATGAATATTATTTAAGAGTCATTGTCATAAACTATCAAAAAATTACCGTAAAATTTGGAGAAAAAAAAAATCACACACTGAAAGTGAAAGAAATGAGAATAAGATTTTGAATATTTTCAAAATTTTAAATTCAAACTACATTCCGAAAGAAATTAATATTATACTTTTAAAATAATAGTTCTACTGTCTAATTTTGTATTGTTGGACCTTGCCTTGCACGGACGTCTCGCAACTTGTATTCACTATAAAATTGAAGGAAAAAAGACGTAAATAACCACTTTCTTTAAATTAGAGAAAATAAATAACCACCCAAAATTAATTTTTACTTTGTAGCCCAAATGCCTATGTCCACTCAGAAATTGTCCACTTTTCTAGACTTGCAGGTCCCTTTTTTTTCACAACTTTTCTTTAAGGCCAAATCCATTGGCGGCCTCCTAAGCTTGGCACGATCTTTCACTTTGACACCTCAATTGGACCATGTTCATTTTTGGCACATCAAGTAGCTATAAGTGTGTCATTTTGACACTTTTCGCTGACATGGCAAAGAGAGTGCATTACACTCTCTATAGACGCGTGAATGATGAATTTAGTTGATTTTTATTTTTTTCCTCTTCTTCTTCTTCTTCTTCTTCTGAATTACTTCAGCTATTTTCCATACTTTTTCATCATTTTTCCACCTTTGCATCAACCTTAAACTCAAGTATGTTTTTCAAATCTCTCAATAGTTGTAGTTCCTCTCTCCCAACACTATTATTTCTTAATTTTTTGATAAAAAAAAACATCTTTTCAGCATAAAAGAAAAAAATTATAGACTCAAAAATCATCTCAAAAATTATTTTTGTTGGTCATCAATGGCAAATTCATTGACAAGGTAGATATGAGCATCATCCTTTACAGAAAATTCTAATTTCCTCGATGCCTCCATATGATTTGTTGTTGCAAAAAATCTCAATCACAGACCCCATTTATGGGTATGTTGGTTGTTGCAGTGATGGATTATTGATGGCTCAAATTTGTTTTGTTTTGAACAAAGCAAAAGAGAAATACAATGGAATTTTGTTATTGCAATCACTTATGACCATTGTTATTGGAGAAATCTGAAGAAATTTTGAAGAAATTTTTTAGAGATGAAAATTGGAGAAGACGATCAAGGAGGGGGGGCTGCATTGCTGCAACATTAGTTTGTGGGGAGGGAGGGGGTTTGCTGCAACAATCTTGGGGTGGTGGTACGGTGACAACAATCTTGGGGTAGCGGTGGGGTAGGGGTACTT
This sequence comes from Capsicum baccatum var. pendulum, assembly GCA_030864225.1. Taxonomy (NCBI): domain Eukaryota; kingdom Viridiplantae; phylum Streptophyta; class Magnoliopsida; order Solanales; family Solanaceae; genus Capsicum; species Capsicum baccatum. The sequence continues at coordinate 36,154,069 of CM061556.1, forward strand.
GGAGAAGATAATGTTTGGAGGGGGGAGTCATTTATTTATTAATTTTTTATTTAAAATTAAAGTTAATTATTTTAAAATTAATTTTTTAAATTATAATTTATTTAAAATTATTATTTTAAACAAGAACACCACATGCCTTTTTTTAATTGGTCGTATGCCATGTCAGCAAACGTGTGTATTACACACTTTGTAAAATCAGTTGATTAGAAAAAAAAGTGTCAAAATGACACAGTTAATAGCTGGTTGAGGTGTCAAAAGTGAACATGGTCCAGTTGAGGTGTCAAAGTGAAAGATCGTGTCAAGTTCACGGGGCTGACAATGGGTTTGGCCTTTCTTTAATAATCTTTTTTCTTTTTTTATTATCATATTTAACACATGTAGATCCAACCTATACATATGCATGACAATTTTATTTCTCTTAGAGAAAAGATATAAAGTCACCCTTAAATTTGTTCGACTTTTACAAAAAGACACTTGAATTTTGTTGGGCGACCTATTACCCCAAACAATTTATAAAAATCATCATAAATACCCCTTTTAATCCCACATGACGTGGAGAGTGTATTTCACTCTCCAAATAGAGCTTGAAACAAGTAAAATTATATTTTTTAATTAAAAAAATAATATTTATTTAATTAGAAATGTTTTTAAATTACTTTATTTATTTTAATTTATTTTTCAATTCTTTTTTTTCTCTTTATCTTCTTCATCCAACTCCTCACCATTTTCTTTCATTTTTCTATCCTTTACTTCTCTTTTTTCTTTTATTTCTTTCTCCTCGTTTTTCAAGTTCTTCCACCTTAAGTTTATAATCGTTCCATTACTATACATCTACTGTTTTCTTTTGATTTTTGTTATGAAATTATGATTTTTTGGTTAAGAAAAGCATAAGATTTAATTTTAATAAAATTTTGATTCAACATAATTATATTTGATTTTTAAAATTTAAATTGAATCAAATGATGACTTAGTAGTAATTATGATGATGGAGATAACTAAAACAACATTGATTGAAAGAAAAAATTTTCAAGCTCAATCATATCACTCAACGCGGTTTATCTTAGTTTTCTATCTAAAAAAATTAAATAGAATAATTAATAATAAAAAGGTTAGAATTATTTAGAAGAGACAAAATAAAATAAAATAAAATAAAATAAAATAAAATAAAATAAAATAGAATAAGAGAGGCTAGTAAGGAGGTGGCCAAAGCTTTAATATTTATCAATGGTGAAGTGTAGAGAGTAATGGGAGTTCATGGAGGAGAGAGAAAGAAAAACAAAAAAAAAAAAAAAACAAGTAAAGTAAGAAAAAACAATAAAAAAGTAAAATCAAATAAATTGACATGTGGCAAATAGTTATTGGTGTGTGAATGTACTTCTTTTCTTGCAACTGATATTGATTGAAAAATGGGATATTTATTTCACTTTTAAATTGTTCAGTGTGACAGTAGGTCGCCCGCAAAGTTTAAGTGTCTTTTTGCAAAAGTCGAACAAGTTCAGGGGTGACTTTATGTTTTTTCTCTTTCTCTTACTAATTTGTCTATAGTTTTTTTTATTTGAACTTGTTCAATTTCTATTCTTTTATTTTCTAAAAATAAAATACATTTTTTTTAATAGAGTGGAGATAGATAGAATAAAATTCTACCAAAAAAATTAAATAAAATTTTGTAATTTTTTATTTTTTTTTCTTTAACAATCAAATACAAATTGTTATTTTCTTATCAATCAAATACGAAAGAGTGTATTTTTATTGATTATATAAAAACAACATACTTTATACAACAATGGTACACATATACAATATTTTATACAATAATGATATTAATTTTATAAATATCTTAATACAGATATACATTTTATATAACAATGATACAATTTCTAAACGTATCTTATACAGATACATATTTTATACATCAATGATATAACTTTTATATACATCATATACAAAAATTATATTCTATGTAATAATTATATAATTTTTATACACATTCTATACAACCTTTAGTTGTTATAATTATGTAGATACATATTTTATTTAACAATTATATAGTTCCTAGACACTTCTTATATGGTTTCTATATATATGTCATGTACATATACATACTCTATAGATCGATGATGCACTTTCTATTCACATCATATATAGTTTCACATTCTATACAATATTTCTACAATTTTCATACACTTTGTATACAACCTGTAGCTACAATAGTTATTTATATATGTTTTCTCTATAGTAATTATACGGTTTTTATACATATCATACATAATTTCTATATAAATTTATAATTTATACAAATACATATTTTATACAACAACTGTATAGTTTATATACACATTCTAAATATTATTTAGCTGAAATTAAAGAAGAAAAGCATCATCAACATTAACAACAACAACAACAAAAAAAAATATGGAAAGCAAATCTGAAATTGGGTTTAGGGGATCATATTTGGGTCATCTTTGTTGATGGCTACAAATTGGAATAATTTTATCCGAAGGGTTATGTTATGTTCAATAATCCAAACTTCATGATGTTTCATCCATGTCTTTCATCTTAAACATGGATAATAACCATTCGTTTATTTCTTTTACTCAATGTCACCATCTATAAATTTGTCATCAACATACTTCAACAAGATCACAAACTTATTTTTAAATATTTTGATGTACACAAGATGATCTTCATGAATCATAATGAAATCATATGATATGATCTCATTATGAAAACATAAATACCATGTATAGAAGATTGTTTAAGGTCATAAATTGACCTATCGAAATCGACATACTTTATGTCCATTGCCCTTCTTCACGAAATCTACAAGTTGCTCCATATAAATTTTCTCTAGATCTCTTTTGAAAAATGTGATTTTTACATTCATTTGATGCAATTCAGGATCCAATTAGTTACTATTGACAAAAGTAATATAATAAATTGTACATCAGTGGAAAAAGTTTCTTCATAATTGATTCCTTCCTATTATTGGTGCTTCTAGATGAGCTTTATATCTCTCACCTCATTGGTCATATACTTGATTTTGAGAATGTTGTTTCGGGTACACAATCTGTATGTTGTCAAAATCACTTCAATACAAGTTCAAGATAATATCAAGAACACTTATGAAATTTTCCAACACCCCCAACACAAGTTCAATATGAACTATCAAAGAACACAAGTTCAATATGAACTATCAAAGAAGTGTGTTATTTTATTAAGAAATAAGATGAAACAGAATAAAGCCAAGTCCTCCAAATTCATGGAGTTTCCTTAAGGAAATAATTCCCCTCAAGTACCCGAGGTTGCGGAATTTTTCTCCCAGGATAAAATGGCTTCACAACCAGAATGTAGTGGTACCTCAAACGTTCTGATTTTCTTCGAACTCACTCAACGGGAGATGATCACACAGATTTTTTAGAAGTAATAGAAATAGTTTTCTTATGCAGAAATTTTTATACTAAATCTGTGAAAAAAATGCAGGTCTATATAGCCATGAAGTGTTCCTTTGGAAAGGAGGCAATGATTCATTGAAAAGATGTATCATATCAGAATAGTCATGTCTGTACATTCAAAACAATATGTCTTTTCCGAACAGTCATAACCATTCAAATAATCATTCCTTTTTTCAAAACACCGTGTCTTTTACTCGAAGAGTTGTGTCCCTTCTGAGCAACTTTTTCAGCATTTCTGTATGCACGCGTTAATGGAAAGAAATTATTGCTTTTTTCCTTGGATTTTCAGACTATATTTTTCTCAAGTTTCAAATAAATTTTATCCAAAAAATTAATCTCATCGATCGATCATTTGACAAATCCAAATTCGAAGTCGAAGCCGAGCAAATGTGGGAGAATTAGTAGACCTTCCTTATTATGAGCATACTTTTCTTTTAGGTGTGTTTGCACTTTCCCTCCACTAATTTCCTCTATTTTTCATTCACACTTTCAACTTGAACCCAAAAATCCCCCACATGAATGGGGAATGGAATGACTATTTTTTTTCCTAAAACTTTATGGACAAGTATGTGATCATCAAGCAAAGACTTATTGCATCTGGATAAGTGGGTTTTTCTTTGAACTTTCCATAGTGAACATACATCGATGTACTCGATCAATAGGGTAGATTTGATATCTTTGAACCTTCGATCTTTAATATACACCTAGACAACACATGTCACACAAGCAACCTTTTTACCATTTATGGTTCTCACGACTTTATTCGTTTCAGCCATGAACATGTCCCAATTTCATGAGAGCTTAGAGAATAGGCCTTTACTAACATTCTCCTTAAAGCGGCTTCCACTTTACCCTCACATAGGTGATTTTTAAATGTTCAATCCTATAGATTAAACTATTTAGTCAAACCTGTTAAATTTAGATAATCATTAAAAAACTTCACACCTTAAGTTTTTTCCTTATTTACTAAATATTGTCTACATCATAACAATGAGTTGGGTATCTTGACAATTTTGAACCTGTCAGACACAACTTTGTTTGATCTCCTTGAACCTAATTCTTGGGATCTCCAGTCTACTAGGTAGAGTTACCGCCTTGATGATTTGTCCTAGGCCGTAAACTCATTCCCTTGGATGTTATCTCAACTCCCCTTTTAGATAGGCCTTTTGTAAGTGGATCTGACACATTATCCTTTGACTTCACATAGTCAACAGTGGTAATTTCACTAGAGAGAAGTTCTCTAATGGTATTATATCTTCGTCTTATATGATGAGATTTATCATTGTACATCATGTTTCCTGCCCTACCTATTGTCGTTTGATTGTCATAGTGTATACATACTGGTGCTAATGGTTTGGGCCAACAAGGAATATCTTTCAAGAAATTTTAGAGCTATTTTGTAGAGCGAGCAATACATGTTTGTTTGAATGATTTTTAAGAGATTGCTCCTCCACCTATAGTAAATACATATCATCTCATGGATTTTTTACTTTATTCGATCCGGTGATTCAATTTGCATCACTATATCCTTCAAGTACCATGGGATATTTATTATAATGCAAATCATAGTCTTGAGTGTATTTAAGATACCCCAAAACTCTTTTCATTGTCATCCAATGAGTTTTATTGAAATTACTCGTGTACCGACTCAACTTACTAATAGCACATGCTATGTCTGATCATGTACAATTTATTATATACAATAAATATCCCAACACTCTTGCATACTCTAACTGTGAGTCACTTTTACCTTCATTCTTTTGAAGTGCAAAACTCACGTCCAATGGAGTCTTGGCAATATTATATTCTAAATACTTGAATTTGTCAAGTACTTTTTTGATGTAATGAGACTGTGATAATGCCAAACCTTGTGAATTTCTATGAATTTTTATTCCTAAGATCACATCCGCAAATCCAAGGTCTTTCATATCAAACTTGCTCTCAACATTCATTTCGTAGCATTTATGTCAGAAATGTCTCTATTGATGATCAACATATCATCTATATACAAACAAACAATGACTTTGTGATTTGGAGTGTCTTTAATGTAAATACATTTATCACATTCATTTATCTTGAAATCATTTGCCAACATAATTTGGCCAAACTTCGCATGCCACTGTTTAGGTTCTTGATTTAGTCTATAGAGTGACTTTACCAGTTTGCACACCTTCTTTTCTTTACCAGGAATCACAAAACCATCGGGCTATTCCATGTAAATTTCTTCCTCTAATTTTTCATTTAGGAATGTTGTTTTTACATCTATTTGATGGATTTCAAGACCATATACCACCGCCAAGGCAATTAACACCCGAATTGACATTATCCTTGTTGCTGGCTAGTATGTATCAAAGTAAACAAAACCTTCTTTTTGTTTAAGCCTTTTACTACAAGTTTTGTCTTGTATTTGTCAATAGTACCATCTGCTTTTATTTTCCTTTTAAAGATCCATTTAGAACCTAAAGGTTTATTTTCTGGAGGAAGTTCAACCAACTCCCATGTATGGTTGCTTAAGATTGAATCATCTCACTATTGACTGCCTCTTTCCAAAAGGATGAGTCTGAAGATGACATTGCTTCTTTAAATATTTGAGGCTAATTTTCTAAGAGAAATGTTACAAAATCCAATCCAAACGAAGTTGATGTTCTTTGATGTGTACTACATCTTGGATTCTCATCATTATGTACATTCCCACCTGGTTTATCTCGAGGTCGTTTAGACCCCCCACTAGACTGTTCATGTCTAGTTTATACAAATAAATGTGTTCAAGAAGTCAGCATTATCTGATTCAATTATCGTATTTATATTAATATTTGAATGTTCAAATTTATGAACTAAAAACATAAATGCTTTAACACTTTTAGCATATCCTATGAATACGCAGTCCACTTTCTTAGGTCCTATTTTTACCCTTTTAGGCATAGGAACTTGGACTTTCGCTAGACACCCCCACACTTTGAAATTTCAAGTTGGGTTTCCCTCATTTCCATTTTACATATAGAATTGATTGTATCTTACTATGGGGCACTCAATTGAGTATTCGGTTAGCTGTATGGATAGCTTCCCCCCATAAGTTTTGCAATAAACCCAAACTTATTAGTAAGACATTCATCATTTGTTTTAAGGCTCGATTTTTTTATTTCGCAATTTCATTAGATTAAGGTGAATATGGGGCCGTAGTTTGATGGACAATTCTATTCTCTACACATATTTCTGTAAAGGGAGATTCATATTCTCCACCCCTATCACTTCTTATCGTTTTGATCTTTTTCTCTAACTGATTTTCAACTTCTGTTTTATATTGCCTAAACGCATCTATTGCTTCATACTTATTATTTAGAAAATAGACATAAAAATATCTAGTGCAATTGTCAATAAAAGTTATAAAATACTTTTTGCCACCACGAGATGGTGTTGACTTCATATCACAAATGTCAGTATGTATTAAGTCTAAGGGATTGGAATTTCCTTCAACGGACTTATATGGATGTTTAGCATACTTTGATTCCACACATGTTTGATATTTTAATTTATTACACTCAAAATTTGGCAAAACTTCTAAGTTAATCAGTTTTCACAAAGTTTTGTAATTGACATGTCCTAATCGTTCATGCCATAAATCATTAGACTCAAGCAAATAAGAAGAAATAGAACTTTTATTGATTTCAACAATCATTACATTCATCTTAAATAGTCCCTCCGTGAGGTAGACTTTTCTTACGTACAATTCCTCTTTGCTAATTATAATTTTTTTGAAAATAAATACACATTTGAATTCATGTTTGTCAAGAAGTGAAGCGGAAATCAAGTTCTTTATTAACTCTGGTACATAATGGACATTGTTGAGAGTCAACCTTTGCCTGATGTCATTTTCAAGCATACTTTTTCTGTTCCTTCAACTTTTGCAGTTGCAGAGTTTGTAATATAAATCTTCTCTTCGCCTTGAGCCAGAGCGAAGCAGCAAACAACTTTTTATTTGCACAAACATAGCGGGTGGCACTAGAATCCATCCATCATTCTCGAGGATTTCCCACCAAGTTATATTTCGAAAGCATGACACATAGATCATCCATTTCGTTCTTGGATTCAACCATATTTACTTGATCCTTCTTTTTGCATTTCTTTGGGGCACGACAATCTGTAGACTTATGGTCAATCTTTTCATAATTGAAGCATTTCCCTTTGAATTTCTTCTTAGTCTGATTGTTTTGTTGTCCAGTTTTTTTTCGCTTCCTTTAGTTGTTGGGGTCGTCTTCTACAATGTTAGCTCTATTCATTGCAGAATTTCCTTTAGACCTCCTCTCTGCGGCTTTATTGTCTTCCTCAATGTGCAACCTCACAATGAGGTCTTCGACTGTCATCTCCTTTAGTTTATGTTTCAAGTAATTCTTGAAGTCCATCCACAAAGGTGACAACTTTTCAATTATTGCAGCTACTTAAAATGTCTCGTTCACAACCAAACCTATAACAAAGTTCGTGTGAACATTAAGAAATTTTTTAACATGTTCAAATAAGGTATTCACTCAATTTAGACCTTTTGCATAGAGATCGTGGATGATGACTTGCAACTTCTGTACTTGAGAAAAACAGTCTTGCTGTCAATCATTTTGTACTCAAGGAATTGTGCAAAATAGAACTTCTTGGTTCCCGCATCCTAAGTCTTATTTTGTTTTTCCAGTGCATTCCATAATTCTTTAGATGTTTTCATTACGTTGTACAAGTCATCTTAGAGGCTACTTAGGGTGTAATTCCTACACAGGAAATTAGAATGTTTTCATGCCTCTGTTACAACGAATCGCTCCTGGTCCGAAGTTCCTTCAGGCACTTCTAGAGCATCTTCTGAAATAAATCTTTGAAGAAAAAAGGTTGTTAGATAGAAGAACATCTTCTGTTGCCAGTTTTAAAGTCAACTCCAAAAATTTTTTGGGTTTTTCTGCTAGTGCCATAGTGGGTGGCATATTTGTGCGACTGGTTGTTGCAACACTTGTTGCTACCACACTTGTCACACTTTCAACATAACCGTCTGTAGTCATTTTTTCCTATCACAAAAAGACAATCAACTTTAGTATAAAACTATACTTATTACAAGTTCGTAGCAACTTATAAATACCACTTGTTTCTAGTTTAACGATGAAGTTTTTATATCTTCCAATAGTTAATCGAATGAGCTTTAACTTGTGATGAAATTTTTATTTCTTCAAATCACTTGTAAAGTTCAAACAGAGTAAAAAGCATAAAGTTTTAATCTCTAAAATCAAACCATACAGATTACACAGTATTTTCTTAAGATTGTTGTTTCGGATACACAATCTATATGTTGTCAAAACCACTTCAACACAAGTTCAAGATTATATCAAGAACACTTATGAAGTTTTCCAACACCTTTAACGCACCTTCAATATGAACTATCAAAGAGTACAAGTTCAATATGAACTATCAAAGAAGACAAGTTCAATATGAACTATCAAAGAAGTATGTTATTTTATTAAGAAATAAGATGAAACATATGAAAGCCAGGTCCTCTGAATTCACGAAGTGTCCTTAAGAAAATAATATCCCTCAAGTACCCGAGGTTGCGGAATTTTCCTGCCAATATAAAAATGGCTTCAAAAACAGAATGTAGTGGTACCTTAAATGTTCTGATTTTCTTCGAACTCACTCAATGAAAGATGATCACACAGATTTTTTAGAAGAAACACAAGTATTTTTCTTATGCAGAATTTTTCGTACTAAACCTATGAAAAAATGGAGGTTTATATAGCCATGAAGTGTCCCTTCGAAAAGGAGGCAATCGTTCATCCGAAAGGTGTATCATTTTGGAATAGTCATGTCAGACCATTCAAAACAGTATGTCTTTTCCGAACAGTCACAATCATCCAAACAGTCATCCTTTTTTCTCAAAATAGTGTGTCTTTTACTTGAAGAGTTGTGTCCCTTCCGAGCAACCTTTTCAGAGTTTTTGCATGCTTGTGCATGTACATGTTAATGGAGAAAAAATTATTGTGTTTTTTCCTTGGATTTTGGGACTGAATTTTCCCCAAGTTTCAAATAAATTTTGTCCGAAAAATTAATCTCATCAATCCGAAGCCAAATCTGAAGTCGAGCCAAGTGAGTGACGACGACGACGCGAGACACCTTTTGGCTCTTTCCTCACTATCCATGTAGAGTTGTGTTCCTTAATAAGAACACATGAAAGTTTCATTCTCCCACCAATATGGAAGAATCAGTAGATTTTCTTTATTGTGAGCACACTTTTTTTTTAGGTGTGTTTTGAATTTTCCTCCATTAATTTTCTCCATTTTTCATTCACACTTTCAACTTTCACCCAATAGAAAATTCACTTACTTTCAATCACTTTGCGTCTCATAGGCAGATCACTAATTTCCACAGTTGATTAGGTGATTTCATCTCCTCTTTCATTGCTTTTAATCATTTTTACGTAGCAAGGAATCTAGAAACCTCATTTATATATTGTGACTCGTCATCATCTTGTAGAGTAACTAAAAATGCTACCCCTTTGATCTAAAATCAATGATGAAAAATATGTGGACGACTAGAGCCATCGTTGAGATTGAGAAGTTGATATATTAATTGGTAGGCTACTCTCATTGGGATCAACAATATTAAGAAGATTCATTTCAAATGGTATCTTTATCCATAATTGTCACTCCCCTTTTTCGCTCGAGGACCGAGTCGAAAAGATTTTTCCAATTAAAGTGATGGTATTGAATAGGGATTAGTTTATTAACAGATTCGCCACTTGGAATTGAGTTATGGTGTTCCAAGTCACCTTTTGAATCCCTAGTCAAAAGAAAATGACTCTTTGTTGGTCTACGAAAATAGAAGATCGGGTAAGGAATTATGTTGACCGAGGGAAAGGTGTAAGGCATCCCTCGAGTCCCGTGGTTCTAGCACGGTCATTTTATTGACTTTTACTTAACTTAGACTACTTCGATAAACTGTGTTAAGGCCTGATTTCGCTCATTTTTTATTATACTGAAAATAGCTACCTATGTCTTTTATGTTAAATAATTCGGTGGAAAATTAATTCTAAAAAAATATTCTCCAAAGTGTATTATTGCATCCTTGAATTTAAATGTCTCAAAAAGATGCGTATGCTGTATTCTTAATTGAGACGAAAATTTTGAACGTGTCTAAAATTTGCCTAGCGTTAAATTGCATTGGTTTGACTCTTGAAAATTTGAGATCATTTTTGTCTCACATCTTCTCTATTTTAGTTAGACATAAAAATAATAGTATTTTTTATAGCAAAAATAAATTAAAGAATATTATTTTTTATAACCAAAAATAAATTAACTTTGAAATTTTCCTTCTTTTTTCTTTTACTTTAATTAGAAAAATTTATGGCCAAGCAAATATTTCTTATTAATTTTTATCACAAATTCAAATATTTTTTTTTAAAAGCACTGATGAAATTCATCATGAAGATGCCATTTTTTTTTTATATCAAACACACAATTTTAAAATAATATTATAATATAATAACAACTATGCCTGCAAACTATAACGGTAAAACAAATACTTATAAAATAACAATATATTACAAAGACAATTATTCAGACAAATTACAACAATAACAATAATACAATAACTTTCAATTGTACAGTATTACACTTCCTTTTTTTTATTCCCTTTTTTTAAAATTTTTTTAGTGCATGTATACATGAATCCTAAGTTATAATTTGTAACACTATTACAGATTAATTGCATGTCAACTAACACATTTTTTTTTCGCATATCTAAACACCTACTTTAAAAAATCATCTCATTTAAAATTTAAAGTCAATCTAATTAATATTATTTAGAAAACAACAATCGAATTACAGATAAAGACATAAAAATAGAAAACTAAACACACTAAATAATATAAGAAGTCATTGAAATAACTTCATTCATGCTTCGATTTATAATAAAACTTATAAAATTAATAATACGAAATTTGATAGAAACCTGTGCGATGAATTAAACCGTGAAAAAAGCAAGAACATCATCACCGAAAACTCGAACAAGAACCCGACATTAACTAATTGTAACCCTTTTCCTTCTTTTTTTTTTGTCCAGTTTGTGACTTGTGTGCGTGTGTTAAGGAAATAGGAAATGTTGGAAATGTTTTGTTTTTCTCTTACTTTTCCTCTTCTCCCCTCACTATTTTCCTTTTTTTTTTCTTTTCATTTCCCCTGTTTTATTTCACCTTTTGTCTAAGTTTTTGGTTGTGTCTGCCTTTTTTTTTTCGTGTGTGTTGTGTTATATAGAGATGTAGGAGGGGGGAGTTGAGGGAGTTGAGAAAAATTAGGGGGTGGTTGGGGTAGGTATTTTAAGGATAAAGACCCCCCCCCCCCCCTTTTTTTTAATAAATAAATAAATTATATAAATAATAAAAAAAAAATATTAACTAACTAATTTTTTATACTTAAGAAAAATATAATAAAAATATAACTAACTTAAAATAAAATATAATTAAGAGAAAATAAAATTACTAGCTTATTTATAAAAATTTAAATTAAAAGAAAAATATTTTTTTGAAAAGTTTTCATAAAAATAAAAATATCTTAAAATGTAACTTTATTTTTTGAATGTTTTTTTTCCTCCCAATTTTTAAAATGAAATCTACTTAAAAAATGAAATAAGAACTAAAGATAATATTTTGACATATATAAATATTTAATGTCAAAAATAGGTTAAAACTCGGGAGGGTAAAAAATCACGTGTCTATATTTTGCCCCTCTTTGTGTGAAATCTCAAAGAGTTTTCATACAAAGAAGTAGACAAAGAAATGATTTTTGATCCTCCGATTATTCGATAAATGAGGATAAAAATAGAATAAAAGATGTGACCGAGTCCTGATTTTGGACCGCCTACATATCCCGGGTTTTAAGGGAATCAGGTTATATGTAGTTCAAAAGTAAAAAGTGAGAGAAAGAGATAAAGGTCGAGTGAGATTCCGTCGAGTTTCTGGCTTCTGATTTTCTTCTTTTACATTGAAATGAATAACAAAAAATAAAATGAAGATACAAGCGAAAGATCCTATCTATGCTACTTTTCTGGAATCTTGACTTGAATCTTCATGACTTCTCAAATGGTGAGATAGTCATTATTCTGAGTTGAACTTGAAACACGAAATGTTCCTTCTCGTTGGCTTTTGGCATTAAAGAGGAACTTGATAATTGATTTATTCTTCAAACTTTCCTATGACTTGAACTTGACAATCTTCACCCTATTTTTCAGGCGGGCTCCTGAACTTGCAACTGATAATGTTCACCGTATTCTTCAAACGGACTCCTGATTTGCTACTTCTTCACCCTGTTGTTCAGGCAGACTCCTGGACTCAAAGTAAACAGTAAAATAGAAAAATAAAATCTCATTCTTCAGGAGGGTCCTGAGTATAAAATAAATTCTCATTCTTCAGGAGGGTCCTGAGCAAAAAGTAAAATCTACTAAATTCGAACAAAATTTTGCCCCAGTTTGTACTTAGAAAATGATTCGACTAAAAGGTACGTCTTATAGGAATCAAGAGGAATGACTCGACTAAAAGGTACGTCTTATAGGAATCTAGGGTAATGACTCGACTAAAAGGTACGTCTTATAGGAATCAAGGAAATGAGTTGACTAAAAGGTACGTCTTATAGGAATCAAGGGAATGAGTCAACTAAAAGGTACGTCTTATAGGAATCAAGGGAGTGACTCAACTAAAAGGTTCGTCTTATAGGAATTAAGGGGATGACTCGACTAAAACGTCTGTCTTATAGAAATCACGGGGAGTGACTCGACTAGAAGGTTCGTCTTATAGGAATCAAAGGAGTGACTCAACTAAAAGGTTCGTCTTATAGGAATCACGGGGAGTGACTCGACTAAAAGGTTCGTCTTATAGGAATCAAAGGGATGACTCGACTAAAATGTACGTCTTATAGGAATCACGAGAAGTGACTCGACTAAAAGGTACGTCTTATAGGAATCAAAAAAATGACTCGACTAAAAGGTACATTTTATAGGAATTAAGGAAATGACTCGACTAAAAGGTACGTCTTCTAAGAATCAAGAGAGTGACTCAACTAAAAGGTACGTCTTATAGGAATCAAAGGGGCTAACTCAACTAAAAGGTTCGTCTTATAGAAATTAATGGGAAATGACTTGACTAAAAGGTTCGTCTTATAGGAATCACAGGGAGTGACTCGACTAAAAGGTTCATCTTATAGGAATCAAGGGGATAACTCGACTAAAAGGTACGTGTTATAGGAATCACAGGAGTAACTCGACTAAAAGGTACATCTTATAGGAATCAAGAGAAATGACTCGACTAAAAGGTACGTCTTATAGGAATCAAGGAGAATGACTCGACTAAAAGGTACGTCTTATAGGAATCAAGGGGATGACTCGACTAAAAGGTACTTCTTTTATGAACCAAGGGAGTGACTCAAATAAAAGGTTCGTCTTATAGGAATCAAGGGGATGACTCGACTAAAAGGTACGTCTTATAGGAATCACGGGGAGTAACTCAACTAAAAGGTTCATCTTATAAGAATCAAAGGGATGACTTGACTAAAAGGTACATCTTATAGAAATCACAAGAAGTGACTCGACTAAAAGGTACGTCTTATAGGAATCAAGAAAATGACTCGACTAAAATTTACGTCTTATAGGAATCAAAAGAATGACTCGACTAAAAGGTACGTCTTATAGGAATCAAGAGAGTGACTCAACTAAAAGGTACGACTTATAGGAATCAAAGGGGATGACTCAACTAAAAGGCATGTCTTATATGAATCAAGGGGATGACTCAACTAAAAGGTTCATCTTATAGGAATCAACGGGAAATGACTTTACTAAAAGGTATGTCTTCTAGGAGTGATGGTTCAAGTTAGGAAGTGCTTCACCTAACAAATGAAACTTGAATTATCCATATTAGGAAGTGCGTCTCCTAGGGGTTAAATTTTTACCATAATTTGATTATCAAACTTGTGCAGCAACATTGCTTTCTGCATCTGTGGAAATGAGGCATTGCAGCCCTTGATATTTATGCTCTGATGTCCTTAATTTGAAGGTAACATGTTTTCTGCTTCATCAAAGAAAACTTGTGAGTTCAAAAACTGGTGGCAGGTTTGTGGCTTTAGCTTCCGTGGCGATCACTCTTGCTCTCGTCACATTTAACCTTGCTTCCAACCATTAGCATCTGTCACCGACTTGCTGCATCATTGACCCAAACTTAGATTATTATAAGGGACTCTGAAACAAATACAGTATCTTTGCTTTGCCATGCTCCTCAAATAAACCCTTCAAACCTTGGTATTTCTATGAGTTTCCAGACTCGTCTGTTGACAAAACTTTTTTGCATGCATTATTTCGGCTCACAATCATGTCTTTTTCATGTGTTGCCTTTTTGTATTGCTTTGTGCAATTGAAGAAGCTGGTAGCCAGTTTTGAAATCTTTTCTCACTTGTTATGACACGGACTCGACTCAAGGACACGAGAAAAATGACAATAATTTTTATCTAATGACAAAATACCAAAAAAATCAAAAATAGAAAAAGAAAGAAAAGGGAAAAACAATAGGTATCTTTTTTTTTTTTAAACGACAAAAGAAAACTTATTTAGGTGTGGTAACCGAATCCAGCAATCATGACATACATTTTGAATTAAATAACCTGATCTACCCACACTAATCATTACAACTTTTGTCCACTTATTGAGTTTGAAATGAAATCAATCTTGAATATGCTCCCTCTAGATTACAATCCTCCTTCGGCTAGTGGCACCTTAATGGGTTTTTGCCAACGCCTATCTCATTTTTATTTCTTTCTCAGCTCACTTTCGCCTTATGGTGCCCAAAAGGGTTTTCACCATTAAGACTCTCTGATTTTTACTCATTCATTTTTTCATCTTTTTTTTAAAATAATGCCCAAATACGAAACATCATGTACTCATAACATATTTAGCCTTGACATTCTCAAAGATCGATCTGAAGGTATTTCTTTGGTTGTAACTTGGCTTTTGGAAAGGGTTAGAAAGGAAGGTCGGCATGAGGCTCAAAAATTTACATAACATTAGGTGAAACATACAACTTTTGGAATCGATTTTTTTAAGGAAATAAAATTTGCCCCAATTTTATTTCATTCTAGGTAATTTGAATTTTTTTTTGGTTGGATCGAACCCCAGAGTAGGGCTGCCTACGTATCTTGTCACAGTAAGAATCAGATCAAATGAAGTTCAGGACATTTCTTTTGCTTGAATTTGGATTTTTGATTGATTTTTTTTTTGCAACTCTTTTTTTTTTACTCCATTTTTCTTGATATTTTTTTTTGACTTTTTTAAATTCTATTTTGATTCCAAAAGAGGGGTACGAAAGAAAATAACACTAAAGCTCAAAAGGGGTAACAAAGGATGATACAACATTTGGGTAGTAGAATGAAATATCTTCGTCATATCAATCCTTAAAAACACAAGTATATAACATGTAATATGAGAGTAGAACATGAAGATCATACGCATCTTTTTCAACATTGATCGTGACTAAGCTCATGCACTTGCGTCACTTCTTTTAAGCTTGTGAAAGATACATGTCCACTTATATTGTATTTTTTTCTCGATGGGTGACTCATGCACTTTTGGAGCTAATTTCCTTTTGTTTTTCCTTATAGTGGATACTATATCCTCCGATCGACCCCATTCAAAATTCTTGAATTGAATCTTCTAATCGATGATCAAGTTATTTCCTGATTCACAAAGTGATTGGCTCAATACATTCAAATAAGGTTGTAACTATCTCACCAAATACCTGAACACTTTACTTATTTTCTTAAATGTTTTTTCCTTTCAAATCTATCCTCTTTTCAAATATTTCAGGATTACATTGGATTTAAAGATCAGTCTGTGAATTCAACATGCATTTCACTTCTCTAGAATCACCATAGAAAGAGAGTTCTAAAGAAGAAGAAAAAGACAACAAAATAATATATAATAAAAAATAAAATAAAAATAAAAAGAACACATATTTGTTGACCAAAAGATAGAAGGATTTGAATGAAAATTATAATAAAATAAGATAAGATATATCTCAAATTCCAACCTTGAAATAATTCGAGTAGTAGAAAGAAAACAAAAAAGAATACCAAAAATCCTTCCTCGTGGGGAGCAGATTGACTTTTAAATTGTCGAACTTAATATTTTAGCCATTGAATTGCACGTCGGCCTTAATGGAGTCTCCACAATCATTGCTACATCATTTTTTTTTCTTTTTGAACTCGATCATTTTGAATTTATCACCTCAAACTCTCTCCAAAGTAAGCCATCAACAATTTCTCTTTTCCCCTACTCCTCTTCATTGATTACAAAACTTTTTCATATGAGTCAAAGGATCACCATGACCCTCGTACATGTCCAACTTTGGTGTTATGGAGTTTAGAGGCAAGTGAACATTGAAACATGTAAAAATCCTTGTGAGAACTCTTTTTTTTTTCTCTCAGTATTTGCATGTTTCTCATATTTTGCTCCAAACTTCTCACTTTTCAGATCATTTCTTATTATTCCTCATTTCTAACAATTTACACCAACTCATCTCAGACCTTATATCATTTTTTGTGGGTCATCTTACTTGTTCTTTGAACATGGTGTTGTATTGGTGAGATGCCAACTTAGCCACAAACCAACCACCTTAACACTATTTTGATTTTGGAGAAAATTAATGTGTCAGAGTTCAAAATTTTTCTTTTAAAGACCATCGAATCCATGAAGAACTACCTACGTATCTCATTAAGATGAGAATCAGGTGTGCGTGGTTTTTGAAATATAGGTCGTGCAAAACTAAGCCTCAAGACCCCTAAAGGTTCACGACTGTTAAGATTTATATATATATATATATATATATATATATTGTAAAAACTTAGCCTCATGATCCCTAAAGATTCAGGGCTGTTAAGATTTATATATTTTTATTTATTTTGTAAAAGCTTAGCCTCATGATCCCTAAAGATTCCAGGCTATTAAAATATATATTTTTATTTTTATTTTTGTAAAAATTTAGCCTCATGATCCCTAAAGATTCAAGGCTATTAAGATATATATAAATATTGGACCGGATAACTAGAAAAATAATTATAAAGATAATCATATTTTCAAAATATTACCCAATAAATCTATGAATAATTTTTCAAAAGATAGGGTCGTAACCTGAGGAGGACTTCCTACGTATCCCACTAAGATGTGAGAATCAGACCCTCGTAGTTCATAAAGACCGTGAAACTATGTTACTAAAATTTTTCCTTTCTTTGAAAAATGATTCACTAAATGTGAGGGTAATTTAATCTCTTGAATTTTTAAAGTTGCCTAAAGCCAGTCAACAAACAAATACCCTTCCAAACAAATGTCAAAGAGCACGTAGGATGAACATGTTGGTCTTTATAAAGTAGGTCACCTGTCCTAGATAGACCCGACCCCTGTGTCGAGTCCCGCTAAGTCAAATGCAAATGATGCAAATAAAGCGGCACCTAATAGGGATAACCAGATTCTGAATTTTCAGTTCTTCTAAGTTTAAGTCTAATAGGGATAGGTGTCTAGACTGGCTTACCTGAGCGGACACTCGAGCTGGGGAGGGACAACTTGGTCGGTAGTAGGGCAATACTGCCTTCGTTGCTGATCCGAACCCCGCCTAACAAGTGTGACTATAATCCTTCACCGGGTGCCTTGACACTCCGGCTATCTCAAAAAGAAAGTAGGATGCATGCACTACATTCCTTCTATCCTATTTCAGAGACTCAGAGAGGGTGCGCAAGAGAAGACAGTATATAATACAGTTCAATCAATATCAAAGCGGTAAATAAGCGACAAGTAGCACATAAGGACAACAAACACAATATCAACAATAATTAAAGCAAGTATAAGTCAATATAAAAAGCTCGAATTCTTATTATTCCCCAGCGGAGTCGCCAAAGATGTCACAACCCTTTTTCGCTCGAAGACCGAGTCGAAAAGGGTTTTCCAATTAAAGTGACGGTATTGAATAGAGATTAGTTTATTAATAGAGTCGTCACTTGGAATTGAGTTATGGTGTTCCAAGTCACCTTTTGAATCCCTAGTCAAAAGAAAATGACTCTTTGTTGGTTTACGAAAACAGAAGACCGGGTAAGGAATTCTGTTGACCGAGGGGAAGGTGTGAGGCATCCCTTGAGTCCTGTGGTTCTAGCACGGTCGCTTTATTGACTTTTACTTAACTTAGACTACTTCGATAAATTGTGTTAAGGCCTGATTTCGCTCATTTTTTATTATACTTTAAATAGCTACCTATGTCTTTTATGTTAAATAATTCGGTGGAAAATTAATTCTAGAAAATATTCTTCAAAGTGCGTTATTGCATCCTTGAATTTAAATATCTCGAAAATATGCATACGACGCATTCTTAATTGAGACGAAAATTTTGAACGTGTCTAAAATTTGCCTAGCGTTAAATTGCATTGGTTTGACTCTTAAAATTTTGAGATCATTTTTGTCTCACATCTTCTCTATTTTAGTTAGTCATAAAAATAATAGTATTTTTTATAGCAAAAATAAATTAAAGAATATTATTTTTTATAAACAAAAATAAATTAACTTTGAAATTTTCCTTCTTTTTTCTTTTACTTTAATTAGAAAAATTTATGGCCAAGCAAATATTTCTTATTAATTTTTATCATAAATTCAAATATTTTTTTTAAAAAGCACTGATGAAATTCATCATGAAGATGCCATTTTTTTTATATCAAACACACACTTTTAAAATAACATTATAATATAATAACAACTATGCATGCAAACTATAACGGTAAAAAAATACTTATAAAATAACAATATATTACAAAGATAATTATTCAAACAAATTACAACAGTAACAATAATACAATAACTTTCAATTGTACAGTATTACACTTCTTTTTTTTTTATTCTCCTTTTTTAAAAAAACTTTTAGTGCATGTATACATGAATCCTAAGTTATAATTTGTAACACTATTACATATTAATTGCATGACAACTAACACAATTTATTTTTTCCGCATATCTAAACACCTACTTTAAAAAATCATCTCATTTAAAATTTAAAGTCAATCTAATTAATATTATTTAGAAAACAACAATCGAATTACAGATAAAGACATAAAAATAGAAAACTAAACACACTAAATAATATAAGAAGTCATTGAAATAACTTCATTCATGCTTCGATTTATAATAAAACTTATAAAATTAATAATACGAAATTTGATAGAAACCTGCGTGATGAATTAAACCGTGAAAAGAAGCAAGAACACCATCATCAAAAACTTGAACAAGAACCCGACATTAACTAATTGTAACCCTTTTCCTTTTCTTTTTTTTTCGTCCAGTTTGTGACTTGTGTGCGTGTGTTATGGAAATAGAAAGTGTTGGAACTGTTTTATTTTTTCTCTTACTTTTCCTCTTCTCCCCTCACTATTTTCCTTTTTTTTTTTTTCATTTCCTCTGATTTATTTCACCTTTTATCTTAGTTTTTGATTGTGTCTGTCTTTTTTTTTTTTTTTTTTTTCCGTGTGTGTTGTGTTATACAGAGATGTAGGAGGGGGGAGTTGAGGGGGAAGTTGAGGGAGTTGAGAAAAATTAGGGGATGGTTGGGGTAGGTTTTTTAAGGACAAAGATCCCTTTTTTTTTTTAATAAATAAATAAATTATATAAATAATAATAACAATAAAATAATATTAACTAACTAATTTTTTAAACTTAAGAAAAATATAACTAACTTAAAATAAAATATAATTAAAAGAAAATAAAATTAATAGATTATTTATAAAAATTTAAATTAAAAGAAAAAATACTTTTTGAAAAGTTTTCATAAAAATAAAAATATCTTAAAATGTAACTTTATTTTTTAAATATTTTTTTTTTCACAATTTTTAAAATAAAATCTACTAAAAAATGAATAAGAACTAGAGATAATATTTGACATAAATAAATATTTAATATCATAAATAAATTAAAACTCGAGAGGATAAAAAATCACTTATCTATGTTTTATCAAAAAGTAACTTCCAATCAAACTCATTTCAATGTCTATCTACAACGAAAGTAGTCTGACCCATAACTCAATTTTTATTATAGGTTGTCATTTAAGCACAAAGGAGATAATTTTGTTGCATGAATGTACTCCCTTTATTTTCTTTTTATTTATCACTAATTTTTTAATCAAAATTTTACCTTTACTTATCATTTTTGATAGAACAAAAAAAGATAATTTCTTTTTTTCTATTTTACCTTTGATATTAATTATTTTTCTCCAAATTAATTTTAAATATAATATAAATATCATTTAATAAAATTATTATAATAAAATAATCATATTATTCTTTTTAATGATGGGTCTAAGTAAAAGCGAACCGTGGGAGTAACAAATGGCTGGTTCTTTTATACACCTAACATCTTTGTCACGTGCACACCATCCCCTCTTAACTAATTTCTAATCACTAGAGGCAAATGGATGCATCGACGTATTTGGGCGAATTGAAAATGAATTGAATTGGAGTTCATCAATGTAATATGAGTAAAAATTGAATTGAATAAAATTATTTTAAATTATTTTAATTTTTTAAAGTCACATTTGGGAGATTTTTAATATTTAATTATGATCAAGTAATATGTATTTTTAAGATTAATTATTTAGTTAGATATAAACATCTGATGCAAATATAGATTTACCATTCAAAGAGTTATTATTATCCTATATAAGAAGTGGGAGTGGAGCTGCACTCCACTTCGTCGACATCCCTGCTTGTTGACCTTTCACCTGCTTGCTTAATGATTTTACTATATTAGTCCTTATTTATTATTATATATTAGAAAATTAATAATATTTAATAAAAAGAGTAAAATAAATATTTATGGCATGTCTGTTTCAGCTGCTTCAACTGTAATTTTACTATATCACTCTTAATTGATTATTATAAATCATTTAAGCATTAAAAATTTAATAATATTTATAAAAAGGGTCAAATAGACATAAAATGATAAATTAACTTTTGATGTTCTCTTATGTAATAAGAGGGAGTATGAGCAGCTTCACGACGTGCTGCTTGCCGTCCTTCAATTATAATTTTACTATATCACCCCTAGTTAATTATTATAAATCATTTAAGTATTATAAAAAATTAATACTATTTAACATTAAATTAACTTGATGTCTTATATAAGGTCAAAGTTGGTCATCACAATCATGGGAGGAGGGTCTCACGATCGCGATGATTAAACCCGATTCGATCTATAGAAATAACTCATTGCGATCGCGATACCATCACCACGTGAAAGTGATGAAGAAGATTGTCAAAGTCTGTGATTGCAATACATGTTATGCTATTGCAATGAAGGGACCTAATTGCACTAGAAAACCGCCTCGACAGCTTTAGGTCTTATAGAATTAGTCCCTATTGAACCTTCAGATTTTTTTGGGACTCCATAGAAATAAAATAGATATGCTAGTAGGGTTTGTCGTCACTGCGTCTTGAGCCGGGAGTCTAATGAAAACAGTTTCTCTATTTCTTCGTAGGTAGTGGTATGAATTGCATACATTCTATCCTCCTCAGACCCACTAGGTGAGAAATCACTGGGTATGATGTTGTTGTTGATGCTAATAGGCTCCGGACTCAATGAAATCATCAAATTTTTGTAAAAAGATCATTACAACAAATTAGCCCCCGGGTCCCCTCTTAAGCTAATATCACTAGATTTTGTCTAAAAAATCAAAACAAAATATAAATGCTAGGGGCCCGAACTAACTATGCTACGAAATCAAAATAGATATTTTAGATCTAATGAAATAAACCAAATCATTATCCGACGCTCGGATCACAAAATTATCGATCAAAGTCAATAAATCACTTTATAAAAGCCATTAAGAATCTCGAACTCACTCAAATCAGGCCGAACACATCAAGGACCATGCCAATAGCAACTATGAAAAAGGAAAAAAATGATCAAAATATTGAAAAAGGTAAGAATTAGAACTATAGTTGTTCCATACACTTTCGTCAAACCTTAAATTTTCAAGTTTCTAGATTTACTTCTCCACTTCAAAACACATTTGGACCCCTCAAGGACCATGTCTCCTTTCCCCGTAAGTTATATAATATTTAAAACCTACATAAAATGTCACATGGTAAAAAAGTTCAAATAATCAAGATGATTGATAGGTCATTACAAAACAACAAACATTAAGTACTTGCAAAGTTCATTGCTTACAATGATTCATTACGAAGAACAACATACTAGACATGTTTCTTTTTTGGGATCAACTATATGAAAGTTTCTATTTAAGGACTCAACTGATTAGCTAGTAAAGTTGAAGAACTAGCCCCATTCATTTTAGGAACAGATGTTGGATTACTGCACTTTTTGGTCACTTGGTTCAAATGATCATCAAATTCTTCAATCCTTTGGAGCAAATTCAGAAGGCGACTCAAAATCATCTGAATTACCTTCAATAGATTTTCCTTTCTCCTTTTTTTTTTCTTCCTTCTTTTTCATCTTCATATAATTTCGAAGTGCAGCTGGGTGTTTGGCCTCCAGAAAATGGTGGACCACTGATTCAACACTAATTGAGAAAATGATAATTGCAATCTCAATTCCACATAAAATAGAAAGCTCATTTGCTTTCTTACACAAAGAGTTTTGCATCTTTGATATTTTCATGTCCTCAGCACGAGAATTCTTTTTTTCCATAGCTACAGCAAGAGTAGATCGAAAAATACAATAATTTTTTGCTCTATAGAAGAAACTTGAACTGGAATGAGTACATGCTCAACCCAAATGTGAAAAGCCTCTCTTATAATTTGATAACATGATTTTACCTCATTTCATTTGTGAATTTTCTTAGATGTCAAAATTTTTGAGTTTAGTGTAAACATCTACTTTATTAAATGAAAAATTACTCATTTCATATTTTAACAATTTTTTCTTCTATTTATGTCTTTTATTTAAATTGGCAGGAAGACATACTAAACTTACAAAGAAATCATTATATATATTTGGATTAGAAAATAGTTATAAACTTTGTTATTCAGTATGAATGATTGGCAACTACTTTAAATATGTTAGATAGTGTCATAAAGTTTTTCTTTATTCTAAAAAAATTTGCTAGCTAAAAGATTTGCCTATCCTTTTTTCATCAATTATCTTTAATTGAGTGGATCACTGCAATAAAACTTATATAAGGGGCACAAACATAGTTTTAAATCCAGAGTGTAGGTGAGTGTAATTACACATAACTAGTATATGTTAGTGTAATTTTCATATATAGTAAAAATTACCTCAATCTTCATCTTTTAATTAAATTGCCAATTTAAAAAGTCAAAGCAAATAAATAAAAAGGAAACTAAATAAATTCTAGTGACATGTCTAACTAATTAGTAATTTCATTTTTCCCATGACTCATAAATTGAGTTTGGGATGGCATTTATACCCAGTATCACTAATAGGTACACCAAATCTTTACCTACTAATTTTTAAATGAAAAATATAAAAAGTCTTATGAAATATAAAGTAAATACATGAAGAATAGAGAGAAGAGAGGGTAATTGTTATTTCTCTTGAGGGATGAATCACAATGAAGGAAAATTCCTTTATTTATAGGGAAAAACTAACCTTGAGGTTTGTAATTTTTCCATAAATAGGCATACACAATAAATGGTAAAGTAGGTATTCACTATATATGGTAAAGTAGACATTCACTATATATGACACATTTATAATACTCCCCCTTGAATATCTAATTGATAGATAATACACATATATGTTGCCTTATTAAAAACCTTACAAGGAAAATTCAATGGGACAAAACCTCGTAAGGAAAAAAGAGTACAACACGTATTAACTCCCCGTAATGATAACATCCTTAAATCTTTGCATCCCGATCTTGTGCACCATCTTCTTGAAAGATGCTATTGGAGGAGACTTGGTTTTTAAATCAGCCACATTTTCACTTGAACGAATCTGTTGCACGTTAATATCACTATTCTTTTGTAGCTCATGTATGTAGAAAAGTTTTGATGAAGTGTGCTTCGTTCTATCTCCTTTTATGAATCCTCCATTAAGATGTGCTATCCCTGTGAAAAATTATGGGCACAATGTCATATTTCAAACCACATTTTTCTCGAATGAGATGTATCATGGACCTTAACCATACACATTCTCGGCTAGCTTCATGAATAGCTATTATCTCATCATGGTTCAATGAAGTGGCTACGATAGACTGCTTTATATATCTCCAAGATATGACAGTATCCTCGCATATGAACACATAGCCTGTTTGAGATCGAGATTTATGCGAGTTAATTAAATATCCAGCATCAGCATAATCAATAAGATTGAGACTGCAATCTTTATAATAATATAAGGTTATATATTTGATGCAAAACTATACCTTACTAACAAATTAATCGAAAAGGCTATATCAGGCCTTGCAGTATTTGCAAGATATATTTTGTCAAGTGACAATATTCAACATTTCATGTGTGACATCTTTAAGTGTGTGACTACAAATCAAATAAGTTTTCACTACCAAGATACACTCTTTCATGTTACTTGATAAATGTTTCTACGCCAGCATGCTTAAATAAATGTAGAATTCAGATCCTTATAATCTTTCATAATATTACGCCAATATTGTGTCAAAGATATTGATGATATATCATTTCGTATCGGTTCACAATGCGACATAACATTTTGAGATCTCATTACTTCATTATTTTCAGGTACCTGAACCTCTCCTAAGATTTCATGAAGTATTATGTCGTAGGCTCTTTAAGAGCACATTGCCTTCTTATTATGATTATTTGCTCCTTATCCTTTTCAAGGATTATTTCATTTGAAACCGATTGGTATACTATGCTTCATGCATGTATAGACTTTGTCCTTTAGGGACACAAAATAGGAGCACTTGCAACTTAATATGAGATGCTTTCGGCATTTGACTAGAATTATCTTTTGAAGAGGATCTGATGATAATTCCTAATATATTTCTTTGCTGCTTATAATCTCCCCTTATGTTAGGAAAACTAACATACATCCTCCATCTTCTTTGAGGAATCCACCTTTGTGCATTATGGTATATTCATTAATCGTATACCGCACAATAAAACTATTAGATGGATAGTGTGTGGTTCCTAACTCAAAACCAACTTTGAGAGGGAATTAATCATAATTTATTAGTCTGATGCATACAAGTGCTATTGTATGCAACATATTATATTTCAGACCAACACATGAAGCTTTGTTCTTATTAGCAATGGTTTAGTTATTTATCGAAGACATTCAATGTCAAACCATTATCATCAAGATGAATTGTCTTGATTGCACAATATGAAAATTATGCTCTTGACTCAATTTTATTGAGAAAATAATTTTATGAATGTCAAACTGCAGGTTGACGATAAATATATATAATGATCATGTTATTGATGCATCTTAATAGATAACATGATAGGTGAACGGGCCCTTATTCACCTTTTATATTTTTCAAATTTTAAGGAATTCAATTCCAAAATTAGTTGGTCCAACCAACGTATCATGAGAACAAGCAAAATTAAAGTTCATGAAGAATTTTTGAATTCTTCAATATATGTTTAATACTCAATATGCACATCTTCGGAATGTCATAATCGTTCATGTCAACTTAATTGTACTAGTAAACTCCAAGTTTACTATGACATGTGTATTTTACTTTAGTAAACTTCTTGTTTACTGTGACATGAATTTTGTATCAATAAATAATAAATTCTTAGTTTATTATGGCATATGATTTTATCATGCTTGAGTAACTTTTCATATTCATGCTTCTTACCACAGTAACTTGAAGATATTCAATCTTCCAATTATTCTATCTTTTTTAGAGGTGGATTGTGATATCTTCACAGCAAAGAATACGTTCAAGTGTATATACAGTCACATTCACCCCAGGGTATAGATCTGTATTTATAATAATCAAAATTCTTATTCTCAGGAATAAAATATAATTATGCCTTAAGCGTATCAAATTATGATAGCTACCACAAAAGCAAATTGAGGCATACATATGATTTATTGCTACCATATTCAATTCAAGGAATGGAGCATATTTAATGGCACATGTTTCATGAATTTTCACCAAACACCCATTATTTTGCCTTATCCATCATAATATCATCAATATGGGGCATTGAGATTCAAACTCAACGTCTTATCCATATAAAGGCGTCTTAGGCATAAATCGATGGGACTTGAACCCAAGATATTAATATCCCTTTTGATAATATTGTTCTTGAGGAATAAATTTAAAACATAAATGGTTACAAACTATTTTTTTCCTCAAATCCAACAATAATTATATTATTAATAGCAAAAGATAAATAGTATAAGGAATTACTAACCTTGAAATTACTTTAGATTTATAATCTCACCTTGTTTGGCAGAGTCTCATGCTGATAACGTGTTATGAAATATAAAGTAAATACATGAACAATAGAGAGATAAGAGAGTAATTCTTATTTCTGTTGAGGGATGAATTACAATGAAGAAAAATCCCTGTATTTATAGGGAAAAACTAACCTTGGGGTTTGTAACTTTTTCATAAATAGGCATATACAATAAATGGTAAAGTAGGTATTCATTATAAATAGTAAAGTAGACATTCACTAAATATAGTACATTTATAACAAAAAGTAAATTTTACAGAAGTGAAAATAAGTCTTACACCAAACTTATCACAAAATTTAAATGTACGAAAATGAAAAATATAATCCAAAAGATAGGTAACATAGGAGCAAACTTCTAAGAGACAAAGATATGATTCAAAAGGTACTACACTATCCAAGAAAACTGAAAGACATGAAATATAAAATATAGAGAAGCTTGGATGTTGTTGTTGTTATTTTATGGGTACAAATTTTGTGTATTTTAATACGAACTTCAACACTAAGTTCAAGAGCAACTTTCAATAACTATAGTAAAATTTAACAATTTCAAACACAAGTTCAAATGAATGATCAAATGAAATATTAAAATGAAGTTTATATCAACTTTAAGAAATGAAGATGAAGTAGAAAATATAGAATCAAGTCCACCGACTTCACGGTGTGTGCTTAAGGAATTTATTCTCCTCAAGTACCCTGGGTCAATGGAATCTTTCCTCCCAGGATAAAATGATTCACTTTCAAAAAATAGCCATACCACAAATTTTCTAAAACTTCAGACTCATTCAATGATTTGATGATCTCACGAGAGTTTTTAGATAAAGAAGATTGTTTTTCAACTCAAAATCATATATTTTCCTGAGAAAAAGTTTGGGTATTTTGATAACTCCCAAACTACAGCTCTCGTAAGAGTGTAAGCGATCGCTGTCAAATATAGAACCCAACTGGATTGGGTGTCGAATCCCACAGGAAATACTTGGTCACTAAGTGTTGCAACTATTAGTAGACTTTTGGTTGAAAATTCTACGGAAAGGGGGGATTGAATTATGGCATGAATTAATGTGCACAAAGTAACGACTAAAACGATTTGTGTAGTAAGCTTTAATAACAGAGAATGATAAGTTAGGGTTATGTCCACCTTATGAGTTCTACGTGTCTATTAACTATGAGTAATGCGGAATTTAAACATGCATGCACTTATAGAGGTTCGTATTCTAATGGTAAATCCTAGTGTCTCTCGACCATCCAGGATTATTTCACTTTAACTCTCTCGAGCTTAAAGTGTATAACTAACGGTACAAACTCTCCACGAGGTTAATCCGGTTAAGGCATTAGCGTGTAAACAGGGGTTGGTAGGCCTATTTCCTTTCACACTCTCTTTTCCAAACATGTAACTTTTCTCTCGAACAAGTTAATGCTATAATGGCGTATTCTATATGTTTGCAACCACAAGAATTTTAATTAAAACAAAGAGAGTAATGATATAAGTAGCATGCGCATCAAGAATTCACAAACTCATAGTAATAAATAGTATATCAAAAGGCTTTCATAACCCTAACAGAGAAGTTTAGCTACTCATGAGTGCAACGAAGATCAACGAAGACATCATCATCATACCAAAGTTATAGCAATCTCACGATGAAGATGAATTTGCGTCAATATGAGAATGACGTGATTTCCTCACTAGCCGTTCTTGTAGCGTTTTTCTCTGTCTAAAGTTACAGAAATTATAACGTAAATAATACTAATGTCGAATGAAAGGAAAATAGACTGAATAATGATAATCAATGCTGAAAAATTCAGCAAATAGGGTTTTTATAACATCCTTGTCCTAGTCCTACTAGGTTACTGCTGCACCCCTAAGTATTAAGAAATACTGATTTTGCCCAGGATAGATTTTCCATGCATCACATTTAGTCCACAAGCTTCCAAAAGCTGCCTTCCTTCTCACGTGAAGTTTCCTTTGCTGCCCAAAGGTCCACAAAGTGCTGAAATCTTCATCATTAATACCTGAAAACATGCTAATCACGTTGGTTAGCTCACTTACAGGAAAATGGACTAAAAGTGCAGGAATTATATATTTTGTCCTTAAAACTTGGCTAAAATATGGGTAAATTTTGGTGCTTTAGGCGTGTAAATACGCCCAATATCATATTTATAGCCATAAGGTGTCCCTTCAGAAGTATGTAATGGTTCACCAAAAGAGACAACTTTTCCATGCCACTTGTGCCCGGTCTGCGCTGGACCTGCGCCACACCTGAGGCCGCAGGTGACATTTAGCACATTTCAGCGAGGTTTGCATTGCACCTGCGCCCGCAAGTCACCAAGTGCTATGTCTCTTGCCTTAACAGACCACGTCCCTTCGAGGTGCATTGTGACTGCGTCTGAAATGCATCCACAAATGGTGAAAAATATTTTTATTGAATTTCTGGATTAAAAATTCACTTATTTCAAGTTTCGAATAAATTTTATCCAAAAAATTAATCACTCGATCATTTTTCAAATCCAAATTTAAAGTCGAGTCAGGCGAGCGACGTTGATAACGCGAGACATCTCTTATTCTTGCCTCACTATCCACATGAAGAAGTGTTTCTCAATATAAACATAAGAAAGTTTCCTTCTCCCACCAATGTGGGAGAACTTTACTTCCTTAAGTGAAAGTTCACTTTGTTAGCCTCCCAAGTCTATGTCTTAATAATGACAAACTAACAAGTGTATCTTTTTAGGACATTAAAGAATACTAATATTGTAAAAAATAAAGAAATCCAGCTCCAGGAATAGAACCTCAGAAATGGAAGGACATCCACAGTATCCAAGCTAAGTCAATCACAATGAGAACAAATGAAAGGAGAATCTCATCCCCAAATGTTACAGAAAATCGATTCAAGTTATTGGAAGATAGAAGAGTATCTCATCAAAGATATGAAGGATCACAACATTCAAACTGTATTGCAAGCAGATCACAATCAAATATCATGGAAGAAGGATCATAATTCCAGAATCGCGGCAGACCAAATCAACCAATAAGAGAAGATCACGAGAACATTTGGAAAGGCATCAATCTCTACAAAAATAAAAAAAATAGATCACGGATATATCTGATATGGACGTGATCCAAAATTGTATATGGACATATCTGATATGGTTATATCATACGGCTACATTTCTTAATCAAGGAATTAATTTACATTCTTGACTGAGAAGAAATCTCTTGAGTTTCCTTATGAAGAGTAGCAGCCGAAGACTATAAAAGATGAAGACCGAAGACAGACACTTTTTATGAAACTTCAAGCAGAAAATTCAAAGTGTCTCAATCTTAGTCTCACAAGGCTTTGTAACTTTTAGTTTACAATTGTTATATAAAGAATATGATAGAGTCAACTTTGTAACATCAACTGGTGTTGTGTCACAAGATCTAAAGAGTAAAATAAGTCTTCAAAACTTATTTCCTATCATTGTATTCGAGCATAAAATTCAACGATCTAAGGAAACTTTGAAACTCAAGGGAACTAGAAATAGGCACCACATTGGTGTTCTGAACCAGGATGAATCTTTATGTTTTTACTTTATTTTCTATTATTTATTTTCTTAATTATTTCAAATCTAGTCTATTTATAAAGTGCACTGATCTGTAGGTGAGTCAACTATGAGGAGTTATGTAATACCCCGTACTTCTACGTAGCTTAAATTCATCCCAGAAATATTAAAGACTTATTTCAAAGATAAATTCACTTTTATACAAGTGGTATTTTTAAGATTTTTACTTTTTTTCATGTGAAAAATTGAATAAACTTTCCATCGATACCAAATTCACCCAAATCCGACACCTGGGTGAAGAGTTAGAGTCATTTTAGTAAGACAGTGTCTCACTTGAGCCATCAGCGCGTCGCGGAGCAGGTCAAAATAACAATTGTAAATTTCCAATGTTGCTCCGCGATAGTGGCAAGTCGCGCCAAACTTTCAGGTCGCAAACAAAGTGGCAACGCGATAGCTCCGCATCGCGTCATCAGGCCAGTTTCTAGTTGGCAATTTCCAGTGACAACGCGTGATAGCGCTGCGTCGCGCTAGTCTACCAAATCGACAAATTTTTTCAGAAATAAAATACACGCCCAAGGGTTAAAAGGGTTAATTTTTCCACCCCTATATATACCCAATAACACGTGATTCAGCCATGTTGCACCCAAAATATATTGTTTCTCTCAAGTGTCCCTCAAGAACAAGCTAGGGTTTTCAATTGGGGATTCAAATTCAAGAATCTCTCCGTCAATCTTCATAGAATCAAAAACTAAGGTATGCATAGTGTTCATTCATGGATTCCTTTCATCCATGAAGCTCAAGAATCCTCTTTTAAATTATGAATTATAATATTTATGTTGTGGGTTGATTGAAATCATGATAGTGCTGTTGTATGATTCCCAAGTTGTGGTTTATGTGTTTGTCTTGAAATTACGTTAGTATGTAAGATAAAGTTCATGAATTGAGTGGTTTATCATGTGTAGTTTGATGAATACAGCTATGTCCTAAGTGTGCATGCAAGGTGCTTGATAATATGCCCCAATGAATGAATGATGATCAAGTACTTAGTTTTCATGTGTCAAGATTATGTCATGTCTCTTAAGTGATATTATACCTATTTGATTAAGACGTTTCCCATTCTAAATCTATGCATTGTGATTACTTGATGAGATGTTCATAATATTAGAAACATGAAATTATGCCATTTTTATACGCATTACTATCCATGTACAACATTATGATGATCATGTGCTTCATGAAATTTCCAACTATGAAACTATGAATTGTTGATATTGGTCATGTGATCAAAAGTGTCAAGCCTTGTCAGTTTTATTCTATCGAGTTCTGGGGGTACTTGTACCCGATAATTTAGTTGTGTGCCTAGAGCCATGTCATGTTTTTACGATAATCTCAGTCAAGCCATGATCAGTAGAATTTAGTCAGTCTCATGACTCAGGAAAACTCAATAAATTCAGTATCAGTCCAGTCTCTTCCAGAATTCTCAGTAATCTCAGTAGCTCATTAATCTCAGTGACCTCAGTGGTCTCAGTAACATTAGTAATCTCTGTAAATCTTAGAAAATCTCAGAAATCTCTGTGAACTCAGTCAGTTGTCAGATATCAGTAGTATTCCGTCAGTCAACGGAATTCAGTAACTTAGCCCATGTTTAGTTCAGTAAATCATGTTCAGAGTCTATTCAGATGGGAGTAGGAATTAGCACCGAGTGAACCCAAGGATGGGAACACACACTATCAGATAAGGGTGTGATTCTTAGAAGTCATCCTTGCATTCCAGAACTATGTAGCCAGCATAGGTCGAGACATCAATACTGTCCGATAAGGGTTGATGAGGTCGATAAGCACTGTCAGATAAGGGCCCCACCGTTCTCTTTTAGGGACACTATCAGGTAAGGGTCACCCACAGCTTGTCCTTACCAGTGGCGCGGTATTGACACCCTTCCAATTGAGGTTACAGATTAGACCCCAACTTAGCCATAATGGCATATTAGGGGTATGTCGGTTAGATAACTACTTTCCACAGTTTCATGTTACAGAATCGGGACTGTCATACACAGTCAATCAGTCTCAGTAATAAAACTCAGATAGTTCTTTAGATTTTACGACTGTCAGATACAGTCAACTCAGATACAGTACGAAACTCAGCTAGTTCTATCAGATTTAGGACTGTCAGATACAATCACTCATGTTATCAATTATATCAGTTATCAGTATGTCATGTTATCAGTAATCAGACTCAGTAATCATGTTATCACAAACTAAGTAAATAGTATATTAATTATAAGAAACTCATGTTATCAATTTTAGACTCAGGATTGTCATGTACATTCAATTAGACCAGTTCTTCATAATTAGAACTGTCAAAAATAGTCTTTCCTCTATCAGTAAAATAACATCAGTCTCTCAGTATTCAATAGACTCAGTCATTCAGTATCCCAGTATTAGTACTCAGATATTAGTAAATTCATGTTATCAGAATTCATGAGTCAGCTTTATCACGATCTCAGTTACAGTTATGTATTCATATATGTATTCTCACGTTCATACTATTCAATTAGTTAGTATTGTTCATGCATATGAACCCTTTGCATTTAGCCTGCCTTACTTGCATACTAGTACATTCAAAGTACCGACGCATTTACGCTATGGTGTCTTATACCATACGTTTAGAAGTATGAGCTATAGAGAACCAGTAGCATCCCAGTTCAACGATCAGAGTTAGCAGTGAGTCTTCATTCTTTGAGGACATAATGATTTCATTACTAATTTAGTTTTCAGTTTATTTTAGTAGTCGAAGTTAGTTGGGGACATGTCCCATCAACTTCTTATTCAGCCAGTTTAGAGGCTTTCAGACTATAGTATGTTAGACAGTTATTTTAGATTTGCTTTGGTATTGTTATACCATTTTTCAGACATTGTTTATTAGATGTTCATTTAATTTTGAACCTTATGGCCATTCAGTTCATGTTTCTACATTTTATGGTATGTTATGCAGTATACAGTTACAAATATCAGTCATGGGTTAGCTTGTGGTCCTTCGGGATCATGAGCACCGTGTAGCATTTCGGGTACCGAATTCGGGGTGTTACAAGTCAGTAGGCGACTCACAGAAGAAAAATTTCAATCCCCCTCCCCCCTCTTGAATTTCAATTGGTATCAGAGCAGGTCTCACTAATAGCATTACTTAACCAAATATGAGCAAAGATAAAATGGCCAATTATTAAATTCTCAGTGCTCTTCTTCAGGATGGTCACTCCTCCACAAGATCACCATATTTTAATGGAAAACATTACTCTTATTGGAAGAACAGGTTCATAATCTTTGTCCATTCAAATGACTTCTAAGTATGGGTTATCATCAAGAAGGGTTCAAAGTCAATTTCTTGACTCAAGAAAAAGCAAAAAGACAAGGATAAAAAATCCAACAGTGTCAACATAGTAGACCTTGAAAGTTTTAAGGTCACCAAAAAACAATAAGAGGTAATCCAAACTAACACATCTGCTATAAATTTGTTTTTTTGTGTAGTTAGTGGAGAAGAATACGACAAGATATTAACTTGTGAAACTGCAAAAGAAATGTGGGAGGAACTGGAGGTAACCTATGAAGGAACCTCCAAAGTTAAGAAGTCAAAGATCGCTACCCTGGTCAATGAATACGAGTTGTTCAAAATAGAAGAAAATGGGAACATCGAAACAATATTTGCCAGATTCAGCAAGATTATGTGCGAACTAAAATTACTGGGGATGATCTATCCACATAGCCTACTAGTTCAGAAGCTAGTCGAAAGTCTTCCAAAGATATGGGAAACCAAGGCCGCCATTCTAGAAGATGGAAACCTACACAATGTAAAATATGACAAATTATGAGATAACCTATTACACATGAAAGAAATTATATTAACAGGTACCACAAAGATGAAAAAAAAGAAACCAGTAGCCTTCAACGTTGCTCCAATCGAAGAGAAGGATATTAGATATTAATAGCGAAGGAATGGCCCTCATCAATCGTGGGGTAAGGCAGATCATAAGACAGAGACAACAAAGATCCTAAGAAAGCAAAAATAATGACTCCACTAGAAATGATGATCTCTATTGCTACTGTGGAAGGCCTGGTAATTTCAAATAAAATTTTCCAGAATTGAGACGAAGATAATTTAGAAAAAATCAATACTTTGGATCCTGGAGCGATGAAGATAAAACTGAAGAAGAAGTAGAGGTTGTCAACACGTGCTTTATGAAAACAGGTGAACCTAGCGAGGTAAGACCATACAATTGTCATAACTGTAACACTCTTGAATCTAATTTGGATATGATAACCGATGAGCTTCAAAAAATTATAGATGAATATAATAAGCTGACTTGGGAGAAGAAAAGTTGTGAAGCATGATTTAAACAACAACTTGAAGAGGAACGATGAAACTGGCAAATAGAAATCGAAGCATGTCAAATTGAAATTGACTTGCTTTATGAAGATCTTGGTGATGCAAAAATAAAATTAAATAGTTTTAAGAAATGCCGAAGCCATAGTTTTGTAGGAGAAAACTCCTTTAAAAGGAATCCAAGTTTTCTATCAAAGTCGTTTAAATCATCTAAGACCCCTTCTTCTTCTCAAGGACGCGTCTATTTTACTTGTGGATAGAGAGGGAACAAATCCTATAGCTGCAGGCATAAGCCTAAAAGTATGTGGGTTTGGAAACCTAAAGAAAGCACATCTAATCCTCAAGGACCCAAGACCACTTGGGTACCTAAACGAAATTAATTTTCTTATTTTACAGGAACAGGTCTGCAAGAACTATAAAAAGGGAATGTGGGTCATTGACAGTGGATGTTCCAGACATATAACCAAAAAGAAAAAGAACTTTTCCTCCCTAAATAAAATAAATGGAGGATCAGTCAGATTTGGTGACAATGCCAGAGGCAACGTCATTGGAGTCAGCTCAGTGAGACTCAGCTCATCATGTGAATTCATTGAAGTATACCTAGCAGATGGTCTAAAACACAATATTTTCAGTATCAGTCAACTATGTGACTCCGTATTTGGAGTTCTTTTCAAAGCTGGCAGTTGCTATATCAAACACGACAAAAGAGATATGGCTCTTATCACTGAACATGTTGATAATATTTATGTCTTAAATAGTCCTGATTTTGCTACCTTAACCTGCCTCATTGTGCAAACCAATGATACTTGGTTTTGGTACGGGAAGCTCGAGCATGCTAGTATGCATATCATTGAGAAATTATTTAGACTTGAATTGGTGAAAGGTTTGCCAAAACTCAAGTTTGAAAAGGATCACATCTGTGATGCCTTCTAATTGGGTAACCGGATTCGTACATCTTTCAAAGTCAAAGACACCGTCTCTACTACCAAGGCTTTTCAAATAATCCACATAGATCTGTTTGGTCCCACCAAGATCGCAAGCATTGGTGGAAAAAGATATGTTTTTGTCATAGTTGATGATTACTCGCGATTTACTTGGGTAATATTTCTTGCACATAAATATGAGGCTTTCACAAACTTTGAGATTTTTTGTAGAAAAGTACAAAGAGAAGCTGGACACCTCATCACTTACGTTCATAGTGATCATGGAGGAGAATTTGAAATTAAAACGTTTGAGGAGTATTTTGCTCAGAATGGATACTCTCAAAACTTCTCTTCACTGCGGTCTCCTCAACAAAATGGTGTAGTAGAGCGAAACAATCGGTCCCTCCAGGAAACTGTCAGGACAATGCTGTTAGAACATAATCTCCCAGATCACTATTGGGCAGAAGCGGTTAGTATAGTATGTCACATCATCAACGGGTGCCTGATCAGACCTATTCTAAAGAAAACACCTTATGAACTCTGGAGAGGAAAGAAGCCCAATATCGGCTACTTTCATCTTTTTGGCTACAAATATTTTATTCACAATAATGGTAAGAATACCTTAGGAAAATTTGATCCAAGAAGTGACGAAGGTATTTTCCTTGGGTACTCTCCCACTAGTCGTGCTTACAGGACTTTTAATAAAAGAATATTGTGTGTTAAGGAATCTATGCACATTGTTTTTTATGAATCTAATCACCTTCCTATTATTTTAAGTGTTGATAAAGAACATGTGAGTAATATACAAACTGGAGAAAATCATAGCACAACCTCAGAACCTTCTCAAGATAAGTCGACTATACCCCCGACAGAGTTGACTCCCACAACAGAAACAGTGAAATTGAATATTACAAAAGAATAGAATCATGATGCTAGCCATTCAAACGAACTCATCATCGAAAATCCAAAAGATAGAGTGCAAACCATTGCGTCATTGAGGAGACAAGCATCTATTGCCCTTGTGTCCCAAATCAAACCAAACAAAACTGATAAAGCTCTCAATGATGAATCATGGGTTGGAACTATTAAGGAAGAACTGAACCAATTTAAACAAAAATCAAGTTTGGACTCTAGTTGAAAGACCAAGAAACTACTCAGTAATTGGAACCAGATGGGTCTACAGAAATAAACTAAATGAAAAAGGTAAAGTCATAAAAAATAAATCCAAACTTGTAGCTCAAGGCTACTCCCAGTTGAAAGGTATTGATTAAGACGAGACCTTTGCCCCCAAGACAAGGTCAGAGTCCATAAAAATTTTATTAGCTTTTGTCGTGTACAAATATTTTAAGCTATATCAAATGAACGTAAAAAGTATTTTCTTAAATGGTTTTATTCATGAGGAAGATTTTGTAAAACAATCCCCCGAATTTGAAGATCCTTCATATCCAAATCACGTTTTTAAACTATCAAAAACACTCTATGGTCTCAAACAAACCCCAAAGGCTTGGTATGAGAGATTGAGTACTTTTTTACTGAATAATAAATTTCAAAGGGGCAAAATTAACAAACTTTGTTCATACAAAAACTTGATTCAAATCTTCTTATTGTGCAAATTTATGTTGATGATATTATTTTTGGTAGTTCTAACATCTCTGTGTGAGAATTTTACTAATTTGATGAAAGGAGAATTCGAAATGGATTTTATGGATGAGCTCACGTTCTTTTTGGGATTACAAATTAAAAAAACTCTCAAAGGCACCTTAATCCAAGTACACGGAGGAACTCATTAAAAAGTACGGTATGAAAAAAGAAAAGGCCTATGGAATTCTAATGAGTCCATCCATAAGCCTTGACTCAGACTTGTCTGAAAAAAATGTCGATGAAAAGATGTACAGAGGGATGATTGGATCTCTACTCTACTTGACTTCAAGTCGACCAGATATTATGTTCAGTGTGTGTAAATGTGCCAGGTTCCAGTCGACTCCTAAGGAGTCTCATCTCACTGCAGTCAAACGAGTCATCCAATATCTAATAGGAACTCAAGAAGTTGGATTATGGTATCCGTGCCCCTCTTATTTTGATTTAATTAGTTATTCAAATTCCAATTTTGCAGGAGATAAAACTGATTGAAAGAGTACTAGTGGAACATGCCAAATTTTTGGTGATGCCCTCACCTCATGGCACAATAAGAAGAAAACTTATGTTGCTGTTTCAACTACCAAAGCTGAATACATAGCTTTTGGAAGTTGCGGTACTCAAATCTTATGGATGATGCATCAGCTTCTTGACTTTGACTTATCTTTTGAATTTGTTCCTATTATGTGTGATAATACTAGTGTCATTAGCTTATCTAAGTATACTGTGTATCATGCTAGGGTTAAATATATTGATATTAAGCATCATTTTATTCAAAATCATGTGGAAAATGGTGATTTTTCCCTAAAGTTTGTTGACCCAAAAAATCAACTAGTAGATATTTTTACAAAACCCCTGCTAGAAGAGAGATTTTATTTCCTTCGAAAAAGGCTTGGTATTCTTAGCATTAATGATTTTTAACTATAGCTTGCCCTAATTTTTTTACTAAATAAAAATTATGCATTTGTTTGGTTCACCTCTTCAAAAATTATCATTTTTATGTGAATTTCTTTATCTGTATTTTTGCATGCATATTGTTTCTTTTTTATTATGTCAAAGGGGAAGAAGGGGTAGGAACATCAATAGCATACCAGTCGGGGGGAGAAGAGCAAGCCTACATGTCAGCTAATATTTATACAAGTTAGGGTAAGCAAGCTGACAGACAGGGAAGTCAACTGATGTTTATTCTGGTTGTCATTATCAAAAAATGGGAGATTGTTAGCCTCCTAAGTGTATGTTTCAATAATGACAAACTAACAAGTGTATCTTTGCATGAGATTAAAGAACACTAATATTGGAAGGATAAAAAAATTCGGATCCAGGAATAGAAGGACCTCAGAAATGGAAGTACATCCATAGTATCCAAGCCAAATCAATCACAATAAAAACAAATGGAAGGAAAATCTCAGCCCCAAATATTATGAAAAATCGATTTAAGATATTAAAAAATAGAAGAGTATCTCATCAAACATATGGAGGATCACAACATCCAAACAGTATGGCAAGCAGATCACAATCAAATATGAAAATAGAATAAGGATCACAATCCCAGAATCGCGGTAGACCAAATCAATTAAAAAGAGAAGATCACGAGCACACTTGGAAAGGAATCAATCTCTAAAAAAAATAAAAATAAAAATAGATCACGGGCATATCTGATATGGACGTGGTCCAAAGCCGTATCTGGACATATCTGATATGACCATATCATACAGCTACATTCCTCAATCAAGGAATCAATTTACATCCTTAATTGAGAAGAAATCTCTTTGGTTTCCTTATGAAGAGTAGAAGCCGAAGACAATAAAAGATGAAGACCGAAGACAGACACTTTTTACGCAACTTCAAGCATAAAATTCAAAGTGTTTCAATGTTAGTCTCACGAGGCTTTGTAACTTTTAGCTTACCATTGTTATATAAAGAATTGGATCGAGTCAACTTTGTAACATCAACTGAAGTTGTGTCACAAGATCTGAAGAATAAAATAAGTCTTCAGAACTTGTTTTCTGTCATTGTACTCGAGCCCAACATTCAACGATCTAAGGAAACTTTGAAACCCAATGGGACTTGAAGTAGGCACCACATTTGTTTTTTGAACCAAAATAAATCTTTGTGTTTTACTTTACGTTCTATTATTTATTTGCTTAATTATTTCAAATCTAATCTGTTTGTGAAGTGCACTGATATGCAGGAGAGTCGACTGTGAAGAGCCAGTAGGTGACTCACAGAAGAAAAATTTCATTTTAACCCCCTCTTGAATTTCACACTTCTTCCTCCCAATTTGTTTCCTCTATTTTTAATTCACACATTACTTAAAACCCAACAATTGTACCGATCATCATGATCATTTTGTGATTTTTATTTTATTTAGTTTACCCCCCCCCCCCCCCCGCCCATAGTTGTTGTTAGCTATTACTGACTAGTGAAAATTGATGTTATAATTTCCAATCAAATGTCTTTGCCTTATTTAAACCTTTTCAATTTTTATTACTAAAAAAGCTAGCTAGAAGCTTAGGAATTTGTTAAGTTTATTTGTATCATATGTTGCAAACTTTTTAGGTTTGAAATTTTGAAACTTGAAAAATTTCACCAAAGCAAACGTTTAGGATTAACAACATTAATTCAAAGTTTTGAGGATTCTACTAAGTTGGCGAGTGAATTTAGACTTAGTTGTATGGTCGGCGGCTTTAAGATACTACAAGAAAATGGTTAAATTGTGACGGAATATTTGAGACGGAATATTTCTATTATAATTTGTGATAGAATTTTGATGAATTTATGATGGATTATTTTTGCGTAAATATAAAAATTTTATTTTTTTTATTTTCACATAAATATTCAAAGATTAACATATTTGTGAATTTTTTTTGA
Organism: Capsicum baccatum var. pendulum; assembly: GCA_030864225.1. NCBI lineage: Eukaryota > Viridiplantae > Streptophyta > Magnoliopsida > Solanales > Solanaceae > Capsicum > Capsicum baccatum. Next base: position 36,194,311 of record CM061556.1, read on the forward strand.
CAAATTTAAATATAATTTTTATGACGGATATATTTTTGTATAAATTAAAGCTGATGAGAGAAAAAAATAACTTTCTCTCACAAATCAGTAACTAAATTTGTGATAGATTGAACATTCCGTCACAATATTTTTTTTGAAAAAAATTATTAATGTAATAAATTTTTTTGACAAATTTATTCCATCACAACAAAAATTTCAAAAAAAAATAAAAATTGTGACGAATTTATTTTCATCAAAAACACAATTGGGCCTTCCCTCTAAAATGTTTTCATTTCCCCCCCCCCTTTTTTTTTTTTCACATCATTCCTAAACCTAAAGAACTTTAGGAAGAAAGTTACAGTAGAACCTAAAGACGCAAGACCCTCATTCCCAACCTAAAGAAGGTAATTAAATCTCTTCTTTCTCAATTATATTCCTACTTAAGTTAATTGAATCTCTCATTGGATATCTCCTTTCAATTTCCCACAAATTAAAGCTTCAATTTTAGAACCCAAAGCCAAAAATCAACCATTTAGCTCAAAATCAAATACCCCAACTGAATTTAGTACTGTTTTCTCTGAAGAAAAAATGTATCTTTTTTACCCATTAACGTGAATCTGAATATTGCTCAAAGCATTTGGCCGGGAAATCCACACGGACACACACAATTGTCTGTCGTTGCTAGTCTGTTGAATCTAAAGGTATTCTTTTGATGTCGTTTTTTGAAAGTGGTGATTCTACATAGTGTAAGCTGGACGAAGATATGCTTAGCATGTTTGGTTATCTTGGAAAAAAGGAAGGGGAAGAGAGGAAGAGGGGAAGAGGGCAAAGGGTTGTTTATGAGTTAATTAAGTTGTTTGTGGATAAGTTATAATGTTATTATGTATGCATTAATCTGATTAAAGTTTCCTGGTTAATTCTGATCATATTCTGTGGTGTGTATTTTGCTTTTGTGACTTTGTTCTGCTGATCTAGTTTCTCCGTTTCCCTTGTTTTATTTCATAACGATTCTACAAGTTGGATGTCTGGAAAATATCAATGTTGTTGCAAAAGTGTGTCAGCAGAAAAAAGACATTTCTTCCGTTGTTTTTGTTGTTGTCTTACTCATCAGCAGGAATAGACTACATTCCCTTATTGTAATGTTTTGAGTATTCTATGGTCAGATCTCCCACCTCTTATACATTAATGGTCTTTTTCGTTTGTTATATGCAGTCCAGACCTTTTGGTGTGTCCCTTCTCATTGCTGGTCATGATGAGAATGGTCCCAGCTTGTAAGTCTTTGCAGCTCTTCTATGATAGTATTAGAAACTATGGTATCTTGTTTTCTATATTATCTTCTCTCCTTTGGTATTGGATCAAATCTGGTAGAGCTGCTGGGCTATCATTTTTTTCAGAAACTTCTTTCGGAATATAGGCTTCGACTTTGTCTAAGTTGGACTTATGCAACTTGGATTTTGAGAAAACAGTGTAAACTATTTGACCAGCAATTCTATTATATCTTAGATGCATTGATACTAGATCTCGTGAGCAGAACTCCCTTACCTGTTTTATCTTGGTCATTAGATGCCGGATTAGCATTCATGGGTGTATTGTTGTACTTGTGCTTATGACAGGACATGTTAGCCTTCAGTGGTGGGGAAGTCATACAGATACATGTCCTTTGCCTTCTTGTCTAGTAACAGCTGCAGGAACATGTGGTGAACAAAATAATATTGAACTGCACATCCAATTATTATTATACTAGTTAACTTGACCGCACTACACAGAGTACAATAAAACACTAATAAATTGGATTAAGTTATGTCCTTTTAGATTAATGGATGCCATGAATAATTATCTGTCTTCATCTTACTGAATACACTTTCGGGCTCCTTTTCTCTGTGATAATCCAGATTTGAACAGTGAATTGAAGATATGTGGATGAGCAATGTAAAAAAGGATGGCAGTTTTGTTGATGTCAAGTCGAAGAGCATTAATGTAAGTTTTCTAATAAGCTTCTCATTCTTTAGATCTTGAAAGCATGAGATCAATATAGCTCTCATGAAGTAGTGAAGCCGTGTGGGGCCAATTTCGATTCACTACACTTATTGCAATCTTGTACTCTTAAAAATCTGGTTTTGTTGAAATCTTTAAGTTTAGTGAAGCCGTGTGTGGCCTATTTCGATTCACTAGCATTGTTGTTGACATCTTGTTGTTCTTGTTGTGTTTACTTTTTTTGTTTGAACTTGATCTTGTATCAATACCTCTATGGTCCATCTTTTGGTTTCTTCAACCTTTTCTACTTGAGGAGAGAGACTTTGATAACTGTTGTTGATACTTTGGGTGCGTGAGCTTTTTTAGATAAATTAACTTGTCTAGATAAAATACTTCGTGTCAGATGTTTGTGATCTCGAATAGATAGTGATTGCTAGTAATAATATGTGATTGCTTGGTCAAAGTGGCTCATAGCAAAAGTGAAAAAGAAAGGCAGCAGCTTCAGGCACAATGGCAATTTGAAGGATACTATAGGGTAGTTGTGGACGAGTACGTAGACAATGGCAATTTAGGACAGTGGCTTCATGACTGCACCAGTGAAGTTAGCCCCTTAACTTGGAATATGTGGATGAACATTGTGCATAACTGAATTTCTTTCTTTATCTTTTATCCAAGTAAAGCAAGAAGTACGAAATTAATAAATTAAAGCTGCTGGGACCATATTTTTAGGACTGAAATACTGGAGAAGGAACTTGTCTAGGATAAAGCAAATACTATCATAAAGATGCGTGAACATTCCTTAAAAGGGCATGGCTTCTTTGGCATTGGCCTTTTGTGTTATTTCATCTGCTTTGGTAAACAATTCAAAAGTCTTTATAGCCAATAGCAAGTTCTTGGACAGTATTTGTGTGTGAAAAGAATTTATAGTATGTACTTCCTCTAGACCACCACATTCTTTGATCACATTTTTCTTTATAAGTCCTTTAAGAAACTAAGACTATCGTATCTTTAATTATTTAAAATGTTAATCTCTCTTCAACAAATAAAAAAATAGTTAATCTAAGTAATCACAACATTGGATATATTCATGGACTTTTCACTTGAGACTTTTCTATGTTTACTACTATCAAGAATTATTAGTCTCATAATAAATAATTCCTTCATTCATGTTCACTTTTAACTTTGCAAGCCTCTTTAAGAAACAGTGATTAATATGAGTATTTTCATTAGAATATTCTTATTTAGTAGGCGTATAGTTCTAGATATTAGAAAATGCAGAGCGCACGCCTCCTTAAAGGCCAAGGGATATCAGTTCAACAACCAATCGTCAGACTCTTCCCATCTGCAGAGGTGCAAACTGATCGAGAAAGAACTCATGGAAGCGACTTTCATATTGAAGTAGGAGCAGATGTTGAGCAGTTCTCTGCTAAAACTTGACATCCTTGATCATAATCTCCTATTTTTTGAACTATACTTAACAGCACCTATATAGCCTCAGTGATCACCTATATTAGTTCAGTAGACGCAAAGTATGAAGGTATAAAATAATTAAAACATTCTCTTACATGAAATGCTATAAATTTGAATGGCGGCTCTGGCTGGAAAATCCCATCTTTCAACCATCTTTCTGGCCGGAAATCCTCAGCATCATTCCCCCAAATGTAAGGCATTCTCCCCATTGCATAGGACAGATAATAAACCCCATCCCCTATACTGATGTGAAAGCCATCAGGAAGAACATCATCTGCATCTCTCTGTGATTATTTGTCATGTGTATTGCAAACCATAGTTTGCGCATTTAGACCATGTTATGTCTTGGATATATATTTTAGTGTTGAGGAAAGAATTGCTTGCCTTTGGTAACATTAACAATTAATTTAGAACATTGTCTTTTCTGTTTATACATATGATCATGTCAATCATTACAGAACTAAGCAGAGTTGATTTTTGTTACAAGATTTGATGTGGAACTAGTAATTAAGTTTCAACTGATGATGTCTGGTATTTCATATTTGCCTACTACCATTTTTTTTGTTTTCAAACTGTTTTTGTTGGCTGGTTATTTCTATTTTTTAGGATAAAATGGAGGTTGTCAAATCTAATGCTCTTTCGGGGTCAACAAATGATTCATCAGAAGATCAAGAACTCGATATAAATCCCATGTACTTTTATGTTGCGGGTGGAGCAAAAAAACGATGTGTGTATGGATTGGGCTCTCAAGCTTCAACCTTTGTCTAAAGACCTGACATGCAATTTGCCTGAAGTGTCTGGTCATGTTGCCGAAGAGCGCATCAAAATACTTGAGAAAGAGGTATCGTCTATGAGAGAAAATCAAGAGAGTTCTTCAAGAGTGTGTAGAGTTGGGAGGTGCTACAAGGAGTAGAGCAAGAGGTTTTTCGTTTGAGGCAACAAAGTGATGATCGATTCAAATCTATGGAGGAACAATGATGGTCTTGCATGATGAGCGATATGGCATTATCTTCTCACTCATTTAGTAATACTAATGCTTAAGTGTTTAATATTTTGAGAATAGTTATCTACTTTAAATTTTAAACATTGGTTGACTTTGCTTATTGAAGTTGTGATTTTGCATGTTTTAATTAACTTCAGACGTTTTTTATATATATATATATATATATATATATATAGTGTGAGAGAGAGCGCATAGTATTTCGTAATTATTATTTATTAAAATTAAAATTTTAAATAAAATTTGTGACAAATTTAATTTGTCACAATCTATTTTAAATTTGTTACTAATATAGGTAAGAGAGTCATTATGAAATTAGTCTGTCACAAATTATTTGTAATGAAATATTTTGTTACAATTGTGGTGACTAGATTTGAAAATTTGTTACAGAAATTATAAAGTCACTATTTTATAATAGAATATTTTGTCAAAAATTTGTGACGGAGTTTAAGTCAAATTTAAAGATTTATATTGTGATGGATGATCCGTCTCAGTTCCATCACAATAATTTTGTGACGGAAATTAAATTCGTCACAATGATTTTATGACCCCCGATTTTGAGATGCACATTTTTCCGTCACAAATTCATCACAATCAATGATTTGTGACAGATTTGTGACTAAAAGCTCTGTCATAATTTCTCCATTTTCTTATAGTATATTTGGAAGTATTTGGACTTTTGAATGGAATTCTAGTGTTCATAATGTTTGGAGCTGACTATAATCATCATTTGGTCAAGACAAACCTGAAATGGTGATTTGATGTTTCCAACAGGTGTGGAATATGTTTGGAGATCAATTCTCACTATTGGTATGTATTTCGGAAGGTCCTGAACAAATTATGGGGATTTACTCAGAAAATTTGATGATTTTTATTTTTGTTGAATAGTGTCATCTTTTGTAGGTTCACAATAAAATTTCAGGTTCTTTGTGATTCTGTCAATTACAAAAAAAAATTATTCGCAATTACATGATTTGAAGATAATGTTTGTTGAATCTCATAATTGTTAGGTTTAGGCTCACAATTACGAGAGATTAGAGGGTGGTTGGTTGACAACCAAAGGATCACAACTGTCATATCACGTTAGAACTTGATAATTTGTAATTGTGACTATTTTTGCAATTGGGAAGGTACCTAGAAGTTTTACTAAAATATTCCTGATGCCATTTCATTTGTTCAAACTCAATTTTGGGAGATTTTGAGCTCGGTTTGGAGTAATTTTTTAAGCTACTTAAAGGTTTTGTTGTGGAGGCAATGCTATAGCTGCCTACTTGATATTTCCTATTGATTAGGTGATTAATTCATCATTTAAATCACGTGTAAGTATGAAATTTGAAAATATTTCTCTTATACATGATTTTCACAATTCAAATCATGAATCATGTGAACTATATCCTAGTAATAAATCTTAGCTTGTTATGCATTTCAAAATTGATTTCTACCCTTAATTGTTACGGATACAGAGTTATTTTTACAACAAATGCAAAATCACAAAATGGGGGAGGGCCCTGACAGCGCACTGCCTGAGAGCCACTGCAATGGTGAATTTACTACTGCAATGGATAAAGTGCCATTGCAACGACGCCGTAAAAATAGTAAGGATCCAATGCAGTGGTCCCGCTGCAACGACAAACTGACACTAGTGGTGTCCACCAGTGGCTTCAATTTTTTCCACCTATTCCCAACCCCCTTCTTACACGATGCCATTTCAGGAACATTCTTACTGCTTATAACTTTCACGTCTCAACAAATTTTAAAATTTCGAATGCTTGAATTATAAATATAAGTTATTGCTAATGCAGTTCGAATCCCTTAACTCAATTAGATACACCGACACCTCTCCTTTTTCCTTATCCCGAGTAACTAACCCACACACCGCTTTTTCATAAAACAACAAGATACTTTGGTAATTTGACAGGATCTAGATGAAAATTAAGGAATACAATAAATCACAGAGAAATATGAAGTTTCTCAAATAATGAAAATGTCAATACAATCCGAGATTATGCTCGACCCTTATAATTCTCGAGTCCCTTTTGCAATAATTCATTCCAAATCACACATATTAATCACTTATGGAGTTCAGCCATCATACAACAAAGCAATAATATACGTCATTCTAGAGAAAATTGAAGGAAAGGTGTCTTTTAAGTCTTGAATGAAGGATTGGTAACATTAACCAATAGATAGAGTCAAACATCATTGGAAAACTTGATTAAGTTAATTGTGGATTTGATTAATATTTTCAAAACTTTCTAATCTTTTCAAAAATACAAATCAACCCAACCCACACTCCTCTTCAATCCAAATCAACCACTCTCTCTCTCCAGCTTCTCTCAACTCTCTCCCAACCAACAGTTCTGCAAAATTTCTCTCTTCAACCTCAGACGACAAATAGTCGGGCGAGTTCCTTTTCGACTTTCAACCATCAATCGATGTGAATACTTCTCCGGTGACAACAACTTCGAGTTCTTCATCCTCCCATTTCTTTTTTCACAGGTAAAAAATTATGAAGAAACAGAGGAACTTGAACCAACTACTCTTCTGGTGTTGAAATGTGGACTGAATAAAATCCTAATTTCTGGCATTTCTTCTTCTCGTTGTCGTACTATTGATTTGAATTTGTTGGTGATTTTTTGTCACAGTTGATGTTCTTAGTGCGTGTGTGATATGTTGGTGTTGCTGGGTTGATTTGTTGTTTGTCTTGGTAGAAATGGTATTGCAATAGTTGAAACATTTGATGTAATAAATGAAACATATGATGCAACAAATGAAAATCTGATGCAACAGATTAAAAATTTAATGCAACTATGAAAATCTGATGCAATAAGTGAACAATCTAATAGATCATTCATCTGTTGCGACAGATGAATCTTCTGTTTGGAAGAAATCTAAACAATATTGATCCAACAGATAATTGATTAATGATCTATTTTTATTCTTTCCAACGGTTTACTCTTCATTTTACAACAGATTAGGACTGTTTTTATTCTTTCCAACGATTTACTCATCCGTTGCAATAGGTCGATTATCTGTTGCAACAGATAACATACCTAGTGCAACAAATTAGTGATCCATTTTTATTCTTTCCAACGATTTACTCATCCGTTGCAACAGATTGGTTATATGTTGCAACAGACAAAATACCTGGTGCAACAGATTAGTGATCTGTTTTTATGGTTTCCAATGGATTACTCATCCATTGCAATGGGCCAGTTATGTGTTGCATCAGATAAAATACTAGGTGCAACAGATAGTGCTGTTTTTATAGTTCCCACGGATTACTCATCCGTTGCAACAGGTCAGTTATATGTTGCAACAGATAACATACCTGGTGCAACAGATTAGTTATCTGTTGGAACTGTTATATTACTGTTATGCATTAATCAATTATAATATATGTTATGTTCCTGTTAATTTAAGATAACATGGCTTCCAAAAGAAAAAAATTTGAATCAAGTCCAAGTAAAGGAACAAGTGCAGCAGCTCAGCTATATCCACCACTCTATGAGCTTACTTTACAAGCATTATCTCAATCAGGAGCAGAAGATAATGAACACGGGGAGGAGGAATCTTTCAAAAGAGATGATCCAAATGCTAATAGCCCTTCCATCGAAGAGTTGGTCAAAACCTTCAGCATTGATCATTATCCTGTGAGAATACAATGCGATGGTGCTAAAGATTTAACGGGTGATCTCATGGTTAAGTCAGTCATGGAAAATTTTTTTGACGCCTTCAGAAAAATACTTTGAGAACAAAAATTGGATTCTTATTTCAGGGAAAGATGCTTTGGACAATATCTTGATTTGCCAAAGGACAACAATGCTCGTTTCCAGATGAAAATGGTATATGATCTTCTCAAGTGCAAGATTATGTATGAAAACAAAGATAAGATGGATGAGGTGTGGATAAATTACTGTGGCATATCTGTTTGTTTTGGTTGGGAGGAGTTTGTCATAGTTATTGAACTGAAATGTTATCCTCCTTCTCCTTCTCAAGTTATACCTACTCTGACCCAAAAAAAAGCACCCCACACATCCAAAAAAGGAAAAGGCAAGTCGAGTGATCGTGATGACCTGGTGTCTATTGTTGGTCTAAGCTTCAAAAATAAAAATCTAATTGAAGTGTTGAAAGGTAAAGGACTTTCAAAAAAACACAAGCAATCATTATGCTTGGTTTGGTTTGTACATAATGTTCTTTGGGCGAGAGACGTTAACAACAATATAAGCCTCGATTTAATAAATCTCTCCAAGGATATTGAGGCATTTAACAGCTATCTTTGGGGTTATGAAAACTTTAAAATGACTGTCGAATATTTGTTGACTCCGTTAACGCCCAAAACAGTCAACTTATATGGTTTTCCATGGGCTTTCATGGTAAATATTTCTTTTATCATGATATGATTCATTATTTTTTTATTCAATAATACTTTTAATTTATTGGCGTTATGTTATAGGCTTGGGCATTTGAAGCCATTCCTTATTTAAGACAACAAGTGAACTACCAGAAAAAAGTTTCCTGTCTAAGAATTCTGAGATGGTTGTCGGCCAAAACCGATAAAAATTCAATTTTTTTTAATCTTTTCAATCCCCCCAAGAAAGCAGTAAGTCAAATTCTAATCAAGTTTTTGTTTTAATTAATGAAAATGATTTCATCATCATTCTTAATATATGTACCGATTTATTTTAGATTGTTCATCCGTGGCTTGTTCCGACCAACCGAGAGTTGAAGATGCCATTTTTTCATACTTTATGGTCTGTGCAAACTTTATCGACCCTAAGGTCGTTGATGGAATAAAAATGGAATTGTTTGGAGCAACAGCCATCACAAGAAAAATAATTTTGGAGGGTTGGACTAAGGATGCTCCTCTTACAGTTTTTGAAACAACAAGCCATTATGAATATGATCATAATGGTTGTACAGATTTTTCTTCAGATTTTGCCATATCTAGCGAATGTTCTTCATGCAAATGTCAAGACTGCAAGGCGAAACACGATGGAGTGATTAATGCACTAACTACTTCTGTAAAGGAAATGACATCTAAGAGGAGTGTCATTCCATCAAAGAGGATTTCATATCCAGACACTCCACTAAAGATCAAGGCGGCTAAGAGGAGAAGGAAAGACACTTCCAAGGCATTATCAATCATAAAAAAAGCAAGATTGCAACGCCTTTGTCTTTGTCTTGCACCGATGTTCAGTGTGCAAGGGCCACAGAAGAGCAGCATGAGCTGAAGAAGGTGAATGTACATCATCTGTTCCAAAAAACAAGCAAGCACATATCTGTTTCAACAAATGATACATCTGCTGAAAATTATCAAATAGATGTATACATTTGTTGCAACTGTTGTCTAATTTGTTACATCAGATTCGTTATCTGTTTTAATAGATGAGTCTTATGTTGCAATAGATGGATTATCTGTTCGAAATTATTGTACTGCTTTGATTTACCTGTTTGAATTTGTCCCAACAGATAATCCATCTGATGTAACATAAGACTCATTTGTTGCAACAGATGAAAAATTTATTGTATATCTCTACTTAGCATTGACAATTCTGGCTTTCCAGGTGGATGTCAAAGCTACTGTCGAAGAGCATAATATGATAGTTGATAATCCATCAACTGCTTCCAAAGATGAAGAAAAAATGGAGCCTGTCAGTTTGGGAGAACGGAAGAATTACCCGTTTGAAGGGTTCAACATCTCAGACGAGGCTCCAAAAAAACTAACATAGTTGATCAACGATTATTCAGAATGAATTGCCGATGGGCTGTTAAAGCATCATGCCGGCAAGTACATAAATCAATTTTATGGATATTGGTTTATATAATTATTGTTGTAAGAACCTGATATTAACACATATAAATCATCGTGTAGAAAACAAAATGACGAGCGCTACAAAGTGAACGAATCGAGTCTTGGTTTTGATATGTTCGACTTTGTTGTTGCACATTCTGAAATGAAGAATTGGTTCTATTTGATGTCACAACCCCAAACTTTCTGGAATGATGAGGTTTAAAGGCCATATATATTACTATTAATTAATACTTTATTTAATTGCATCTGCGTATTGGTTTTTTCATCATGTAATCTAAAATATTTGATAATATGTGCAGCACATCGATGCCATTTTATACTACCTCTGAAAGAAGGCCAAGTTGTAAACACAAAAACAATACAGATACACAACAGGCAATTGTTTGTACAAAGTTTACATCAATAATGCCTACGATAGGTATTGTCAACAGCAGCCGAAAGTTTTTCGAAACGAGGAATGCTTAATCAACATCATCAAAGGTTTTAGCATTCCGGCTGACTTACCTTGGCATTTGGTCGACGAAGTATATATCTCAATCAATTATGGTGTTGAATTTCATTGGGTGTTGGCTGTCGTCATTCAAAAAGAGAGGCGCATACGAGTTTATGACTCGATGTCGCAAAGGAGATGTTTTGGACCGTCGTTTGAGATACAAAAGCTGGCCAAAATATTGCCTACTTACCTTGATATGAGTGGCTTTTTGGATCAAAAGGTTCGTACTGATTGGTCGACGATTGAAGCATACCGGGATAAAATGGCTAATCCATTCGATGTACAATATGTTGACGAAATTTCTCAACAAACCATCGGTAGTGTGTAAGTTTAAGTGTCATGATTTAGTTTCATTTCAAAAATTTCACAACGCTTCCATGAACTGCAAGATATGGATTATCTTTTTTTTTATAACACAGGGATTGCAGTCCTTTTGTTGCCGCCTATGTCGAGTATTTAAGCGATGAATTACAAGTACCAAATGATGGACTTAATGCCGGATTACTCCACAAAAGATATGCTGCTCTTTTATGGAAATATGGAGAAGCAAAAGCTCAGAAGCCATACACAATCGACGTTAAAGATCCACGACGACCAAAGCCGAATTTCATAGCACTGGATGAAGAACAACTTGTCCATATTGATTAGATCATTATAGCTTAAGTCCGTCAATGTAATAACCTATCCTCCTTGGTTTAACTTGTTGATTTATTTATAGAGTAGGTCGTTTGTACTCATAATAATTTTTTTTACATTTCATTTATTTGTTGAGTTATTTCATGTAATTTTCGAAGGCTTCAATTTATTTTATTTTGTCTATGAATATAATTAATTCTGAGTTTTGAACATGTTAATTGAAATGGAGTACTAGATTCAAATATTGCAACAGATAATACATCTGCTGCAACAGACGACATATTTTATCAGACAGATTTAGACATATATTGCAACATGAGATGCAACACGTAGGTCATCTGCTAGAAATTATATAAAAGGTCTTCCTGTTTTTTTGATTTGCTCCAACAGATTACCGATCAATTGTAATATTTAAGTTATATATTATAACAGATCGGTAATCTGTTGCGACAGACAGATGGGGAACATCTGCATGACGCAACAGATGACCAACCTATTCCAATAGATAATCAATCTGTCACAACAAGTACTATATCTGTTACGTCAGATATAAAATTTGTTGTATTATAAAAATTTAACTTTGCCAGACATAAAAATTATTGACCCTATATGTATAGTGAATTGGCTTGAAATGAAAATTTGTTATCATGTTCGTCTCTGTCTTTGTACATGTTATTTTTTATACACGGGATCCAACCATTTAGTTAGTACCCCATATGCCCAGACCCATTGCATCTTTCCCACAACAGTGTCGCACACACCGATCATTTGTGTGCAGTCAGCAAACACTCGATGTATGCAAGTGAGTACGGCCCACACACTGCACTGGTTGCATTTTTTAGGAGCTGGATGTTCTTATTTCGACCTTCAAAAACCCATGATTTCTTTGCCAAGACTTCAGCCGGCAAATGATCCATCAGCTTACTCTGCGTCAACAATTTGGGCTACAACTTCAAGCGTGGCTGTATGTGGGTTAAAAACATCTTCTCGTTGAACATAGGTAAGTTGCAGTCATAAGCCTTAATCCTTTCCTCGTATAGTAGTATCTCAATAGTGAGAAAATGGGTGACATCCACATTCATAACTGCAAGGATTCTCTTTGCCTTGGTCCAACTCTTGCCGTGTGGATATGACCTCTTCCCTCTAACATATTTAATCATTTCTTCATCCCATTGGAATGTAAAAACTAACTGATCAAATCCTGGGCCACCGAAATCAGCTATCTTACAGAGTTTAGCGTACCTATCCTTGAAATTATTATAGAATTTGAGGTCCATTATCTTATCGGCAGCATTATTAGCATCCGGGTACACTAATTGCCTGCCCTTCATGAGGCAGAGAATTTTATCAACATACTGTGGTACAAGAAGACAATTTTTAAATAGGTTAGTAATTGTAAAGAATAAAAACACAGTTGAAAGAATTCTATGCAGAGGGTTCTCTGAATCAGTTCATAGATTACCCAGCCAACGCAACTTATGCAACAGATGTGTATTATGTTATAACAGAATACCAAGTTTCTGCAACAGATTACACATCTGCTGCGTAGATTCTTCTTTATGGAATAGATTGGATGGGCAGGTTGGCAAAAGTAAACTTACCTTGTCCTCGTACCACACGCATATATTTGTCATATTTGAGAAGTCTTTGGCGGCAAATGAATGCATGGTGGATTTTTTTTGAACCTTTATCTTGATGAATTCTTCCAGTTCCTTCTTCTTCTCCTTGCCAAGCACCACGAATATGTCCACCTTCTTCGGCGTCCCCTGGACTTCAACAACTATTAGAACGGAGGGAGTTGCAATTTTTGCTGATTTTAGAATGGAGAGAATTTGTCTAATTTTTTTTCTCTTCCTCCTAACCTCCATTGTAGGAGTGTATGGCTCCTTCACCTCGTTGGATGGTATGACACCCCTCTTGGATTTCAACTCCTCGACAGTTTCAGTAATAGCCTCTAGCTTGTCAAGGAGTTTATCCTCTCTGTTCTTGCACACTTTGCATTTGCAAATAGAACATGAGGGTGAGGAGGGGCGAGAGGGACCAGTGTAAGGATGGGAGAGATCGGTGTAGGGGTGAGAAGGAGGGTCTGTCCAAGGGGTATTTTCAAACATGTTTATTTTTTGCTGAGCACCAACATGCTCATAATCACGACTGGCAGCAGAATCAGAAGCATGATGGCTGCCACCATCACAAACAACTCCACCAGCAACACCCCTAGAAAAAGCACCCGAATCTATTGCAGTATGAGTTAGGTCGTGAAGAGCTTCAACATTAGACTGACCTTGCCTAACTGCTCTTCTTATGGATGTTGCTCCATCCAATTCCTTCTTTATTAACTCCACCATTGGGTCTTCTTTTATATCAACAAGACCCAGAGTAAGAAAAGAAGTCATCCCCAGCTCATTAATGGTAGGTACGATCCAAGGATGCACAACCTATAAAAAAACGCCAAGAGGAATTTAAATCATATAATAATAATTTACAGTCAGTTGAGTTATATGAGGCTCGGGTTATGTTAACATAACCAACTTATGCAACAAACGATCTAGCTACCGCAATAGCTGATCTGTATGTTGAAACAGATTGATAATATGTTGCATCAGAATACCCATCTGTCGCATAATTTACAGTAGGTGGGTAATCTATTGAGTAGGGTTCAGAGAACAGAGAAATATATGGTTAATCTGTTGCAAAATATGGATCGTATGTTGGAACAGATTACCCATTTGTTGCACCAGTTGCAGTTGACGGGTAATCTGTTGCAACAGATGGAATATCTGTTTCAATATCTTTCTTTGAGGCACATTATTTTAGTTGAAAAAAGATATACTACATCATCCGGAGGGTTAAAGAGATCAGCCTCGTCAATATTTTTTTGCTGCTCTTTACTGCAGTCAACCACCTAAGGATCCTTGAATGAGAAACCCTATCCGGGTAATTTGTGAAGTGCTTTTGGAGAAGAGGAATGACTTCACATGTCCAAGCATAAAAATTGTAAACAGGAAGCAAGCAAAAAAAAGTCACAAGTATATTCAATATAAATTAATGAATGAGTAAAAATAGTGATCAATTTACCATGAAAGCCTAAGAAACGCCGTATAATGTGGTCGTCTTTAGCTTAAGCTCTTTCATTAAATATTTGACAGTCAAGTAGTAGCTGTCATAGCCCTAGGGATAATCGTTGAATTTTCCAAATTATCAGCAAGCGCCAACAAATCACGTTCCATGACTTTCTTGACATCTTTTGCCAATAAAACAAAATTGACAAACCAAATTAAGAATAATTTCTCCCTGTAGTGCTTTGGTATGTCTTTATTCTTGAGATCCGCTATCAAATCCTTCACTTTGTAGCTAGGTCCAACAATGCCCAACAACCCATCTTTTTTCACCTTGTGTTTGTTGGACCCTTTGTGGGGTATTTTCTTGATGGATGGTTCTTCTGGATGATCGCATCTCAAGCCCGTCACAATGGCAAACTCTTTCAATCCAAAATAAACTGGCATGCCACAGTAGTTGATCCAGACTTCATCCATCTTATTTTCGCCTTCCTTCGAACCTTCATCATCCCCTGCATACATGATCCTGTGCTTATAAAGGCCATATACCATGATTATTGGGAAACGGAGAGGGCGGGGCCCAGACAGCTCAAGAAAGTGTGCAAAACAGCTCTTCTTAAAAAGTCCATCTATGTTTTCCTTCTACATAATACTCCTAAGTTTGTCAAA
Organism: Capsicum baccatum var. pendulum; assembly: GCA_030864225.1. Classification (NCBI taxonomy): domain Eukaryota; kingdom Viridiplantae; phylum Streptophyta; class Magnoliopsida; order Solanales; family Solanaceae; genus Capsicum; species Capsicum baccatum. The sequence goes on from CM061556.1 coordinate 36,209,403, forward strand.
AGGTTTTCCCAACTGATATTTAAGTACAAGATCACCAAATACTGCATTAGGGTAATTCATCGGCATCGCAACTCGAAACTTGTCAATACTAATGGTTTTGATAGAATCATAATGACATTTCAATATTATTTCACGCCCCATTGGTGAGGAGGAGTTATCATTTCCTCGACTTTATTTTGGCCTGACTGAGATTGTTCTGGAAGTTTCTCCGAATCTATCTGTACTCTAGCCTTTTTTGTTTGGTGATCAAAAGTTGATCCACTTTCTATTTTTTTTCTTTTGGGAGACATCTTTTAACTACAAACAAAAGAAAAATAAAAAATACATTACATTTGATGTCTGCATAATTTTTATAAAAAAGGTGAGACAAATTTCAATAAATTATTCTTACCACATAACCAAAAAAAATACTCCAACGGATAACCCATCAGTTAGAATAGATGGGGAACCCAAATCTGTTTGAAGACCTATTTAATATCTCCCCACAGATATTCCACCTGTTGCAACAGGTGGAGAAATTTTAATAAATTATTCTATGCCAAATTACAAGAAAATACTCCAACGGATAACCCATCAGTTGGAACAGATGGGAAATCTGTTTGAAGACCTATTTAATATATCCCAACAAATCTTCCACCCGTTGTAACAGGTGGACCACCACCACCACAACCAATGCCACCAAGACCACCACCAATGCCACTAATACCAACATCAAGACTACTGACACCACCGCAAAAAAAATACAAATACCAACACCACCAACAACAGCCACCAACAATACCACAAACACCATCTAACAATACCATGATAGTCAACAAAACACTGAGAGAAAAACTAGGGTTTTCTCGGGTGCTTCCTACTTTTTTAGCATCAAAACTCAAAATTGTTAACTTATTCTCAAAGATAATACAACTAAAAGTCTTCTTTTTTATCATTAACTAAAAAACCCTATTTTTTAGAATAAAAAATAAATGTAGAACTCCTCTCAAACTCTGTTACATGCGAAGATAGAGAAAACAACGGATACAAACGGGAATGAAGTCGAAAAAAACAACTATATATAGTCGTAAATAGGAAGAAAATCAACCTGTTTTGAAGGGTTGAGCAATATGTTGAGTAGTTGTTGTTTGTATTATTGAGAGGGAGAGGACACTCCGAGATAGAGAAGAGCGAGAACTTAAGATTTGAAATAAAAAGTTTTTCGCGCAAATGGATAATTTGTATGGGTTGATTTGTAATTTTGGAAAAGAATGACAAGTTTTGAAATTGCTAATTTGGTCCGAATTAATCTTAATTAATTTTAAATTTTTTAAAAGATATAGTTTTTAAAACATTGAGTTGATGAGAACTCATTTCAACTCAGAGTGATCGATCGATGACTCGGGTCAGGATGAACGCAATACCAACGCCATGCAATTGTAAAGACTCGATTAGATTTGTAGTTGACCCTGCAAACTCATTCATTCATCCCTAGTTACACCTAAATCAACTTAGGTACTATCACTATCCTAACATTGATTTGATGAGAACTCATTTCAACTCAGAGTGATCGATCGACGACTCAGATCGGGATGAATGCAATATCAGCGCCATGCAATTGCAAAGACTCGATTGGATTTATAGTTGACCCTGCGAGCTCATTCATTTATCCCTAGTTCTATCTAAATCAACTTAGGTACTATCACTATCCTAACATTGAGTTTATGAGAACCTATTTCAACTCAGAGTGATCGATCGACGACTCAGGTCGGGATGAACGCAATACCAATGCCATGCAATTGCAAAGACACGATTGGATTTATAATTGAACCTGCAAGCTCATTCATTCATTCATCCCTAGTTCCACATAAATCAACTTAGGTACTATCACTATCCTAACATTGAGTTGATGAGAACTCATTTCAACTCAGAGTGATCGATCGATGACTCGAGATGGTATGAACGCAATACCAATGCCATGCAATTGCAAAGACTCAATTGGATTTGTAGTTGACCCTGCGAGTTTATTGATTCATCCCTAGTTCCACCTAAATCAACTTAGGTACTATAACTATCCTAACATTGAGTTGATGATAACTTATTTCAACTCAAAGTGATCTATCGATGACTCGGGTTGGTATGAACGCAATACCAATACCATATAATTGCCAAAACTCGACTGAATTCGTAGTTGACCCTGCGAGCTCATTCATTCATCCCTAGTTCCACTTAAATCAATTGCAATAAAATTTGTTGCAACAAATGACTAAGTTGTTGAAAATTTTCAAACAGGTACATATATGTTGCAACAGATGACATATCTGATTTAATTATCAAATAGATATTTGCATCTGTTGTGAAAGATGACTGAGCTGTTGGAAATTTTTAAAGAGATTTATATCTGTTGTAACAGATGACATATCTGATTTTATTAATTATCAAATGAATATTATTATCTGTTGTCACAAATGACTGAGCTGTTGGGATTTTTAAACAGATATTTATATCTGTTGTAATATATGACTGAGCTGTTTGGATTTCTAAACAGATATTTATATATGTTGCAACAGATGTCATATCTGTTTGAAAATCTTTTTTTCTCTTTTAATTTTAAAGCAAGAAACTTCTGGTCCGAGTAGATAATATCAAGTAGTAGTACTTACTACTAAAGGCGGTAAAAAATGTTTCTTGGATATCTCAAAAGTGAGTTCATTGAGTAGTCTTGTCTTGTCTTTTCATTGTCAGTAGTCTTAGTCTTTCTCGTGCCCCTCAAATTATTAATGAAATTAATGAATATTAATTAATGAATATTGAAAACTACCACGTCTACGTACACAATACATCTATAGAAATTATCTCATCTCTTCCTTCATCTGCAGTTTATTTTATTCAACTCTCATTTTTTTCCCTTCTCTTTAGGGTCACAACCTTTTTTTTCTCTTTTCTCTTATCTTATTATAAAGATATTTTTGGATCTAAACCCATTTATATCTTTCCTCCTCGACTTAAATTTCTATTTTGATCCCCTTTTTGATATTAAGGTATGGTTCATTATTGCTCTTTCATTCTCGTCTTCTTCTTTGCAAGTTATTTACATCTGTTTTTTATTTAATTTCTATTTACCCATATCATGTTTATTAAAAACTTTTTAAGGAACTTGTAAGTGTTGAATAAATATTCCGAGAATTTAATATCAGAAAAAAGTCATTTGTTGGGAGAAGTTTAAAAGCCTTGTTGGAAGTATCATCCTTTTTTGTATGTATTTTGTTTGTTTCATTATTGTTGATGCATTTATTGATGTTGTCGGTGGGGTTAGCGTTGTTGGAACTTGTGGTATGGTGTTGTTGATGGTTCTGGCACAAATGATGTTGCTTCTTTGTCGTTGATGATGTTTTTGGAACAAATATTGTTATTTCTTTTTTGTTGATGTTTATGTTGTTGTTGATGTTGAAACAGATGGAGAAACTGTTGGAATAAATAAAATCACCAGAAAGGCTGGTTTGATGTATTCCATCAAACTCCACATCTATTGCAACAGACTCCACATCTGTTGTAACAGACTCCACATCAGATGCAACAGATGGACAATGTTCTTTTTGTGACATCAATTTTTTCCTCTTCTTTGTAGATATAAGGAACTGATAGTTGATCAACTTTTGACGGACTATCGCAAGAGGCTACAGTAAAGATGGAATTGGAGGAATAAGTTGCTTGTAGATGGAACCACTTCATATATGGGAGGTATGTATTACTGATAATGTTATCGTGGAAACACACACAGAGTGCACTGATTTTGTGAATGATGTTTTTACTGATTAGTCATAGATCGTTCAAACAAGATGTCTGTAATTTTATAGTTAAGTTTGGTGGGTCCAAACTGATAAGGCTGAGGGACCATGAATATGGTTCTGATAGCCTGTTAAGATTTAATGTCAGTTGTTGCTCATGTTTATTTGTCAAGCATTGCGAAGGGATCTAATTTTTGTGTCATTGTAAAGAGATTCAATAGCGATTGGACTAACTTTTAGGGTGCATTGGACCCTTAGAGGTCCTTCGAAGCTTAGCACTGCATCTAACAAGAACGAAAAACCAATATATTTATTGCCTTGGCCAAAATTTATATGGCTGGGTTGCTCACTTGGGGTGATAATTTTATGCCAGAATGTGAGGTAGGAGAATGCTTTCAAAGGAAAATGGGTGGTTAATGGAAGACTATATCATCTGAGAGCTAATTAAAGAAGAGACATAGGGTAGAAAGTAAATTCTAACAAATCTGGCCGGTGGAATTATCTTAACAGATGCGAGATCTAAATCAAGTGCAAATATGAAAGTGTATTCGGTAATATAATTTTATCTGCTGTCTCTGAAAGAAAAACAACGCATCTGAATACTTTGCTAGGGAGCTGCATAGTCGGGATTATCACCTAGATAGAAAAAATAGGAGAAGACCAACAAAGAAGCCTCACAGGCATCGAGGGTTGAAATGATGTAAGCAAGTGTAGAAAACTTATACCAACAACAACTGCAGTTAAAATAAGAAATCTAAGCGAAGGTGAAAAATTTTTGAATTTTAAATTTTATCCCATGCTTTCTTGTTTGTGTTTTCGATCAGGTCCACTGTCGTTGACCTGATCGGAACCACAAATGAGATTGAAAGGCAAATGGAGTATCATTTCTTCCTTAGAAATATGGTTATAATTGATTGTGTTTTCTTGCCTTGACATGCTTTCAACATTCCTTGGAGAAGATCAGATGCTTGCTATAGTATGTGAATCCCGATAATTTTCAAGCTTGCCTCCAGCTTGTTAATTCTGTATTCAAGCTGGTCGTTGCCCTCTTCGAAGTTGGTAAAGATTTCCTCGTCTCTTGTGAGCTCGATCAGGAATACTACCTTCAAAGTTGTGGCATTCTAGAAGCCCTTCAGAACTCTTTCTTCAGAAGCCTTAAAAGATACATGAAAGGTCGTTGTGTTTGTTTTAGGTCAAAATATGTTGATGCACATTAAAGATGTGGTCCTAACAGTTGAACAACACACTTTTATCGAGCGTTGCTCCATGCATCTTGCTCAACCAATTTGATAAATTAGTAAGCATGGAGTTATGTAGCGTGTAATCTAAATCGGCTCTACCAAGCCTATCAAACATTACGTAACTCTAAGCTCATTACTCTATAAAAAAATATGATCGAGTTAGTGCACAAATCGAATGAGCTCAATCTCTCAGCCTTTCTGCTGATTGCTCTTCTCCAATATAGATGATAAGATATCTGCTATGCAAAAGTCTACACCGTCGCCAGACATGTTTACCTAGGAGCAATTCTTCTGAAGGATCTCTGTTGATGTCTTCTGAAGAATTGCTCCCAAGCAAGCATGTCTGGTGATGGTGAAGATTTTTGTATTGCAGATATCTTGTTATCTATATTGGAGAAGAGTGATCAACAGAAATACTGACAAATTCGACTTTTTTAATTTGTGCACTAACTCGGGCATATTGTTTTAATAGGGTAATGAGCTCAGAGTTACGTAACGTTTGATAGGCTTGGTAGATTCGGTTTAAATCAAATGCTACGTAACTCCATGCTTACTAATTTATCAAATTGGTTGAGCAAGATGCATGGAGTAACGCTCAATAAAAGTGTATTGTTCAACTGTTGGGACCACATCTTCAATGTGCATCAACATATTTTGACCTAAAAAAAACACAGTGACACTTCATGTATCCTTTAAGGCTTCTGAAGTAAGTATTCTGAAGGGCTTCTAGAATGAGACAACTTTGAAGGTAGTGTTCCTGATTGAGCTCACAAGAGACGAGGAACTCCTTACCAACTTTAAAGACGGTAACGACCAGCTTGAATACAGAATCAACAAGCTGGAGGCAAGCTTGAAAATTATCAGGATTCACATATTACAACAAACATCTGATCTTCTCCAAGGAATATTGAAAGCATGATAAGGCAAGAAAACACAATCAATTAATTCATATTGCTAAGGAAATAATTATACTCTATTTGCCTTTCAATCTCGTTTATGGTTCTAATCAGGTCAACGACAGTGGACCTGATCGAAAACACAAACAAGAAGATGGGATGAAATTTAAAATTCAGAAATTGCCGCCTTCGCTTAGTTTTCTTATTTTAACTGCAGTTATTATTGGCATAAGTTTTCTAAACTTGTTGAATATCATTGCTACCCTCGATGTCCGTGATGCTGCTTTGTTGGTCTTCTCCTATTTTCTACCTAGGTGATAATCCCAACCATGCAGCTCCCTAGCAAGGTGTCCATCTGCATTGTTTTTCTTTCAGAGACACAACAGACAAAATTACATTATCGTATACACTTTAATATTTGCACTTGATTCAGATTTTACATCTGTTAAGATCAAATTCGTTAGAAGCTACTTTCTACCCTGTGTCTCTTCTTAAATTAGCTCTCAGATGATATAGTCTTCCATCAACCACCCATTTTTCCTCGAAAGTATTCTCCTACCGTATCTTCTAGCATATAATCATCACCCAGAGCGAGCAACCCAGCCATAAAAATTTTGGCCAGGGCAATAACTATATTGGTTTACCGTTCTTATCTGAAAAGTCATGACTTATATCACAATATTTATTTTCTTAATTTAATAAAAAATGTAATTAATGTATGGAGGTGAATAGTCGCGCCTTTTTGCCTCTCATTCAAATTCAATCCTCTATAAATAGGTCCGTCCTTACTTAATCGTTCATTCAAATACACTCAATTTATTTATTGCATCTCGTCTTTCATATTACACTCTAGAAGATAAGATTATGGTTGACCCAGTGTGGGACGTTGCTTTTCTGCAAGACGCCGTGAATGAACTTCGAAATCAAGTTCGTGATCTGCAATGGGAACTGGGAGGAGTTAGATCAAGAATGCTCCGTGAGATACACAGGCTGAGGAGGGCCTTGCTACTTCCGGTTGAAAATTAGCTGGTTGGCAATGATGATGCTGATAATAATAATAATAATTAGACTATTATTTTTCTTTTAGTCTATTATATGTATTTTTATTTGTTTAATAAATAAATTATGTTTGATCTTTGATGTTTTAATCTATATTTAATTTTCATTCAGTCTATTATCTTCTCAATAAACATGTCGATGATTTGACGTAAAAAAGAATAATTTAGAATCCAATAGCAATAGCAAGATTTATCTGTTGGGTTTGTGGCAGGGGTTGATTTGTGTTGTTTCAAATAGATTAATCATTCGTTGTAACAGATAATTAGTCTGGTGCAACAGATAAACATTCTGATGCAACAGATAATTAGTCTGGTGCAATAGATAAACATTCTGATACAACAGATAATATGTCTGATGCAACAGATAATACGATGATGCAACAAATAAACAGTCTAATGCAACAGATAAATCTTCTGATGTAACAGATTACTCATCTGATGAACCAAATGATTGATCTATTTAAATTGTGGGATCTTATGCTGGATTCATAATCGAGGTTCTATCCATTGTTGGAAAAATAGAAGTGTACCCAGATGACAAATACGAATAAAAATCATAATTTTACTTACCAAAGTCACCTATGAAGTAATGTCAAAGTGGAAAGTGATGTAGTAAACAAAATTTGACCAAAGAAATTGGTCAGATCGCAGCAGTAGCGCTGTACCAACAACAACAACAACAACAACAACAACAAATGGTCGACAAGAAGAAGATGAAGATGATAATGAAGTAGAAGATGATGATAATGAAGTAGAAGATGATGAATAAAACAGCAGAAACAGAAACAATTAACAACAAAAATCTCTAAGAGAGAGAAAATAATAATGGATGAGAAGAGAGAGAAAGACACCTTTTTTTCCTCCGTTTTTCGTTATTTTAGGTATACATTGAGATCAAAGTGGAAATTTAAAAACTTGTGGGTTATTTTCAAACTTTCTCAACTTTCTTAATACATAATAAAGTAATTGTCACCTCCAACTAATAATTAAGACTTGTGTCACCTACACCTCATTTTAAAACTCTTTTGTCACGTGTGACCCAAACCCCCGTCATTCTATAACAATCCTCATGAGAAATATATGTAGCATGCTATCTAATATAACAAATGTTTATGACATAAATATATTGCTAATAAACATCATTGCCATCAACAAGCTATCCAGATTTGGACTAATTTTATGGACTTTGAAGTCGTTTCCCCCCGTATATCAGCATGTATACAAGCAACTGTTTATTGAAATAGAGAAAAAAATATTATAAATTGCAATAATTAAAAAATTAAATTATTTAAAAAATATAATTGACTATCAATGCATAAAAGTTTGGACAAGGAGAGTTACATATATTATTTGAAAATTACATAAAAAATATTATAAATTACAATAATTAATAATTTAAAATATCTAAAAAAAATTAATCTATAATATATTTTAAAGAAAATACGTAAAAAAATATATTAGTCACAATGATTATAACAACTTAAGAAATTTAAAAGATATAAAATATTTGGTTGACTCTCGAAATTATATCAGTATCACTTAAATTGGAATAGAAAAAAAGGTATTATAAATCTAATGCCATAAAAATTTAGACAAAGAGAGTAACATGTATTATTTGAAAATTTACATAAAAGGTATTCTAAATTACGACAGTTAACAACTTAAAATCTAATAATATATTAAAAATATAATTGATTATCTAAATTTTATTTGTGTCATATAAATTAAAATAAAAAAAATAACATATATCATGAGCCCTCAACATCTAGTATTATCTATTCTTTAATTTTTTCCTGATGCATTATGTCGGGGGGTAAAGGGGGATTTTTTTCTGATTTTTTTGATGTACCAATAGTTTTATTGGTGGGGAGGGGGTGGACTCTATATATACCATTTGAAATTACTATTATATATAAGATAGGATATCAATTTTGGTTGTCCTCACAATGATATTTTAGGTATTTTTTTTTTTTTTATTAAGTAAGATTATCACACATCACAATTAATGGTATATTTTTTTAATATATTTTTATTTTTACCTTTATTATTTTTGCTAAGACTATTCCCACTTGGGCTTTTATTATTGGTTCCTTCTTGTCACTTATTAAATTACTTTTTAATTAAAACTTCATTTATTTTTAATTAACAGTCACTTTAGCTCAAAAAAATCATTTCAAATAATTTCTAATACAAAATTAAAGTTTGCAATGATTTTCAACTAAACTCTTATATTTCTTATTAATATTATACAATTCTCGAAAAACATATAACAAATAAGGTAACTTAATAAATAATACCTTGTTTATATTATTTTTCTTAGTAAACATGAAAAAATATATATATAAAGCAATGATTAAAACGAGATGGATAAGATATTCCTATAGGGGTGTGTAAAACATAAACATGACAAGTAATGGACTGAATGGATTAATCTATTAATGCAGTTTAATTATTATTTAGTATCCTTATAGATTATTATGAAGTTGATTTGTGTAAAAGCTCTAAATTAAGGTTATAATATATAATATAAACTTGAAGTCATTGAAACATTGTGTTACATTAGAGGATTTTATAAGATGAAAAAAAATAAATAATGCAAAAACTCTTGATGTACGAAATAAAGAACGAAATCAAAACTCAATAAATACAAAAAAAAATTTATAAATTTATTTCTATTTATAAGTAAAAAATTAGATACTCATAAAATCATTAAAATATAAATATTTTTTTATTTATGGTCTTCATCAAATTATAATTAATTAAATGCTTTAAATTAAGGTAATTTAAAAAATATTGAATTGCTTGTGACCCTTTTATATTCTAATTCTCCGGTAATATTTTCTTTCTTATTAAAAATCATCTAATCACATAATTTAAAACTTTAATAATTAGAAAAATTTATTAACAACACATGTTTGACATATCATTAGATTATTTTAATTATAAAATAAAAAGTATATAATAAATTATATTTTAAATTAAAATTTCTATCTTCGTATCTTGAGTTTGGGTCCGAGCTTAGCACGTGGCTCATGGTACTAGTTACTACTATTAATAAGGGGTCGTTTGGTAGAGTGTACAAGAATAATACTGAATTAAGATGTATTAGTAATGCCTGTATTATTAACGCAAATATTTGTAGTGCTTGTATTAATTATACAAAACATCATTTCATATAGAGTGTTTGATTTAATGTGTTAAAAAGAATATATATTTACATATTTTTTTATAAAAAGATATTTGTTTATCAAAATATCCTTCTTTGTACCTTCTTTTTCAAGAATAGTAATAGCAACAGCTACTGTCGGAAAATTTGAGAACACACCCATGGCTTTTGGGATTATAATCAATTGGATCTCTTTTATAGTTGAATTGCATAGCATTATCTCATTTATTTCTTTTGCACGACTTATTATGGGTTCATACGATCAATTTTATGAACATGCCCGTGGCTCATATGGGAGCCGAAGATCTACATGGAGGTAGCAGCAACACAACTACAAATCAGCAGCAACGATAGAACAGAGCAAAAAATGGAGGTAGCAGCTAATCAGAGCACAAAAATGTCGAAAATGAGGGGTAAATTTGTCATTTAACAAGTTAATGTATGTGTTTAGAGTTTTTGTATTATTAATACATGGAAAATAGTGTGTAATATTAATACACACCTCGATACATAATAGTTTATAACTAATGCTTGCATTAGTCATACATAGGCTAAAAATTATACCAAACAAGGTACTTATAATACATATTAATTAAAGCATGCACTATTTTTTTCAATACACTTTACGAAACGACCCCTAAGTGTAAAGAAGCAGGTACCTCTTCGTCGATGTGCCTGCTTCCAACCGAATTACTATATTACCCTAAATAATTATTATAAGTCATTTACGTATTAAAAAATTATTAATATTTAATAAAATAAAATTAAAATAAATATTTGACATGTCTGCTTTGATTTCTTCAACCGTGATTTTACTATATCACTCCTAATTAATTATTATAAGTAATTTTATTAAAAAATGAATAATATTTATTAAAAAGGTAAAACAGACATAAAATGTTAATTAACTTTTGATATTTTAAATTAACTTGACGTCTTATATGAGACCCACTTAAATTTCTTTTACAAGTATTTCTTATAGTAATTTTGCTATATCACCTCTAATTATCAATTATAAGTCATTTAAGACATGTCTGCTTTGCTGCTTCAATCGTGGTTTTACTACATTATCCCTAATTAATTATTATGGTCATCTAAGCACTGTGCCACATAAATTAGATAGAAGAAAAAATATTATAAATTAAAATAATTAAAAACTTAAAGTATTTAAAACAATATAATTGACGATCAATGCCACATAAGTTTGGACAAGGAGAGTAACATATATTATTTGAAATTAAAATTATATAAAAAGTATTATAAATTACAATAGTTAATACTTTAAAATATCTAAAAAATAATTAATCTGTTATATATCTATAATCTATAATCTATATCTATATCGATAATCTATATCTATAATATATTAAAAGTGTGAAGATTCTTAGAAAAGTGATTTAAACTTTTTGCCCTTCATTAAAAAATTCCTATAATAGACAAAACTGTCTTTTTATTATTTTTTAATTTATTATTTAATTATTCATATAATATTTAAAATTAAATAGTTCTAAAATAAATTATAAAAGGAAAATATATTTTATAAATTAAGGAGTTTTAAAATATATGGTAAAAAAGTATTAGAAGAATTAATAAATAAGGACTCTAAAAAGTGGTAAGAGGTGAAAGGTAAAGTTCTGTTACTTTTCCTAAAATAAAAAACTAACATACTTTTAACCAAAAAAAAATTGTTTTTGGTAAAATAAAAACTAACATACTTTTGACCAAAAAAAACTCAGAAAATATTTGTTACACCTAAAATAAATTATCGTAAATACTACCATATATGCTAAACCTCGAAAATCAAAAATCAAATACATATTACCATAAATAATTTGATTTTTTTTTTTTTTTACTTTTTTCGCAACAGAATAATTAAAAAATTTCATATTTAGGTAATCTTTTTTTGGAGATTTTTTTTGGGTTTTTATAAATTGAGTTTTCTCCTACAACAATCTAATAACATCAGGTATATTCTTATAACTATTTTTTCGATGAGCTCTGAAGGTGTCGTTTATATCGTACTGTTCTAATATCTCAATTCTCATATTATTTTGTTTTAATTTCTATTATGTTCAAATTTATATAGTTGATAATGATTGTTTGATCAGACTTTCAGAAATTTTGTGTTAAGGTTAGATTTAATAATATCGTTCTAATATATCAATTATTGTAGTTTTTATTTTGTTACTATCTATGATTTTTTTCTGCTTAATACAGGTGGTAGATGAACGTTTAGTCTGACTTTGATGAATTTTTTGTAAAGATTAGAATTTAATAATATCGTTATATATATTGATTATTATATTATTTAGTTGTATAGTTTACAGGTGGTAGACAAATAGTCAGTCAGACTTTGAAGTATTTTTATGCAAAGGTTTAAGATTAATCATATTATTTTTATTATTATCTATTTTGTGATAGTTCACGTCATAGAAGAAGATCAAGATACTAGCACTTCACGCATATCTGGATGCATAAAGCCGCCTATCTTCGATTCTTAAAGTTAATTGCTATTTTTTCAATAAATTATTTTTCTTTTATATATTTTATGTCGATTGATGGCTTAACACGGAGCACACGTGCAATGCATGTACACTTGACTAGTTTAAAAAAAATACATAAAAAAAAATATTAATCACAATAATTAACAACTTAAAAAATTTTAAAAATATAAAATATTTGATTGACTCTCGAGATTATATTGATGTCATTTAAATTGAAATAGAAAAAAAGATATTATAAATCTCATGCCACAAAAGTTTGAACAAAAAGAATAACATGTATTATTTGAAAATGTATTCTAAATTAGAACAATTAACAAATTAAAATATCTAAAATATATTAAAAATATAATTAATTATCTAAATTTTATTGTGTCATATAAATTTTAAAAGAACAACCTAGTGCACTAAAGCTACCGCTATGCACGGTGTCCGAGGAAGGATCCCACCACAAGGGTGTATCGTATGCAGCCTTACCTTGCATTTCCGCCATAGACTGTTTTCAAGGGTTGAACCCGTGACCTCCTGGTCACATTAAAAAAATCAGTATAAAAAATACTCCCTCCGTCCTATTTTATGTATCGTCATTTGATCGGGCACGGAGTTTAAGAAATAAGGGAACACTTGATAAAGTTTACCAAATTATCCTTTATAAAAAATGTGTTAATATTTTTTTTTATAATTAAGTGAGATCAATAAAGATAAAAAAGTAATTATACCTTTAAAAAATTATCAAATAAAAAAAACATATTTATTTTGAAACGAATTAAAAAAAAATGATAGACAGATAATTTGATACGAAGGGAGTAACATATAGCACAGACCTCCACATCTGGTATAATCTGTTTCTTTTGTTTTTTTCTAACACATCATGTGGATGGGTAGAGGAGGCGAGGGGGCGTGGGGTGGGGTGGGAGTTGAAGGGGAATTTATTCTGATTTTTTTTTTTTTTTTATGCACCAATAGTTTTCTTGGCGGGGGTGGGGTGGAGGGTATAAATACCATTTGAAATAATTGAATAATGTGAAAACAGCCTTCCATCATTTTCCAATAAGAATAAACGATTATATGTCCAAAACAAAACAATACAGCCTTCGTTCCTGGTTCCTACCCATTGAAAATTGACCAATTGGTCACAAAAATCTAGTCAGTCAACAATTATAACTCATTTTCAGTATTTCCCATGTGAAAATTATTACTCCTTCTGTTTTATTTTAATTGATCTTCTTTCTAAAAATATTTATTTAAATTTAATTATTTCTTTGATAAAATTAATAGAATTTTATTATATTTTTTCAATACTATCCTTAACATTAAATGACTAAACAAAATATATTTACTTAAATTTATATTTTTAACGTATAATTAATAATATTAATTTGATAAAATAAACTTTCTAATTAATATTTTCTTAATGGATACGTCAAGTTCATAGAACCAACTAATATGAAACGAAGGGAGTTTCAACAATAATAGTATATCCTCAATTTTCCGACCAGGAGGTAACTGATCAATGTGTGAAAACTGTTTCTCATAGTCACGCAAGATAAATAAAAAGACTATATGCATGCAATAGATGGTTGTGATCGGATCTCAATCAGATCCAAAGCAAAAACACAAGAATTCCCATGTGTACATCGTGTCCCAATAATCTATTGAATTTTCAAATCTAGTTTCCACGAAAACGACTTCCACTTCCTCCATTAATATCTCTCACCATTATAACACCCCTCTCTCTCTCCCTCCATGCATTTTACCTCTTTCTATTTATTATAAAAAGAAATTTCTTGAAACTAAATAAATAAATAAAAAAGTCACTCTCTCTTTTTCAGTTCCTCCAAAAACAATGGCTAAAACATCTTCTGCTCAAGATGGAAGCAATCCCCTTTTCTCTCCTTACAACATGGGCAAATTCAATCTCTCTCACAGGTCTGTTATTTTATTTTATTTTATTTTTGCTTTACTTGAATCAAAAATTTTAATAACTCAATTGGTTAGTTACCTGAGGTATTTATATTTGGATCATATGATAAATCTCAAAAACAGTAAAAAGACTATTAATTATTAACATAATAACATGGGAAAGTTCCAAAACAAGAGCTTAAAATTTTTCTGACCTTTTCTTAACAAGAATCCAAAAGGGTATTTATATATATATCAGGATTCATTTCATAAATCTGAAAATAAAAGGCAACTTCCATTATAAGATCCTAATTTTTTTAATTTTACTAATTTTGCTAATCTTTTTGGAGTCAATATCGAAAAAGGTGCATATAATCTATTGGATCATATAATAACAAATTTCAAACTCTAAATGCAAAATTTTAGCATCTCTTTTCTGATCAAACTCAAATTAGGTAATTTATCTTATCGATGAGTATTCGATTATCCTTTTGTAATTTCTTTCCTAATTTACATGTAAAATCTGTTTTTTCTTATTGGGGAAATGAGAGGGACTGGGAAAAAAACATGGAAGGTGAATTTTTGGTGACTATTTTACACTTGAGAGTGGCTCGTATTTACTGTTGCGGAAGGATTTGTTTGAATGATAAAACGACATTCACTTTCAAAACTTAAGATTATGGATTGGACTCTCGAACGGAGCAAAGAGGCACGAGATACTAGCGAGGAAATAAAAAAAGAAAAAACAATAAAAATTTTGATAGTTTAGAGTTTAATTTTAATTTTTTTTTTTTTTTTTTTTTTAACATTCTATATAATTACTGAAAGTATAATTAGCTTTCGACAGTAGTGGAGCCAGGATATTCACTAAGTGATTATAAGTAACATATGAACTCACCATGCATATATCATATAATTTTTCTTCGAAGGAGGTTCATATGAACCTTCATCAAATGGTAGCTCCGCCTCTGATTTTCAATATATTTAATGAAGATATATATTTTTTCTTTTGTAAAATTACATAATTAGCTTTCGATATTTTTTTTTTTAATTTTAAGTTTATCGAGAGAGATAATTAGTTTTTGATATATTTTTTTAATATTGTATTTATCGAGATATATAATTAATTGAGACTTTTATAATTATTTTGTAAGGGTTGGGATTTATGTAAATTTGATGAGTGCAGGTACATGTTTGCGTTATTTTTCCATTTGAAAAATTAATTACGATTGTTATTTAATACGTGGCAGGATAGTATTGGCTCCGATGACAAGGTGCAGAGCACTAAACAGTATTCCACAAGCAGCCTTGGGGGAGTATTATGCACAAAGAGCAACGAATGGTGGATTTCTCATCACTGAAGGCACTATGATTTCTCCCACTTCTGCTGGGTATGTTTTTGTAATTTTGATTATATTTTAGGGGCATTTTCGGTAAAATGACGTTCAATTATTTCTCCTCGTGGGGCCCGCGTTGCACTATATTAGAAAGTTTTAAAGATTAAATACCAATAAATTCTTGACACGTGTACAATTATTAATTAATTTATTAGTGAAATTTTGTTGTCCGGTAGTGTCGGCTTTGTGATGATTCCAAGTTTATAAATTTTTGTAATAATTGTAAATTAATTTATAATAATGATTAAATTTATAACTAAACATGTATGGAATTATAATGAAATTTGTAAATTGTAATTACTGATTTTTCAGAAATTCATACTTAAAGCTTTGAATTCGCACCTGATTATGTGATCGTATTTAATTAGACATAGAATTTAATAAAGATAATTATTTTAAAATTGATGATTTATAACAAGTTATAAATATTTATGTAAATATAAATTATCTCACGATTAAAATGAAAAGTTAAAAATTAATTTATCTTTGATGAGGAAGTGTAATGTTCTTTTGTGGCTAGGTACCTTAATCAAATATAATATTCTTTTGTGGCTAGATCGAAAAGGAAAATATATGCTATATAAATTGATGTGAATAGAGTAATTTTTTTTTTTTTAAATAATTATATATAATTTAATTTCATAAGTAGCCTGTAGCCTCTAAGAAGAGTAGGATATATGCACACCTTTGTCGCTGTCTTTGTGGGCGTAGAAAATTTATTTTCGATAGACTCTCAACTCAAAAGAAGAGATTGACATACATTCTAAACGGTTAAAACATACTTGTATTGGGTGTTTACACTGAGCCAAGGAATGCAAATATATTTTATGTGTACGTTTTTTAACACTTAATCATGGTTAAATATTATGTATATTCATTTTAATTTGTAATTTTTTTGTTACATGTAAAAACCAAATACAAATATGTAAGAACAAACTCTCCGTACACTCCTCCTTCTCCATATCCTAATTATTTACACCGAATGAGATGCCGCAAGCAAAGATCATATAGCCTAATATACGTTATGATCCTCTTTAGATCATTCTGTAATATTTCAGTGGTTGTCGCAAGATGTCATAGCTCCTGCAAAAGTAATAACAATCAAAGCCGTAGGTCCTTTTACTTTCTATTATATTAGTCAAGCACTAGCACCTACAACTAGTATAGTGTTATTGTTGTTAACTTGTTATTACATTACATGGTGGAATTTCAGGTTTCCACACGTGCCAGGGATATTCACAAAGGAGCAAGTAGAGGCATGGAAGAAAATAGTTGATGTAGTGCATGCAAAGGGATCTGTCATATTTTGTCAATTGTGGCATGTTGGTCGTGCTTCTCATGAAGGTAATAATACTCTTTGACCCTATGAGAGAAATTGTCTTATAGGCATCACAATGGTATGTTTAGACGCTTGTGGGAAGTAGAAAGTACTCGGTCAAACAGTCGAAGTGGGTGCAAGTTAGTTCAGACACCACAATTGTTATTAAAAAGATATTGTCTAGATGCATTGGCGGGAGTTGGAAGATACTCTGTGAAATTATCCAAGTGTGTGCAAGCTAGTCCAAATGTCACTTTATAAAGAAAAATATTGTCTAGATGCATTGGTGAGAGCACTGAGAGGTTGATGGCATTAAGACTGTCTATTCAGTGAAATAGTAGAGGTGAATCTGATTCGGACATCATGGTTATAAAGAAAAATACTGTCTAAATGTATTGGTAGGAGGCACAAAATACTTGATGAAATAATCAAAGGTATGCGCAAGCTAGTTTAGACACCACCTCGATAGAAAAGATATTGTCTACATGCATTGGTGGTTGGTCGAAGGTACTCCATGAAATAGTGGAGGTATAACAAGCTAGTCCAAAGACCACCTTAATAAAGAAAAATATTGTCGTGATGCATTGATGGGAGGTATATGTACTCGGTGAAATAGTCAGGTATATGCAAGCTAACCCAGACACCAATATTCTTTCAGAGGTGGTGCAGGCAAAGCCTGTTGCTAAAGCACATGCTTCCTCCCTCATTTCATTCTGCTTTTCCATTAAGTTCCTTTTTTTCCCTAAGACCAACTTTTGTAACTATTCCCTCATTAGGAAAATGCAATACTGCATGTTCATTTCTCTCTTTTTCTCCACTTCTCTTTCACAGTTCATACAAAGAAGTTAATAATTTCAAACTATGTTACTCGGACTCTTCAAAAATGTGGTTGCACCTAGTTGGAATCCTCCAAAAGTAAACACCCGTCGACATTTTTAAGAATTCGAGCATAACATAGGTTTTGGATGAGTGATCTAACTAAGCTCATGTTTGTCACTTCATTAGCGTATCAACCTGATGGAGCTGCACCAATATCATCCACTGAGAAGCCAATATCAAAGAGGTGGAGAATACTAATGCCTGATGGAACTCATGGGATTTATCCAAAACCAAGAGCAATAGGAACCTATGAGATCTCACAAGTGGTTGAAGATTATCGCAGGGCGGCCTTAAACGCTATTGAAGCAGGTTAGCTCATTCATTCTGTATGATAATCATGTACTCTCAGACATTTCATTTTGGAATCCTGTGACATCTTCTTCTTTTTGCATATGCAAGTATACAAGCTCATACCGTCGTGTTCTTTCTTTTCCCTATTTTTTGGTTCATTTTGCTGCATTAGTATAAAGTCTAAACACCTGGAAATTCATATATTTACAGGTTTTGATGGTATTGAAATCCATGGAGCTCATGGTTACTTGATTGACCAATTCTTGAAAGATGGGATCAACGACCGGACAGATGAGTATGGTGGATCACTAGCCAACCGGTGCAAATTCATGATGCAGGTGGTTCAAGCAGTTGTTACAGCAATAGGTGCTGATCGCGTAGGTGTGAGGATGTCACCAGCAATAGATCATCTTGATGCCATGGAATCGAATCCACTCAGCCTAGGCTTAGCAGTTGTCGAAAGACTAAACAAGATCCAAATCCATTTTGGATCCAAACTGGCCTATCTTCATGTAACTCAGCCAAGATATGTGGCCTATGGGCAAACCGAAGCAGGAAGACTTGGAAGCGAAGAGGAGGAGGCGCGTTTGATGAGGACTTTGAGAAACACCTATCAGGGGACATTCATTTGCAGTGGTGGATACACTAGGGAGCTAGGAATTGAGGCTGTGGCACAAGGTGATGCTGATCTTGTGTCATATGGCCGTCTTTTCATCTCTAATCCTGATTTGGTTATGAGATTCAAGCTTAATGCACCTCTAACTAAGTATAATAGGAAGACATTCTATACTCAAGATCCAATTGTGGGATACACAGATTACCCTTTCTTTCAAGGAAATGGAAACCAAGTACCTTTATCGCGTCTATGAGAAGAGCAGTAGTATTTTGCATGAACTATGAAGCCTGATTTTGTTGGGCACTTTATTACTTGGTAAATAATGTATTCTTAAGCTGTATATGCATCAATGTGAGGTTTTGCTCTTTTAGAGCCAAGTACCAGCCAAGCTTCCTCAAGTCGGCTATAAGAGTCGTTATGGAATAGCCTTTTAGTCGGCTTTCTTGTTCTTAAGGACTTTCTGGCGATGAAGGTGAATTTTTCAGAGAAATTTGTACTATTAAAACAATAGATTTGACCACTCATGAGAATGCTGTAAAATTACAGTTCTTGTTAAGCATTGGAGTATTGCTCTTATCTTCTTTAGTTCTTTTATCCCTTGTTACTTTTATAGTCTGTTTATTGTTTTCCTTCGCAGTTGCCATGTTTTTTCGCTGTTTTATTCCCTACTTTAATAATTATTTGAATTTGTCTCCACGAGATAGTGGTAAAATTTGCGAGCCCTCCGTAGGCAGCACTTTTGAAATTACACTAGGTATATTATTTCCCTGAAAGAGATGCTCAATGTCTTTTGAGGCTTGAAAGAATAATACTCCTCCATTCTAAAATAATTGAATTGTTGGGGTATAATACACCAGAAAAATATATTTTAAGACAAAGTGTAGGTTACTTTTCACTATTATCCTTTTAATTATTCTTAAATTACTCTCCTAGATAAATTGAATTACTTTAAAACCCCATTAAATGAAAGGATAAATTGGAAGAAATTTCCAACATGTATCTTGAAAAATAATAATTAATTTATTTTGGACATTGAAAAATAACTCAATAATTTATTTATTTTGGAATGAAGGAAGTACATTTTTTGTTTATTTATCATTTTTTGTCTATTGAAAACAACCTCTCTACTTTTTCGGAAGTAGCAGTATGAACTGCATACATTTTACCCTCCCCAAACTCCATTTGATGGGATTACACTGAGTTTGTTATTGTTGTTGTTGTTGTTGTTATATCGTTTTACCTTTTCTTCTTCTAAATAGATACATTGTTGAAAAAATTTAGTGGAAGGTAGCAAAAATATCTTTAAATTAAAAATGATGACAACTTTGACCAACTAAGGTCAAAACTTTACTTAAATTTTGATTAAGTTAATTGGGGTGTAAAATATAGTTTTTCAACTCCAAATTTCAAATTTTAGAATTTTCCTCATTTTCTTATCTTTTCAATCTTTTTTTTCTTTCCTTCTCTCTCCAAATTTTTTTCTTCTCATCTTCTTCTTCTTATTTTTTTCTCTCTCTAGATTTTTCTCTTCCTCCATCTTCTCTCTTCTTTTTCTTTCTCTTTTCATTTTGTTCTTTTTTTTTTCAAAATCTTCATGGATTTTTTTTTTTTTAAAATGAGAACTTTGAAAAGAAATTTTTTGATTTTTTTTTAAAATGAATGAAGAAATAATTCAGAAAATTCAGCAACTACGAGAGTTGCTTAAGCAACTACCGTAGTTGCTACAATAATTACGGCAATTGCTGCAACAACTACTATTAATTTGTGCAACAACTACTATTAGTTGTTCTGTTACAACAATTATTATAGTTGTTGTAGCAACTATCAAACTTGCTGCAGCAATTGTCTAAGTTGTTGCAGCAATTATCGAAGTTGTTGTAGCAACTTCGACTGTTGTTGCAGCAACTTCGACTGTTGTTGCATACAACTTCAATATTTACTTAATTTCTAGAAAAAAATATGGTTGGTGGAGGACCTACGAAAAAATGATATTTATGATAAAAGGGGAGGTGACGGTTCTGGTGGTGATGCCGAAGAAGAAGATGACATTTGTTGTGGTGTTGATTGTGATGGTGGTGGAGGAGAAAGAATAAAAATAGGCGATAGTTGTATAGAGTGAGAAAATGATGGTGGATCTGGAAGATGTGGCAATGGTAGTGATAGTGATAGTGGAGGAAGAGGAAGTGGCGGTGGCGACAGCGACAACGATAAAAAGGGTGTGGAGGAGGAGTGGTGGTGATGGTGTAGGGATCTTTAGGGACCGTCTGAGCAATAACATGGATAGATTAACGAAACTCCACATTTGTCACGTTACTCTGAGGGACCTGAGGAGCAGTAGGAGGAATAAGAGGAACTCCACCACAATAAGGAATGTAAATAATAAAACTTGATGGTTTTAAAATTAATGTCATTAACACTAATCTTAAAATTATCACCTCTACTCAATATTAAATACCCGTGTCACTCTTTTTCAGTTTTGAAACTTTTTTGTCACCCTTAATTAATTTATCGTACATTGTTTCTCTTAAGAATAATACATAAATTACCCTCTAAACTTATATCCAAAAATCACATATACACCTTAAGCTTTTGCGGTTGTCACCTTTTTCCCCTATTTATGCTCTGAGTGATACTAAAACCCCTAAAAAATGTCGCAACTAAGGACTCGTTTGGTAGACTGCTAGTACAATATTTGATTGCTCAATTTAAATTTACTCCTACCTAATACATGGATAGCTAATGCACCATAGAGTGTATTATCTTATACCTAAGAAACCAGAGGAAATTGAAGAAAAGGTGTCTTTTAGGTCTTGAATGAAGGATTAGTGACATTGACCAATTTAAAGGGTCAAACATAATAAAAACTTGATTAGGTTAATTGTGGACTTGATTAATATTTTCTAAACTTTTTAATCTTCTCAAAAATACAAATTAACCCACATCCACACAACTTTCCTTCCTCTGTAAATCAATCTCTCTCTCTTCTCTCTTTCTCTCAATAGTTTCTCTCTCTAACTTTTCTCAATCAACAACTTTTCAAATTTCTCCCTTCAATCTTGTGCAACGTCAACCTCTGGCAACAAATAGTTTTGAGTTCTTGCCCATTCCTTTTTTACTTTCAATCGTCAGTCGACGTGACAACATTCTCCGACGACAATAACTTCGAGTTCTTCATCGTTTCTTTTCAATTTTCACAAGTAAAAAATTAGGGCTTTTAAGTTATGACGAAAATGAGAAACTTGATTTGTTGGTGTTTGTTATTTTTTGTATGTTTTTTGTTATTTTTTAGTTAAATTTCTCATCTGGATGTATCTGCTACTGCTGTTTTTTAGTAATGAATAAAACATGTAACGTGAATCCAACAGATGAGTATTTGTTGCAACATATATGAATAATCTGTTGCACAGATTAGTAATCTGTTGCACAGATTAGTAATCTGTTGCAACATATATTACTAATATGTTGTGCAGATTAGTAATCTGTAGCAACATATATGAAAAATTTGTTGCACAAATTAGAATATGTTGCAACATATATGACTAATCTGTTGCAACGTATATGACTAATTTGTTGCAACAAATGAGCAATCTGTTGCAACATATATGACTAATTTGTTGCAATAAATGAGTAATCTGTTGCAACATATATGACTAATCTATTGCAACAGATTACTCATCTGTTGGATTCGTTTTATAGTGTTGTAATATGAATCCAATATATGGGTCATCTGTTATAACAGATTAGTCATATATTGCAACAAATTACTCACTTGTTGCAATAGATGACTCATATGTTGGATTCATGTTGCAGGTTCTATCCATTGTAGCAGTAACAGATACACCAAATAAGAAATTCAACAAAAATTATAATTTTACTTACAAAATAAGCTATGAAGTAATGCCCAAGTGATGTACGAATAAAATTTGACCTAAATTTTTTAAAAAATTTTCAACAGGGGCACAACGAATAAGTAAAACACATGAAAAATTTCATGAAACAAGTAAAGAAGACAAAAATAATATACCATACATCAAATGCAAAAGGATCAAGGGGACAAACATTTGAGTTCTCCTAAAAACGTTTAAGTTCTCTAATATTTTAATTGCTTTCTAATAGTTGACCTATATGTTACAACAAATTTTCTATCTGTTTGATAATTTCCAACAGATGAATCATCTGATGCAACATGCTAGTCATCTGTTGATTCAAATTAAGCAATTATTAGTAATAACTAAATTGATTTAGCTAAAATTAAAGACGTCTGTACGACAAAGGGACAAACATTTGTATTCTCCTAAAAATATTTGAGTTCCCTAGTATTTTAATTATTTTTCAATATATTATCTATTTATTGCAATAAGTTCATCTATTGCAACAGATGTTTACCATCTGTTGCAACATATGGATTATCTGTTGCGGCAGATGGACCATATGTTAGAAGAGATGTTTTGATTTCTTCCAACAACTGATTCGTCAGTTGCAACAGATAGAGATTTTGATTCATCAACTGTTTTGAATGTGTTAAGATAAAAAGTCACGACTCTTCACACCTCTTTTGTAATAGTCATCACATGCGTGCAGATGAATAAACAACACTTTCTGACATATCTTGATGGGTAGGAAGAATAAGGTACATGCAATGGATCCCATTTTCATGCGAGTGAGTTATGTATATTATTGATCAGGCTACCGTGACAGACACACATAAAGTGCAATGATTTTGTGAATGCAGTTTTTAACTAATTAGACAATGATTCTTCAAACAAGATCCTGCATTGTACAATTTATTTTGATAGGTGCAAACTGATAGGGCCGAAGGGTTCCAAGAGGGTGGTGTCGATACCCTATTACAATTTAATGACGGTTTATACTCATGTTTTGGTGTTAATGTTGGGGAAGTGTTCAAGTTTTTGGTGGTAGTCTAAATATCCAATAGTGATTGGACTAATTTTAATGGCGCAATGGACTTCTTGAAAGACCTCTGAAGCCTCGTAATGCAGCAAACAATGAAGGAACCAATAGAAATTCCCCTAGTCCAAATTTATATGGATGGATTGCTGTAGGAGACTTTTATACAACAGAAGGTGCTTGGGAGAGGGAGAGGTGGAGAAGGCCATATATCATCTAAGACCTTGATATATGGCCAGTGAAATTGACATGAGAAACCTGAACTCATACTTTTATACACCAATGAAATTGACATGACCCCATATTTTTAATGCAGGAGTAGTTGGTTCAGGTTTTAATTCAGACCGACAATCTTACCACCTTCTGTGCTCGTGAAGCTGCTTCCTTGAAGTTCTGGTCCTGCACCTTGTGAAAGACTTCATTCAGACCATGCTCGTTAGTTGCATTCTCGAGCAAAGTGTCCAGCTCTATTCCTATTGACCATTCTTCTTTTTCTTCAACGACTGATGAATTTTCATTTTTGGATACACTTTCACATTCGCACCTCATCCAGTTTTTTCAATTTTTATGTCAATTTCATCTGCCAATTTTGCTACACTCTCCTCCCCACCCTGTGTTTCCACTTAAACATGGACTGAGATGATATATGGCCTTCTCAACCTCTCCCTTCCCGCATAGGTTTTCTCTCAAACACCTTCTGCTATATAATAGTCTCCTTCATAACCCATCCATATAAATTTGGACCAGGGGAATTTCTATTGGTTCCATCGTTGTTTTTTGTAGTGCGAGGCTTTGGAGGCCTTTCAATAAGTCCATTAAACCATTAAAACCGGTCCAATCACTATTCGATATTTACACTGCCGCTAAAAACTTGAACTCTTTCCCAAACTTGACACAAAAACATGAGCATAAACCGTCATTAAATTATAACAGGGTATCAACACCACCGTCTTGGTCCCTCAGCCTTACCAGTTCAAACCTAACAATCTTAACTGTAAAATGCCATATCTTGTTTGAAGAATTAAAGCCTAATAGGTAAAGAACAAACATTCACAAAATCATTGTACTGGATGTGTGTTTTCATGATAGGTTGATTAGTAATACATACCTCTCACATAAAAAGTGGTTTCATCTACAAGCAACTTATTCCTTCGAACCCATCTTTACTCTAGCCTTTAATGCTGGTCGGAAAAATTGGATCCAATTTCACTTCCTTTTATCTGCAAACAAGATAAATACATTTGATGTCAAATAAGAGAAGGACAAAAAAAAAAAGAACATTACAA
Source organism: Capsicum baccatum var. pendulum (assembly GCA_030864225.1). Classification (NCBI taxonomy): domain Eukaryota; kingdom Viridiplantae; phylum Streptophyta; class Magnoliopsida; order Solanales; family Solanaceae; genus Capsicum; species Capsicum baccatum. Next base: position 36,234,629 of record CM061556.1, read on the forward strand.
AAGGGTAACACAAAATTGAGTGAATTAACAAATGACCAATATGATGCAACATGTTACTCATTTGTTCAACAAATGAGGCATCATTGCAATAGGTGGATGGTATGTTGCAACAAATGAGTCATCTGTTGAAATAAATCAAACCAGCCTTGCTACTGGTTTAATTTCTTCAAACAGTTGCTCCGTCTATTCCAACAACTGATTCATCAGTTGCAACAGCTGAGGAAACTGTTGCAACACCACCACCACCAACATCAACAATAAAGAAACAACACCATATGTTCCAACACCATCCATAACACAAACGTCACATGTTCTAACACCCCCCCCAAAAATAGCATAACCAAAATACCAAACAAAAGATATAGGAAAAAACTATACTGACAACAAGGTTTTTTAAGTTCTCCCAACAGATGACTTTTTTTGCATATTTTAATAAAAATAACGGTTCATTTATTCAAGACTTAAAAGTCACCTTTCTTTTATTTTTCTCAATAAATAGGAAACTGGTAATGGGTAAATAATTAATAGCAACAGATGTAAATATCTAATTTAAATGACATACAAAAAAGAAGAAGAGATGGAAAGAGCAACAGTGAACCGTACCTACAATGTCAAAAAAAGTAAATGGATCAGAACATCCAGTTCAGTTGAGAAAAGATATTAATTGGTTGAGATCCTAAAGGATCTTCATCCGAAAGAAGAGAGAAAAGAGGGGGAAAAAGAAAACAAAGATAATTGAGAATTGAGAATAAAAAAGAGTGATGAGTTGAGTCTAGACTACTTTATGGCTGAAGGAGAGAGTTCTAGATATGAGTTTTAAATATTCATTAATATCTTTTGAGGGGCACGAGGAGATGGTGACATTAAAAAGATTAGATAAGACTACTCACTCAGGAGATTTTTGAGTTTTCCAAGTAGTACTGAGTAGTATTTTTTACCGCCTTAGTATTTTAACTTTTTTTATCTCGGACAGAAAATACCTAAATTGCTTAAAAAAAAGGATCTTAAAATATTTAAGTACAACAGATGACAATTTCTGTTTGGAAATTTCCAAAGCTCGTTCATCTGCCGCAACAAATGACGTAATATGTTTGATAGCTTATAACAGATACGTAATATATTGCAACAGATTACATAATCTGTTTGATTTGATCCAACAGAAAAGACATCTGTTGCAATAGGTTGAACATTTGTTTATATATAATTTTAATTGAATTCATATGTTATACTAATATCTTAATTGAATGTGAGTTCTCATAGGGTCAACTACAACTTCAATTCAGTCTTTTGGCAATTGTATGCTGAGACGACATTGCATTTCTCCCGACCAGAGTCGTCGATCGATCACTCTGAGCCAAACCGATTCTTACTACCTTATATGTTAGACTAATACCTTAATTGATTAATCTAGGAATAGGGTACTAATACCTTAATTGAATAATCTATGACTAAGGGTGAGTTCTCATAGGGTCAACTACAACTTAAATTGAGTCTTTTGGCAATTGTATGATGAGATGGTACTGCGTTCCTCCCGAACAGAGTCGTCGATCAATAACTCTGAGCTGAACCAATTCTTAGTACCTCATATATTAAACTAATACCTTAATTGATTAATATAGGACTAGGGGTGAGTTCTCATAATGTCAACTACAATAGATGACAACGCCTATTTGATAATATACAATAGATGGGTAATCTATTATGATATATAACTTAATCCATTTGATAATTTACAATAGATGGGTAATCTGTCGCAATAGATGACTTAATCTTTTTGATAGTTTACAACAGATTCGTGATATGTTGCAACAAATAATGTAATTTGTTTGATAGTTTACAACAGATGCATAATATGTTGCAACAGATTACCTAATCTATTTGATTTGATCCAACAGAAAAGAAATCTATTGCAATAGGTTAAACATTTGTTTATATATAATTTTAATTGAGTTTATATGTTAGACTAATACGTTGATTGGATGTGAGTTCTCATAGGGTCAACTACAACTTCAATTCAGTCTTTTGACAATTGCATGATGAGATGGTATTGCATTCCTCCCGACCAGAGTCGTCGATTAATTACTCTGAGCAAAACCAATTCTTACTACCTCATATGTTAGACTAATACCTTAATTGATTAATCTAGGACTAGGGTACTAATACCTTAATTGAATAATATAGGACTAAGGGTGAGTTCTCATAAGGTCAACTACAACTTTAATTGAGTCTTTTGGCAATTGTATAATGAGACAGTACTGTATTTCTCCCAACCAGAGTCATCGATCGATAAATCAAAGCCGAACCAATTCTTACTACCTCATATGTTCAACTAATACCTTAATTGATTAATCTAGGACTAGGGGTGAGTTCTCATAATGTCAACTACAATAGATGACAACGCCTTGATAATTTATAATAGATGGGTAATCTATTGCGACATATGACTTAATCCATTTGATAATTTATAACAGATGGGTAATCTGTCACAACAAATAACTTAATATGTTTGATAGTTACAATAAATTCGTGATATATTGCAACGAATGACCTAATCTATTTGATAGTTTACAACATATGCGTAATATATTGCAACAAATTCCCCAATCTGTTTGATTTGATCCAACAGAAAAGACATCTGTTACAATAGGTTGAACATTTGTTTATATATAATTTTAATTGAGTTCATATGTTAGACTAATACCTTAATTGAATGTGAGTTCTTATAAGGTCAACTACAACTTCAATTGAGTCTTTTGGTAATTGTATGATGAGACAGTATTGTGTTCCTTCCGACCAGAGTCGTTGATTGATCACTCTAAGCCGAACCAATTCTTACTACCTCATATGTTAGACTAATACCTTAATTGATTAATCTAGGATTAGGGTACTAATACCTTAATTGAATAATCTAGGACTAGGGGTGAGTTCTCATAGGGTCAACTATAATTTCAATTGAGTCTTTTGGCAATTATATGATGAGATGGTACTGCGTTCCTCCCAACCAGAGTCATCGATCGATAAATCTGAGCCAAAACGATTCTTACTACCTCATATGTTCAACTAATACCTTAATTGATTAATTTAGGACAGTGTACTAATACCTTAATTGAATAATCTGGGACTAGGGGCGAGTTCTCATATGGTCAACTATTGATTAATCTAGGACTAGGGGTGAGTTCTCATAGGGTCAGCTACAACAGATGGTAGAGCCTATTTGATAATTTATAATATATGGGTAATCTATTGCGACATATGACAATCCATTTGATAATTTACAACAGATGGGTAATCTGTCGCAACAGATGACTTAATTTGTTTGATAACTTACAGCAGATTCATAATCTGTTGTTACCTAATCTGATTGATAATTTACGACAGATGCAAAATTTGATGCAACATGTCTAACATTTATTTTTATACAATTTCAATTGAGTTCATATGTTAGACTAATATTACCTAAATTGATTAATCTAGGACTAGGGGTGAGTTCATAGGGTCAACTAGAGTACTCGGACAACTACAACTTCAATTGTTTTTATACAATTTCAATTGAGTTCATATGTTAGACTAAATAGTACCCTTTTGGCAATTGCATGATGAGAGGGTTAAAAATTACACATATCTTTTATAAATTTAAAAATAATTAAGATCAATTCGAACTAAATTAATATTTTCAAAACTTGTCATTCTTTTCTAAAATACAAATCAACCCATACAAAATGTTTCATCATTTCAAATATCGAGTTCTCGCTCTTTCTCTCTCATTCTCACTCAATAATACAGTACAAACAACAAGTACTCAACAAATTTGCTCAACCCTCTACAACAGATCGCTTTTCTTCTTATTTTCGACCACATAGGTGTTATTTTTACTTCATTCTTGCTTGTATCAGTCATTTTCTTTGTCTTCGTAGGCAACAGAGTTTGAGAAGAGTTCTATATTTGTTATTTTTTTCTACAAAATAAGAGTTTTTAAGTTAATGATGAAAAATAAAACTTTTAGTTATATTATATTCGAGAATGGGTTTACAATTTTGAGTTTTGATGGTAAAATTATAGGAAGAACTCGAGAAATCCCTAGTTTCTATCACAGTATTCCATTGACTGTCGTGGTATTGTTGGATGGTGTTTGTGTTATTGTTGTTGTTGTTGGTGGTGGTGTTTGTGGTCACCGTGGTGGCACTGGTGGTGGCATTGGTTGGTGGTGTTTGTGGTGGATATCGGTGGTGTCGGTATTCGTGGTGTTTGTTTGTGGCATTGGTTGGTGGTGTTTGTAATGGTGGCTGTTGGTATGTTAGTATTCGTGGTATTTGTAATATACTTTTTAAAATTTATGCATACATCAATTGTAATGTAATTTTTATTTTTTTGTTGTTGGTAGGTAAAACATGTCTCCCAAAAGAAAAGAAAGTGAAAGTGGATCAACGCCTGACCACAAAAAAAAGGTTATAGTATAGAGGGATTAGGAGGAACTTCCTGAACAATCTCAGTCAGGGAAAAATGAAGCTGAGGAGAGATGTAAAAACAACGTTGAGAGAGGTAGACAATTTTCTATAGATAGTAATAAATAAAATGAAAGTGAGAAATAGGAGGAATTGGAGAGTGAGAAAGAAAAAGAGAATGATCATCAAAACGATGATAACGGATCACCAATGAGGAGTGAACTAATATCGACATCCCAGCATGATCCTGTCAAAACTTTTAGTATTAACAGGTTTCAAGTTGCGATGCCTATAAATAAACCAGAAGAAAACCAACTAACTGGTCAAATTGTACTTAAATGTCAGATGGGGAAATTTTTTGAACATTTTATGAAAATTATAAAGAACGAAAACATAGGCAGACTTTTTAAGAAGAGCTGTTTTGGACGATTTCTTGAGCTGCCCGAGGACCCCTCTGCCCGTATCCGTTTCTCTATGATGATGGTATATGATCAAGTACGTGGGGGATGATAAAGATCTAGAGGAGGGGGGCAAAAAGAAGATGGATAAAATCTGGATCAACTACTATGGCATGCTTATTTGTTTTGGCTTGCAAGAGTTTGCCATAGTGACGGTCTTGAGATTCCATCGTCCAGAAGAACCACCACCCCGCAAATGATCCAAGTCAAGAAAACACAAGAAAAAAATAGATGGGTTGTTTGACATTGCTCGACGTGGCTACAAAGCATCGGATTTGTTTACAGGTCTCGAGGATAAAACCATACCAGAGAAGTATAGAGAGCAATTGTACTTATTTTGGTTTACCCATTTGGTTATATTGATAAGAGATGTCAACAAGGTCATAGAAGATGATTTGTTGGCGTGTGCTGGGGATTTTGATAAATTCAACAATTATCCCTGGGGATATGACAATTTCTACTTGACTGTCCAATATTTACTGACAAATTTATTCTGAGGGATGACCACATTATTCAACTTTCCTTGGGCTTCCATGGTAAAGTTAATCACTAATTTTACTCATCCATTAATTTATATTAAATATAGTTATTATGACTTTTCTTTTCTTGCTTCCTGTTTACATTTTTTAGGCTTGAGCATTTGAAGTCATCCTCCCCTCCGAAAGCAATTAATGGATTACCCGGATGAGGTTTCTCATCCAAGGATGTTTAGGTGGTTGGCTGCAAAGAGCAACACGAATATTAAGGAGGTTGATCTCTTTAGCCCGCGTATGATAAAGTACGTCTTCTTCAAGTAAAATAATTTTACTCAAACAAAGATATTGAATAGATGTTATATCTGATGCACTAAATGGGACATCTATTACGACAAAGTACAATTAATATCTTGTATCAGATTACCCATATGTTGCTTTGGTTCTCTGAACCCGACTCCTAACAGATTAATGATGATAGGCGTATTTACACGCCTAAAGTACTATAATGTACCCATATTTTAGCTAAGTTTTGAGGACAAAATATATAATTCATGCACTTTTAGTCCTTTTTCCTGAATGTGAGCTAACAAACGTGATTAGCAAGTTTTCAGGTATAAATGATGAAGATTTCAGCATTTTATGGATAACTTGATGCCAAAGGAAGCTTCACGAAAGAAGGAAAGCAGCGTTTGGACGCCTATGGACTGAAAGTAACGCAGGGAAAACTTGTCCCAGGCAAAAACAGCATTTCCAAAGACTTGGGGATCAACAGTAACTTAGTAGGATTAGGATAAGGATGCAGTATCCTAGTAGGATTAGGATAAGTATGCAGTATCCTAGTAGGATTAGGATAAGTACGCAGTAGCCTAGTAGGAATAGGATATGGGTGTTATAAATACCCTATTTTGCTGAAGATTTTTATTATTCCCATCCATCCACCATCCATCCATCCATCAAAACAATTCTCCACCACCCTCATCCCTATTCGATCCTTTCCCTTTTTCTTCATAAATTTGTTGTTGACATTATTATTCATCTATTTTATTTTTAATTTTCACGACAAGAGAAAAGCTATTTTGCAAGGAATTCACGCCACAAGTGCTACCAAACATACTTCATGCAAGATCTTTATTTTGGTGTGATTATAATGTCTATTGTGATTTTCGTTGCACTCATGAGTAGCTAAACTTCTCTGTTGGGGTTATGGAAGCCTTATGAGATACTATCTATTGCTATGAGTTTGTGAATTCTTGACACGTATGCTGCTTATATCATTACTCTCTTCATCTTAATATAAATTCTTGTGGTTGCAAACATATAGAATACGCCAGTATAGCATTCACTTGTTCGAAAGAAAAATTATATGTCTGGAAAAGAGATAATGTCAAGGTAATAGGGCACCAACCCCTATTAAAAAGTTAGTGCCGTAACTGGATTAACCTCTTGGAGAATTTGTACCGTTAGATACGCTTTAAGCTCGAAAGAGTTAAAGTGAAATAATCCTTGATGGTCGAAAGACGTCTGGATTTACCATAGAATACAATTCTCTATAAGCACATGCATGTCTGAATTCTGCATAACTCATAGCCAATAGATACGTATAACTCATAAGGTGGACATAGCCCTAACTTCCAATTCTCATTAATTAAAAATCTTACTAAACATTCTTTCTTTTTACTTTGCTATTTTCCATTTTTACTTTGTTATTTTGTTACATTATTGCACGCTACAAAATCCCCCCTTTTTACGAAACTTTCACCAAAAGTCTAATAATCGTTGCTTAATTAGTGACCAAGTATTCTCTGTGGGATTCGACACCCAACCCAGTTGGGTTCTATATTTGACAACGATCGCTTACACTCTTACGAGAGCTGTAGTTTGAGCGTTATCAAATTTTGGCGCCGTTGCCGGGGAATACGGCTGTCAACTAAGTTTGTGATAGTTACTAGACCCTTTGGTCAAAGATTCTCAGATTTTACTTTTAGTTGTTGTTTTTGTTTTATTCAGGTTCTATTGACAGAATGGATGCGCAACGTGACATTGAAAGAAGGGCTGCTCAACAAGAGCAGGCTAGACTAGCTGCGTTGGCCGCTGCTCAAGTGCACCAATAGAATATTGATAACCCAGGTCATGCAACAAATCCTGATGATGAGGACCTGGGCGACGAGGAGTTACCAAACCCACGGCACACTGCTGAGATGGCGGCACCCATGCAGAGGAGAGATCGTCAAGCGCGATTGAGGCCTGATTGTACAGATTCCTTGTGATGACGATGATGACGATTTGGATGGAGCTGGTGCCACAGGAGCTATTATTCTTCCGCCATTGGCACCCGGAGCCAAGTTCAATATCACTAGCACCATGATTCAGCTTTTGCAACTCAAGGGATTATTTGGTGGACTAGCAGACGATGATCCGAATATACATCTGATCAACTTTATCTCTACATGCAAGTCATTCGACAATCCAGGCGTTGGACAGAATGCTATTCGGCTGCGTTTATTTCCATTGTCTTTATCTGGGAAGGCAACTCTGTGGTTGAACGGGCTGACTCCTGATTCTATTACAAATTGGAGGCAATTGAAATACGCTTTCCTAGAAAGATTCTTTCTGCCATCCAAGAAAGCACAGTTGAGAGATGAGATCAACAATTTTAGACAGCTTCCAACTGAAGCTCTCCACGAAACATGGGAGAGTTTCAAGAAGAAGCTTATGCGATGCCCAAATCATCATATGACCAATGTCCACTTGATGGAGATATTATACAGAGCTTTGAATTCGGTAACTAAGCCAGTGGTTGATAATGCTGCAGGTGGGTCATTCATGGACCATACTTTTAATGAAGCAAGTGGTATGCTAGATCGTATGACAAAGCAGAGTAGAGCTTGGCATACCAGGGATTCGGAGGTAGCAAGCTCTACTATATCTATTGGCATGACCGCAGAACAGAGGCGAAGAGAAGAGGAGCGTGACCAGGATATGACGCACATGAAAACACAAATGGATCTTCTTACTAAGAATTTATTATCAGGGAAGACCAAAAATGTCAAAGCAGTTACGTCAAAAGGAAGAGATGAATCTGAATCTGAAGAAGAAGCTAACTACTTGAATAATCAGGGGGGTTTTCGAGGCAATGGCCAAGGAAACCAAGGTCCGAACTATTATGATAGATCTGGAAACAAGGACCGTGATCAAGGTAGTTGGAAGGATAAGATTGACAGAAGTGGTTTGTATGTTCCTCCTGGAAGACGTGACGCCACTGCATTTGGTTCTGGAAATATATCCATGGAAGATATGATGGCTAAGCTGTTGAAAGGAGTGGAGGCAACCAGCACGGGAGTAGCGGAGGTAATAAATGATTTGTCCTCAATGAAGCAATTGGTTGACTCGCATTCCACTGCAATAAAATAGCTAGAGCAACAATTGAGTCAATTATCTGCGACATTCAACTAAAGAAAGGCTGGAACTTTACCTAGCAACACCGTTCAAAATCCAAGGAATGATGGATCATGTATAACTATTACTACTAGGAGTGGTAAGGTGTTGGAAAATCTATCCAAAGGCAAACAAGCAGTCGACAATGTAGCGGACAACGATATTGATACTGATAGTGAAGATGCTGTAGAATCTAGCAAGAGTGGTCATGACGTTACACCTACACGTCTACAGCCTGAAAAGAGTGATGATCGGAAGAAAGATAAAAAGAAAGTGGTGGAGAAAACTATTCCTCTTCCACCACCACCTTTTCCGCAGAGACTGAAGAAGAAAACGGATGATACAAGGTTCCATAAATTCATGACTATGTTGAAGCAGCTGACCATTAATGTTCCTTTGGTGGAGGCACTGGAACAGATGCCTGGGTACGCGAAATTTATGAAGGATCTTTTAACAAAGAAGCGGGCAGTGAGCTATGAGCCGGCAGATAATGTTCACCATTGCAGTGCAATCGCTACAAGATCGCTAGTTCAGAAGAAAGCAGATCCAGGTGCTTTCACTATTCCTTGCACAATTGGATCGTTGGATTTTGATAAGGCATTGTGCGATTTAGGAGCCAACATCAACTTAATGCCACTATCAATTTACAAAAAGTTGGGATTGGGGGATCCTACTCCAACCAATATGAGGCTTGTAATGGCAGATAGGTCGGTAAAATGACCTGTTGGTATTTTATGTGATGTATTGGTAAAGGTTTCTTCATTCATCTTTCCGGCAGACTTTGTTATCTTGGATTATGAGGTGGACTCGGAAGTTCCCATAATCTTGGGACGGCCCTTCCTCGCAACTGGAAGTATGCTTATTGACATGAGAGATAATGAGCTTTTATTTCGAATGAAGTGATTCGTTTTGATTTGTGCAAATCGATGAAGCAGCCGAGAGATATGGATGTGTTCTCTGTAGCTGATATTCATTGTGAGGATAAAAAAGCATTATCTGTAGAGAAGCCGCTTACTGTTGAGTCATTGTCTACTGCGCTGCTGAATGTTGAGCATGAGGATGATGAAGATTATGAAGAAACTATGTGGGCTCTAACAGAAATAGGGTCATATTCTCATTCTCCTAAGAAGTTGGACCTTGATCTCACGAATCAACCTTCACAAACAACGAAGACTTCCATTGAAAAACCACCAATGCTAGAATCGAAAGAGCTACCAAGTCACCTAAGGTATACGTTCTTGGGAAGTGAAAATACACCTCCGGTAAGTGTTGCAGCTGATTTAGTTGAACAGCACGTAGAGGCTCTCATCTCTGCTCTAAAGAGGTATAAGAGAGCTATGGGTTGGTCTATTGATGATATAATTGGTATCCCTCCTGGGATATGTATGCACAAGAGTCATCTCGAAGAAGATTGCATGCCTACAAGTAAGTATCAGCGTCGTCTGAATCCATTTAGAAAATGATGCATCATCTATCTCGATGAAGTCTGAGTAATCAAGATAGCTATGTCGTGCCGCGACAATAAATCAAGCGCTTGGTGGGAGGCAACCCATCGTTTTTAATTGTTTTTTTTGTTTTTGTTTTCTTAGGATTTTGTCGATCCACGACCAAAACTAAGGCGATTGATGGGAGGCAACCCATCGTTCTAATCGTTTTTGTTGTTTTTGAGTAAATGTAAGTGAAAGAGGTGTAAAGGAGGAGATTGGTTTCAAATTTTGATTTGGAAGTATTGCATGTCGAAGGTGGTAAGTTAGGAATGTAGAAGCAAAAGGCTATGGGTTAGGCATTGCCTATGAAAATATAGGCAAAGAACAAGGCAAGGCCTACGTAAATCTAGGCCACGAACAAGGCAAGGCATATGCTATGGCATAAGCTCTCGGATTCCAGAGTGCCATAGCATAGGCGCTGCCTATACTCAACAATGCCATAGCATAGGCGCCGCCTATGCTCAACAATGCCATAACATAGGCGCCGCCTATGCAAAAGCCTTCTGCTCAACTAGGCAAAGCATTAGGCATGGCCTATGCTATGGCCTTCTGCTCAACTAGGCAAAGCTAAAGGCGCCGCCTTTGCCTCTCAAAACTCTCAAAACTTTTATTTTTGCTCTTTTAACTTTGCAAGAACATCTTCCGAGGCCATCAACCAAGTAAGTACTTCTTTGCTCTTCTTTTATATTATGTAAGTATTACAATACTACGCCTATAAGAAGTTGTTAAATCGTGAAGTAGTGTTGGTGATTTGAATGTGGTTGATACAACTAAGTGAGTGAAAGAATATGTATGGATGATCTTGACTTGTTTCCAACTTGTATTTGATTTTGATACACTATCATACTTTTGCGAAATCGACATGGTCAAGATAATTGCATAATCTTGTAAATTGAAAGCTTACATGTTGAAATGACTTGTTCATTGAGATGAAAATCATGGGTGATTACAAACATGCAATGTTATTTCTATGCCATAAATTGATACGATATCTATGTTGTAAAAGATGCATTAGTCCAAACACGAAAGCATTGTCAAGATTGCATAACGTTAAGAGGACATGAAAGTATGACTGTGCTGAACATATTGTTGGAACATATCACCTAAATGTATATCACATCATTCACTTAATTAGTTTGTGTCAACAAATTAAGTGTGGGGTGGTGCCACTGTTGTCTGTTTGTAGATTAAATCTTCCGAGATGAGCTAATATGAATCTCAGGTAGAATGGCACCAAAAGGACGACAAGGAAAAGAAAAAGCGTCCACCTCACAGAAAGGTAAGAAAAGAGGAAGAAAAGAGCAAGTTGAATCCTCCGTGCTGCAAATACCTCGACGCACTCTTGGAATCAAGTGGGGAACTTATGAGGAACTTCTAAGGATGACGACTCTGATGATGATTCCGACGCAGGGGGTATGACCCCAGACATAGAGGAGGAGTTCGACTAACCAGGTTCTTCTTATTTATTTTTCACTGAGGGCAGTGTGTCCCGTCTAAGTGTGGGGTGCTGGTATTTGTATGCTATACTTCTTTATCTGCATTTGCTTATTTATGTGTGTTTTGCTTACTTATGTTTGTTTGTTTTGATTTTTTTTTTTAGGAATTTTTTTTTTGTTACAAACTTTGCATAAAATTGTTCTGATAGGCAGCATGGTATTATGACAAGAGTCTGTGATAAAATCATTACTATTAAGACGTTTAGGCTCTAAATGGGACTCATTATGTGATAATTGTGTGGTTCAATTCTTTCATCTATTGGGTCAAGAGTCTATACTACTCCCAATAAAGTCGACCATGTGCCTTGTGTGTGTGAGGCAATAGTATATTCTGTGTTTGTGGCTGATGCTAGAACTTTCCTGGTATGTATGTAAAGCGAAATAAAGAGTGTGAGTTAGGAGATGATTTAGGCATTTTTTTGGCAACCTGTGATTGTTTACCTTCATTTTACCTACCCGTGGACACTATCATAGTCAACCCCTTTGAGCCTTTAGCCTAATTTCTTTGACAGCCTCATATGTAAGCCTAATCCATTTTTTTCAAGACCATAATTTGATCCAAATTCCTAAGTGCTTTAAAGTGTAAAGTCATGTGACAAAATAAGAGGAAATTGGATGAGTGTGATGCCTTAGAGTTTATTGGTGCTTGAATTTATTATGAAAAAGAGGGGCTATCATAAGAGGTGTGCTATACAGAAAAAAAAAGAAATATAAAAATAAAAAGATAAATTGTGTTTATGATTGAATAAAAAGATAGTTATCTTTGAATGGCAAAATAGGTGAAAAGGGGTGAGAGATAGAAGAAAGGTAGCAAGGTTGATTAAAAGAGAGTGTTAATGGCATAATGTGATGGATTAAAGTGCTTAGGAACATAGTCACTATTTCTGGCCAAAATAGTCCTACCCGTCCCTTAGCCTACATTACAACCTGTAAAGACCTATTTGATCCTAAGCTTAGCATTCTGATATTAGTAGAGCATTACACTAAGGGCAAGCCTATGGTCATCAGTTGCAACATATGAATTCTTTGTGAGAGTGAGAGCAAGGATAATCTTATACCCATGTTCGAAATATATACAATACTTGTGAGTGATTATGGGTGATACCTTATGTGAGACACACATGGTTGATGAGTTTTGGGTAGTTGTGTATGATTCTTTGTGCCTTAACTTTTGGATACGAATTAACCATCATCACGAGTCTGTGTTGGAGGTTGAATTGTTTCTAGTAGTGAGCAGAAAACTGCTCTTTGTAATAAGTGTCATGCCTGTCTTGATGAATATTTTGTGTTGTTACTGTGAAACCCTAAGTAGATGTTTATATGGACATGATATTTTGTTCGAGGACGAACAAAGCTTTAAGTGTGGGGTGTTGATGATAGGCCTATTTACACGCCTAAAGTACTATAATGTACCCATATTTTAGCTAAGTTTTGAGGACAAAATATATAATTCATGCACTTTTAGTCCTTTTTCCTGAATGTGAGCTAGCAAACGTGATTAGCAAGTTTTCAGGTATAAATGATGAAGATTTCAGCATTTTATGAATAACTTGACGCCAAAGGAAGCTTCACGAAAGAAGGAAAGCAGCGTTTGGACGCCTATGGACTGAAAGTAACGCAGGGAAAACTTGTCCCAGGCAAAAACAGCATTTCCAAAGACTTGGGGATCATCAGTAACTTAGTAGGATTAGGATAAGGATGCAGTATCCTAGTAGGATTAGGATAAGTACGTAGTATCCTAGTAGGATTAGGATAAGTACGCAGTAGCCTAGTAGGAATACGATATGGGTGTTATAAATACCCTATTTTGCTGGAGATTTTTATTATTCCCATCCATCCACCATCCATCCATCCATCAAAACAATTCTCCACCACCCTCATCCCTATTCGATCCTTTCCCTTTTTCTTCATAAATTTGTTGTTGACATTATTATTCATCTATTCTATTTTTAATTTTCCCGACAAGAGAAAAGCTATTTTGCAAGGAATTCACGCCACAAGTTCTACCAAACATACTTCACGCAAGATCTTTATTTTGGTGTGATTATAATGTCTATTGTGATTTTCGTTGCACTCATGAGTAGCTAAACTTCTCTGTTGGGGTTATGGAAGCCTTATGAGATACTATCTATTGCTATGAGCTTGTGAATTCTTGACACGTATGCTGCTTATATCATTACTCTCTTCATCTTAATATAAATTCTTGTGGTTACAAACATATAGAATACGCAGTATAGCATTAACTTGTTCGAAAGAAAAATTATATGTCTGGAAAAGAGATAATGTCAAGGTAATAGGGAACCAACCCCTATTAAAAAGTTAGTGCCGTAACTGGATTAACCTCTTGGAGAATTTGTACCGTTAGATACGCTTTAAGATCGAAAGATTTAAAGTGAAATAATCCTTGATGGTCGAAAGACGCCTGGATTTACCATAGAATACAATTCTCTATAAGCACATGCATGTCTGAATTCTGCATAACTCATAGCCAATAGATACGTATAAATCATAAGGTGGACATAACCCCAACTTCCAATTCTCATTAATTAAAAATCTTACTAAACATTCTTTCTTTTTACTTTGCTATTTTCCGTTTTTACTTTGTTATTTTGTTACATTATTGCACGCTACAAAATCCCCCCCTTTTACGAAACTTTCACCAAATGTCTAATAATCGTTGCTTACTTAGTGACCAAGTATTCTCTGTGGGATTCGACACCCAACCCAGTTGGGTTCTATATTTGACAACGACCGCTTACACTCTTACGAGAGCTGTAGTTTGAGCGTTATCAATTAACCATCTACTGCAAATTATGCAACAAATGTGTAATCTGATAACATATTGTTCATATGTTGCAACGTACAGATCATCTGTTGCATAACAGATTACCCATCTTGTGCAACTGTTACAATAGATGATTTATATTTTGCATCAGATTATCCATATGTTGTTTTGTTTCTCTGAACCAGACTCAAATGGATTTTAACCATATACTGCAAACTATGCAACAAATGGATCTTTTTTTTAAATGTAACCCAACTGTGAAAATTATTATATTATATGATTTAAATGCATTTGTCTTTTTTTTATACGTTGTGCATCGATGGATCGTGCCTACTGAGAAGGAGTCGGTGATGACTTCTTATATTACTCTAGGCCTTGTTAAACTATAGCAGACCCAACAGTGGATTTAATAAAAAAGGAATTGGCTGGAGAAACAACCATGAGATGAGCGGTTAGGCAAGGTCAACCTAATATTGAGGTTCTTCATGACCAACCTACTAAGGCAGATCCAGGTGACTCTTCTGATCGAGTTATTGGTGTTGGTGGCAGGCATGCTGATGCTGCTACTATTCATGATGATGAGCATGTTGATGCTTAAGAAAGAATAAATATGTTTAAAAATACCCCTTTTCACCCATACAAAAGTCCCTCTCCACCCTTGTATTCTCATTGCGAATGCAAAGAGTGCAAGGATAGATAGGATAAACTCTTTAAAAAAGTAGAGACTATCTCTAAAGCTATCAAGAAATTCAAATCCAAAAGGTGTGTCATACCATCCAAGAAGGTGAGGGAACCACACACTCCTACAGTGTTGGTTAAGAGAAAGAAAAGAGCAATTAGAGACGTACTCTCCAATCAGAAATCAAAAGAAATTGCAATTCCTCCCTCTCCTAAAGCTTTTGAAATTTAGGGGCCAGTCAAGAAGGTGGAAATATACTCAAAACTTGGTTCCGAAGAGAAGAGGGACCTACGACAGGCCAAGAATGCTAAGACAGGCGCACCAGATTACCCCAAGCTCCTTTTTCCCCCCAAGACTTCTAGACTATGACCGTTATGCGTATACCGTACGAGGACAAGACAAGTTTACTTTTCCTAACCTAGCCCTTCTAATCTACCCCAAGAAGAAGAAGCTACGCAATAGATTTCACATCTTTTGCAACAGCTGGGTATACTGGTGCAACTAGTAATGGTTCTGTTGTAACTTTTTATCCATCCGTTGCATAAGTTTCATTGGATTATTTATTCAAAGAACCCTATGCAATAGAAGGACCATTCGTTGCATCTTTACAATTACTAACCTATTTAAAAATTGACTTCTTATATCATAGCATGTTGACATAATTCTCTGTCTCATGAGAAAAAAACAATTAACATACCGGGAAACTTATGACGCTGTCGATAGGATAATAGACCTCGACTTCTGTAAGAAGCTCAAGGATAGGTACAACAAACTCAACGGGGAGGTGTTATCCCTTGGCGTGGGACTTGATTTCCTAGTTCCTACATTGGTCTTGGATGAAGAAGAAATGATAAAATATGTTAGAAGGGGAGGCTATATCCACACGGCAAGAGCTGGATCGAGGCAAAGAGGATTCTTCGAGTCATTAGCGTGAACGACGTGCATTATCGGGCCGTTGAGATACTACTGGAGAAGGGAAAGATCAATGTTTATGACTCCAACGTACCTTTAATTGACGATTTCAATCTTTTTCTCCTCATGGAGCCACTAATGATGTTGTTGCCCATCTTGTTGAGGAAGAATAAACTGATGAATCATTTGCCAAAGGAAGTGTTGATGAAGAAATCATGAGATTTTGAAGGTTGAAACAAGGGAATGATCCTTCCAAAAGATGATGCTGCTAAAGCGAGCGGCTCGCACGGTCTTGCACACATCAAATGTTTGCTGATTGGCACAGAAATGGCCGAGCCAACAACTTTTCTGTGTCACAACGCTCTGGAAAACCTGCAAGAGGTCTGGGTTTATGGGGTACTAACTGGACGCTTGAAGCCTGTGTATATAGAAGAGCCTGTGAAATAGAAATTTTTAATTCTTCACTTTATTACATGTACATATAGTGACAATAATTTTTTTTGATGAAAGTTGAGTTTTTTATAATGCAATAGATTGTCAATCTGTTGTAAAATATATTGAATCTGTTTTGGCAAATAGTTTATCTATTGCAATAGGTTGGTTATCTGTTGTATTACGCCAATGTTATTTCTATGAATAATCTAATAATCTAAGTCTAATCTGTTTCAACAGTGGGAAGACCTATTTGATAATTTTCAACAGATGATCTAGATTTTACAACATATGCCTAAATCTTTTTGATATTTTCCAACAGTTACACTTGAATATCCATGTGCTCGACAACACAAACCAGTAGCAAATACATACATCGCCATAAAAATTTCAGCAATTAGTCTTGAATATCCATGTGCCCAACAACCCCAAACCAGTAGCAATAATGAAAACAATGTAGTATCTTCTTGCTCGATTTTGTTTCTCTTTAGATGCCTTGACTTTGTTCAACAAACCCCAAATTACACAATTTACTTGTGAAGGGTGTCGTTCTTCATACCAATTAAAGTAATCACATCCACCTAATTTTTATAAAAAAGAGAACACAACTACAAAATAATTATAAGTCAATAATTAATCAACTAATTAAATAAAAAAATATTACCTTTAAAATCTTACAAGTAAAAAACCTACGATCTGGATTTTGTTGAGTCCAAGAAGTGTTTAACAGAGCTCCATGATCGCACTTACAATATCAAAAATCTTTATCATAAAAAATAGTGGAAGATGCGCTCGACATTGTCAAGCTCAGTTGAAAAAAAAAAAAGAAATAATTTGAATAATTTGGATAGATAAAAGAAGATGATGGTGAAGAAGAAGATTTGAGAATTTAGGGTTAAATTTTAGGAGAAAGATGAATATATAGGACAATAGGGGGGGGATGACTGTTGGGGGCTAAGTGACGGTAAGTCAGCGAAATGTGCCAGACTGACACATTTGATGCCTATTTTATTTTACGTGTTTAAAATGAACACTGTCTACTTGATGCCTATTTTATTTTAGGTGTTTGAACTGAACACCGTCGATGGGTTCCGCCTTTTATATTTCAATTCACTTTAAAAATTTTACACGTAGTGGCAATTTTTTATGTCCAACGAAAGTTGATTTTTTATATTGCAACAGATTCTCTATCCGTTGTAATAGTTATTCTACCTGTTCTGACGTATAGTTTATCTGTTGCAATAGGTTTGTCATCTGTTGCATTATCTCGATGTTTCTATCTAAGTCCATTTGTTGCAACAGTGGAAAGACCCGTTTGATAAATTCCAACAGATTGCCTACCTGTTGCAACATATGTCTAAATTTGTTTGATTTTTCCAATAGATGTGTCGTTTATTGTAACAGATATATTATCTGTTGCAATATTTGAATCTAGTATTCCTTTTCAATTAATAAGTTCAAATCTAAGGAATAAATAAAATTCATAGGCAAAATAAAATATATCGAAGCCTTCAAAAATTAGCTGAAATAAGTCAACGAATAAATGAAATATAAAAAAACTGTTATGGGTACAGATCTCAACAAATACATCAACAAAAATTTAAGTATGATACCAAAGATTACTTTGACAGGTTCAAGCTATAAAGATCTACTCAGTAAGGACAAGTTATTCTTCATCCGGTGCTATGGAATTCGGCTTTGCTCATCGTGGATCTTTGTTGTCACTTATGTATGGTTTTTGTGCTTTTTGTTCTCCGTATTTCATAAAAGGAGTAGCATATTGTCAATGTTGTTTAGCAGTAGCTTCTTCTACATCCACCTGGAAAGCCAGAATTGATCAATGTTAATCACGGAGATATAACAAAACGAAAAAGGATAACTCATCTGTTCTAGAAAATCAAACAGGTCTTCCTCCTGTTTTAAATTTTCCCAAATAGATTATATTTCTGTTGCAATAATGAGTCAACTGTTGGGACAAATTTCTACATGAGGAAGGCCCTATATGACAACAGATGAACTATCTGTTGCAACATATGAATCATCTATTGCAGCAGATAGGTCATCTGTTGGTACAAATAAAGCGGTACGCAGAGCTGTTTGATTTGCTAAAATGGATGAGACATATGTCGCAACAGATACTTTAACTGGTGCAACAAGTTAGTCAAATGTTGCAACAGATGTATATATCTATTTGATAATTTTCAGCAGATGTATTATCTGTTGAAACATATATCTGTCTATTTGTTTTGTCAGTTGGAAGATATATATATTCACCTTCGTTAGCTCGTGCTGCTCTTCTTTGGATATTGTACGTTGCTCAGTGCAACACATAGACAGGGGAGTTGCAATTTTGCTTTTTTGGATGCTTGATAATGCCCTAGAAATCACTCTTCTTCTCCTCTTAGCCCTGATCTCTAATGAAACGAATGAAAATAAAATCCTCTTTGATGAAATGAGACTCCTCTTAGATGTCAATTCCTTTATAGAAGCAATTAATTAATAGCATTAATCACTACATCATGTTTCGCCCTGCAGTCTTGACATTTGCATGCAGAACATTCGCTGGGAGAGGCAAAATCTGTATAACCAGTATGATCATACTCATAATGGTTTCCTTTAAATAATGTAAGAGGAGCATTATTAACACTAACAGCAGCACCACTACCACCACCAACAGCTCCATCACCACTAAGACCATCAACAATAACAAGCCCACTCTCTAAAATTATTTTTCTCGTAATAGTTGTTGCTCCAAACAATTCTATTTTTATTCTGTCGATGACCTTAGGATCCGATAAAGTTTGCACAGACTGTAAAGTAAGAAAAAATGGCATCTTCAACTCTCGATTGGTCAAAACTAGCGACGGATACACAATCTAACATAAATCATTACATATATTAGAATGATGATTAGATCATTCAAAAAAATTACTAATTAAAAAAAATTAATTATAACTATACTTACTGCATCCTTCGAGGGGTTGAAAAGATCAAGAAATTTTTCATTTTTATAAATTTTGGTCAACAACCATCTCAAGATTCTTGGACAGGAAACTCCTTCCTGGTAGTTCACTTGTTGTCTCAAATAAGAAATGACTTCAAACGCTCAAGCCTATAAAATAGTGCTAATAAATCAAAACCATTATTGAGTAAAAAAATGAATGATATCATAATAGAAGAAAGAAAAATTTACCATGAAAGCCCATGGGAAGCCATATAAGTTGACTATCTTTGGCGCTAACGGAGTCAACAAATATTTGACAGTCATTTTGAAGTTTTCATACCCCCAAGGATAGCTGTTAAATGCCTCAAGATCCTCAGAGAGCTTTATTAAACTGAGGCGTATATTGTTGTTAACGTCTCTCGCCCAAAGAATATTATGTACAAATCAAACCAAGCACAATTACTGCTTGTGCGTCTTTGAAAGTCCTTTACCTTTCAACGCTTCTATCAAATTTTTATTTTTGAAGCTTGGACCAACAATGGACACAAGGTTATCACGATCACACGTCTTTTCTTTGCCTTTTTTGGGTGTGCGGGTTTTTTTTTTGGGTTAGAATAGGTATAACATTAGAAGGATGATAACATTTTAGTCCAGTAACTATGGAAACTCCTTCCAACCAAAATAAACAGGCATGCCACAGTAATTTATTCACACCTTATCCATCTTATCTTTGTTTTCATACATAAACCTACGCTTGAGAAGTTCATATACTATTTTCATCTGGAAACGAGCATTGTTGTCCTCCGATAAATCAAGATATTTCCTAAAGCAGTTGTCCCTGATATAAGCATCCAACTTTTATTCTCGAAGTATTTTTCTAAAGGCGTCAAAAGATTTTTCCATGGCTAACTTAACCACAAAATCACTTGTTAAATCTACGATATCATTGCACTGCATTATCACAGGATAATGATCAATGCTGAAGGCTTTAACCAACTCTTTGGTGGAAGGTCTATTAGCATTTGCATCATCTCTTTTGAAATATTCCTCCTCCCCGTGTTCATCATATTCTTCTCCCGATTGAGATAACGCTTGTCAAGCAAGCTCATAGAGTGGTAGATGTAGCCTAGCTGCTTCACTTGTTCATTTACTTGGACTTGATTCGGTTTCTGATCTTTTGGGAATCATATTATCTAAAATTAACAGGAACATAAAAAAATATATTATAGTTGATTAATGCATCGTTAAAAAAGGATAACAGTAAATCAAACAAGCAAAATAGTAAAATAACAGTTGTAACAGATCACCGATCTGTTGCACCAGGTAGTATATCTGTTGCAGCATATAACCAATCTGTTGCAGCGGATGAGTAATCTGTTGCAATAATACAAAATATATCACTCATCTTTTAAGATAGATGAATGGTCTGTGCAAAAGATCTCACATTATTGTGACATATGAGTAATCTGTTGGGACAGTTAAATAAGTTGTTGCAATAGATGAGTAATTTGTTGTGATAATACAAAACAAATCACTCATCTGTTGAGAAAAATAAATGGTCTATGCAGCAGATCACACATCTGTTGCAACATCATCTATTGCAACATGTGAGTGATCTGTTGGAATAGTTAAATAACCCATAGCAACGGCTGAGTAATCTGTTGTGATAATGCAAAACATATCACTCATCTATTGAGAAAGATGAATGGTTTGTGCAACAGATCACACATCTGTTGTAACATATGAGTGATCTGTCAGAGCAGTTAACTAACCTGCAGTAATAATTGAGTAATCTATTACGACAATACAAAATATATTACTCATCTCTTGAGAAAGATGAATGGTCTGTGCAATAGGTCACACATCTGTTGCAACACATGAGTGATTTATTGGAACAGTTATCAACAGTCAATATTGTTTAGATTTCTTCCAACATAGGGTCATCTATTGCGGCAGATAAATGATCAGTTGGAAAAATCAAGTCTTGAATATTTTCTGTTGGAAGAGTTGATAGGATTTTATCCAACAGGAGGTTCATCTGTTGCATCAGATCATTAATTTGATGGTTCTTCCGTTGCATCAGATGGTTAATTAGTTGCCTCAGATTTTTTATCCGATGCTTAATCTGTTGCAACATATTGTTAATCTTTTGCATCAGATAGTTAATATGTTGTATCAGAATTATAATCTGATGGTTCCTCTGGTGCATCAGATGGTTGATATATTACATCAGATGGTTAATATGTTGCACCAGATGGATAATCTATTGGTTGAAACAAAAAACAGTAGCACAATCTCGTTCAACAAAAAACAACAATTTCACCATTTTTACCAAGAAAAAGAACAGAACAAATCAACCCAAATTGTTGTTTTATTTTTATAAACACAAACAATAAAAATTAAACTTCAAAAAAATACAACAAACAACCAAAAATCATAATTCACTTCGAAAAGAGAAGAGAAGAAATACCAGAAATTAGAGTTTTATTCAGACTGCATTTCAGATTAATGGAACAAATATTGAAATTGTTAACCAATACTACAAGAAAAGTTGGCTCAAGTTCCTCATTTTTTTCAAAATTAAAAAGGCCGTAAATTTTTACTTGTGAAAGAAGAAAAAGAAAGATGAGGAATTCGAAGTTGTTTTGGTCGGAGAGCAAGGCTGTCACATCGATTGAAGGTTGAAGTATAAAATAAACTCGAAGCCCAACTATTTGTAGTCGGATGTTGAAGTCGCCGAGGATTGAAATAAAAAATTTGCAGAACAGTTGGTTGGGAGAGAGTTGAGAGAAGTTTTCGGGAGAGGAATGAGAGACAGGTTGATTTGAATTGAAGAGGAGAACTCGAAACCCAACTATTTGTTGTTCGAGGTAAAAGTCGCCGGAAGTTGAAGGGAGAAATTTTGCAGAACTGTCAGTTGGGAGAGAGTTGAGAGAAGCTGTCGAGAGAGAGAGGAGAGAGTGGTTGATTTGGATTGAAGATGGGTGTGGGTTGGGTTGATTTGTATTTTTGAAAAGATTAGAAAGTTTTGAAAATATTAATCAAGTCCACAATTAACTTAATCAAGTTTACTAATGATGTTTGACCCTTTAAGTTGATCAATGTCACCAATCCTTACTTAAAGACACCTTTCCTTCAATTTTCTAATGTTACTAATCTAATCAAATTCAAGACTTAAAAGACACATTTCCTTAAATTTTCTCATGTTACTAATCTAATCAAAGACACTAAAATTGAAATCTTCCTCATGATTCTTCCTCCTTCTCAACTTTTTTTCCCTCTTTTTTCTCCTTAATAAAATTTTACACAACTCATAAATTTATATGTAATAACTCAATAAAATTATAATAAATAATAAATATGAACTCCTTAAAAATTAATGATTTCAACATGAAAAAAAAAATAACTTAAAAATTAAATCGATAGAATTTAAAATTCTGAACCAACCTCATAACAAACAAAAAATTAAACTCATAAAATTTAAATGTTGAATCCAACTCTAAACAATATTGCATAAAATAAAAAGTAAATTAAACTAAAGTCCAATCTAATCAAAAAAGAGAGAAATTGAAATCTTCTTCATCAGATTCATCTTCCTTCTCAACTTTCTTTTTCGCTTTTTTCTCTTCAACAACAATAACTTGTCCACCATCAACGACAACACTAGCATTATTTGCAACACATCCAAAAGACATACAAGAATTAGAAGCCAATTTTTCTTTACCAGCAGCAATTAATTCATTAATATCTTTGCCTTTAACTTGTGACAATAATAGTTCAATTTTGGCATCATCAATTTCAGCTCCAACAGAATTCAAGATTTTCTTCAAATCATAAGATGATGGACTAGAATTGCCACCCAATTGGGCTAACAAATAGGCTGCTATCACCTTCATGGCTAGTTAAACGTTTCAATATATTCTAGAAGAAAAAAAACTATGAGAAATATGTGTTATTATAAAGGTCGGGTATATATATATAGGAGGGGAATGTTGCAAGTCCAATTTGAGTTAGAATAGGTAGACGTAATTATGGCTATATTTTAGTTGGATTATGGAATATGATTCCTATTATTAATAGGATTGGGAAAAGGATTTAAAAAAAAATTGAAATCCAATGTTAACAAGGAATACCTATGACCAACCATGCACGGGAAATTTGACTGACGTAGGACTAAGAGAGACATAATTAATAATTGGAACAATAATATACCGTGATAAATATTATATTATGTTATGTTATGTTATGTTATGTTATGTTATGTTATGTTATGTTATGTTATGTTATGTTATGTTATATTATATTATATTATATTATATTATATTATATTATATTATATTATATTATATTATATTATATTATATTATATTATATTATATTATATTATATTATATTATATTATATTATATTATATTATATTATATTATATCCCACCAGCCACGAAGTTGGCCAGTAAAATCAACAATTATCATTTTACAGATAATTCATCTGTGTTCTTATCACTGGTCGCTCTGCACACATGATGATGTACAAGGATAGTTAATTGCCTATCTATTAGGTCATCCAGATTCCATTCATATATATCGGAACCACTATAAGACGAATTAGTCTGATTGCAGTCCCTTTCTCGATCAAAACATCTTGAGGAGTAGGTCTTGGATAATAATAAGTTTTCATACGGGGTGAATCAGTATACCTGTGATTTTTTTTCTCGATTGTTTTTTAATTATTCATCTGAGCTTATTAAGCTCTGATTTAGTCTGATTTTTCAAATCAGGAGTAGATTTTATTTGATCAGCAAAATCATTTGATAAACCAATAAGATTAGCACTTAATTTCAGAAAGCTTTTTATCAAGAAACTCTTCCAAATCTTTTAAAGGCGAACTAATTTGAAATCCCTGAATATTAGGGGGTATTTGAATACTAGTATTAGTCGTTAAATCTTTTGACTTACTTCCTAAAGAGGAGGCAATATCAACAGATTTTGAAGTAGTACTCAGATTTTTAACCAAATCAGTTAATTCATCAAGTTTTTTATCAAGAGAACTGATATGTTCTCCGAAAACTTTAACATATAAACTTACATAATTATTTTGAGAAATTCGATTATTAATTTTGGTGATGTTTACTACCGCAACTTCATTATCAATGAATTTCTGAAAAGCAGAAAAAGTAATACCTGTATTATTAGGTAACATGAAAAGTGCTTGAGGAGGATAAATTCCTTTTATAAATGCTATTTATCCTTTTACCCATTTCAATGCAAAAGAATTTACTGCTACTTACAAGAATAAAGAGATATCTTATTCTTACATTATATATTTAATAACTAAAGATATTAACACTTTAATTGAAATAAAACAAAAGCATGTTGATTCTTTACAACTTGAATTACTTAGCATGAATATTTGTGATACTATGAAATCTGCTAAGATACAGAAAAAATTAGATTAATTTTCGAATAAAAGGTTGTTGATGTTTGTGCCGATCATCCTAGTGCCTTTTGAAATCGAAAAAGCACATTGTCACTCTTTCATATGAGGATAATTTTTCTGAGGATAGTATCCCAACCAAATTTTGATCATGTCAAATGAATGTTGAATTAGTCAAATTCTGCAAAAAGAAAATTGATAATTTGTTACAAAAAGGTTTGATAAAACCTTTAAAATCTCCTTGATCTTGTACTGCATTTTATGTTAATAACGTTGTAGAAAAGGATTGTAGCATTTCCAGATTAGTTATAAACTATAAATCATTGAATAAACATTTGGAATGAATTCAGTATCCCTTTCCGAATAAAAAAGATTTGCTGTCGAGTTTATATAATGCCAATATATTTTTAAAATTTGATTTAAAATTAGGATATTGACAACTTCAAATATTTAGAGAACATATTTATAGAACTATTTTTAATATTTTTTTTGGGACAATATGAATGGAATGTCATGCCATTTGGCTTGAAAAATATCTTTTCTGATTTTCAGAAAATCATGAATGATATTTGTATTCCTTATATGAATTTCATCATTATTTATGTTGATGACATATTGATGTTTTTCAAGACATTCGAGTTGCATATCAAGCATCTTGATATCTTTAAGAAAATTGTGATACAAAATGATTTGGTGATATCTAAACCAAAAATGAATTTGTTTCAAACTGATATTAGATTCTTAGGACACAATATCTGTCAAGGGACGATTACTCCCATCCAAAGATAAATTAATTTTGCATCAAAATTTTCTGATGTTATTACTGACAGAACTCAATTGCAGAGATTCTTGGGAAGTTTGAATTGCATATTCCCTTCTACAAAAAATTATCTCGTGATTTAGCCCCATTATAATATAGGCTAAAAAAGAATTGTAAAGGTCCCTGGACTGACAGTCACACAAATCTTGTTACACAAATTAAATAGAGTGTTAACTCCTTACCCTGTTTAACTTTGGCTAATTCAGCATGACGATAAATTATTGAGACAGATGAGTCTAATATAGATTATGATGGAATACTAAAACAAGTTAATCCCCATGATCAATCTGAATACCTAATAAGATTTCATTCAGAAAAATAGACTGAAGCCTAGAAAAAATATGCTACTGTGGCTCATGAAATGCTTGCTATCATTAAGTGTGTTTTAAAATTTCAAGAAGATTTATATAATAATTTTTTTTTTGATAAAATTGATGCCCAATCTGTGAAGTACATGTTCGATAAAAAATTTAAATATGATGCTTCTAAATTAATATTTACAAGGTGACAACTCAATTATCTTCTTTTGATTTTGAAATTCAGTATAAAAAAAAGAATTGATAATTTTCTCCCTGATTTTCTATCTAAGAAATATCTCAATTAAGAATGATGTTTTATACTTCTTTCCTTACTGAAAAAATATTGACTACCATCTTGAAAGTAGCACCGTTATACAAAGACTTGCAACATCTTATAATTGATAAAATCATCCATGATTTAAATTTCGTGCACAGTGTATCACTGTGTAGGAATCTATGTACAATAAAAATGGATTTCACATTCGGATCTCATGCACAGTATATTTACGGTGTGCAAATAGTACTTTTTATTTATATATTTTTTCCCTTTTAAGTTTTTAATGAATTCCTCAGTCTGTTCAATGACATCTTCAGATATTATCTTATCTGAGGGTATGAGCTGAGAGTCTTGAAAATCTTCCTCATCTATATCATCACTGGTTATACTCTTCATTGAAGTGTCTGATTTATCATCTTGATTAACAGATTGAAGTAAATTTCTTTTTACTTCTTCTAGGTATTCTTTGATCATTTCATTTTTATCTCTATTTTGCACGGAAATTCTTCTAGCAATGTGATTAATTGTACTATCATCAATAACATCTTGTCGAGGAGCTGTTGAATATTTTCGAACCTTACTTTTGATAGAGTTCAGAAGTTCTTGTCCATGTAAATTTTTTATTTTGGGATCTTTGCGTATCAATTTGTCTCAAAAATTATAATAAAATATTCTATATAAACATGGAATATGTTCTCCCGTGAATCTCAATTTTGGAGTCCATTTATGTATTTATGGAATTAAAAATTCAATAAAAAATAGATCTGATTAATTTTTTTAAGATTGCAGATATAATTTGCATGGTATAACTCGCTTATCATTGGAGAGACTTGGGTCCATTCTTTATATAACTTGAGAAATGGATCCGACAATATCTTGACGGTTGAATCATGGTATGACCACCAGTTTAAAAGTCAGTTAAGAATTGATTCTGCAAATATCTTTGCACATATCTTCATAAACCAAGTGTGTTTATGTCGGTTATTCATACCTATAATACAAGAAAATTGAAATATACCAGAATTTCAAATAGCTTATTAACTGTATGGAAGAAATAATCTTTTACCTAAGCAAAGGGCCTGTTTAAATTCAATAGATATTTATGTTGAGCCCATGTGTCTAGCAGTTCTAACCATGAAAGAAGATGTCCTTTTGAATAAATTTTTTAGCGTAATTAAGAGTCACGGCTTGCTAGACGGAGCCACTAAGGCAAAGCCAAAATAAGCAGTACTAAATTCGACTGTACCACCATCTCAAAACCAAGCCAAGAAATAAAAAAAAAATCTTTTATATTTTGATAGAGTCTAAATCTTTCATGGTTGTTATACAAGAAAAGTTAGATCCTCAGCATAGATATGAAAATGCTTAGCCGAATATAGTCACGATTGGAGAGGGAAAAAGACTTAAAAAAACTCAAAATAATTGAACAAATAAATACCTTATATGATCGGAAGCAAGCCCAAAATGGTAGTGAACGTCGAAGGCTTTATTCATAACTTAGAGAGTATTTTTACAAAAAAAGTGTATATAAGAGAGCAATTTTTAGAGATGTACAAAAACTTCTGCCTTCCCTAACAAATAAAGGCCTCTATATAAAGAAAAAAAATCTATGCACAATAAAATGGGTCCTACATTCGGGTCTCGTGCACAGTGTATCTACTGTGTAGGAATCTATGTACAGTAAAAATAAATCCTACATCCGAGTCTCGTGCACTGTGCATTTACTATATGCAAATAGTATCTTCTGTTTATATTTTATTTTTTTCTTTTAATCTCTTAATGAATTTCCTAGTCTGTTCAATGACATCTTCAGATAGTATCTTATCTGAAGGTATGAGCTGAGAGTCTTGAAAATCTTCTTCAGCTATATCATCGCTGGCTACACTCATTATTGAAGTGTCTGATTTATCATGTAGATTAATAGATTGAAGTAAATTTCTTTTTACTTCTTCTAGGAAGTTTTTGATCATTTCATTTTTATTTTCATCTTGCACGAAGATTCTTCCAGCAATGTGCTTAATTGTACTATCCTCAATAACGTTTTGTTGAGGAGCTGCTGAATATTTTCGAACCTTACTTTTGATAGAGTCCAGAAGTTCTTGTCCATGTAAATTTTTTGTTTTGAGATCTTTCTGCATCAATTTATCTAAAAATTATTATAAAATATCCTGTATAAACAAGGAATGTTATCCCGTGAATCTCAATTTTGAAGTTCATTTGTGTATCCATGAAATTGAAAATTCAATAAAAAAGTAGATTTGATCAATTTTTTCAAGATTGCAGATATGATCTGCATGGTATAACTCGTTTATCTTTGGAGAGACTTGGGTCTATTCTTTATATAACTTGAGAAATGAATCCGGCAATATCTTGACGGTTGGACCGTGGTATGACCATCAGTTCAAAAATTAGTTAGAAATTGATTCTGCAAATATCTGTGCAAATACCTTCATAACAAAGTGTGTTTGTATCGGTCATTATTATTAATAATGCACTTTATCAAAGGCTTGGATATAATCCCAAGAAGTAAAATTTATGCAATTTTTTAAGACTAATCTGCCTTCCTGTCATCGTGGTCATCCCTAAATCTTAAACGGATATAATTCGTTTGATAATGAATTTTGAAAAGTTATAAACATTCTTTTCTCTGTTATATCTAGCAAAGTGCTCAAATTCTGCACTGTTTGTGAAAGTGAGAATAGTCTCATAATAAAAATGAATTTTGTATGACTCGCCCGAAAAATATAATTCATTCATCAAATATTTTTGGAGTATCTTTTATGGTTCATTTCTCCTTTGAATCTCAGATTTTTCAACAAGAAATACCATTTCTTTATTTTCTATTTGTTCATAGGACTTGATATCACCATTGTCCTTATCCTTATCAATTGAAACAAACGCATCACTTTCTTTTTGGACGGTTAAATATGTATGTAAATATCCGTATAACGGACTATCTTTTAAAATATTTTTCAGATGAATTGAAGGGGATGGAGAAAATTCACCTTTCTGTGACACTTTAGAGTTTATCAAACTCTTATTTTTCATTTATATAACTGAGAAATTCGATGAGGATCAGTATGACGATCCTTAAGAAGATGTTCTTCCTTGAGAATATGATCTCTTTGAGGATGATCTTTCCCCAGTTCTGCCTCTCACTCTTTCTCTGGACCATTGCTAATGAGGATCTATATTGCAGATAAAATAATTAGTTTTAAGTAGATATATCAAATTCATGTAGGTCAAACGTTTTTCGGACTTTTTCATAATCATAGACATAAAATTCTTCTTCAATCATATCATAGATGATTTTATCAATCATAAGATGTTGCAAGTTTTTGTATAACGGTACTACCTTCAAGATGATAATCAAAATTTTTTTAGTAAGGAAAGAAGTATAAAAATTTATTTTTAATTGGTATATTTCCTAGATAGAAAATCAGGGAGGGAATTATCAATTCTTTTTTTATGATGAATTTCAAAAATCAAAAGGGGCTAATTGAGTTTGTCACCTTGCAAATATTAATTTAGAAGCATCATGTTTAAAATTTTTATCGAACATGTACTTCACAAATTGGACATTAGTTTTTATCAAAAAATTTTAATTATATAAATCATTATGAAAGTTTAAGATACACTTAACGACAGTAAGCATTTCATGAGGCACAATAACATATTTCTTCTGGGCTTCAGTCTATTTTTCTGAATGAAATCTTATCAGGTATTTTGATTGGTCATGGGGATTGACTTGTTTTAGTGTTTCACCATAATCTATTTTAGACGCATCTGCCTTAATAATTTTTTGTCATGTTGAATTAGCCAAAGTTAAACATAGTAAAGACTTAACACTCTGTTTAATCTGTATAACAAGATTCGTGTTACTATCAGTCCAGGGACCTTCATAATTTTTTTTAGCCTATCATACAAGGGGACTAAATCACGAGATAAATTTTTATAGATGCGAAATATGTAATTCAAACTTTCCAAGAACCTCTGCAATTGAGTTCTGTTAGTAATAACATTAGAAAAATCAATTGATCTTTGGATGAGAGTAATTGTTCCTTGACAGATATTGTGTCCTAAGAATATAATATCAATTTGAAACAAATTTATTTTTGGTTTAGATATCACCAAATCATTTTGTATCACAATTTTCTTAAAGATATCAAGATGCTTGATATGCAACTCGGATGTCTTAGAAAACACCAATATGTCATAATATAAACGATGATGAAATTCATATAAGGATTAAAAATATCATTCATGATTTTCTAAATTTAGAAGGGGCATTTTTCAAGCCAAATGGCATGACGTTTCATTCATATTTGTCCAAAGAAAACATTAAAAGTAATTCTACAAGTATGCTTTTTAAATATTTAAATTTGTCAATATCCTGATTTTAAATCAAATTTTAAAAATATATTGACATCATAAAACCTCGACAGTAAATCTTTTTTATTCGGAGTGGGATATCGTATTCATTTCAAATGTTTATTCAATGGTTTGTATTTTATAAGTAACTTGGGAACACCACATTCCTTTTCTGCAGCATTATTAACATAAAATGCAGTACAGGGTCAAGGAGATTTTAAAGGTTTTATCAAACCATTTTATTATAAATTATCAATTTCTTTTTTTGTAGAATTCGACTAATTTGATATTCATTTGACATGATCGAAATTTAATTGGGATATTATCCTCAAAAAAATTATCCTCATATGAAATAGTGACAATGTAGTTTTTTCGATTCCAAAAAGCACTGGGATGATCGACACAAACATCAACAACCATTTGTTTGAAAATCAATTTAATTTTTTTCTGTATCATAACAAATTTCATAGTATAACAAATATTCATGCTAAGTAATTCAAACTGCAAAGAATCAGCATATTTTTGTTTCATTTCAATTAAAGTATTAATATCTCTAGTTACTGGATCTGTAACGAAAGAATAAGATATCTCTTTATTCTTGTAAGTAGCAGTAAATCCTTTTGCATCAATACGAGTATAAGGATAAATAACATTTATAAAAGGAGTTTCAAGTATAACTAATTTTTTATCCAAAAAAATGCGAAATGTAGATTTTATTTTGACAAATATGGGTATTCGACAATTTATACTCTATATCAAAAGTATGTTCGGATGCAGATTTAACTATATAAATTGCTTTTTGAAAATATTTTGTGGGAATTAATCTTTCTTGAATACAGCTAACATCTGCTCCACTATCAATCATAACAACATCAGTTTTAGGGAAATGATTATTAATAAGAATAGTACATTTAATATATCATTTATGAGCAGTGATAATTTGCATCATTCCTAAGAAATTATCATTTTTTGAATCAAAAGATTTCTGAATAATGTCGTCTATATCATTTTCTTCAGAAATCTTATATTTCCCTTTTAAAATTTCAGTGGGAGAAATATCTTTTTCTAATTGAGATTTAAAAATTGATGTTGCTTAAGAGATTTAATCTCCTTTTTCAAGTTTTCAACTTCAATTTTTAAATCATCAAAAGAAGTATTTCTACCAGGGGCAGAATTTATAGCAAGACGTTTATTAACCTCTGACAAAGATAAGGTGTAAAATAATCAAATGTCTTCTCAAGTTCAAATGTCTTCTCAAGTTTAAAAGAACTACTATCGACATTTTTTAACGTGCTTGATTTATAACTCGTAGATAAATTTATAATTTTTTCATGAAGTTTTTTATCAGAAATTTCTTTTAGCAATTCTAACACATTATCAAATGTGATAGCTTTAAAATTTAAATCTTCAAACTACGAATGCAATTTATAAAATTCATCATCATAGGTGTAAGTATCACTTTTGCAATTAAAACATGAAGCATCAATATTTTTATCACTATCAGATAAATTAAGCAAATCCACTTCATTTTTGAAATTTGACTCTGAATTATAATCCAATTTGAATTCAGAAGTGTATAACAAACCATAAACTTGATCATACAATTTATTATCAAGTCCTAAAGACTTTAACTTTTGAAGCTTACAATTTGGAAAAATATGTCCAAACATACCACACTTGTAGCATTTAATATTAGCAAGGTCTCGCTTAGACCTATTTTTCACAAATCTAGTAGATTTACGATGATTTTTTTTAATTTCACGCTCTTCTTTGGATCTATATCTAGATATATTTTTCCTATAAGGTCTGTCATTGATGGAATACTTACAACTCTTTTTTCTAGAAGAAGCCGATTTTGAAACTCCAAACTGCGCATAGAAATCTCCCAGCTGATCTCTTTCTTTAAGCTTATCAATCTTAAACTATCTAGATAATTTTATCTCGTTACACAAGTTTAATCCTTATTGTGTACAAACTCCTATCAACTTACCATAGGTGAAATTTTATCATGAAACTTCACCGTGAGATTCTATAAGGGCCTTTCTAATTTTTTCCGCAACTAAAGGTGGAAGGCCATTTATGAATCTAGTCTTCCAATAGGCTAACCTGATTTCAGGTAATTCATAATCCGACTTAAAAAAGTGTCTTTATACCACCTAAATTCTCCTAAAGTCCTACATCAAAGCCCATTTAAGAGATTACAGATGATTTCGTATTGATTGGTATATCTACCATTAAAATATTCTAAAATTATAAGAACAAGGGTATAAACCGCATTTCCCTATTTGCAATTAGGGTCCTTCCTAGGTTATTAATCCCTAGTTCAGTAGCTATAACATTAATAATAGCAGCTTTCTGATTAGGAACTAGGAAATTATCCTATCAGCCATGAAGTTGGCCAGAAAAATCAGCAATTATTATTTTACAGATAATTTTATCTGTGTTCTTATCACTAGTCGCTCTGCACACGGTTGCATACATCATCATGGGGTGTACAAGAATAGTTAATTGCCTATTTGTTAGGTCATCCAGATTCCATCCATATATATCAGAACCATTATAAGACGTATTAGTCTGATTTCAGTTCCTTTTCTATATCAAAACATCTTGAGGAGTAGGTCTTGGATAATAATAAATTTTCATACGGGGTAAATCAGTATATCTGTGATTTTTACTAGGTTGTTTTCTAATCATTCATCTGATCTTATTAAGATCTAATTTAGTATATTTTTTAAATCAGGAGTAGATTCTATTTTATCAGCAAAATCATTTGATAAATCAATAGGGTTAGCACTTAATCCAAAAAATATTTTATCAAGAAGCTCTTCCAAATTTTTAAAGGCGAATTAATTTGAAATTCCTGAATATCAGGGGGTCTTTGAATACTAGTATTAGTCATTAAATCTTTCGACTTACTTTCTGAAGAAGAGGCAATATCAACAGATTTTGAACTAGTACTTAGATTTTTAACCAAATCAGTTAATTCATTAAATTTTTATCAAGAGAACTGATAGGTTCTCCTAAAACTTTAACATATAAACTCAAGTAATTATTTTGAGAAATCAGATTATTAATTTTGGTGATGCTTACTGCCGCAACTTCATTATCAATGAATTTCTGGAAAGCAGAAAAAGTAATGCATGTATTATTAGGTAATATGAAAGGTGCTTGGGGAGGATAAACAACTTTAACAATGTTACCACTACCGTCTTTATAAGATCGTTCTAAAATCTTTATGTATACCAGCAAATAAGTGGTTATGAATTAAGGAACAAAATGCATAATTTGATTATACAGGGCACATACTTCATAGAATTCTTGAGAAATATTATTCAATTCATCGAAACTATAAGTCTCAAAAAATTAAGTTCTAAACTGATTTTATTTTTTATTAAAAAATTTTGTTTTAATATAACTCCTTGTTCGAAATTCAGGACTAAAATTAATTTAATGTTGAATCATCAAATACCGTTTGGATCAAAGTTAATTTCAGAAGTAGTAGGGAAATCTCTATCAGAGATATTATCACTATCTTGAACAACATTTGTTCGGGGATTGATCTTAAACTTTTCTACAAATCTTGTAGGAGCAGAATCAATCGTATGCAAATAAGCAGCACAACTTCTAGATGGACCATATGAAGGTTCTACATGAGAAATATGATGCATAGCAGGCAATAATTTAGACATAGAATATGAATGTCTGTTATAAACAGTAGACTTATCATCAAACTGAATATAAATTCGCCCATCTGGATTCCGGGTAACATGCGAAAGGTCGCTATTTTTCAAGTAATTTGTAACTTAACTCGGAGATATAACCGTATTTAAGGTCCAAGTAGTGAAAAATTAATTTCATCCCATTTGATAGGTCTTCTAGTGGTGATCTTAGATCTCGACTAATATAATTTGATTAGATGTATCATATAATTTACATCTAGAATTTAATGTAGACAACAACTTATAATAAATTCTGTATGACAGACATATAATTTCAAATTCGGGCGCACAATTATAGCCACGTGTTTTTACATATAATCTCAAAACATCAAGAATATTCACATCAGTTAAAGATAACTGTAAATTTGGCTGAGTATTGAAATAAACTGAACCATAGGTCACAGTGGATTCAATCGAACCCATCAGAAACTGTCAAAAATTTAAATTTCTAGCATCTTTAAGGGCTGCTAAAAACGTTTCTTGTAACCCTTTAAGGACTAATGGTTTAAAAACTATTTGAACCATGTCAATATCCAAATAATTAGAATGGTTCTTATATAAATCAATATGTCATTTATTTAATAAACGAATAGTCTGTTCCATCGAGTTTAACGCTAAAGACTATTCAGTCGTTTTTATCATTTGTTTAAAAGAGAATTTATCAAATCAACCAT
The DNA here is from genome assembly GCA_030864225.1 of Capsicum baccatum var. pendulum. Taxonomy (NCBI): domain Eukaryota; kingdom Viridiplantae; phylum Streptophyta; class Magnoliopsida; order Solanales; family Solanaceae; genus Capsicum; species Capsicum baccatum. The sequence continues at coordinate 36,269,768 of CM061556.1, forward strand.
AATCATATATGGTCTTTATAAGTTGTCCTTCAACCATAATCAACCTTTGAAATTGTCCACTTGTTTAACAAATTCGGATTTTGAAGTATATCTACCTCTTCTGTCTAGTTCTTTTAGTATTCGCATCTCCCGTGTACATTAGTAAAGAAATCATATCTATGTTGAATAGTTCATATCTATTACCTAATTACCATGAAAGTTCCTAGGTTCTGATACCAGATTGACAGGATCTGAGGCTGACGGTAATCCGTGCGGCCATCCAGACCTATAATACAAGAAAATCAAAATATACAAGAATTTCAAATAGCTTATTAACTGTATGAAAGAAATAATCTTTTATCCAAACAAGGGGTATGTCTGAGTTCACTATACTATACTATACTATACTATACTATACTATACTATTTGAATACATCATTTGTTTAAATTATATCATTATCTATTAGTATTTCCTAATGTCACACATCTATAGTTTGAAACATAAATTTATAACAACAAAAAAAGAAGGATAGGATACAGTGTAGAACTAAGTGTCATAAAAAGAGTAGGATAAATAAAAAATAAAAAAAGGTCAAAAAATTTCTAAACTATTTAAAATGGAGCAAAAATATTCTTCGTTAATTTTTTATTTAAAAATAATCCTCCATTAAATTTTTGACTAAAAAATATTCCTTAAACTTACGAAATGACACCAAATAATTTACGTGAATTAAAAACATCACTTGAACAGTTCACGTCAATATCCATGTGAACCAAGGCTGTCTAATGAGCCGGTCCGGATCAACCCGGAACCGGCCCCCTCTCTCTTACCGGGTTTCGGGCCGGTTCCGGGCCGGTTTTGGCCTTAACCGGGCCGGGCTGGGCCGGCCGCACAGTAAAAAAAATAAAACCCACCCGGAACCGGCCCACTTAACCCAATCCGGTCAAATCCGCTAAAATTCGGTCAAACCCGGTCAAACCCGGATAAAAACCGGTCAAATATACACTATATATACGCTATATACACAATCTATACATTAAATATACACTTCTATAGAAGATATATACACGTGTATACATTAAATATACACTTCTATAGAAGATATATATAATGTATACACTAAATATACACTTATATAGAAGATATATACACGTGTATACATTAAATATACACTTCTATAGAAGATATATACATGTGTATACATTAAATATACACTTCTATATAAGATATATAAACATATACACATGTATACATTAAATCTACAGTTGTATAGAAGATATTAAAACTTTAAATTGATAAATAAAAAAAAAATAAAAAACAACGACTAAGGAGTGAATGAATTTGTGGAATTTTATTGATTGCAAAATGATCCAAAATTTATAATTTACATGAATGAAAAATCTATAAATTATGCATCATTTTTTCCAACTCATTCATGTTAATATTAATTGGAATTTGCATAGGATAGTCGAAGTCAACGGGGGCAAACCCATGCATTGGACTTGATTCTGTTGAGTTCTCCCGTGAAGTCATAATTTCTTCAAGTTTGAGGTCGTCGCTTGGCTCTGGTTCCATTCCTTGGTTTCTTCTTTCTGCTCTAATCCAATCTCTAAGGCAAACTAAAACATTCATTGCTTTGCTTCCCAATGAGTGTCGGTTGTCTCCAAGCTGCTGTCGTCCCTGACTGAAGGCGCTCTCTGATGCAACGGTTGACATTGGAACATTCAAGATATCTCTGGCTAATCTTGAAAGTACAGGATATTGTGATTCATTATTCCTCCACCAATCCAGCGAGTTGATCCGTCGTCTGCGATCCTCTGGTGGCGTCCACAGATAATATTTCAGCTCTTCCCGATAAGTTGATGTGTAAGCTCTCTCATCCACACTGTTCCAACAAGTTAAATCATAAAACGAATCAGGAAAACCACTATGTGCCGGCCTTTTAGAAGATGATGGCTCCTCGGGAGGATGAGGAGCGACAGTTGGACTGATATTTGTAGGTACGGCTGAATCAAATAAATCAGCATAGTGATTATATAATTTTTCTATATAATCTTTTGCATCAGCCGTAGCCGTCCACAAATCTGGCTGCTTTTGTTCAGACTCACGGTTAGTATTTATTTCTAAGTTAGCATAAATAAGAGTACTAAAGTAACACATATGATTAAATTTCATGCACGGATTTAACATAGCACCAACCAAGTAAATAGGGGGAATCGGGAAGAAAAATTTTTTAAATTTCGTAAACATAGCGCCAACAACTTCTTTATAACCTTCTTTATTTTTATATTGTTGGAGCAAACCAGAAATATCGGCTATATATGCCAAAATATTATAAACAGTAGGATAGTATGCACCGGAAAATTCAACCGTAGCTACATAAAATTTTTCTAAAAACTTAACAAGATCATTAATTATAACCCAATCAGAATTATGTAACATGCAATCAGCAGAATCAGCAAAAGAACCACAGTGTTGGTTAAAAGTTAGTGTAATAGGAATTCTATATTTATAACAAGTTTTTAAAAATTCATACGTAGAATTCCATCTAATATCAATTTCCTCAGGCATTAAAATCGGTGTAAGTCTATTTTCTTGACATTTAACTTTAAATTTTTTAATTCTCGCTCTATGATTATTTCCTTGAATGAAACCTACGGCAAGACGAATTTTTTCAATATAAACCTCAAAAAAGTCAAGACCATCTTTTACAATTAAATTATAGATATGACATGCACACTTAATATGGAAAATTTCAGGAAAGGGTGGAGATAACGTAGATTTTATTTTTGTCATAGCAGTCTTGTTGTTAGAAGCATTATCAAAAACAATACATAAAATTTTATTTTCTATACCATAATATCCGGCAATTTTAATAATAGAATCAGCAATAAATTGTCCAGTATGTTTGCGATCTTCATCATATAAAAAAGCAAGAATACGTTTTTGCATTATAAAATTACTATCCATCCAATGACAAGTAACGGTTAAATAATCATTTTTATTAACAACACGACCAAGATCAGAAGTTAGGGACAATCTACATTGAATATTTTTTAACAATGTTGATAAATAAAAACAATATTGTGAATGGAGTTTAAAAATATCAGACCGACAAGTAGTTCTAGGAATACCATTAAACATAGGATTATAAATTGCTTGTATATAACGGATAAAAGCATCAGAAGAAGGAAAACTAAAAGGCAAACAACCCACAGCTATCATTTTAGCTATTTCTTCCCGGTCCCTCAATTTATTATACTTTTTCGCTACTTGACCGGTTGTTGGGTCCATTCTAGTTTGCGTTGACCCACCAACATCCCCACCACCTTTTGCAATATTTAACTCTCTTTTGTGATCTTCAGCTATATGTCTCATTAACGTACCCGTACCCCCTTACTTACCGCCACTTCTATGCTTATATATTTGTTGACAAATATTGCACTGCACCTCAATATCTGATATACGTTCAAAAAATTGTCATGCAATACTAGTTCTTTTACGGGGTTTTGGGGCACTGGGAGGACGGGAAGGGAGATTAACTGATTCAGATCTAACGTTAGCATCTCCTACTGCGGGTGTTTCAGCAATATTTTCATCATCTTCGTCTACATTAACTGCATCTACTTCATTTTCTTCTTCTATACCGTAATTTTCCTGAAATTCTACATAATCCATATCGTGAGCACCTACACCTATTTCTTTCTCAAAAGGTGTACCAAGCGGTACCGGAGGAGAAGTCACACGGGTATATCTATTACTTGAACTACCGCTACCGCTAGTAATTTGCTTTTTACTACCACTACCGCTTCCGGGACAAAAATTTCTAACACCTTTAGCAGCGAGGTTTTTTAATTTATCCATAATATAAATTAAATTAAACTAAAAATATTCAAAATACACAAATATAATCAAATTAAATATTAAACAATTAATACAATAAATAAAAATTAAACGTAAGAGATGGAACGACAATACCAAATTTTGGAAGTATCCGAAGATTGCGACTTTAGAAACTTCCGCTCTTACTTTGTAAACGAAAAATTAAAAAATTAAAGTGAACACTTTAAGAAATTAAATATATTGAATATTTGAGAATTGAGAATTGAGATTTGAGAGAGAATGAGATTTGAGAGAGTGAAAAATTGTGTGAGAAATGATTTGAAGTTGTAGGGTATTTATAGATTTATTTTGAGGATTAAAAAATATTTTATATATATATTTTTTTAATTAAATGGGCTCAAACTAGCCGTTTGGACCCAAAAACGGTAATATTACCGTTGGGCCAACGGCTAGTTTGACCCAAAAAATTAAAATTTTTTTTTTTTTTGGTACCGGGCCGGGCCGGTTAACCGGCGGGCCTGGACCGGGTTGGTCCGGGCCGGGTTAACCGGGCCCAATTTTTAAAAAAAAAATGAACCGGAACCCGGTACCCTAAAGCTCTAGGGCTTTCCGGGCCGGATCAAACTGGTCCGGTTTGGTATTTCGGGCCGGGTCGGGCCGGCCGTTTGACACCTTTAATGTGAACAATCCTCATTTAATACTTTCTTAGTAATTAGTGGACAAGAGGCTCCTCTGGGGTAGTATCCTCAATATACTTTTCCTCTGTTTTGTCAGATTATTCTGTCCGTTCATATTTTTACTTTCTGTCATTAAGGATTGTTTGGTAGAGTGAATTGGTCAAAATAACACATGTATTAGTTTTGTGAACTATTAATCCCTTATTTGGTATCATTTTTCAACCTATATTAATATATTATATTTTGTATTAAGGCATGTATTAATAATACATTATTATGTATTAATAATACATCATTTTTTATGTATTAGTAAATAGCAAGGATTGCAATACATGCATTAGCTTAGTTAACGATGAAAATGCTCCTCAAATTCTTTTAGATATTTTCAGTCCTCCTTTTCCACACAGTACTTTTCTTCACTTTTCTCTGTACTTTGGCTCCCTCTTTCTCTCTAGTCTCTACTTTGACATGAAAAAGCAAGGGTCATTTTCTTCAATTTTCTTCTCCTTCTAACAATGTTTGACTTTCTCCACTGAAGTTATCGTCACGACAACGACAAGTGTGCAATTAGACAAATCAGGTGAAAAGTTACCACTTCAGTGGTTCAGTTGTTGGAGAGGATTGCAATGTTCTTTATTCTTTGAATGTTCTTTATTCTTTGAAGACGGCAACATATATCTACAGAAAGAATCCCTCTGTTAATTGTAAAAGAATTTTGTTGCAAAACAAAGTGGATAACTAAAAAGTGTAGGGGATATTTTTGTAAACAAACATCTTTTTATAATAATTATATTAAGATATATTATTTACAATCTATTTCACCAAACAGTGTATAAGAAATAATGTTAGCATAGCTATTACAAACATAATTAATACATACATTATTAATACACACTATTCAACATTATTCTTGTACACTCTACCAAACGATCCCTAAATGTGGTTAGAGGAAAAACTATCCATGTTCTTTTTACTACCTTTGATTTTAACACAAACTTTTTACAGTCATCTAAGTTCTATCTAAATTATTTCAATATGTTTTCATCTCTTTTTTTTTTTATTTCTGTACTTTTATTTTTAATCTGGATCAATATCTTTATCCACTATTATTTTCCGCGTTACTTTTGTTTTGATTGCTAAATCTGTACACACGCATGTTCTTGTCTATTGATATTGTTAGGTGTCATGAATCCTCATTATACCAAATCTTTTTTTCCTATAACAGGAAAGAGATCAAAGATACAACAAATTAAGTTTGAGAGATAAATGACTCTCAGTAGTGACCATTTTTACCTGGTAACAATTAAGCTTCATTATCATGTTTTTTTTTCTCAGCTTGACATTATACTGATGCAGTGTTTTGTCAATGCTCATCGTCAAATTGATAACTTTGTCTTTTGTCCTGGAGGAGCTTCTTATCCACTAAATAACTAAGGAAGTTAAATGAGGGGGTTTCCATATGGACATTGTCAGAAAAAGTGTTATTTTTGAGTCAAAAATTTTAGAGACGAATATTTTTGAGCCAAAAAATTAACGATTCAAGTGGTGCTTTTTGTCCATGTGGCTTGTTTGGTGTCATTTTGTTAGACAAAGTATTATTTCTGAGCCAAAAATTTCATAGAGGAATATTTTTTGAGCCAAAAAATTAACGAGAAATATTTTTGAGCCAAAAATATAACGGAAGATATTTTTACTCCATTTCACATAGTTCAAAAATATTTGTGATCCTTTTTCAAATAAAAAATAAAAATAAGTATTGACGCAATCACATCAATTGTTTTTTTTTTAGTTTCCCATCCGCTGTCTGTTGCCCGCATTGGAGCCTCGACTAATTCGAATCGCACGTTGTAGGGTCCATTAAGGTGGTAGCGCTCCCAACAGTGTTTTCTCCATACCCAGATAAAACAGTCTCATCTACTGCACCACAATCCATATTGATCACATCAATTGTTAAAGTCAATGTAGAACTAAGTGTCATAAAAAATAAAAACTAGTGCGGAACGCGATCACATCAAATTGATGGTGATAGCAACCTATTTGTTCGCCTAATTGGATGGATATCAGCGTTGGATTTAACAACACAACACAACACAATATAATTCAAGTAAAATTAAAGGGCAAACAACATAAATCCCGATAATTTGAAGCTTAATTATAGAAAATTTAGATATTTTGCATAATTATTGAAAATTTCAATGTTGGATCTATCGAGATATATAATTAGCTCTCAATACATCAAACGAAGATACATCTCTTCCTTTGTATAACAACAGCGATAACAACATACCCAATATATTCCCACCAACATCTTTTCCTTTGTAAAGATACATAATTAGTTCCCGGTACATTTTTTTCGATTTTAAATCTTTCAAGATACATAATACATCCAATGAGAATACATTTTTTGGACTGCTGAGATACATAATTAGCTCCGAATACATAATTAGTTGAGATTTTTCTAATTATTTTGTAAGAGTAAAAATTTGTGTAAAAATAGTACGTTAAGATGTATATTTATATTATTTGAACAAAATTAAAAAATTATTAAAATTAAAACAAACGTTGTATTTAAACTAACAACACAATACAATAGCTAACAACCATCTAAATGAGCTATAAGCAGTATTAGAAAAGGTGGTGTGAACAGTCTTTACCCCTTACCTTTACGAGTATAAGATGTTTTTGATATACTCTTAGCTCAAATAAAAAATATAATTAATCGACGATACTAGAAAAGATTAAAAAGGACGAAAAACTACTCGAAGATAAACAAGTAAGTACCTTCTCCAACCCTAGGATTGTGAGGTCAAGTCACCAAGATGGTGGGAGCAAACACTAAAAGAACATTAAAAAAATAAAAAAAGTCTATCGTAAGCATGATGTGATATTCAGTGTACAAATACAACAATTTCTCCTAGGGTTGGGAATAAATATTGAAAAACTGTAATACCAAATCGAACTAAATTATTTTGGTTTTTCGGTTTTGGTTTTTTGATTTTTCAGTTTGATTTTAATTTATTTTCTTATAAATACGATATTTCGGTTCGATTTTTGGTTTTTAGATTTACGAAATTTGATTTTTGGTTTAAATCGAAATAAACCAAAAATTTTGATATATATATGTATATATATAACATAAATATCAATCCTTTTGAAAGTAATTACACTCTCTCCCACTTTTTTAATTACTTTACTCTCTCTCCCTATTAAATACATAACATAACCGACATATAGCATTATGTGTATATGTTGGAATTTTTGTAATATGCTTAGGGAGTTGAGATTTTTTATAATATTGGAAACATAAGTTGTGTATTTGTGTAATTTATATATACATATATATATATATATATATATATATATATATATATATATATATATATATATATATATATATATATATATATATATATATATATACTAGTTTAACCGCACGTGCCTCACACGCGTAACTTTGAATTATTTAAAATTAGATGATTTTATCTATAACGAAAGTTTTTTAAAAAGTGCAAAAAGTTCAACACATACATTTTATTATATGTAAATATATATTTTACCATCAAAAATTTTGAGTGGTTCATAAATTTAATATATTGTAAATGTAGATGTAGATTTATAGATTTTTTAAATCTTCTTAAAATTAAATTTAATTGATTTAGAATTCTTAAACTAATGAAAAAATATTAGTTGTCATTAATTCTGAAATTTTTTTCTAATAAGGAATGATTTTACCATAAATATATTTAAGTAATTTTCACCTTTTAAATATTAGGAAAAAATAGTGAAAATATGATTTTGTTTAAAACAAAGATTTTTAATGGAGGGCAAAAAGTTCAAACGACATTTCTAAGGCCCTTTACAATTTTAATATATTATTATTATTATTATTATTATTATTATTACTATTATTATTATTATTATAGGTATAGATATAGATTTTTTAAATTTTCTTAAAATCAACTTTAGTTAATTTAGAATTCATAAACTAATGAAAAAGATATTAGTTATCATTAATTCTGATGACTTCTAATAAAGAAAGGTTTTATTATAAATATTTAACTAATTTCAATTTTTAAATATTAAAAAAAATAGTGAAAAGACGATTTTGTCGAAAGAAAAGACTTTTAATGAAGGGCAAAAAGTTCAAACACTATTTCTAAGGCCCTTTACACTTTTAATATAGTATATAATATATACATATATAGAGAGAGAATTTTTGATATAACTATATTACCATGTTAATCCAATTAATTGATATTTAGAATAATATATCTTAAAATAGTTTAAAATAGTTTAGAAAATACGCAATCTATATTTTCTCTATAATTTTCCTTTTAAGAAAAATTCAAATCCTAATTTCAAAGGGTAGGCTTGTGACATATGCAGCAATTCCAAGTGCTGCACGTATTTTTCCTCCTTTATAATTCTACTTTGTGATTAATCAAATATTACTACAAATAAAATTTTGTAAGAATCCTAAACCTAGGATACTTTAAAACTTACATAAATTAAAGTCTTTCCAACAAAGGAGGCACCAAAAAGCATATGGTAATTTTTAGTTTCAGATCTTAATATAGTTAATTAATAGGCAAAATTTTAGTAAATATAAAATTTAAAATAGAAGTAAAAAGATGATTTTGTCTACTGTAAAGTATTTTAATAAAGGATAAAAAGTTTAAATTACTTTTCTAATAGTCTTCACACTTTTATTTAGCTATTTAGGTTGGGGCAAAATTCAGAAATAACATACTTATCCCCTTAATTATGAGTTTCATAACAACAACTTCATAATTACATAATTTAGCAAGTTGTATTTTATATTTTTGCAAACTGTTGCTACAAAAATACAAATACATATGATTTTTACTGCCCTTATGATCGATATGTATTTTGTACTTTTGCAAACTGTTGCTACAAAAATACAAATACATACAAATACATATGCTATAAAATGTAATTTGATAAAAATATTATTATTTTTTGTAATTTAATACTTAGGTATGCTATCTTATGTATTTTTTTCCTTTAGGTTTTAACTACAACCCGCTATTACCTACCGCCCAAAGCCCCAAAATTCAAATACATTCAACAATCGAAATCAAAAGTTACTTTTTGCATTGATTTTTGCAACCGAAAATTAATATTAGTCCTCCATCTAATTTTTGCATTAGAGGTGACTATTCTCATTTGTCACCTAGAAGACGTTACAAGTTTAGATTGATTTTTCTTTAACGTAAAAAAGTTAAACTAGTCCGATTTACAAATATAATTTAACCCATTAAACAGACCCAAAATTGAAAAACCGAAATTATTAAACCAAATAGAACCGAACCGAAACTTACATAAACCGAACCTAACCGAATTAATTCGGTTCGATTTTCGGTTCACCTAATTTCATAACCGAAAATCGAAAAAATCAAAATAAAAAAACCTAACCCAAACCGAAGTACCAAACGCCCACCCTTAATTTCTCCTGTCCCAGTCCAAACCCTTCAACAATCGCCCTCATCGTCCATAGACACACGACAAAAGTAAAAACGTCTGGCTTAATTCCACAAATGGAGTTCGAGGAGGATGGAGTACTATAACAATCTTACCCCTACCTCGAAAGGCAGAGAAGCTATTTCTGATAAATCCTCAGCAAAAAACCAATAAAATGTAAATTCAACTTGAAAATTAATACAACTAACCTGCATTAAGACGTTGAATACACACTGAAATTTTCACGATTGGTGAATGTACGATTCTAAAAAGCAAAACCCCTTCCAAACTGCATCTATATAATGAAAGCCATAAGTTGAGGGATTGAAATAAATTTATGAAAGAACTGATAAGTTCACGATTCATCTAGATATCTCTAAAAGGGAACTAGACTAAAGGCTCTCTGCATGAAAAATACATCCCAAAATAATCTTTAGCCCCACCAGCCACCCACCATCACTTCCTCAACTCTAAAACTGCAAATCATAAAAATTTGGAAAACGAAAACTTATTCCTGAATTGAGCTATATATATGATACATATACTCTATCAAGGGATTCCTGAACTACTGCTAACTCATAACTGAAAGGTGGGCTGGACAACAACAGTAAAAACCACTGATACAAATCATCACGATGAACCTTTCAAAGTCGGACTGCCTGGTAGGAATCTAATATGACTACATTGTTTCAACTTGGTGATAGCTTCTTCTGCCTTCCCACGCAAAAGATCCACGTATACTGCAGTGAGAATAGCTTCTGGATGTTGAGGTTTTGTTGAAAGTGCTTGTACCACATAATTTTGAGCCTGTTCAATGTCGCCTTGCACAGCACATGTGGCAGCTAAGTTTGCAAAGAGAATTCCACGGGCCTCTTCTGGCTTAACAAACACAAATGCTTGAGATTCCTCTGATATAAAGGAATTCAAAACCGCTGATCCAACATTACTATCTTCAGAATCGAACATTTTCTCCTGTCTCCACATTTCAGAATCCTCTTCACTGAACGGCAGATCAACAACCTTGCCACCGGATATATACGTTGACAAATGTTCTGCAGCTTCCTTTGGCCGGTTTAGCAAGCATAGAGCTTCAGCTGCATACACATTGCCTAGAAAGATGTATATTCTAGAACATTCTTGGACTTTCAATAGAGATCTTGCAATTGTAACAGCCTTCAATGGATTTCCCAATTCCAGCTCTACAAAAGCCAAATCAGCCAATACAGCTTGCTCAATCATCAGATTCTCTTTTCTACAAGAAGCTTCATACTCACCAATAGAACTCAAGAAGGATGCATTTTGACTGCCCACACCCTTTTGCTCTTTCACCTCCCCGTTTGCACTAACCTGACCTGAAGTTGGTGCATTCAGTGCCTTAGGGTCGGCAGTTGATCCATTCTTACAGTTCACGGTCTTGGATGGTACTGCTTCTCTTGTCTCACTATCCTCCGGACCAGAAGCATGAGGCTGTGTGGATTTGTTACCTTTCGATTCAGAATGGTTCAATAAATGCAACGCATTCAGAAGACACTGACGAGCAAGTGGCACCGATAACTTAGGCTGTCTATCCTTGGTCGCCAAATCTTCCTTACCAGGAAAACTTTCTTGTCCATTTCTTGATATCCCATCTTCCATAACAAGTCGCCTCCATTTTCCTTGCCCAACAACATGAACTTTAACTTCAGACCTGTCAGAAGCCGCAACATCATTGGACTTGAGCAGTCCCTGCTCAAGAGCCATTAGACAACATTCTGCAACTCGTAACCATAAAAGAGGTTTATTGTAGAAAACCTGACTAGCCTTATAGAAACAGTTTGCAGCCTGCAATGGTTTCCCACAGGCCAGGTACTGCACACCACAGTTATATGTTATGAGAAGAGACTTATCCTGTGAGATGGTTGAGAGCTTTAAAGGTCGCTCTTTCCATGGAGACGAGCTATTACTCAGAGCCTTGGCAAAAAACACAGAAGAAGTGTGATGTTTGCCAAGTCGATAATATATGCACCCCAGGTTGTTGTAGTACAAGCTAGATATTCCCGTTTCTGCCCGATTACTTGATGCCATCAAGAGCTTGATTGCTTTTCGATGATTTCCACGAGCATATTCAAGCTGGGACTTCAAATAGAGAGCCATAGAATGATCTTTCCCCCGTGCTGTGTTCATAGCCATCTTAACTTCACGCTTAGCTGCCTTAAGATTCCTGGTGAGGAGAAGAAATTGGACCTTGCTAAGGTGCAGTTTAATCCTCATATCAGCAGTTGAGATAGATTCATCAGTTTGGCTCCTTGTTGAATCATTTGAAGATTTCAAGCCCGACTGTCGTGGTAGGTTCTGCCCACCAATCTCCATGGACGATATTAAATGCAGAGCTTGCTCGTCTTCAAGTCCCTCTTCTGATAATGTCCGAGTCAGAGAACCTTCAGAGGATATCCCAGCAACAGGTGAATCTGGATTAGATGCATCAGGAATAGTAGAATTGCTGGGAAACGAAGCTGATTTCAAAACAGCTGAAGCTGTTGGCAGTGCAGAGTTTCCACTGTCAACTTGACTCAATAAACTACTGCTACAAAAGACCTTCTCCACATAGCTGATCACATCCTGGAAGAAGAATCATAATTCAACTATTTGGAACAAAAATTTGAAAAGAAGTTCGCTACATAAAGTCAAAAGGGAAAAGAAGCAATATAATAGAACTAGAAAACAAACACGAGACTCCAACACTGATTCAACCATCCTACAAAAAAGCAAGGCAAATTTTCAACAATGGAAACAAAAACGAAAAACAACTATCCTTGATAAAATAGTGATCTTCATTTAGCTATAGAAATGTATAAAAAATTCAAGTTTCTGGTTGGTTTCAGATTAATACTCACAAATTTGGTTTCTCCTTTTGGTTTCAGGTTTGAAAAAAATAAAAACCGAAAATAGAGAAAAATGAATTATTACATATACATTCATCAAAGCTTCTCTGCTTAGAGAGAAGTCCTAAAGTAACTTTTCTATAAAACACATTTAATTCTTGGCATATGGTCAGTCAAGGAATCTACTAGCATTAAATATTACCTACATTTTGCTTTAATGATGATGTTGTACGTGAAGATTTCTTCATCTTGATTGTTGCATTATGCCTTTATAGGAGATTAGGAGTGTTGCTGACTACCGCATCAAATGTACTACTATCTTATTAATGGTGTTCATTAGTTAATTATTTCAATAATGTAGAATGAATTTAGAAAAGGTATTTAAGAGATTTGACATTATTACTCATTATTAAAATAGTTATTCAAATATGCTACTATTTTATTATATTAGATCCATATTATCTTGTATGACACAACCGGAAGAAAAAACAAACCGAAAAGAGAAAAACCGAACCAAACAAAGTTCATTTTAGTTCTGATTGGCGCCATCTTTCAAAAAATCAAAACAGAAAACTGAAAAACCAAATGCAAACACCTAGTTCCACTGAAGTAATCCATCACTGATCATAATTACAAATGCACTCATGACTTAACACGATCACATTTTAATCATTTCATCCAGACTGATTTGAAGATGCATAAGATAGTCCAAGGCAATCCTAGACCTATCAATATGAGAATTTTATGTTTCTGTCTTATCTTCTTGTCTAACCTTAATTGCCACAAGGAAACTAAAGAAATCAAGACTTAACCTCTATGGGTTACACACCTGTTAACTACAATTACAGAATACAAAACCCTCAGGCAATGTAACTAAACTTAAGACCTCCATAGTCATCAATATAATCGTTTCCGTCATAAATTGTTGGAAAGATAATTTCAAATATAGCAAGTAAATCACGATAATGATAAGACAGTATATGAAATCAAAAGATAAAAACTTATGAGAAACAAACAGTTGGGCATGTACAACTTACAGCTGATCTTGCTGCATTTCGAGTAAGTAATGCAACATCCAACAGTAAGAGGCAAATGCGCTTGGCTATTTCCTGTCAGCAAATTCATTAGTCGATGAACAGATTTGAATTTTTAATATTTCAGAATCTGCAGTAATTGTTTACCTCGTCTATTGGTTCAATTTTCTGAAACAATCCTTCCAAAATTGAAAATGCCTTTGCATGTTCATGTAAATGAAACCAGCAAACTGCCTGTATAATTCAAATGCATTTATTATTACAAATAAAGGTCCATCAAAGATAATGTCATTTATCTGGAAAAAAACAGCCAAAGCCAGTATCAGCTGAACATACAAGATTGTACATGGTCACCGAGGGGTCAAACCCTTCAGCATAAACAAGTTTGGAACTATGTTGAGAGGATAGCTGCCTTGGCGCACTGTTATTTCCATTAGCTCCTGTCACAGCTTTGGCTCCACCATTATTAGCAGGCTCTGCCTGGTCACCAGCAGCACAAGCAAGCTCGTCGCTTCTTTTCTAAACATTGAAAGCAATGATAATGTATCACAACAGCTATAATACAATATGAATATTTATTCTTTTGGATAAGGTAAAGGTTAATACTACAATAGGAATATTAACAACCAAAGTAGTCAGAAAGGGAAGAAAAGCAGAAGGAAGAACTTAGAAAGAAGAATTTCTGAGCTACTCATACCACACATCCGGAAACAGACTAATTAAGAAAGGGAAGAAAAGTAGAAGGAAGAACTGCGAAAGAACAATTTCTGAGCTACTCTATACCACACATCCTAAAACAGATTAACCAAGTCAAAGGCTCCCCTTTCCTGCCAGATAGCTATCAAGTAAAAGCAGAAAGTTCACATAAAAAAGGAAGAGGAAAACCTTTAAACTATTGCCGGAGTCTTATGCTCATCAAAACCTTTGATTAGAAATTGATTTTCATCTATTGCTCTAAACGCTTGTGGTGGCACCTCTCTTCCTTTTTTTAATGTGATTAAAGTAAAAGATAACATAAATCAGAAGGAGAAATTCAGCCTGTAGCTTCTCAATTACGTCAAATCTTTAAAACAAAAACTTCTAAAAAAGAAAATCCCTTTTGAAAGAAAATGAAAAGTAAAAGTTGGTTGATCTTTATATCTTGCTTTGATTTGTATCTCTATGACTGAAGAAGTTGTACAATCTATTTCTATTTTCAGTGCAGTTCTCATCCAGACATATACAAGAATGAATGACAAGAGGCAGACTTATAGTCCCGATGGCCAATTCAACGTAATGAGAACCTTTTTTCACATATTTTCTTCCAAGAAGGTTCTAAAACTCTTTGACCCCCTCCCCCTCTTCTCCTCAAACCAATTTGCAGTGTCTTACCCTGACGCGATTCACAAGGTTCCACAATCAATATTTTACAAAAAGGGAGTCCATCACTTTACATGTATCAGGGATGGCTCCTTTACCTTCCAAAAGGTTTTTTGAATCATTGGAATGCACTTATGCTAACTTGAGTTATATTCTGAAACATCTTTTTACACTTAATGACTCTCCTAAGCTGGTGGAGGTATGTGCGTATATAAAAAGAGCAAAACAAGCATAAACTTCGCTTTGTAAAAACCAAAGCAAGTACATTTTATCCACAGTTGAACTTCTGCAGAACAAACAAGGCCATTCCTTCTGCCAAGGTCATACATCATGAACAGGGTTGCTCTCACAACAGAGAACTTAGAATAGAGCTCTAAGATCAAATCTGACTCTTGGACCTCACAACATATATAGAATCATTAAACATGCATAACAGCAGCAAATAAGCAGTACCACAACAACGGCATTGATGAACCACAAGATTATTATACCTCCGTATTTCAATGATACAGCTCTACGTACCTTTGCATAATTAAGTTCATCCATCAGTTTCTTAGGATGGGAGCAATCATCTTGAAAGTTCAGAGCAATCGCAAGGTTATGTAGAACCTAGCGCATGAGGAGCAAAGAACAACATAAATAAAGCAATTAGAAGTTAAAGTGGAAGCAACAGAACATCATCATCATCATGAAACCGAGCTACAAGAAATATTAACAAATCCAACGGTTTGATGACTTGGCAGCACCCAAGGATGCGGCCTAGTGGTCAATGAAGTAGGTTGAGAACCATAAGGTCTCAGGTCCAAATCCAGGTAGAGTCAAAAAATACACTAGGTGATTTCTTTCCATCTCTCCTCGCCTTGGTGAAAGGAGTTAACGGGTACCTATTGCAAGTGGTGGTGGCAGGAGGTTGTCTCGTAGAAGTAATCGAGGTGCATGAAAGATGGCCCATATAAACAATCTATATTCATTATGCACTACTCAAAACCAACTTGCAAATTCCAATGCTAGCAAATGCGTTGTTCTTATGTCTTGGCTAATGATTCCTAATGCAAGTGCAAGAAAAACAAATAAGTCCCAACTAGTCGATATCATCTACGTAGATCATTGGTTTGATTGTTTTTTGTTCTTAGCTGATATGGCATTTGGAAATAGCCTCTCTAACTTAGGTAGAGACCCCACTTGTAGGATTACACTGGAAATATTGTTTTTGTTGAAGCTAATATCACATGACCTCTCATTTTTTGAGTTGAAATAACTTCATTGCGGTTTTAGCCTAACCCTGCCCCTTTAAGTACTTTTAATGAAATAAGGCCACACATCCGAACCGATACATTTGAAGGTTTATGTTGGATATCATTAAACATACACTTACCAATGGACCCATGAGTTCCGAATGAACATCAAATGCTTGACCCACTCAAAGTGAAATTTAAACCAAACATTCTCCAAATTAATCATAACACCACTGAGTATCAGGCAATCGATTAATACAAAACACCTTTCTTCAAAGACCGAGAGCAGATATCTAATCATCCAAACTAAAATCGCCAATAGCATACTAAGTTTAAACCCCAACTATAGCTAAAACTAAAGACCCCTTAAATATCTCGACCGCAGCAAGCCTTGTTCATCCCAACAAGCCAAACCAGCAATTCACATTCCAATGCACATACTACTTATAGTATAAAATGAGTTCAGAGATCTTCAAATGATTACATCCAAATGCCAGTTAAGATATTCCAAAACCAGCTACAACAAATCAACAGATGCATGCCGCAGTTTCACTAAGCTCATTTAACTACCCACCAATCAAAAGATCCTCAATTACCAACCCAGCATTTCCCAGAAAAAATCATCACCCACTAGAAAGGACCAGGGGCGAAGAGAGGGGGTTCAACGAGCTCCCTTCAATGGAAAATTACACCAAAAATACATGGTTAAATTATTTTTTATGTATGTAAATGGTAAATGTTAAACCCCTTTGGCTTCTTCTGGTGTTTACTTCTTCAAATTAGTGAAAATCATGGCCTTGCCAAAATGCAGTCTTCAAGTTCAAATTCGTTTTGAATTGTAATTATTCGAGTTATACTATTACATCATTTATTTGTGTTTTGCTAAGTGATTTATGGTTATCTATAGTATGTGTTTTTCCCATGTTGTTAATTGAATTGATGGGTTAGAGCTCATTTGCACGTGATTTCAAGGGAAAACGCAGTTTTGAAGTTCAAAATCAATTCAAATTGTAAATATTCTAGTTATATTTTTACCTAAGTTGCATGGACTCGGGTGCGGGTATCCAACACGGGTGCGGATCTGAGAATCAGATTCATCAAAATTTAAATATTAAGATTCGGGGGTGTGATCCGAGTATGGATACGGGTGCAAGGATTCGGCTAAAAAAATCAATTATTATAAATATATAGTTACGAAGATATTCTAAAAATCGACTTTAACTTTTTAAGGTAACTTTTAGTTACTTTTTCAATAGGAGTAATATATAGTATATATTTGTGCACATATACTTTTTTTACTATGTTAAATAATATAATAATTCTTTTTATATTTAAAAATAATATAATTATTAAATCCACCAAATAGATCTGACATCATTCTTCCCAGTTCCCAACCATATCTTTCTCTTTCTTCACAACGATTCAAATTCCGACGACAACAATTATAATCGTCGGATTTCTCCCTTCCATCAACGATAATAATTACAGACGCTGGTCTTTCTCCCTTTCGGCGACGACAACCAACTTTGTTCTTGATGTTGGGTCAACGTCTCCGGATTCATTTGACCGAATCGGAAACGCACCCCGCGCCCACACCAGGTCGCGTAGGGACAGGTTCGGCGGCGAAACCAACGAGTACGTGCAACATAGATTCTTACAACTTTTTATATTTTTGTTTTGTATATAACTTACTCTTCGTTATCTGTGCTGTGCGCTTTTCTCGAGTTGCTAATTGAACTGATAGATTTGAGCTCAATTATTGCGCGTGATTTTCGAGTGAAAATGCAGTTTTGAAGTTTAAAATCGGTTTGAATTGTAATTGTTCTAGTTATACTATTAAATCTTTTTACATTTGTGTCGTTGTCTTGAGCCGGGGGTCAATCAGAAACAACCTTTCTACTTCTCCGGAGGTAGTGGTATGGACTGCATACATCTTACCCTCCCCAGACCCCACTATGTGGGAATACACTGGGTTTGTTGTTGTTACATTTGTGGTTATCTGTGCTAATTAGCATAACAACGTCATAAGCAAAGGTCTTGCCTACTGCCTCGTAAATTGATGGTGCCTCGAAAATCGCACGTAAATTTGAGCTCAACCCCATCAATTAAAATAACGACACGAAAAAGGGCAAACTATAATAACTATTAATCACTTCTATACTACAACAAGTTGAAAATGTATAAAGATACAAATCAAAACACAATTTTGAAATCAAAAACTACATTTTCACACGAAAATCAAATGCAAATGAGCTCAAAACTGTCAATTCAAATAACACATGTGCAAATGGCAAACTATATAAGACCGCAAAATCACTCATATACTACCACAAGTTGTAAACGTATAAAAATACAATTCAAACCACAATCTTGAACTCGAAAACTACATTTTCCCTCAAAAATTACGAGCAAATTGAACTCAAACTCATCAATTCAATTAATAAAAATCACGCGCAAATTCAGCTCCAACCCATCAATTCAATTAACGATACGAGCAAATCCCAAACAAATATATAACCCCAAAATCACTTATATATACACTACAACAACTCGAAAAATGTATAAAAACACACACATCACATACAAAAATCCAAAAAAAAGCGAATACAGATTCACTCACCTTTGGATCGCCTTCCTTTTTCTGCAACAACTGATACAAAACTCTAACACACTCCGCATACTTCCCCGACTGAAAAAGCAACGCCGCCTCCTTCGCAAGTCCTGAATTAACCGTCATCGCTCCGTCATCCTCCGCCACCGCCGCCGCCGCTGCCGTCACCGCCGCCGTCGAAGACGAAACATCCTTAACATCCTTGTTACTCCCTACCGCCATTGACGTCGTATCCATTTCAAATCACACAGATCCCCAAAAAAAACGTAACGATTCCAAAAACCCTCAGTTTTCCGGCGCCGCCGTGAAATTCAAATCTGAATTCCGATAACCAAAACCCTAGGTTTACGTAAGAGAACAGACATATAGATACACGATGTGTATGTATCGATTTGCGATTTTGAGAGAGAGAGAGAAGAGAGTGATTTTGCCAAATTGGGGAGAAATTCGATAGAGAGAGAAAATCTAGAGAGAGAATAATGGGGACCTTTGTACTACACTTCACTCCATATATATATATTATTAGTTTATTACTATGAACAAAAGAAAGTTATGAGGAAAAACTCAAAATGGTCCATTATTTTTTGACTTAAGATTAACATGATCCAACTTTTTTTTCCATGCGCGCTACATATAGGTACATATTCTTTGTCAAAATGATGTAGTTATAACCTTTATCTTAATTAATTTGAGTGTTCTAAAACACTACGATAGCTTTTATTATGTCTTGAATCTTGAGTTTTATGGATTTGATAGAGTAACTTTATGAGATGAGTTTTCAATAAATAGATAGATTAGAAATGTACTATCAAATGAATGAACAAATTTTTTCGTGCTTAACTTGTGAATAAACTGGTTAAATCAATAATCAAGTTCAAATGTCAGTACTGTGTCCAGAATTTTAGGAAAGGAAAGTTCCAACAATATTTAACGGGATGGGCATGCTCCTCATTGCTCTGTGATTTATTAGAGTCATACTTTGTTTCGTGCATGGTAATTAGTCTTTCATTTTCTTCGAGCGCTCAAATGCTTTCACCCTCCATTTATTGTTTTGCTTAATCTTCTTTTAATTCTTAAGCTTTAATGTATTCAATATCGTTATATTGAACTGTGGAGATAGACTTAAAACATATTTCTCAATAAATGAGCAGTCCTTTCCTTATTTGATTTATCAACAAATTGGTCTAGTTAATAATTAAGTTCATGTGTCAGTATCACGTTTAGGATCTTAAGAAAGAGAAATCTTAAATGATATCGAATGGGATAGTCGTTGCTCTATTGCTCTGTGATTTATGATATTATGCTTTGTTTATGACTAATCTTTCAATTCTTCTGAATGTACGAATTATTCCACCATTCATTGACTATTTATTGGTTGTCGACCTTTCACCATAAGCTGATTTTGTTGTAAGATTTTTTATAAGCAAAAATTTAACGCATGTCAAAATGACTTTGTTACATTCTTGATTTTAAGGCTTAATGAATTATCAATTATATCTTTTAATGCTGAAAAATTTCTACTCTATTTTAGTAATTGTGCAAGTTTCTTGCAATAACCTTCTGCATAATTAGTATTTACGATATTTATAGAAATTTTACCATTCATCATCTTATTCTAATCTACTCAAAACTTATGTAAATAATGTTTTATTTGTCAGTACTATGTTCATAATTTTAGAAAAGGGGAAGTTCCAATAATATTTAAGGAGTTGGGCATGCCCCTCATTGCTTTGTAATTTATTAGAGTCATACTCTGTTTCGTACATGATAGTTAGTTTTTCATTTTCTCCGAGTGCTCCAATTCTTCCACCATTCATTTACTGTTTTGCTTAATCATTTTTTAAATTCTTGAGCTTTAATGTATTCAATATCTTTACATTGAAATGTGGATAGTCGTTGCTCTATTGCTTTGTGATTTATGATATCATGCTTTATTTTCATACCTTGTAGCTAATCTTTCACTTCTTCTAAATGTACAAATTAGTCCACTTCTCATTAACTGTTTGTCGAACTACCATCATAAGATGATTTTATTGTAGGATTGCTTATAATAAAAAATTTAACGCATGCCAAAATGGCTTTGTTACATTCCTGATTTTGAGGCTTAATGAATTATCAATTATATTTTTAATGCTGAAAATTCTCACTCCATTTTAGTAACTAGTTTAGTGCACGTGCTTTGCACGTAAGCTTTACGTTAATAAATAAAATTATAAATAAAAAAAAGTAAAATTACTAAAAAATAGCAATTGACACTAAAGTAAGTGTTATACAGATTATTTATATATTGATTGAAGAAAATTAATAACTTTGCAAAGACAACAAACATATAATGAGTAATCATTTTTTTAAAATAAAAAACATACTACATACCTTCAAATACGCATGTAATGTGTACGAAGTCTCATTCACGCGGTCAACATAAATCTTCCTTCGTCCGAATAGGAATATTGAAGAAACAATCAATAATGACTTATATAAGATTTATTATATATTTGTTGAAAAACGTTTAGTAATCTTACAAAAGATAACCTGCGTATTGATGAGTTAAAGTAGAAAAAGAAGTACTCATAAAATATTATATCTTGACGACCTTACTTGAACAAGATCTGTTTTATAGGCTCATACCATTGTATCCTTGAGTTCTAAGGAGACAAGAGACCAAGTCTGGTGGATGAACCGTGGTCATGCGACTAGAGCGTGATTAACAGCCTCCATAGCCTTCGGGTCATGGTGTCGTAGATGATCGTTCTCAGTCTGATCCACTGAGTTAGAGATGATCTCATGACTGTCTGTCAGACTTTCCAAATCTTTAAAAAAAATATAACTAGATGAATTTTCTTTTCACCTCGAATTTCACTTCTTATTACGTTAAAAATGGAAGCACAATTATTAGCTGACTTTGCCACATAAATACAAAAGTAAAACACAATGAAGATACACAACTTACAAAAATAAAATCAAGAATGACAGATTCACTAAAATTATATATGTAATCTACAACATATGCCAATTTGTATTCCTAGAAAATTACAAGAAACATAATCAAACAAAAATAAATAATCAAGTTTAATTATAAATTTAAAAATCAAATAACATAATACGGTAATATTAGAGAAAAGTTACATGTCCTTTTTAGGAGTCCTTATTTTTGGCACACTATAATTCTTTTAATTACCTCATGGTATATTTTAGTACTCCTAATTTAAGAAAAAATCCCATATATTATAGGAGTGAATATCATTAAAATAGTTAAATAATAATCGAGAAAAAAAAGTAAAAAGACAAATTTGTCTATTGCGGAGTGTTTTAATGAAGGACAAAAAGTTCTAATCACTTTTCTAAGAGTTTTCATACTTTTTTTTTATTGTAGATGTAGATATAAATGTAGATAGATGTAGATTGTGCAAGTTTATGCAATAACCTGCTGCATAACTAGTATTTATGACATTTATAAAATTTTTACTATTCATCATCTTTTTATAGCTAGTATTTATGACATTTATAAATTTTTTACTATTCATCATCTTGTTCTAATCTACCTAGAACTTATGTAAACAATGTTTCACGTGTAAATACTACGTTCAGAATTTTAGGAAAGGGAAAGTTTCAATAATATTTAAGGGGTTAGGTATGCCCCTCATTGCTTTGTGATTTATTAGTCACACTCTGTTTCGTACATGATAGTTAGTCTTTCATTTCCTTCGAGCGCTCCAATTCTTCTACCATTCATTTACTGTTTTGTATAATCGTCTTTTAATTCTTGAGCTTTAATATATTCATTATTTTTACATTGAAATGTGGAGATAGGCTGAAAACATATTTCTAAATAAATAAACAAGCATTTTCTTACTTGACTTATCAACAAATTGGTCTAGTTAAATCATGCGTTAGTACCACATTCAAGATCTTAAGAAAGAGGAAGCTTAAATAATATCTAATTGGATAGTCTTTGCTCCACTGCTCTGCAATTTATGATATCATACTTTATTTCGTACCTTGTAGCTAATCTTTCACTTCTTCTGAATGTATGAATTATTCCACCTTTCATTAACTGTTTGTTGGCCTACCATCATAAGATGATTCTGTTGTAGGATTGCTTATAATAAAAAATTTAACGCATGTCAAAACCGTTTTGTTACATTCCTGATTTTGAGGTTTAATGAATTATCAATTATATTTTTAATGTTGAAAAATTTTCACTTTATTTTAGTAACTAGTTTAGTGCACGTGCTTTACGTTAATAAATAAAACTATAAATAAAAAAAATAAAATTACTAAAAAGTAGCAATTGACATTAAAGTAAGTGTTATATAGATTTATTTATATATTGATTGAAGAAAATTAATAACTTTGCAAAGACAACAAACATATAATGTGTAATTATTTTTTTTAAGCGAAAAAGGTATAAATATAACCCCAAACTTTAATAAATGGTACAAATATATCCTCCGTCATACTTTGGGTACAAATATATCCTTGCTATTAATAAAAAGATACAAATATACCCTCAAACTTTAATAAATGGTACAAATATACCCTCCATCATACTTTGGGTAGAAATATACCCTTTTCGTAAATGAAAAGGTACAAATATACCCTTTTCATTAATGACGGAACACGTGTGAGCATCGTATTGGTTGGCCCATTTTAATTTATTTTATTTGTGAATAATTTAATTTATCTTAAATTATAACTCATACCCAATCCAAATAATCCGACCTGACCCGTGTAATAGAGAAGCTTCAAGAGACATATCATACGTCTCTATTCACGCATGTTTCTTTCTTCCACTCGCTCACACCCACAATCTCTCACAACCTAAAAAATCCTAACAAACGCATCGGTTCGATTCATATTTTGATCCATCTATCATCTAGAATTGAGTAGAGACTTGTTTAATATTGTCATGTTGTCTGATATTCTGATAGTAGATTAATATTCTGATACTATTTAATGTTCCTCATGAACAACTGTTTTTTTTCTGATTCATGAACATCGATGAATCAAAAATTATTTCTGATTCATGGTTGTTGTTACCTACTTTAAATTCATTGTTACGTTCACCAACTTCAAAGAGTGAACAAGAAGACAACATTTTAAGAACGGAAACATGAGAAAAACTTGCAAAGTTTGGATATTTCTTGGACAAAGGTCCTCATTGTATCACTGGTTGGGTTGGATTATTTAAATCAGGTATGGGTTATAATTTAGGATGAATTAAATTATTCATAGGTAAAATAAATTAAAAAGGATCAACCAATACGATGTTGACGCGTGTCCCGTCGTTAATGAGAAGGGTATATTTGTATCTTTTCATCAACGACAAGGGTATATTTATACCCAAAGTATGATGGAGGGTATATTTGTACTATTTATTAAAGTTCGAGGCTATATTTGTATCTTTTCATTAACGACAAGGGTATATTTATACCCAAAGTATGACGGAGGTTATATTCATACCATTTATTAAAGTCTGGGGATATATTTGTACCTTTTCTATTTTTTAAATAAAATACATACCTTCAAATACGCATGTAATGTGTATGAAGTCTCATTTACACGTTCAACATAAATTTTCCTTCACCCGAATAAGAATATTGAAGAATCAATCAATAATGACTTATATAGATTTATTATATACTAGTAAACTGATCCGCGCTTTGCACGATTATGAAAAAAGGTAAAATATTAATAATATTGTTAAATATAATTTATATATTTAATTTGAAGAAATATTTAGTAGACTTCTAACATATGTATAATTGATTTTATAGAGGTAAATGTTTGACCAGTAATTATCAAACTTTTAATAAAGTCAAAAAGTTACAATTTTAAACCAAAAGAAGCTATAAACTTATGACAAACAAAAACTCATATAAAAACAAAATAAAGAGAAATCATAGGGAGAACATATGAAAAAATAAATAATGTGACTCATTTTTACAACCTCAACCATCATAAAAAAATAGAAGGAAAAATATGTGAAATTAATGAATAATCTTTCGAGTTTCTGTTGATATCCACTCCAGTAATACCGAACATCACTTAATAGTCTTCATCTAATTTTTCGACTGAGCATGAATATAATAAATATAAAAAGCATAACAACTTAAAAAAAATAATGCGATCAATTCTAAAAAAACTTACAATGCCTCTTTTAAGGGCTAACAATTAACAATATATAACAAAAGAGATTCGAAGAACAATACTTAACCGCATGCCTATATCTATCTAATGGATATTCGGTGTTAGTGTTTGGATGTATTCAAATTTCTTTGTTTGTCTATATATTTTTTCTATGTTAAAATTGAATTCTGAATTTTAGTATTAGTTTGTAATGCTTGATTTTTCAAATCTGAATATTTTATTTCCTAAATTTTCTATAATTGTATTCGATTTTTTCTATTTGATTCTATATTTTTTAATTTCCAAAAACAAAAATATACATATTTTTAGTTTTATCAAGTATATACCTTTTGAATATAAAAAAATAAATAATGCAACATCACTCTTATGACTTTAATCATTAAAATTAAAATAAAAAATATATGAATCAATGTTCAATCTTTATAACTCTTGTCGATATTCACTATCACAAGTTGATTACCACTAAATAGCCTTATGATCCCGAAGGACCATAAGCTAACCCTTTTCTAGTACCTGTAACTGAGCACTACATAATATACTGTAAAAATGTAGAAAACAACTGGCAAAAACTTGCCATAAGGTTCAAAACTAAAATACAACTGAATAAAGTATAAAAAAATACTAAAGCAATTGTCAGAACATCTAGTTTGAAAGCCTCTAAACTGTCTGAATAAGGTGTTGATGGGACAATCCCCCAACTAACTCCGTCTACTAAAATACTAAATCTAGAAATATAATGAAATAATAGAACATCCTCGGATGATGAGGACTTACTACTAAGTCTACTGCTTTTGGATGAATCTATACTGCTATTGGTGCTCTAGATCTCATGCTTCTGAACCTATGGTATAAAATACCATAGCACAGAAAAATATGCGCCAGTACAATGAAATGTACTGGTATGCTAGATGAGGTAAGGCTAAATGCAGGGGTTCATAGAGATTAATAATACTAACTAAATAATCTGAGTATACTGAATAAGGATACATGCATGAATGCACAAACTATAACTGAAATTGTAGGAACACTAAATACCGAATTTTAATAACTAGATTTCTGATAACTGAGTCTACTGATATTGATATCTGATTGACTGAGGTTGAGATCAGTCCTATATAGCAGGTGATCTCTGAATATACTGATAAAGAAGATGATTAACTGAATCTGAGATCAGTCCTATCTAGCGAGTGATCTCTGAAACTAATGGTACTTGACACTAATTGTCTATATTTGAAATCAGTCCTATCTAACGGGTGATCTCTGAATCTGTTGGTACTGATACTGCTTGACTAAATCTGATATTTAGTCCTATCTAGTGGGTGATCTCTAAATCCATTGATAATACTAATGAGTGACTATATCTAACAGTCCTGAATCCGTGCTACTGAGCTGAGTTCTTTTATTGAGACTGTGAGAGGTAGTCATCTAACTGACACGCCCCGAATTTGAACTAGTGAGGTCCAACCTATAACCACAGCTGGAAGGGTGTCAGTACCATGCCATGGGTACAGACAACTACTATGGGGTCAGTCCTAATCTAGCGGGTGACCCCTAAGACCAGTCCTGTACTAGCGGGTGATCCCAGAGTATGTCAGTCCTATCTAACGGGATAAGTACGCTGGCTATATAGTTTTGGAACTTAGGAATTGCTTCTAGGGATCTCAGTCTTATCTAGCGGGTGAGCCCCCATCCCTAGGTTCGCTCGGTGCTGAATCCTACTTCCAACTGAAAGACACTGAACTGATTACTAATTCATACTAGGCTTGACTAAACTATTACTGATCGTATTTGTTTGACTAAGATAAACTGAATTCACTGAGTTCCATTAACTAAAAGAATATTATTGAGTTCTGAATTGACTACTGAACTGAAGCTGGAATGCTACTGATACTGAGATTACTGAGATTTCCTAAGTTCTGTAACTGTCTGAGTTCTACTGAGTTCTGTAACTGACTGAGAGTACTACTAATCATGGTATGAATGAGATTATCATGAAACTGACACTGGCTCTAGACAAACATCTAATTTATCGGGTATAAATACCCCCAGGACTCGATAACATAAATAATACAAAATAGGACAACTCGTACATAACATGGCAATAGGCTATCATTCACAACACAATCAATGAGGAATCTCTTCAAGAACTTGAAAGTCCTAAACATGTAAACGTATAGGGAGTGCATACTATGATCTCATAATTAATTCAATAAGGAATACACATGAGTAGGAATGCATGCAACATATCATAATTCGTTCGCTAAGGCCTTTCAAAAACATTTTGCATGCATTAACTTATACATAATTGGGGATTTCTTGTTAATATGCTATAATGACTCAATTTCCTTCACATAAGCATTTTATCAAATATTTAGGGAGCATACTTTATTCAATATACCTAATTAACATGGTTACATCAATCAACATTCATTTTGAAGGGGGTTTATCATGAACATCACATAAATATCACATACTAGGATCAAAGCTTGGAACTTTGTAAACAAAACATAAATTAAAACTCAATAACAACATGAACTTCAATTTCAATTTACATGAATCATGAAAACTCAATATATATGATCTTTGAATGTAGAAAAGGATTCTTGAACTTCTTGGGTGGAAGAAACCTAAGAATCAACATCTAACATACCTTAGTTCTTGATTTTACGAAGATTGACAGTGGAAGTATCTTGAATTTGGATCGTTAATTGGAAATCCTAAACTTGTTCTTGAGAGAAATTGAGAGAAACCACTATAGTTTGGGCCAAAAATGGCCGAATCACGTATTTTCGAGTTATATAAGAGTGGGGAAAAGACTGAAATAACCCTGGGGTAGCGGCTATTTTAATGATTGAAAAATTGGGTGCCGACGCACTGGTTGACGTGGTGCGTTGATGGCATCGACGCAATACCCAATGTATCACGTCATGATCGCGTCGAGCCTCAGTACTTTTGACTCTGGAAGTCTGCAACAATGTTAACCAACGCGATGAGCGACGCGGCAAGCCAAGATCGTGTTGGTCTACTATTTTGAGACCCTAAACGTGGTCTAAACGAGGTCCAAAAAACCCAAAACTTATCCGGAAACCCCTATTGACATTTTGTCTCATGAATTCGCTAAAATATCAACTACCGAAGGTCGGGAAGGTCATGAAATAAATCATCAAAGTTTGAAATCTTATGAAATGAAGAAGTTCCAACACTTAGCCAAATTTTCTAAGTGTGAAGCTTCCCTTGACATGATTTAAAGAGTTTTAACGACTAGAAAAATTTATGGGGTCTTACAGTTTGATAGCCTTGAATCACTATTGTAATCTTCTTTTCCTAATCTTGACCTCTCTTGTGAAGATGATCACGTGTACATGCAAGTCCTTAGCTTCTGAAGTAGACGAGGAAGCAAATAATATAAAGAAGATCATAGCACATGTAATAACAATGATCTAGATGAATCTAACTCTTTCCTTACTTTGTTAATCCACCAGGGTTCCCAAAACCCTAGCTAAGAGAATTAATCGCTCATAATTACAAAACAATCCAAGGAGTTCAGTAAACAAAGCATATGATTAATCTTATACTAATTGATGAAGAAAACTCAAAGTCTCAAATTAATCAATCAACCAAAAACAAAAAATAAGAGAATAGTATGAGAGCATCAAAGTGCGTAACACTAACTAAAAACATCAAAGGAGTATTTATAGAGTGCATAAAAACCCTAAAATCCAAACTAAAACGAACTGAGAAACTTAGGTTGGTGGCCACTTGCGGTACTATTTACGGGTCGTAGGTGGCACCTATGCTATGTAGGTGGCCACCGTAAGTACTAGGAAATCCCCAACTTAGCAGTTTCTCTAAACTTCAGTTTCTGCTACTTATGATAGCACTTATGGGGTGTAAGTAGTACTTACGTCCCATAAGTGACCCATCATAAGTGCCAGTCAACATTTCATCTTTCAGATTCTCTGAACTTGGAATTTTTACAACCTATGACACACCACTTATGCCACGTAGATTACATGTAAGTTGGGTTTTTTGCAGTCTTAACTCCGTGTCTTCATTTTAAGCTCCAAAAACCTAGTTTCTTAAAAAATAGACACAAAAACACATCATATCTACCAAAACAAACCTAACTACTTGCATATTTTCCAATTTTAAGCATTGAAAGTGACATGAAACCATGGCATATCAAGTAGAAGAACAACACACAAGATAGTAACATTGAGGATACCTTAAAGAGGATCCTGGAAAATCAAGAAGAAATGGATGTTGAAATAAAAAATCAGCAAAGAAATAGCTATTGAAATAAGAAATTAGCAAGTACCTCAGCAAAAATTGAAGCAACAGTTTGGGCAACTATCTCAGGTATAGAATACTAGACCACAAGGTGGATTGGAAGTGATTAGATCATCCAAAACAAGTTATGAAAATCACCTTGAGGAGTGGTAAAGTTCTTAGTCATAGACCTTCAAAGAAAAATAAGGAGGTAAAGGCAGAGTTGGTTCTGCAATAGGCTGTAAGCAAGGATGCTACAAATTTGGGGAACCTGAGTACCCAAAAACTAAATAAGTTGAGTGTGTGCTCAAAATACCACCACCACTATTCCCGCAGAGGCTTAAGAAGGCCAAGGAGGATGATTGCTTTAAGAAGTTCTTTGATACATTTAGAGAACTTTACATTAACCTTCCTCTTTTAAATATCTTACAGGTATGACCAAGTACAATAAGTACTTGAAGGATATGGTGACTAAAAAAATTAAGCTGCAGGACATTGAGACAGTAGTGATGACCGAGGAATGCAATTCTATGGTGATGTGAAAAATTCCCAAAAAGCTTAAGAACCTAGGGAATTTTACTCTTCCCTTATAAATTGGTAACAACAATGTTGTCCATTCTTTGAGTGACTTAAGGGTAAGTATCAACTTGATTCCCCTATTAGTGTTCAATACTTTGGGTTTGGAAAAGCCAAAACCATGCTCGGTGGTGCTATAGATGGCAGACCAAACCAGAGTCAGGCCAAAGGAATTATTGAGGACGTGCTTATTAAGGTTGGTAAATTTTTTATTCTTATTGACTTTATTGTTTTTGATTATGATGTAGATGATAGGGTTCCAATCCTATTAGGACGTCCGTTTTTGGCGATGGGAGAAGCACTGATAGATGTGAGTGAGGGAACTCTAAAAATAAGGTTGGATGATGAAGAAGTGGTCTTCAAAATTTATAAGCCACTCAATCCACCTTTACACTACAAAGATTTATGTATGATAACTGCTATGAAAGTTGATGACTGTGGGGTGGTGGAAAGTGCCCCACAAAAGACCTCTTTAGACTCTCTCATTGAGTTGCCTAAGATCCCAATTAAGCCTGGAGTTATGAAAATTATGGAGACAGAAAAGGCTATTGCTGAAAAAGATGATCAACTTGAGGGTACACACTCAAAAGGTCAGAAATAAATAAGAAGATGTCCTCCAAGTAGGAGGAAGAAGGTGAAGGAAAACAATTAAGTTATGAGGTGGCCGTATACGACACTAAATCAGGCGCTTCTTGGGAGGCAACCCAAGTTAAGATAGGTATTTTATTTTTTGTATTGTTAGTTCTTACTTCACATAGTTTTTATTTTTGTTTAGTCATAGGTTGATGGAAAGTTTGAGTACAAAAAATAAGAGCTAAGGAGCATGACAAAGGCTGGATGTAGGGTCCTCTAACCCATTTGATGTATAAAGATACTACTAACTGGGCCTAAAGGCTTCAGGAAATACTTCTATCCTTAGTTTTGAGTTTGCTTTAGGGACAAAGTGAGTTTTTAAGTGTAGGGTGAGGAAATTCCCATGATTTCAGATGAAGTGATGCTATAGGATCTTAAGTTAGTTGTTTTCTTAGTTTTTGGGTTCAATTTGAAAATTTTGAAAAATTACAAAAAGATTTTCTCTTTGTTTGAGTCTAGTTTTTAGTTGTTGGGGTCAGTCTAGTAGGTGTATGCTTCACCCATCCTGTGGTTGTTCTTTTTGGTTCTTTTCCAAGAGGGCGTCCTTTGAACCCAATATTTCTTTTATTTTTAGGTGTAAATTTTTAAATTTTTGTGTTAGGATTAAGTAAGATGCTCGTGTCGGTGCTATGTATAATTGCATAAGGCAAGTGGTTTTGTATGTAAGACCATGTTAGTTATTTTGAATAACTACTTTTGAGTCACTTAGTCTCATGAATATGACTCTTGAGCGTTATTGGATTAATTTTAAATTTGTGCTATTGTTGGTCTAGATTCGATAATGATCCTGCTTGATTTAAGCATATGCCATGTGTGATATGAGGATCTTTTGCATTCCTTATTGCATTTGACATCTAGAACTTTCCTGTTACGTGTGCAAAACGAAATAAAGAGTGTGAGTTAAGGAGATATATAGGTATTTCTTTGATGGTCATGTTTTATACCCTCTTTTATCTACCCTTTTGCATAATCTTAGTTAGCTCTGTAGAGCCTTTAGCCTATTCTTTTATAGAATTATATCAACCTATTCCCTTTATTTAGTTTGACCTTAATTTGATTCAAAGATCTTAAATATTTTAATTTTAAATTAATGAGATTAATGACTGTGAAAATTAGAAGGAAAAAGGTGAAAATGAAGCCCCAAAAATAGTAGCTATTGGTATGACAAAATGATAAGTTGTGATGGGGAGTTGAATAATAAAAATAAATAAAAGTATGTAAAAAAAATGTAAGCATGTGTGATAGAACATACTCCCTTCCATAGTATTTGTGAATGTGCTTAGTGAGATGGGGAAAAATAAGAGATGTGTGTAGATAGACGTGGTGGAAATTGATTGTTAATAGATAGATCTTAATGTATAATGTGATGTATTAAAGCGCTTAGGGGAGATAGTCACTATTCTTGGTCATAATATTTCCTACCAGTCCCTTAGCCCACATTACAACCCTTAAAGTCCAGTTTAATCTTAAGCCTTAACATTCTGATATCAGTGGAGTACTACATTAAGGGAAATACTATGGTCATC
The DNA here is from genome assembly GCA_030864225.1 of Capsicum baccatum var. pendulum. Taxonomy (NCBI): domain Eukaryota; kingdom Viridiplantae; phylum Streptophyta; class Magnoliopsida; order Solanales; family Solanaceae; genus Capsicum; species Capsicum baccatum. The sequence goes on from CM061556.1 coordinate 36,302,003, forward strand.
TTGTGTAACTTGTGAATTCTTTGTGAGAGTGAGCGTAATTTGATTCTTGTACCCATTCTAGTGATAATTGCATCTTCATGAGTGAATATGGGTAACTATCTTGTTATGAGGAAACATGTTTAATGATAGTTAGGTGATTTGTATGATCTTTTGGATTGAGCAATATGCATGAGTTTTCCAACCTGGTGAATTAATTCTAGAAGCTAGGATGTTTTGAAGTAGTGTTCTTGAGCTTTCAAGTGTCTATAATGTGCTTAGTATAAAACTTGTATTCTGTGTAGTCATTATAGTGCTAGCTTAAGTATATTGCTTGTAATATTAGTTTGGAGTCTTTCCTATATATGATGCTTATAGTAATGAGTTGTTCAAGGATGAACAAATCTTTAAGTGTGGGGTGATGGTCTAAGGTGGATTTATGTACCTTAGTGTTGTTATCTAAACTTACTTAGCTTAGTTTTGAGGACATCTCATGTGCATAATGATGTAATATTTGTATAGATGATCATATAGTTTAGTTACCTGTTTTTGTGTTTAAGTTGTGTTCGTAATGAGTTTGGAGTCAAAATATTAAGTTCAAACGCGAAAACTAGTACGCTTAGCTTGAGCTATATTTGTTTCTAGCTCATCGTGTTGGATTCTATGTTGTTTCAAACTCTAATCTTTAGTTCTTGATGTTATAGAATGCTTAGTGAGTTAATAAAGATGATACGTGGTTGATAAACAATCTGTAAACTAAGAGAAAAAGTTACCACAAGGCTTGGATTTGAAGGACAAATGCATGGGACAAGGCAAGACAAAATCTGGAAAATTTGGACACATTGGCGTGCCATGCCGCCTTAATGGAACGATATTGGCATGATATGCCCTTGGAACTCAAATGGTACAAAACAGTGTTCCTCCATGATAGTAACGTGCCACGGACCCTAAGACACGCGATAAGGCCGTGGCTCGGAGGCTAAGTTCAAATCGGCAACTTTGGTCCTACTATAAATAAGACACTTAAACTCTCATGTAACCACCTTGGATGACCTTGGGGATTTGAAATATACTGGAGAAGGATTCAAATAGGGTTTTTATTCCTTTACCTTAGTTTATTTAAGGATTATATCATGGATTCATTGATTGTGATTACGTGTATGCCCATGAGCGGCTAAACACCCTTTTATAGGGTTAAGGCCAAGAATATGATTACTCTTGTTATGAATTAAATTGGGTTTGATTATTTATCATTATTGGTTGTTTATTTATCCTTATGTTAATTATTTTAAGGATTTTCGACCCTTAGAATACATGCTTAATTCTATTATGAACCCAAAAGGAGGAACGATAGGATGGAACATGGGATAGATAGAATAGGATCGTAATCTCAATTGAATGGTGTTATGATTTACATTTATGATATGAATATACCTAAGTTCCCTATTTGGTTCAATGATGGGATGAAATATGAATACATTTTAACTTAGTTCTCGCATCCTCACTCAATGATGTAGTTGTGGGGCTAAGTTAGATAATTAATTAGAGGTTCGGAAAGCCATAGTCATAATATCAGCCCCTTTGACCAAAAACCAAGATAATTAACCTAACCAACAAAGTTGCATAGCTTAGTATGATTGTGCATAGTGCCTTAAACCTGGGTTTATCCCCATTGTTGTTCAAGAACCTTTAATTATCGTATTGTTTACTTTACTTTCAAGTTATAAATCTCAAATTTGTTTGGTTACTTTAGCACTTGATAAATCTTGATAGTTGAACTAGAATTGAATAGTTGTTTAACACAATCCCCCGTGGGATCAATCCTTGGATTTTATAAGGCCATTTTACTACTTAGTGGACAACTTACACCTGCGTGTTTGGTTGGGTGCAAAAAAATATAAGAATAATTTATCTAATTGAAAAAACAAAAAGATACATAAAGTGACCCTACAACAAATGTACACAAGCTATATATCTTAAGGTTACAAATACATAGGAAGGATGTCTTTGGTTGAAAATCTGACAAAAATCATGTTTCAAAATATATTTTTGTGCAACTGATACATAAGACTTATGTATCTGAATGTATCTCTGTAATATTTACATATATGAGTTATGTTTCGGTACTTATGTATCAGTCTTTTAATTTGATACTTATGTATCAGATTATGATGTATCGGCGCCTGACTTATGCATCGTAAGAATCCAAAAATTTGAATTTTTTGTAAATATGAAAAAAGATGGGATGGATTGTAATTAAGTATTAAACAATCGGGATTCATGATTTGCCGTAATTACTAAATATTATGTAAAATAACTAAATTTTAACATTAAAGTGCTCAAAAACTTGTAGTGAAAAGGTAAGCATAGTAGCTCAACAAATATCCTTGTTTTTGTACAAAATTTTCACTAATGTCATGGTATACATGTTAATATGCATTAACGTGAAAATGTGAGTTATCATATGTATGTGGTTACAAAATCATTGATATCGGGAGAAGAAAAAGATAAACCTTCAATCTTGTATGATACACTTCATGACTTAACAGCTAATCCTAAATTTAAGAATATTTTTTTATGAATTCTAAGATCTATTCTTTAGGTTTATACATAGACGGTGATTTGGGATTACACAAATACTTGGGGCATGTTCGGAAAGTCATGCCGAGAATTGGATTTGGTGTAATTGGGTGCAATTACATAGTTTGAAATGTTTGGTTAGCCATGTAATTATTTGGTCAGCAGGTAATTGGGTGTAACTGGCATGGGGTAATTACACTCTTCAATTCACGGGTTAGGGGGAGGGTTGTGAATTGTTGATAATTACGTGGTATAAATACAAGCTTGTTACTTTTTAATTTCTTTCTTTTATTTTTATTTTTTATTTTATTAATTTTTTATTTCTATTATTTTAAATTCTTTTTTATTTTATTGATATATATACAACTCTTTGCCAATTTTTAGACAAGACTAGTTTGATTTCTTTCACCAACTCTTTTTTATTTGATGAAAGCTCCAGTGAAAATCTTCAAAGTCATTTGCCGGTTCACCATGATGAAGCATTTGAAGCCTTTGGCAAATGATTCTCCAGAGACTAGGATAGTAGGATCTTCGAAAACCTAGAAAAGAAAATCTCCAACACCTTATCAATCACACCGACCCATCTTCGGCTATCTCTCATCTCTTTTATTTCTAACCCTTTGCAGGTACTATAAGTCTAGATCTAGAACCTTTTCTCAAGCAACAACATTAAGATTTCGGCGACCAATTTGTGCCTCAAATTTCCAGAATTTGGTGCCACGACCACAATAGTAGGTAAAGGCGACGACAACAAAACTCCACTGACCAATTTCTCTACTAAATTGTTGAAATATGATAAACTGATCATGAATACGACCTCACTTCATCTTATCTCTGTATCAGGTGCACTTATTTTATCTCCTCTAGTTTATCTAATCTTGGTTGTCTAACTATTTCAGTACTTTCTTGTTTCTTATCTGATTATCTTGACTATCTTATGGGATTATTGGTTCTTGTTGCCTGGTTCTTATGAGACTAGCACATCTATTTACAGCGGGGTGTTACTTTCTCTTTACTTATGGGTAGTAGTTTGTGTTATTGATTGTTGTTTATCAAACTTGTGTTATAGTGTATTGGTTTTGTAGCTTTTAATATACGTGGTTGATTATTAATTCTTCTTTGTAGATTTCATTCATTATTACCATTATGTCTTTTTAGCCTTATCTATTTGCTTTTTAGCCTTATATTTGCTTGTTTTTTTCTTCTCTTATTAAGTAGTGGCTATGGTAGTCGATGGTAGAATAGGGTTATGTCATAAGTGGGGGTTGGGGTTGGGGTATGGACTAGGGTTGAGGGTGATGACGGGGTATGGGTCTGGAAGTGGGTTAGGGATAAGTCTAAGATTGAGTTTGGGGTTGAGGGCGAGGAGTAGTAGGGTTAGGAGGGATAAGAGAGCTTCCCAGTTGAGAGTTGGGTGTTGGAACATAGGGACTCTTCAAGGCAAGTCCATAGAGCTCATGAAGATTCTTGTTTCTTAGGAAGGGAAGGATTAGTATAACTTGTGTTTAGGAAACCAAATGGGTAGGATCCAAGGTAATAAATGTGGACGGGTATAAGCTGTGGTACTCGGGTAGCGTGAGACATAGAATTGGGTAGGTATCTTAGTAGATGAAGAGCTGGGGGGGGGGGGAAGGTGGTGGAGGTTAAGTAGGTTAAGGATAGGTTGATGTCGCTTAAGTTGGTCATTGGAGGGTCTATGTTGCATGTTATTAGTGTCTACACTCCATAAGAAGGATTGGACGATGAGGAGAATAAGATCTTTTAGGAGGTTTTGGATGAGGTAGTGAGAGGCATGCCCAACACTAAGATACTTTGTGTTGTAGGGGATTTCAATGGGAATATTGGGTCTTTATCGAGAGGTTATAATGATGTGCATGGCGGTTTTTGTTTTGGGGAACAAAATGAAAGAGGAGCTTCACTTTTAGATTTTGCTCGGGTTTTTGGGTTGTGCGTAGTGAATTCGAGCTTTCCAAAGAAGGAGGAGCACCTTATTACCTTTCGCACTTCAGTGACTAAGACCTAGATAGACTTTTTACTTCTTAGAAAGGGTGATAGAGCGCTATGTAAAGGCTATAAAGTCATACATAGTAAGAATCTGTCGACCCAACATAAGTTGTTGGTGATGGACTGTGTAATCAAAATGAGTAGAATGAAGAGGAGTGCGGAGGATCGACACATGATTAAGTGAGGTAGCTTGACTTTGACAAGTGATTTAGAAATAGAGAAAAAGTTGATGACTATAGGGCCTAGGAGAAAAGAGGGAATGTGAATAGTATGTGAGAGACGGCGACCAGTTGCATTAGGGAGACTACTAAAGAGGTGTTGAGTGTCTCGAGAGGCCAATCTGGCAAGCACCGGGGGGTGGAGGGGTGGGGACTGGTTATGGAATGAATAAGTTTAAAGGAAGGTGAATACTAAGAGGGTGGCCTATGAAAATTTGGTTGAGAGAAAGGACAACGAGGAGAAACAGACGAATAGTGTTTCGGTGATGTCTATGATTTTTGATAGATAGTTTATAGTAGTACCTTGTGTGTGTCTTATTTCCTTTATTATCTAGCAGTATGTTATCCCATATTATTATGTGCTTTTTTATGTTTTGTTTGTTATACTGTTATATGTCTTGAGCCGAGGGTCTACCGAGATTAGCCTCTCTACTTCATCTGAGGTGGTGGTATGGACTGTTATACTTTACCCTTCCTAGACCTCACTTTGTGGGAATACACTAGGTATGTTGGTGTTTTTGTTTTATTTTTATTATTTTAATATTTTTCAAATTTTATTTTTTATTGTTTATTATTTATATTTCATTTCCATCCTTTACTTCTTGCGATTCCAAGCAGTTGTTCGTATTGTCTATCTTTATTCATTTTATGTGAGTTTTTTCCATTTAGCATAATTTTATTAGTATTCTAATTTTTAAATTAAAGTAGAATTCATTGTAGGGTTATAGACTTACATTTTTTTTCTTTGATCAGATTTATGTACGTTACATTGAAATTTGACATAAGAGTATTATGTCAACTTTTTTGTTTTGAATTTTGAACTTATATTATATTTTTAGTTCTATTTTATTTGTTTTACTTGTATTGACTTGATATTTCACTTTGCAAACCATTCATTTTTTAGGTAGAGTTGATAGATTATCACTTTTGTCAAATATTTTAATAATTTTATGACATTATATGTATAATATTATTTTTTTCGTCAAATGTGTCTTTCATAATATTCTTAAAAGTCATGCATTTTAAGTTTTTATGATTAAGGAACACAATTATTTTTTTACCTATTTTTCTAATTATTTTTTTTATAATATTTTGATATAACTCCTAAAATAAATGGGTATAAATTTCTTCGAATATTTATAGAAGGTAAAGTTTGAACACGAATTGTACTTCTTTTTCTAAAAATAAAATTCTAAGTAAGGACAATTTAAAAAGTGTTTGTATAAAAGGAGTCGTACTCCTTTTTTTTTTTAAGAAAAAACAAAATCAACTGCACTCTTTTTTTTGTCTAACATAATTTCTTTTGGGAGAAGGATTACAAAGAGAATTATAATTAAATACTTAACTGTAACGCCCCGAGATCCCATCCCGAGATGTCACACGGTGCTTATGGACCCGAAGGACCACAAGCTAACCCTTTTCTGATATCTGTACCTGTACACTGCATAATATCTAAAAAAAATGCGGAAACTTGCCATAAGGTTTAACACATCTGTACATACTCAAAACTGAAAATTGAATACAAATACATCTTTCTGAAAGCCTCTAACTTTCTGAACTGTGGAGTTGATGAGACATGTCCCCAACTAACTCCGTCAACAAAAAATAAACAAAGTCTGAAACAATAGTAGTAAACTGAGACTCGTCCTCGAAAGAAGAGGACTTACTGCTACTTCTGCTGACTGGGACCAAACTGCTGAGGATAAACTGGATCCTGTGCCTCTGAATCTATGGTGTCAAATAAAACACCATAGCATAAATACGTCAGTACAAAAATACACCGAGTATTTAGACGGGGTAGGATAATGCAAGGGTTCATGCATGCACAATATCTAAACTGAATAATCATGAAAATGCCGCATGAGAACACATACATGAATGCACAGAACATGAACACAATTATTGTAACTCTAGCTACTGAAACTTAGATACCACTTTACTGCAGACTGAACTCACTACTGACACTGAGATACTGAATCACTGACTCATCTGATACTGATAACTGAGGATCTGGATGTGCTTACATCAATGACTGAATTCTTGGACTTACTGCTTTCGACTGACAGGATTAGAGATCAACCTTTCTAGAAGATAATTTCGGAAGCTTTATCAATGATAAGAAATATGATTATATTTGAATTTGACAACAAGAATACTCAATAGAAATTTGATACTGTGATCAAGTCTGTCTGATAGCATATATCTGAATATAATATCAAATAACTGTATGTGAGACCAAGTCTATCTGATGGGATGGCCCATAAATCAATAGAACTATCTGAGTTCCTCACGATGATAGATGACTGTATCTGACAGTCCTGATTTCTGAAGACTGATTCTAAAATTGAGACTGAATCTCAAACTGAAACTTTGGGAAGTAGTGACTTAATCGATATGCCCTAACCTACCACATGTGGGGTCAAACCTGTACCCCAGTTGGAAGGGTGTCATTACCGCGCCACTGGTAAAGACAACTCTATATGACCCTCATCTAGCAGGTCCTCAAACGAGAACGGTGGAGCCCTTATCTAGCAGGTCAAGCCACCTCATCTACCCTCATCTAGCAGGTATGATATCTCTCATCCACCCTCAACTAATAGGTGTGATATCTCAACCTACGGTGGCTACGTAATTCTGGAGCACAAGGAGTGCTTCTAAGAATCACACCCTCTACTAGTAGGTGAGATCCCATCCTTGAGCTCGCTCAGTGCTAGTTTCTACTCCCAACTGAAAGACTCAAAACTGAATTCTCAACTGAACACTGGCTGAACTGAATCTGACACTGATCATATTACTCAAAAGGTCTGACTGAGTTACGCTGAGATCACTTGGTTTCGTATCTTACGGAAAAGATATCAAATCATGGTATCTGGATGACGATACAGAGCTTGAATAGATTACTCGAATTACTTCTGAGATTAGGATTGAATCACTTGAATACTATTAGAGCTGAGCGGATTACAGGTCTGAGGTTAGATTACTAGCGATACAGAGATAACTGAGATTACTGATCTTTATTAAGCTTCGCACTTATCTGAGGAAATAGAGTTCTATAGTTCATTGAGTTCTAAGAATCATGGATCGATTGGAATTATCGAGAAACTGACATATGCTCTAGACAACAACTCTATTTTTGGGTGTCAATACCCCCAGGACTCGATAACATAAAAGTAAGACATAATCATTCTTCATCACAAATCATTCATGCATCATCACGATCATCCATTCATCAATACCATCATTCATTCATCATTACAAGCATTCATTCATCATTACAATCATTCATGTATTATCACAATCGTTAAAGAATCACTTCAATTAGTTGGGCAACACAACATACTTTCCCTCTCAAGATCCTTAGGACATCACATTAAGCATTTAGGAAACATAGACCTCTATTCATCATCATATACTAACCTAGGGAAGACATGCTATTAGATTATACCCCATTCAACGAGATCTTACATCAAGTACTTCATACCTATATCGGTCTTGTCATGTATTTGGATATCACTTGATTTGGGAGAAACTTCATACTAACACATCACTATTTACTTGCTAAGCATATATCAAAGAGAACAAAATCGGGGAATTTACAATCATCATATCTCGACTTGTTCACTAGGGTCTTTCAACAACCATTAGACACGACCGATTTTACACCTACTTGGGGATTTCATGCTATCTTGGCACATTTCACTCAGTAAGGCATGCATGGACTAGCTCACAATTTGGGGTTTCTTATTCAACATACTATAGTGGCCCTTATGCTTCACCTAAGCTCTTTATCAAACCTATGGGGAACGTTCTTCACTTATTCAACCATTTTTACACCCAAAAGTCATGAACACATCACATGGAAAAACAACTTCAAGAGGGTCTATCACAAACATCACATGAATTCCACATACTAGGGTCAAAGCTCATAAATTTTGTAGGAAAATATAAATCAAAACTCAACAACACATTAAACATCCAGTTCAACTCATACAAATCATTTACAACTCATAAACATAAAAATCTTTTAGTTTTAAAAAGGATTCTTGAGCTTCTTGGATGAAAGAGACCCAAGAATCAACATCTACATACCTTAACCTTTGAAATTGGATGAACTTTAGTTCTTGAAACTTTATGCACACTTGAAATAAATAAATTCTTGAAGCCCACACTATGAGGAACTTGATTCTTGAAGAAACCTTGAAAATTTATGGATGATTTTTGGAAGATTAAGGTTCTTGATTGAAACCCTAGTTATACTCTCTTGAGAGAGTTAAAAAAAAAATGATTGAATTAGAGTTTGAATGAGGGTTCTTCATATTTATAGAGGCTCAAAAAGGGTGGTAAATGACCAAAATACCCTTGCAAAAACTCCCTTGAATTGCTGGAAAAATATACTTGACGCCATACGTGACAGGCTGTCAGGTTTGTGATAGGCCGTCACGAATGGTCATCACAAAAGGGGTCTAAATTCTTGATTTTCTTCCCAGGTCTGATGATGTTGTCAAAAATGTCATCAGAATGTGACGACGTCGTCAAAAAGGGCGTCAGAAACGTGATAGCCGGTCAGAAACGTCGTCACCATTTTTCAGCTTGACATGATAGAGTAAAATGGGCATAACTCTTTGCTCCGATATCGGATTTAGGCAAAATTGGTATCGTTGGAAAGCTAATTCAAAGATATTTAATTAAATATATAGCAAACTAACCAGTTATTAATAAATAATAAGTTATGGTCTATTGAAGTTGACCCAAATATTGATGGTCACTAAAACTTGAACGATAGGAAAGTTTTCAACTTGTTCATGAGTTAGGGGACCTCTATGATCTTAATTCATGCTCAAGTATATTATCACACGATTTCAAAGTATTTCATACTTGGAAGGATATTTCTTAAACATTTTGACTCGAATTTTGGCTTTACCAAATACGCTCTAAGGCTCAGACTGGAAGAAGATTTTGCGGGACATTACATCAACTGCTTATTTTTTGTGTTCAAAGATATTGATTGATGTTGCTTTTTTTAAAAATAATTTAATATTATTTTTGCATATTGCATTTGTGTTGTATTGTTTTTTTTTATTGTGTATTTGTGTTCATGGTTAAAATATAGTATTTATTTTAATTGTTACTTAAATTTTATTGTATCATATAATTAAATTTATCAATATATAACGGTATCGTTAAATTCATCGCTAAAATGGTTATTCTGTAGGATCCAAAGGCTGCTTTTATTCTTACACATATTTTGGATAGGGAACATTAAGAGGGATTGTTTCATATATTTGAATTTACCAAACAGAAGTACATATTAATCCTGGATGGGCTATGCATGTAAATTTTAATTTTTTGTCGAAATTTGATTAAGTTGGAATATGATTTAGTTATTTTAGACATCCTTAATTCTGAATATCTATTTAAAGATGATATATATATATATATATATATATATATATATATATATATATATATTTCAGATTTCTTTGTACTGATTTTTTTCAAGCAGATGGAGGATATATCTTTTATAGCATGACTTGTTTGTTACTTGCTTTAGATAGTCTTCACACATTAAGGATTAATAATCAAGAGATATAAAGCATCAAGACATACAAATTTATCGAAAGGTAATGTTATAGTATTAATTTATTGTGCATATCATTTTCTCTTTAATTTAATCGAGTGATCAGAATAATCGACCTTAGAAGAACGGTTTAAATTTAAGATAGCCAATATATGGAACAAGATTTTATTTCAAGGTACTAATCATCAACTTGAAAAAAATATTTTTATCCCCAAAAAATCTAAATGAACGTTAGAAATATTTCTTTTTGGTCATAATAGAATATAGATTGTTATTATTATTATTATTATTAATAATAATAATAATAATAATAATATTAATAATAATAATAATAAATTGGAGTTGAAAAAGAAATTTAACATGACCAAAGAACTTAATAATAATAAGAAGTATGTGATTGCCTATGAAAACTAAATTATTTCTAAGAATCACTCACTTAATTAACATTGAACATATAAGTACCCACGCAAAGCGTGTACACTAAACTAGTTATACTAAAAGAGTGAAGGGCCTTAGAAATGTTGTCTGAACTTTTTGTCCTTCATTAAAAGTCTCCGTTTGAGACAAATCGTCTTTTCACCTTTTTTCTTAATAAATTCAATATTTTCAGTTGACATATTATATATTAATTAGGAGTTGTAATCCCAACTTATGGAAGGAATATAGTATGCCTTGGATAGGAGTGTTAATTGTCTCTATTTATGCCATAATTGTTGTAGAAAAAAACATTAGATTTAGGTTAAGTAGGTTTAAATTTAGAGCCTGTTTGGATAGGATTAAAAAATAGCTTTTTAGCTTATGTTCTTAAAGTTGAAAATAAGTTGTTATAAATTAAGCAGATAAGTGTTTGGATAGAAGTGTTGAAACTGAAAAAAGTTGTTGATTTGTTTGGTAAACAAGTGTTGTTAAGCACTTTTTTCGTTGTCAAAATGACTTAAATGCCCTTAATATTATTAATATCATAAATAAGTTGAATTATATATAATTTTTTAATTATAATAATTCAAAAATAAACTGGAGAGATGAAAAGAAACCTGGAGGGAAGAGACGAAAAGAAGCAACAAAGAGATAAAAAAAAAAATAATATATTTAAGGGTTACAAATTAGGAGTATTGTTGGAATTGGAGGATATAAGGGATAAAAAGGTAAATGTGCTGGTCAAATTTGAAAGAATTTTAATCTAAAAGGTAAAAAGTTGGGATACCCAGCTTCTCACTTTTTACTTTTTTTTTAAATTAGTTTTTAGCTTTTTTTAAGTACTTTTTTATTTTCAAACACCTAAAAAATAAAAAAAATGATTAAAAGTTGATTTGACCAGGTTTTAATTCTATCCAAACGGGCTATTAGTAGTCATTACAATTTTCCTTATTATACTAGTGTTTGGGGGTTATATTGAGATTCATTCGCACTATAAGTAAATAAATGTATGAATTTTGGTTTATTTGGAATTGAAGTTATTTTCATAGTGGTAATAATTTATGGAAGATAAATAAAAATCTTTTATATTAGGTAATTCTTTTATTGGGGGGAAATAGGTTCTGGACTTCTATAAGTTGATTTTTTTAAAACAATATAATAACATTCACAACGTCGTTCACAAACGAAGATTTGTTTAGGAGAGATTTTTCTCAGAGGCAGATCTAGTATTTTAAGTTTGTGGGTTCCTTGGCAAAATAAAATAGTATTTTAAGTTTGTGGGTTCCTTGGGCAAAACAAAGATCCAAAAAAGAAGTGATTGATGGGTTTAGAGCCCACAACTAAAAGGGCAACAATGCTTTAGTAGGCACCTTCTTAGACACTAGACCAATAACACACTTCATCTTAGATTTCCAACTTATAATTTTGATATATTTACTAGATTTCTCAATATAAATACAAGATCTGTACGAAAGTTACTAAATTTCCAAGAACCCCCACCTAACCCCCTAAATCCACCCCTGATTTTCTTCAATAATTTATTTGTTTAATTTTTATATCAGTCATATAATGATCAATTGACTAAATCAATTCAATATATTATGAATCTTTTATAATTTCTCTCTTCAATAATTTATTTATTTATTTTTTATATCAGCCATATAATGGTCAATTGACTAAATCAATTTAATGTATTGTGAATCATTTATGATTTCTCTTTGTTATCATGCATGATTTAAGATTTCTTTATTAGTTTTAGCACGATGCATAAGCTTGTGGAATATGATGCTTTATTGCTTGACAAATTTCTTGACTCTTACAAAATATGCATAGAGAGGACCAGTGGCGGACCCAGACTTTTGGTTAAGGGTGTTCATATTTTTCCTTGGGCAAAGAACTGTTTAAAAAATAAAGAAAATAAAGCACTGTTGCACCTGCCAAGGTTCAAACCCGGGTTGTTGATGTGGAAATGCACACTCTTAACCACTGGACTATGCTTCTTTAGCTTGTCAAGGTGTGCAACAACATGTATATAACCATAAATATTTATATTTAACCTATATACTCAAAAAAAATTTCCAACGAAGGGTGTTCATCTGACCACCCTTCGTTGTTTGTGGCTCCGTCACTCAAGAGGACATTCGAAATATGATACTTTACCAACTTTATACATTTTTAATGTTTTTTTCATACTTTTGTTTAACCCATTTGCCTAAGAATTCCTGAACTCGGTATCATCAATTTTCATATCTGAATAGAAGAAAACATGTTAACTACAAGCGTGGTCCTTTTCCAAAGGGACACAATGAAATAATAAATAACCACTATCAATGCAGTAAAAGATTTAAACATTCGTGAGCGAGTATTGAAACTAGTTGTATTTTTTAATATAATTTGTGGTTTCAATGTGTATGCTAATTATACATTTTGATGGAATGTGATGTTTTTGGACTATTTAAGGTGATTATGTATACACCTTTAATAAATTAATTTATTCCTGAACAATTTTTTGTTATTAAAATATTATATCAATATTTAAGATTTTGTCTAATATTTGGAATTTTGAAGTCAATATTATTTATCTCAATCAAGAACCTAAGCACATAATAAAGTGTTCATGTTGGCATTTCTGACAAATTTATGTGGTTTAACTTAGATATTTATGAGATGCGTGAGAATAAGTAGAAAAATAATTTTTCAAAATTGAAAGTGTCTAATAGAAATACTGAAATGCCCTAAATTTTTGGTCCTTGAAAATTCCTTGTGCTTTGAGCTCACTACCTTGGTAACGACTCACTCTATGAGTCGTAAGGTGTATTAACGGGTCAGGTGATGACTCACCCTAGTCATAAGGTGTCCAGTAAGTTTGTCCTAAGACACTGTCTTCATTACGACTCAAAGTCTCAAGTCGGAAAGACTCATAATGAGTCATAATGATTAAACCGTAGAATGTCTAGAGTTCACCCAATTGGGTTCTGCTCTAACTATGACTTGGACCCTAAGAGTCGTAGAGTCATGTGATGATTCGATCGATTGAGTCATATAGACAATAGTAGATTGGGGTCTAGGAGTTTGTTTTGGTTATGACTTGTGGCAATGAGTCGTAAGGTATGGTTACGAGTCGATGGGTGACTCATATGTAAGGGCGATGCTTTTTCAGTTTTTTTAAGTTGAGGACACTTTGGTCATTTCTCACTTTAACCCTTTAGACCCCACGACTTAAAAGGCATCTTTGGGACTTCATTATCCTACTATTCTCTTTTAAACACTCCCAAATACTCTCTAAAATCCTCCATTCAAGTTAAATCTAGGGTTCCAAGAGAGGTGATCACCTAAGGTTCCAAGGGTGCTTTATTCCCCAAATTTCTTGGTATTTGAGGCATGTTACTCTTCCCCTATACTTGTATTTTCTTAATGGTATGATTTGGATAAGGTTTATATGGTTTTGATTTTGGATTTTGAACTACGGGTTGAGGGTTTTTAAATATGAATTGTTTAAATGCTTCTTCCATGATATTTATGAAATTATTTTGCTTAAATTGATGGTTGGTAAATGCTTTGGAGTGAATGGGAATGGTGGATGGACATGGGTACAATGGAATCCCTAAATTGGTAAATCGTGAAAATAAATAATGGTCTTGAAAACCTTGTGGGGTGCAAGAGAATCCCCCAAGTGATTTTTATAATGGAGTCTGCGGGGTACACAGAAATCTCTAAGTGTTGGCTTAATGACATTGCTTGTAAGCTATAGTTGGTATGTCGATACCACTTAATAATGCCTTAATAATTGATTCTTGAAATTGGTGGATGGGTTATGTGTTAAATGTTTAAAATTGTATAATAATGGGGGTTGTACTAGCTAGCCGTGAAGGTGTAAGTCGGAAGTACTATACTAGAAACTTGTGTTTTTCAAAATGAGGGTTGGTATTGATGACCAAGTGCTTGTCGGGTACAAGGAAATCTCCTAAGTGCACATACGTATATATGTATCATAGAGGGCGAAGGGTATAACGGAATCCCTGGTCATCTATGATATCTTTGATTCATATGGCTATCACGTAATGGGGCCTGTCCACAGGGTAACACTAGACCCATATAGCCCATGGATGTATTTATGATAGTAACGCTTCACAACCCAGGTTAAGGTTTTCGAAGTTTATGCTAAGCCTTTTTCCCTACCCTAGCATGTGATATAATGTTTACATATATGTACTTCATATGATATAATGCATTATATGTTGAACTGGTTTTGAACTATTATCATGGAAATATTTTGTTCCTCTATCCCTGAGTTTCATTCTAGCGCTCTAACCGCTAATCGTATTTAGATGCTGTATCCCCATGCGGTGCAGGAACTAGTCACACTTCCATATCTCCAGCTCAGTGACTTAGATTTGAGATCAACTAGTGAGTCAAATTGAAGTGGTGAGCTTTCATACTTTGGAAGACCCCATTTTATGACTATAGTTTCCTTTACATTTTGACTATTCCCTTGGATTTGGTTTTTGGCTATTATTGGGGGCATGTACTGATATTTTATTAGTATTTAGTTTTGGATCATTATTTAAAAGGCTTTGTTTTTTACTATTATGGTTACAGAGCGGTGTCGGTCGGTCGTTTGGCCGATCATCGGTGGTTAGTTATAGACATGCATTAAAACTTTCTTAAGTTGTTGCACGCTATCTTGTTATGTTTAGAATTTATCTAACTTTAGGGGGTGTTGGGTTTGTGTTAGCTAGGTGCAGGGGTGATCTCTGGTCCACACGGGACTTGAGATACCAGACATGGCCAGGCTCTAATTTGGTTCATGTCAATCATTAGATCTCTAATAAAGCCGTGTCGAGTAGAGTCTCTTTTATAGGTATGTAGTGCACCACACTTATAAGGGAGGGGCTATGAGGCATTTAGGAATATTTTCCTTTCTTGTTGTTCTGTTTCAAGCTATAGAGTTTGAGGTCTGGAATCTCTCTAATTTCTATTTGTTCGTCTTTTAGATCATGCCTCAAGAATATCTAATGTCCCCGGGAACTCTTCTATCCAGTATGAGGACAATGTTGACATAACTCGTCCTACTCCAAGAGTTTAGATTGGTCTAGGGTCGGTACTTTTGATTTCCCTGATAGAGCTCCACTAGTTCTCCCTATTCCTCCTCAGGCATCTCTAGCTGATGTGTCTAATGTTGAGTTTTACTAGTTAATTCACTTTTTTACCTAGTTGGTAGCCTCTCAGACTGAGCGAGTCACTTTTATTGCTTCATCCTCCATGGCCGCTAGAGTTGGCCAATCCATGAGATTGAATCCTCCTGTTTTCACTGGCTCTAATGTTGAGAAAGATCCTTAGTATTTCATTGATGAGATAAAAAAGATCTTTCGTGTGATACATGTTTCAAATGTTGAGGGTGTAGAATTCACTACCTACCAATTGAAGGATATAACATACCAATGGTATGAAAAATGAGAGTAGTTGAGAGGTGAAGATACTGATTCTTCTATATAGGAAGATTTCTTTAGTGTTTTTTTGTACCGCTTCTTCCTTCAAGAGTTGAGGAAGGCAATAGTAAAAAAGTTTGTTAATTTAAAGTAAGGAACGATAATAGTTAAGGAGTATGCCTTGAAATTCCATTAGTTATCGCAGTATGCTTCTGAGTTAGCATCTAGCATGAGAGATAGAATGAGAAATTTTCTTTTGGGCTATCTCGAGACTTAATTCTAGAGAGTAAGGCTGCTTTATTGAATTGGAAATAGATATTTCTAGGATTGTGGTTTATATGCATCAAGTCGAGGAAAAGAAGAAGAAGCAGACTGAAATTGAGGAGAGGCTGAATAAGAAATTTTAGCATTTAAATTGAGGAGGGAAGGGAGAAAGGGGGGAGGGTCAACAGCAGAGTGGCAGGGATGGTGAAAAGTGGTCCAAGAAGAAGTGGGGCAACTTTTGGTCCTATTCGATGGCTAGTTCTTCTTATCCAAGCCATCTAATGGCCGATATTTTTAGGGTGGTAATGGTTCTAGGGTACATGATACCCAATCTCTGGTTAGTAGGAACCAATCAACTCTATCATATCCTTCATATAGATTTTATGGTCGACTACATCATGGTTTCTGTGATGAAGGAAGGGAAAGGTGCTTCAAGTATGGTCAGCCTACGCATATGCTTAGAAATTATCCCGTGGGTAAGCTTGGTTCTGGGGAAAACAAGGTTCTTGCTGTCTCTTCATTAGCTCCTTCACCAAAAGGTGCCCTATCTGGCTCCGACATGGGTCAAAATTGTCTCTATGCTCTTACTACCCATCAGGAGTCTGAGGCATCTCCTGATGTCATTACTAGTATGTTAAAACTCTTTTTCCATAATGTGTATTATTTACTTAATCCGGGGTCCATTCTTCCTTAAGTGACCCCATTTGTGGCTATGCATTTTGCTTTTAGTCCCACATGTATTTCAAACCCCTTTTTTGTTTCTACCCTGGTGGGTGACTCTATAGTGGCTTAAAAGGTCTATAGGGGTTGTGTAGTGTAGGTAGGTGGTAGATAGACTTTGATGAATCTGTTTGAACTAGACATGGTCAATTTTGATGTTATATTAGGGATGGATTGGTTGCATTCATGCTATGCTTCTTTAGATTGTCGGACTCGTAAGGTCAACTTTAATTTTCCTAATGAACCAGTTATTGAGTGGGAAGGTAGTTCCCTAGTGTCTAAGAGAAGGTTTATCTCATATCTTAAAGGCCAGAAGTTAGTTTCTAAGGGGTGCCTCTATCACTTAGTTCATGTTAAGGATTCTAGATCCAAAGGTCTTTCTTTGCAAACTGTCCCTGCGGTTTGTGAACATGTCAAGGTGTTCCCTTATGATATTCCTGGTATTCCTCCTAATAGGGAAATTGATTTTGGGATTGATCTTGTTTTGAATACTCTTCCTATCTCTTTCCCTCTATATAGAATGGCTCCAGCTGAGTTGAAGGAACTCAAGGAGCAGTTGAAAAATCTTCTATACAAAGGTTTTATCCATCCTAGTGTGGCCCCGTAGGGTGCACCTATTTTGTTTGTGCATAAGAAGGATGGTTCCCTTCAGATATGTATTGATTATTGGCAACTAAATAAAGTGACGACAAAGAATAAGTACCCTCTTCCAAGGATAAATGATTTGTTTGATCAGCTTTAGGGTGCTAAGTTTTTCTCCAAAATCGATCTTCAATCCAGGTATCATCAATTAAAGATTAGGGAAGTTAATATCCCTAAGACTGCCTTTCATACCTGATACTGGGTTTTTGAGTTCTTGGTCTTCTCTTTTGGGTTAACCAATGCCCCAACAACGTTCATGGACTTGATGAATAGGGTCTTTCATTAGTTTCTAGATTTGTTTGTCATTGTATCCATAGATGATATCCAGGTGTACACTAAGAGTGAGGTGGATCATCCCGATCACCTCTACATTATGTTGTAGACCTTGAAAGATCAATAGTTATATGCCAAATTTTTAAAATGTGAGTTCTAGTTGAATGATATGACTTATCTGGGTCATGTTGTGTCTAGTGAAGAGATCATAGTGGATCCACAAAAGGTTATAGTGGTTAAGAAGTGGCCTAGACCCACGACTCCAATCAATATTCAGAGCTTCTTGGGTTTAGCCAGTTATTACAAAAAGTTTATGGATTTGACTAAATTGACTCAGAATAAGGTGAAATTCTTGTGGTCGGATGCTTGCGAGGGTAGTTTCGGGAAGCTGAAGTATAAGTTGACTTCAGCATCGGTCTTGACTCTGCTTGAAGGAATTGATGCATTTATGGTTTATTGTATTGCATCCTGTTGGGACTTAGTTGTGTGTTGATGCAATATGGTAGGGTGGTGGCCTATGCTTCTAGGTAGTTGAAAGTTCATTAGAAGAATTATCCGAATCATGACTTGGAGTTGTTGGTTTTAGAATTCGCAATGAAGATTTGACATCACTATTTATATGAAGTCCATGTTGATATCTTTTCTGATTATAAAATCCTACAATACGTGTTCACCCAAAAGGAGTTGAATCTTAGGCAAAAGAGATGGCTTGAGTTGTTGAAAGACTACAACATAAGTCTTTATTACCACCTAGGTAAAGCTAATGTGGTTGCTGATGCTCTTAGTAGGTTATCTATGGGGAGTCTAGCTCATGTGGATGAGGAGAAGCAGGAATTGGTGAAAGATATTCACCGTTTGGCTAACCTTGGAGTTCATCTCTTGGACTCTGAAGATGGTAGTGTGTTTGTACAAAAAGTTGCTCAGTCATCTCTTGGTACTGAAATAAAGTAAAAATAGTCATGGGATCCTGTCTTAATGAATTTAAGTGGGATGTGGGACAATAAAAGGTTATAGCTTTTGAGATAGGAGGCGATGGTATCTTGAGGTACCAAGGAAGATTGTGTGTTCTTGATTTAGACAGGTTGCGTGAGAGGATCTAGGCCAAGGCTATTGGGTCGCATTACGCTATTAATCCTAGTTCGACGAATATGTATCATGATCTTAAGAAGATCTATTGCTGGAACAATATAAATCGAGATGTGGCTAGTTTTGTGACTAAATATATGGTGTGTCAATAAGTGAAGGTTGAACATTTGTGGCCCAGAGGGTTGTATCAAGAAATTAAGTTGCTGGTGTGGAAGTAAGAAGTGATTAATATGGATTTTGTTACCGGTCTTCCTCGATCTCGAAATCAGTTTAATTCGATTTGGGTCATTATGGATCGGATGACTAAGTTTGCTCACTTTTTGCCAGTAAGGACAAATTTCTCTTCTGAGGATTATGCCAAGTTGTTTATTGAGGAAATTGTGAAATTGCATGGGGCACCTATTTCTATCATGTTAGATCGTGGTTCCCAGTTCTCATCACAATTTTGGTGTTCGTTTTAGAGAGGTTTAGGAACTAAAGTGAGCCTTAGTACAACTTTCCACCTGTAGTTGGATGGGAAAACGGAAAGGACTATTCAAATATTAGAAGATATGCTTCGGGATTGCGTGATTGACTATGGTGGTAGTTGGGTTGATCATTTATCTCTCATAGAGTTGGCGTATAATAATAGCTACCACTCTAGTATTAGGATATCCCCTTTTAAGTCTTTGTATAGTAGGAGGTGTAGATCTATTATTGGGTGGTTTGAAATTAGTGAAAATGAGTTGTTTGGCCCTGACTTGGTTTACCAAGACATGCAGAAGGTGACGGTGATTTGGGATAGGCTTAAGACCTCCCAAAGTCGTGAAAAGTCCAATGAGGATGTGAGGCGTAGGGAGTTAGAGTTTAGAGTTTGGGCATTCTTGAAGGTGTCTCCCATGATGGGAGTGACGCAGTTTGGGAAGAAGCGGAAGCTCAGTCCCTGATATGTTGGCTCGTACTTGGTCTTGAAAAGGGTTCGTAATGTCACATATGAGTTGGAGTTGCCTCCTAGTTTGAGTTTCATTCACTAGGTGTTCCACGTGTTGAGGTTACGGAAGTGTGTGGGTCATCCATCGCTGATTGTACCTATCGAAGTGTAATACCCCGAGACTGTACCCTAGGCATCACATGGTGCTTATAATCTCGAAGGACCACAAGCTAACCCATGACTGGTACCTGCTATGAGCACTAAATAATAATACTGAAAACAGATACAAAAGAAATCTAAAAAATGCCATAAGGTTCTTAAAATACTGAAACAATAACTGAGTATAACTGATAATAACATATGAAAAATGAATAAATGTCTATGCTAGTCTGAAAGCCTCTAACTGTCTGAATATGGAGTTGATGGGACAAACCCCCAACTAACTCTGACTAAAATAACTACTGAACTGCTAAAATACTGAAATAGATAAACTCTGTCCTCGAAATATGAGGACTCACCACTATTACTACTGTTGATAGCTTGAGCTACTAAGTACGGTCAGGAACTTGAGCGTCTGAACCTACGATATGAGACGTCATAGCACAAAGAGAGGGTATACATCAATACGTCGAATGTACTGGTATGCTAAGTAAGGTAAGGCTGATATACATGGGTTCATAAGCATGAGATGATAAATGACTGAGTTAACATCATGAATTAACTGGATGAGATACATGCAAAACTATAACTGTTGAACATGTTAAACATACAATACTGCACATATAGGTATGCATTTTATATCTGAGATTATACTGAATCTGAGTACTAAATTTTGATGGTTGAGTAACTGATAACTGATAGCCATGGTTCTGTAGAACTATCTGAGTACTTTACTGAATACTGAGATAGAATACAGGATACTAAGTATTGAATACTGAATACTGAAACTTTTATTGTGGGAGTTATCATCTAGCCGACATACCCCTATTATAGACTGATTGGGGGTCCAACCTGTGACCCCAGTTGGAAGGGTGTTAACACCATGCCACGATATACTAACAAAGCAGGGTCAACCCTAATCTGGAAGGAAGACTCATGAAATATGTATATGATTGTGTCAACCTTAGTCTGGCAGGAGGATGGCTTACCCTACATTGGCTACGTAGTTTTGTAACTCAGGGATTGCTACTAAGGACTAAACCCTCTGTTGGAAGGAATGCCCCCATCCCTGGGTCCGCTCGGTGCTGAATCCTACTCCCAACTGAATCGACACTGAACTGATTACTAGAGTGTACTAGGCTTGACTGAACTAACACTGATCATGTTGCCTGACTGAACTGGACTGAGTTCACTGAATACTGTTAACTGATTGACTACTATTATTCTTGACCTTTACTGGGACTATTCTGTAACTACTGCAACTAAGTAAACAACTAGATTTTGGGTAATAAATACCCCCAGGACTCGATAGCAAAATTGATAAACTTATATCACAACTTTAGCAACACAACAACATGTTACCATGCATACTTTACTCATATGGACATTTCATCAAACACTTGGGGAGCATGATTTCTATACATGAGAAATAAACACATAGGGCATCATAACTACAACATGCAACTTGTAAATTAAAGGGTTTGGACATGAGAGATTCATAATTCAACACACATGCTAACATAATTTCATGGAACTCATAAAAGATTTTAACTTGAAACCCATACAACAACACAAACATGAGCATAATTCAATTCATAACATGGGAATCATATTTTAAGTTTTAAAAAGGGTTCTTGAACTCCAAGGGAGGAAGGAGAGCCAAAGATTAACACCTAACATACCTTGATTGTTGATTTTGTGGGAGTTGTTGGTGAATTCATGAAACTTGGACTTGAACTTGATGAACTAGGGCTTTGCTATTGAGAGAATTTATGAGATAATGAGTGAGTTTTGCCCTTTGGGAGGTTTAATTTCATGTTATGACTGAGTATTGTAAGGAAAAAATAACTCAATTACCCCCACAAACCCATAACTTACTACACAAAACTAGCCCAGTGACGTGATAGGTGATGCACCGCGTCGATGGTGTAGACGCGATCATTGATGCATCGCGTTAAGGATGTCAACTCGATAGCCAACGTGACTCATTGAGATCAGTTGGCTTACTGTTTTTGACATCCAAACATAACTCAAACGATGTCTGAATTTTCCAAAACTCACCCGAGATGATCTATAGATAACCCCGATCATGAATCAATTTAAAAATCGATAATCCAAGGTCGGAAAGATTAAAAATAAAATCATTGAATTATTGAGGACAAAAATAAGACTAAGTATCAATACTTAGCTAAAATTTTTTCTAAGTCTGGGACCTCTTTTGGCATGCTATAAGGGGCTGAAATGACTAGGTACTTACGAGGTCTTACAATATCTTCCCCTTGGAAATATTCATCCTCGAATGAGACTGATTGAACTGAGAGGAACTGGGGAACTGCACTTACACTGACATGCATAACTGAAGCACGACTGAATTCTGGAGACATGACACATTACTTAACTATTTTATGAATGCATGAGTGATATGGGAATGTTATGCAGCTGTAACTGAGCATGGAATAGAGTAAATCTAAGTAAGGCTACTACCTTAGGCTGAGTTTGAGTTTGTGGAGAAGAGGTGATCAAGGATTTCGACTGGGACTTCCTCATAAGAGAGACTATTCTGAACATCTATACTCTTTATAGGGACTACAATTGTTGGGTCACCAATACACTTCTTTGGCAAAGAGACGTGAAACACTGGGTGTACTAATGCTAAGTTGCAGGTAAATCAAGATCATAAGATACCTTACAGAAATGACTCAGAATTCTATAAGGACCAATACTTAGCTTCCCCTTCTTACCAAATATCTTTACTCCCTTCATGGGAGAGATTTTTAAATACATCAAGTTGCCAATCTCAAATTCAAGATCTTTCCTTCTCACATCTGCATATTATTTTTGTCGGCTCTGGGCTGTCTTAAGCCTCTCCCTGATCAATTGCACTTTCTCTAAGGTATCAAACACCAAGTTAAGCCCCACTACCGCGACCTCACCTACTTTAAACCAACTAATGGGAGATCTACATCTCTTCCTATAAAAAGCCTCAAATGGAGCCATCTGAATATTAGAGTGATAGCTGTTATTAGATGCGAACTTAACAAAGGTAAATGATCATCCAACTGCCCTTAAAGTCAATGACACACTCTATCAAAATATCTTTGAAAGTCTGAATGATCCCTTCTGCTTGACCATCTGTCTGAGAGTGAAAGGCTGTACTGAGGTGGACTCGAGTACCAAGAACCTTTTGGAACGCTTTCCAAAAATAAAAGGTAAACTGAATACCCCTATCTGAAATAATGGATAACGAAACTCTGTACAATCTGACCAACTCTCTAACATAGTGCTTGGCATAATCCTTTCCTGAGTATGAGGTATAGACTTGCAAGAAAAGAGTGGTTGGTTCATCCTATCTATAATGACCCAAATCAAATCATGCTGATGACGAGTACAAGGTAAACCCGTTATGAAATACATGTTTGCTGAACTCGTTCATGGAACCACTAGGTTTTTGGTCTCAATCTTCACATGCTGACATATAGATCACTTAGACACAAACTATGCAATGTCCTTCTTTACCCCACTCTACGAATAGATCTCCCGCACCCCTGGATAAATTGAGTAATGTGCACTATTTGCTTCTACAAGAATTCTCTGGCTCACGCCATCTATACATGGCACACATAACCTACCCTGGCAATGCAACACACCATCTCTTCCTTGAGAGAAAACCTCTACTTTCTAGTCTCTGACTGATCTTTTTAGCTTAACAAAACTGGGATCTCTATCCTACTTTTCTTTTACCTCAAAAACTAAAGAAGATTCTAAACTATTCTACACCCAAATACTACCTTCCACCGAATCAACAAAAAGGACACCTAGTTTGGCAAGCTGATGAACTTATGAAACTAACTTCTGCTTATCATCCTCAATATGAGAAACACTACCCATAGACAGTCTACTGAGGGCATCTGTCACTACATTGCCCTTTCCCGAATGATACAAAACACTCATATCTTAGTATTTCAGAAACTTTAATCATCTTCTCTGACGCAAGTTCAAGTATTTCTGAGAAAATATATACTGCAGGCTTTTGTGGTCTGTGAACATGTCAATATATAGCCCACACAAATAGTGCCTCCAAATCTTTAAGGCAAACACAATAGCTTCTAACTCTAGATCATGGGTGGGGTAATTCTTTTTATGAGGCTTAAGCTGTATAGAGGAATAGGCCACAACCTTACCCTTCTGCATTGAAACACAACCCAAACCAACTCTGGAAGCATCAAAATACACAAAAAACCTATCTGAACCATCTGGTAAAGTCAAAACTGGGGCTGTAGAGAGTCGAGTCTTCAACTCCTGAAAACTGTTCTTACAAGAATCTGACCACTGAAACCTAACTTTCTTCTGAGTCAATCTGGACATAGGTGATGCAATAGATGAAAATCCTTTAACAAACCATCGGTAATAGCCAGCCAAACTCAAGAAAATCCTGATATCTGATGGAGAGATGGGTCTGGGCTAGTTTTTTACTGCTTCGGTCTTTTAAGGATCAATTCTAATGCCATCAACGGAAATGATATGACCAAGAATTGCTATTGATATTATCCAAACCTCACACTTACTGAATTTGGAGAGCAACTGATGGGCTTTGAGGGTCTGCAATATTATTTTGAGATAGTCTGTGTGATCATTCTCGCTGCGAGAGTAAACAAGAATGTCATCGATGAAGACTATGACGAACATGTCCAAGTAATACTTGAACACACGGTTCATCAAGTCCATAAAATTTTTTGGGGCATTGGTAAGACCAAATGACATGACTAGAAATTCGAAGTAACCATACCTAGTTTTTAAAGCTATTAGAATATCACATTCTCTGAATTTGAGCTGATCTAAGGTCTATCTTAGAAAAGTAACTGGAACCTAATGTTGGTCAAACAAGTCATTGATTCTAGGAAGTGGTTACTTTTTCGTGATGGTGACTTTGTTCAATTGACGGTAGTCTATACACATTCTAAGAGAATCGTATTTCTTTCGCATGAATAGGACTAGTGTTCCACACAAAGAAGCACTTGGTCTGATAAATCCCTTATCTAGGAGGTCTTTCAACTACTCTTTTAACTCTTTGAGTTCGGCTAGAGCCATTCTGTATGGTAGAATAGAGATGGGTTAAGTGTCTGGAAGAAGGTCTATTCCAAAGTTAATTTCCCTTTCGTGAGGAACTCTGGGAAACATATTTGGAAATTCATATGCTACTAAAATTGACTCAAGACTGGGAGCCTCAGAACTAGAGTCTTTAACTCGCATAAGATGATAGACACACCCCTTGGATATCATTTTTCTCGCTCTAAGTTATGAAATAAGCTGGCCCTTAAGCGTTGTGGTACTATCCCTCCATTATTGGATAGGTTCATTCAGGAACTGAAAATAAACAACTCTATTTCTACAATC
The DNA here is from genome assembly GCA_030864225.1 of Capsicum baccatum var. pendulum. Taxonomy (NCBI): domain Eukaryota; kingdom Viridiplantae; phylum Streptophyta; class Magnoliopsida; order Solanales; family Solanaceae; genus Capsicum; species Capsicum baccatum. The sequence goes on from CM061556.1 coordinate 36,327,653, forward strand.
AACTAAAGCATAGTATAAGTGGAGCCAATCCATGCTGAGAATAACGTCAAAATCCATCATCTCTAACTTTATTAAGTTCGTGAAGTAAATTTTTGAGATACCACAACCGGACAGTTCCCGTATACCCATCGGGCTATGATAGATTTACCCACTGGGGTAGAGACTGAGAAGGGTTCTGCTAAGATTTTGGGAATGACTCTAAAGTTGACAGCTATATAAGGAGTTACAAAGGACAAGAAGCTCCTGGATCTAGAAAAGCATAAACATGTAAATGGTAAAATTGTAACATACCAGTGACCACATTAGGAGAACTTTCCTGATCCTATTAGGACTGAAGTGCATAGAGCCTATTTGGGCGTTGCCCACTGGTATCACTGGAAGTGGCACCCTGTTGAGATGGGCAACTAGACTGAACTGGGAGACGGTTAAGCTGACTTTGTAAATATACCTGAGGACACTCTCTGATTCTATAACCTGGTTTGCCACACCAAAAACATACATCGCTGCTAGCTCTACAGACTCCCTGATAGTTTCTGGCACACTTTTGACAAAGAAGATTTGTTTGGGCACTGCTCACACTACCTTGAGATTTAAAGCCTAGAGCTCTATCCTTATTACCATTTTTGAATTTTAGCACTGGAGCAATGACTGAGGACAGAGCTGGGACTGAAGATTTTGGGTGGAACTAAGAATAATTACCACCCTCTGACTTAGGCTGAGTAAAGTCGAAGATACCTATTCTGGCCCTCTTTTTTTCCCTCTTTCTTCTTAGTCTTCTGTTCCTAAATCTGTTGAGCATGGAACATCAACCTAGATAAATGTATCTTCTTAATCAACATTGCGGTCCTACACTCCTTAACCACACTGTCAGATACACCAAACACAAACTTGCTCATATTGGACCTGCTATCAGCTACCACATGAGGAGCATACCTGGGCAACTGAGTAAACTTAAGAGAACACTCCTTCACTGTCATGCTGCCCTACTTCAAGTTAATGAACCCTAAAACCTTAGCTTCCCTCAACTCCAATGAGAAGAACCTATCTAGAAAGGTAGTAGTAAACTCCTCACATTCTATGGGCCCTACATCTGCGCCCATATCCACTTTCCACTGCTTAACCCACGTATGAGCTACATCCTGTAGTTGATAGACAGCTAGCTCAACACTCTCACTAGAGGCCAGTCCCATAATGTCTGTTACTTTCAGCACTATGTCTAAGAAATCCTGTGGATCCTCTTCATACTTGGATCCCCAATAGGAAGGATGATTCATTTAGGTAAAGCCTTGAATGCTGGCTGTAGTGGTATTGGCCACTAGGTTGGCCCGAGAAATATTTGGGCATTTATTCTGTGTCGCTATATAATGATCTAGAGTGGTGAATGAATCTCTGAATTCTGCATGGGAAACATACTCATTTAGGGGATCTTCCTGAATCGGCAGAGGTGCTGGTTGGTTCCTAGTTCTCCTTTCGTTGGTCTTTCTGGGAGGCATGTTCTGTAAATGGAAGGAAGAGTTAAATTCAATATAGAGATTTTATCTTGAGCTCATGCTCACTCGCATGACATAAATACTAAAAGAAGGGAAACTTTTTCTAAAAAACCCTGTAGCCTCTTGTCCATAAGTATGGCGCGCTACACACCAATGCACAAGACTCTACTTGACATGGATTTCAGACTCCTTAGGACATTATAGAACTCTAGGCTCTGATTTAAGTTTGTAATGACCTGAGACTACACCCTGGGAATCACACAGTGCTTACAATCCTGAAGGACCACAAGCTAACCCATGGCTAGTACTTGCTATGAGTACTAAATAATAATCCTGAAAACATATGCGGAAGAAATCTAAAAATTCCATAAGGTTCTCAAAATACTAAAACAATAACTGAGTATAGCTGAAAATAATATCTAAAAACTGAATAACTGACAATGCTAGTCTGAAAGCCTCTAACTATCTGAATATGGAGTTGATAGGACAAACCCCCAACTAACTCTGACTGAAATAACTACTGAACTACTGAAATACTAAAAGATATAAACCCTGTCCTTGAAATATGAGGACTCACCACTATAACTGTTGTTGATAGACTGAGCTACTAAGACAGCCAGGAACCCGAGTGTCCGAACCTATGAACTTAGACATCATAGCACAAAGAGAGAGTATGCATCAGTACATGGAATGTACTGGTATGCTAAGTGAAGTAAGGATGATATACATAGGTTCAAAAGCATGAGATGATAACTGACTGAGTAAACATCATGAAGTAACTGGATGAGAGTAAATGCAAAACTAAAACTGCTGAACATGCTAAACATATAATATTGTATATATAGGTATGCATTATATATCTAAGATAATACTAAATTTAAGTACTGAATTCTGATGGTTGAGTAACTGATAACTGATAGCCATGGTTCTGTAGAACTATCTGAATTTTTTACTGAATACCAGATACTGAGTACTGAATATTAAATACTGAATACTGAATACTGAATACTGAATACTGAATATTGAATACTGAAATTATGTGTAATACCCCAGGAAATTTTTCATTGAAATTTTGTGCATAAACGTGTTGGGTTCTATCTTCTAGAATAAATTATAAATTTTTCATGCAGAATGTCTTAGATTATGATCCACCATTGCGTAGAGTATCAAATAATCTTTTCAATGATATGTGGATCATCCAAAATGGACACTCGAGCGACGAGTTATGAAAATTCCAATCGAACCATGAATAGTAGTGAACAGTAAAACGTGCAGGAAAAAGTACTGACGTTTGGCGTATTTTTGCTCCAACTTTAAACGATCATAACTCCTTGTACATAATGACCTGTGTAATCTACTATATATCAATGAAAAGTTCTGCGAGTTTTCTTTCTAATGAAATTGGTTTCATCTAATTTGTCTATCGGAGCAAAAAGTTATGGTCGATCTATTTCAGCTTATCAAAAGCAAATTTTTGGGTCAACTTCAAATGAGCATAACTCCTCATACACAATGATTTGGGTGAGATACTATATATCAACGGAAATATATGAGAGTCCTCTTTTTAATAAAATTAGTTTCATCCAATTTAGATATCGGAGTAAAACGTTATGGTTGATTTACTTCAGACTATCAAAACAGTCCACCAAAGGACAAATTTGAGAATTATTTAATTTTTAGGGGCTATTTGGTCATTCCTCCTCACCCAAAATCCGTCCAAACCCTATATTAAAGCCTATTATAAGCATTATATATTATATTTCATCAAATTCCCTCAAAAAGAAAACCCTAAGCTCCTACATCCAACTTCAAGAACCTCCAAAGTTCACCATTAATTCTACAAATTTATTCAACATTCCAAGTTCCTAGTTCAAGAACTTCAAGAACCTCCAAAGTTCACCATTAATTCTGAAAATTTATTCAAGATTCCAAGTTCCTAGTTCAAGAACTCCAAGAACCATCATTCAAAGGCACATTAATATCTCAAAAATGAGTATCGAGCTAAAGTTCATCATTCAAGGTATGTGGGGTTTTTCGACAAGAACTCTCTTTCGTTCTTGTACCCAAAAGTAATTTTCTTTATAAAGGAATAATTTTTATTTGATTTTTATGAATTTGAAGCATGAACCCATATCTTATGATGATTATTATGAAATCTTGATGTTTATGATTTTGAAAGATGAATTTACATGTGTGGAGATATAAAGCATGAATCTTGAACGATATTTATCATGATTTTGATATTTGGGTTGTGAATCCCCATTAGAAATTTTGTTTTTTTGAGAAAGTGTGTGTTATAAGCATGTTGATGTTGAATATTTGAGATATTTTGAATGATTTGACCTTTTGGTCTTAATGGAGTTGTTTTGAACTCGAGTGTGAAAGAAATCCACAACGTGGTTGATTTTGATAGATGGGAAGCATGATGGCTCCTGATGTATATTTATATATTACTGAAATTATTTTGTTGTGGATTGTCTTTGAAATGATCTGAGCTAAGTCTGGGAGAAATCTTTAGCACCGAGTGGGAGGTATAAAGCGACCTTAGTTCCCTAGAACTATGTGCCCCCGTAGGAGTGAGCCTGAGGCTAATTTATATAGTGATCACTAGTTTATGTGGATTTAATATCGATAGTACCACTCCAATGGAAAGTATAGGACGGCTCTCTCCAAAGTGGGTTGTACGTTGGACTCGACGTAGCTCACATGGTTTATGTCAGTTGTAGGATCTCCCAGTGTGTGTGTGTTTCTTTGTGTCTATGGCGAACGGTGAAGTGATTTGAAAGTGGAACTGTGAAAGTTATTCTTTCAAAATATTTAAATTATGTTTACATTATGAGAATTGATATTCTTGATGAACTGAAAGTGATTGACAAATTATATGATGACTCACATGTGTTATTATACTTATTTCATCCTCTCATGATTATGATGATTTTCTTTGGGTCTATGTGAGTCTTTCATACATCCTGCATATTTCTTATAAATATTTATGATGATGATGTTTATAAAACTACATACACCCCCATATACTCGGTTCCTTTCCATGGTACTGACCCACATCTTCGGATGTGGGCTGCATTTTCTCAGAATGTAGGTTCAGGTGCTTAGTTCCAGGTTTAACAGTGATTCTTTGGGCACGCTGTTCTATATCCTCTGTTGTGGTGAGTCCTCATGTTCCGAGGATGTGATGTCTGATGTTGGTTTCACGGAAGTGTTTACATTTGATAACTGAGTATGAGTCAGTTGAGGCATGTCTCAATGGCTCGCTGGTTTTATTGATTTTCTTAGAGGCTTGTCAGACTAGTATAGATGTTAGGAGTTGACTAATAAGTCGTATTTTGTTATCTTTCTGAAATTCTTTTATTCTTGGATGATGATTACTCTGTTGATATTTGAGGGTTATTTATGGAAACCCCATTAATTTGTATTGAACTGAATAAAATGGCTCAAAGGGTTAGCTTAGGGCTACTCATAGCCTCAAGCATAGTGTGACTCTCCAGGACCCATTTTCTGGGGCGTTACACTATGACTGTGGGAGTTATTATCTAATCAACATACCCCAATTATAGATTTATTTGGGCTCTAACCTGTGACCTCAGTTGGAAGGGTGTTAGCACTATGTCACAGGATACTAACAAAGTTGGGTCAACCCTAATCTGGCAGGAAGACTCATGAAATATGTATATGATTGTGTCAACCCTACTCTGGCAGGAGGAAGACTTACTCTATGCTTGCTACGTAGTTCTATAACTCAGGGATTGCTACAAGGGTCAAACCCTTTATTGGCAGAAATGCCCTCATCCATCGGTTCGCTCGGTGCTGAATCCTACTCCCAACTGAATCGATACTGAACTGATCACTAGATAGTATTAGGCTTGACTGAACTGACATTGATCGTGTTGCCTGATTGAACTGGACTGAGTTCACTGAATATTGTTTACTGACTGAGTACTACTGTTCTTGACCTTTACTGGGACTATTCTATAACTACTACAACTAAGTAAATAGCTAGATTTCGGGTAATAAATACCCCCAAGACTCGATAGCATAATTGATAAACTTATATCATAACCTTAGCAATACAACAATAGGTTACCATGCATACTTTACTCATATGGACATTTTATCAAACACTTGGGGAGGATGATTTCTATACATGAGAAATAAACACATAGGGCAACATAACTACAACATTCAACTTACAAATTAAATGGTTTGGACATGAAATTCATAATTCAACACACATGCTAACATAATTTCATGGAACTCATAAAAGATCTTAACCTGAAACCCATACAACAACACAAACATGAGCATAATTCAATTCATAACGTGGAAATCATATTTCAAGTTTTAAAAAGGGTTGTTGAGCTCCAAGAGTGGAAGGAGACCCAAGGACAAATACCTAACATACCTTGATTTTTGATTTCGTGAGAGTTGTTGGTGAATTATTGAAACTTGGACTTGATGAACTAGGGCTTTTCTATTGAGAGAATTGTGAGATAATAAGTGAATTTTTCCCTTTAGGAGGTTTAATTTCGTGTTGTGGCTGAGTATTTTAATGGGAAAAATAACATAGTTACCTCCATAAACCCGTAACTTACTACACAAAACTGGACCAGTAACGCGATAGGGACCGCGTTGCGTTGATGGTGTCGATGCAATCACCAATGCATTGCATCGAGGGTATCAACACGATAGCCAATGCAAAGCATCTAGATCGCATTGTCTTGCAGTTTTGAACATCCAAACATGACTCAAACAATGTTCAAAAATTCTGAAACTCACTTGAGATGATCTATAGATAACCCCGATCATGAATCAATTTAAAAACCATAAATATAAGGCCGGAAATATTAAAATAAAGACATTGAAATATCAAGTCCAAAAATAAGACTAAGTATCAATACTTAGCTAAATGTTTTTCTAAGTATGGGACCTCTTTTGCCATGCTATAAGGGGCTGAAATGACTAGGTCCTTATGGGGTCTTACACAAAGATATTGGTATTTTGAATTCCTTGTATTATGAGGAAGTCCCGGTTGAGGTTTTGGATCATCAAGTTTGTTAGCTGCAAATAGAGGACGTAGATTCGGTAAAGGTTCTATGTATGAACAACAAGGTTGAAGAGGCAACTTGGGAAGTCAAAGAGGATATGAAGTCCAAGTATCCATTCCTATTTCCTATTACAAAAAATCATACTTAAGTTATGTGTATTCCTTAGTAATTTGTTTTCTGTGTTTGTTAAAAAAAATTGTAATATCCATGGTATCTTTGTTTACTATCTTTGTTAAAGGTAGTGGTGAGAGTTCTTTGTCTTAAATCGTGCAAGCGTGTGCCTTGTCCTATCAATAGAGGATGAATGATCCAAGTGAGGGAGAATTTAAATGTCCCAAATTTTTGGCCCTTAAGAATCTCTTGAGCTTTGAGCTCACTGCCTTGCTAATGACTCACCCTACAAGTCATAAGGTGTCTTGACGGGTTAGGTGACCCTAGCCGTAAGGTGTCCAGTAAGTTTGGCCTAAGAAACTATATTCATTATGACTTGAATTCATAAGTTGTAAAGACTCATAATGAGTCGTAATGATCAAATCGTAGGATATCTAGTGTTCACTCAATTGGGTTCTGCTCTAACTATGACTTGGACCCTACCAGTCGTAGCGTCATATGATGAGTTGGTCGACTAATTCATGGAGACAATAGTAGGTAGGGGTCTTGGAGACTATTTTGGTTATGACTCGTGGTGATGAGTTGTAAGGTATGGTTACGAGTTGATGGGTGACTCATAACTGCTTTTTTAGCTTTTTAAGCTGAGGGCACTTTGGACATTTCCCACTTTAACCCTATAGACCCCACAACTTGAAAACCATCTTTCTGACTTCATTAGCCTACTATTATTTATCAAATAAATCATAAATACTCTCTAAAATTCTCCATTCAAGTTAAAGCTAGGGTTCCAAGAGAGGTGGTTATCTCGGGTTTGAAGGGTTATTTCTTCTCCAAATTTCCTGGTATTTGAGACATGTTACTCTTCCCCTATACTTGTATTTTATTATTGGCATGATTTGGATAAGGTTTATATGGTTTTGATGTTGGGTTTTGAACTATGGGTTGAGGATTTTTGAATATGACATGCTTAAATGCTTCTTCCATGATATTTATGAAATTTTTTCTTAAGTTGATGGTTGGTAAATGCTTTGGGGTGCATAGGAATGGTGGATGGATATGGGTATAATGGAATCCCTAAATTGATAAATTATGGAGATAGGGGTACAAAGGAACCCCCAAATTAATTTTTTCGATATGGAAATTGGTAACAACTTCAACCCACTTGCATAACTGGTTTTCGAATATACATCATCACCTGGTTTGATTTATTTATTGACATTAATGCATGTCATAATTGGTTAATCGGAAGATAACAGCCTTGAAAACCTTGCGGGGTACAAAGGAATCCCCCAAGTGATTTTTATAATAGAGTCTAGAGGTACATAAAATTCCCTAAGTATTGGATTAATGAAATCTCTTGCATGCTATAGTTGGTATGGCGATACCACTTTATAATGCCTTAATAATTGACTCCTGAAATTGGTGGTTGGGTTATGTACTAAATGTTTTTAATTGGGCAATAATAGGGGTTGTGCTATCTAGCCGTGAAGGTACGAGTTTGAAGGACTAATACTGAAAACTCGTGTTTGCCGACTTGAGGGTTGGTTTTGATGACCAAGTACTTGTGGGGTATAAGGGAATCCCCCAAGTGTATATATGTATATATGTATCATAGAGGGTGAAAGGTATATGGAAATCCCCGATCATCTATGATACATCTAATTCGTGAGGTTAACACGCACTGGGACTCGTGCAGGGGATAATAATGGACCCATATAACCCGTGGATAGATTTATGACGATAACGCTTCACAACCCAGGTTAAGGTTTTTGAAGTTCATGATAAGCCTTGTTCCGCACCCCAACATGTGATATTATGTATACATATATGTACTTCATATGATATAATGCATTGGATGTTGTACTGGTTTTGATATGTTATCTTAGCAACCACCATTATTGAGACATCCTTCTATTTTTCTGATTCATTTGACTTACTGGAGGTATCTCCCCAAGATGCAAGATCTTGCTTCACTACTCTATCACCAGCAGATCTTCTGCTATATCTGTTAGGGAACTCAGTCTTTCTTCTTCTGTCTGTCTCCAGCATTCTTGACACACTCTTTGTACTCCACTATGTAAAGAGGACAATTCTTGATAAAGTGCCCTGGTTTGCCATATTTATGACATGTGTCATCGTGCTTTCTATCTATGTTGTACCATATTAAGTCTCCTCTTCTGGGTATAACACCATTTCTTCTCATAAACTTGAGGAATATTTCGGTAATGTATGTTGTCTCTTCTTTCTCTTCACTAAAATCTCCTTTTGCATATTTAGTAGCAAATTCTTTTCTTTCTTCTATTCACTCTTTGATTTGTCTTGTTGTTTCTTGAGTTGATAGGTCTTAAGGTTCCCTATCAACTCATCCATAGTTAGGGTCTTGTGGTCCCTATATTCTGTTATGGCATTTACCTTGCTTTCCCATGACTTTGATAATATGCTGTGGACTTTGCAAACTTATTTGGTAGGTCGAATTACCTACCAAGGCGTTAGAGTTAATTAGAAATATCAGTGAACCTAGTATGCATTCGTTGAATGGTTTCAACTTCCTTCATATTGAAGGCTTCATATTTCATAGTCATATCAACCACTGACTCTTTAACTTGACTCGTTCCCTCTTGAGCAGTTTGTAGACATTCCCAGATTTTCTTGGTTTTTTCACAAGCTAAGATCCTATTATATTCACTAGGACTAATTCCACACACAATGAGTTTCTTATCTTTGATTTTTTCCTCTATCCTTTTTCCTGTCAACCTCAACATATTCTTTCCTTATTTTGGGAACATTTGATATAACCTCACCACTTTCAATGACTTAGAGGGAACAAAAATCCCATCACAATGACATCCCATAGTTCACAGTCCTCAACCATGATAAAGTTGTGCATATGAGTTTTCTACCAACCATAGTATTGACCATTAAATATAAGTGGTCTAGTGGTTGATTAATCCTCTTTGAGATTTGGTAGTTCAACCATTTAGATGATCCTTCCTAGGTGTTAACTATTTAGAAAAAACTTGCTCTGATACCAAATGAAGAACTATGCAAGATGCCCACAAACTTAGGACCTGGTCTCAATCTAATGTATGTAGTAATGAACAGGATTAAACAACTAATAGAATAAAGAAACAATGCACATATAAATTTTGACGTAGAAACCTCTTTGCCCAAGGAAGTAAAACCATGAGCAACCATGTAGGATTTCCAACCACTTCACTATGTTCAAGAAACCTTGAATACAAAATCCATGGTTCAAGTATTGACCTTTTACTCCTCTTTTACTTGTAATAACTCAATTACAAAAGGAAACTCCAATACAACTACTCTATTTCACTAACTGACACAACTAACTCTAACTAAATTAGTACTAAGCTAACTCTAGATTCTATGTCAACTAACTCTATATGACCCAATCAACAATAAGAACATACCTATTATTAATGGATAATATTAGTATGTCGAATGTTTACGAACCACAAAACAAAGACCCAAATACAATAAGAGCTTGAGATGCAAATAACGACTGACTGTGTCCCTATTACAAGTGAGGCTTTGGATGACAAATTTCTTCAAGAGAGATTTAATGTTGTTTGCATATGGAAGACTATCTTTTCTTGTTGTAACATGTTGCATATATATGAGACAAGAAAACCTAGGACTTGTCTGATCAGTTGAAATAAAAAAGTGTTGTAGCTTTGCCACCAACTTTCTACCAAACGGTACTTGTTCTAGCCGTGTTGCTGACTAAGTGAATGAGACATAGACATGATGAACATGGACCCTATGCAATTGTAGTTTTATCATCAAAAGGAACTTCATCAACTATGTCCCAAGTTGGTGGTTTGTCAATCATCAAAATTAAGGACTTAATACTTTATATTTTTCACAACATAGTAAAAGTGCTAGAATAAGAGGAACAACAATGACCTTTTGTAGTAAGACATGATGACATACATTAACAATAATGATCTTTCATCGTAAGGCATAATGACATACAATATCTATTTATGCTTTGAATAGACAAGTACAAACTGGTAGAACCATTATGCCTGATTCATTTGTTCATTAACAAACTTCCAAATAAGCCTGCAAGGATCTCTAAAGTTTCATAAGTTAAATATAACTTTATTCAAAACTCTTTTTCATGCATACTTTAATAAGGTATCTAGAAAAGATATAACTTCTGATAGTTGCATTCAAAGGCACTATGCGAGACATGGTTGAAATTCAAGAAGAAGCTACAAAATGTGTCAAATCATATTACCTCTAGAAACTTGCTAGAAATATTCTATAGACCTTGAATGCTAACACTAAGGCTATAACAGACACCATCACAGGTGGGGCCTTCATGCTTCTAAGATTTTAGATTGAATTACTAAAATTAATCTAGGGTGGCATACTTAGGAGGCAAACAGACCAGCTGATACTTATACATTTAGAGCCTTAAATGAGCAGTGAACACTAGATGAGATAGTGGCTCAAGAGGCAGCACAACTGAGGACTGAATTTGGTTTTTTACTAAGCAATTTATGGTAGCAAGAGAAGTGAAGGTCAATATAGTGGGTGCACGAGGTAAAACTTCTTAATATAAAGATTTGGATTCTGAAAAAAACCTAAATATCTTGACAAAGATGTGGCTAGTTTTTATGACAAGGACCAAGGGTTTAATCAAGACAATTAGAACTTTAGGTAAGGGAATCAAGGTCAAAACTATTATGGAGATAACTATAATAGGTCTGGGTATAGAGCCAGGAGTAGGGATAGAGATGGTGATTAGAAGTAGAAATTTTATTATAAAGATTAAAATAGCCTTTATGTTCCACCGAAGAATAGAGATACTGAGTATGGAAATTCAAGGATGGAAGCTTTGCTTGTGAAACTTATTAGGGGATCAGAGATCCAAGAGTGTTTCCTTAAGTAAATCAAGGCAGACACTTTAGGTTTGTGCCAAAAGGCAGAGTCACATGCAACTACCATTAAGTATCTTTAGTAGCAATTTTCTTAGATGTTTGCTATATTAAACCAGCATCAACCAGACACATTTTTTAGCAACATCATAAAAAATCCATAGAATGATAGCCATTGTCTGGCCATAACCACTCAGAGTGGAAAGACTACTATTGATCCACCTATGCTCGTGATTGATGACAAGAGGAATGACCTTGTGGTCAATTATGATAAATATGAGAATAAAATGGAAAATTTGGTGTTAAATGATGCGGTATCTCAAAAGTCTTTAGTTTCTAAAAAGGAGGTTAAGGTATACAAGGGAAAAGAGAAAAAGGTCATGCCAGTATTAAAGCCCATCCCCCAACCTTCTTCTTCCTTTCCCCAAAGATTAAAGAAGAAAGTTGAAAAAGGAGAATATCGAAGGTTTATTTCTATGTTGAAGGATTTGTATGTGATTATCCCTCTAGTGAAAGCTTTAGAGTAAATATCGAGCTATATGAAGTTCATAAAGTACTTGGTGACAAAGAGAATAGTAAGTTTCAAGCTAGTGGATAATGTGAACCATTGTAGTATAATTCCTTCTCACTCTATATTTGAGAAGAAGAAAGATCTTAGAGCCTTCATGATTCCTTGTACTATTGGATTTTCAAAATTTGCTAAGGCTCTATATGACTTGGGTGCTAGAATTAACCTAAAGTCACTAGTCATTTTTAAGTAGTTGGGGTTGAGTCACCTAAACCAACCTCTATGAGACTTCTAATAGCGGATCACACAGTGATGAAGCTTATGGTTATCTTGTGTGACATGTTGGTGAAGGTAGCATCTTTTATATTTCTAAATAACTTCATGATTCCTGATTGTGAGGTTGACTTTGAGGTTTTGATCATTTTAGGAAGGTCTTTCCTCGCTATTGGTAGGGCATTGGTTAATATGGAGACTGGGAAGATAAAGTTTGGACTAAATTATAAGTAATTCCTCTTTAATGCATGTGCAACCAAAGGATATATGTGTGATCTCTGTGATTGACACCATAGATAAGGTGAAGATGGAAGTTCCTATTGAGAAGAGACTCGTATTGGGGCACTTGCAATAGTAATAATAAATTTTGATAGTGATAGGATTGACGAGTATGATGAGTGAGCTTGTTAGTAGGGGTTCATGCAATTATGCACCAAAGAAGCTGGATCTTTATATGAAAAATAAAGTAACCCCACTGGCTATATCGTCTATCGAGGATCATCCAATTTTAGAGCTAAAGGACTTTTCTTTTCATCAGCATTATGTATTTTAGAGGACAATAATACCTTGTTTATTATCATTGTAGGTGATTTATTAGAGTGGCAGGTTAAGGCTTTAGTGTCTATTTTAAAGAGATTTAAAAAGGCTATTGGATGGACCATTGCTGAGATTATTAGAATTCCACTTGGGTTCTATACTAAAAAAATCCAACTTGAGTCGAATCGTATACCTAGAATTGATCACCAACATAGAATGAATCCACCTATACAAGAGGCTGTGAAGAAAGAGATCATTAAGTAGTTAGATGTCAGCGAGGTTTATCCAATTTTTTATAGCAAATGGGTTAGCCTAATCCAATGTGTGCCAAAGAAGGGTAAAATCACTGTGATCCCCAATGCAAAGAATGAGAAAATTCCTATGAGTCACGTCATCGGATGACGAGTTTGCATGGACTATAGGAAACTAAATTTATGGATCTAGAAGGATCACTTTCCTATGCCTTTTATGGACTAGATGTTAGGTCGTCGTGTGGATAAAGGTTGGTATTGTTTTCTAGATGGTTGTTTGGGGCATAATTAAATTTCTATTGCCCCTGAAGGCCAACAAAAGACCACTTTCACTTGTCCCTATGAGATTTTTACATTTAAGAGGATGTCTTTAAGGCTATGTGATACCCCACCACTTTTCAACTTTGTATGATATTTATCTTTTTGACATGTTGGAGGACACTATTAAGGTTATTATGGATGACTTATTAGTTGTGGGTGGATCATTTTACATTTGTTTAGCGCACTTGCCAATATTTTGACCAGATATGAGGAATATAACTTGATGCTAGATTAGGAAAAATGCTATTTCATGGTTAAGAAAGGGATAGTGCTGGGTTACAAGACTTATAAGAATGGGATTGAGGCCGACAAGTCAAAGATTAAGGTGATTGAGAAATTTTCTCCACCAATTTTTGTGAAGGGAATTCATAGATTTTGGGGCATGCAGATTTCTATGGATAATTCATCAAGGTCTTCTCCAAAATTGCAAACCCTTTGTGCAAATTATTAGAGAAAGAGGTAATATTTGTGTTTGATGAGGCATGTCTAAAAAGCATTAGAATGTCAGAAAGAGAGTTTGATATTAGTAAACATCATTGTGTCTCTAGATTGGTCCCTGCTTTTTGAGGTCATGTGCGATGCCATGGTGTAGCTCTAGGAATAGCCAAGGACAACAACAAGAGAAATTTTTTTATCCCATCTTCTATGCGAGCAAAACACTGAATCCTGTACAAAAGAATTACACTATGACTGAACAAAAGTTGTTTGTTGTTATGTTTGCATTCGAGAAATTTTGGTATTACTTGATTGACACAAAATTCATTATGCATACTGACCACACAGCTCTTAGATACCTTATGGTAAAAAAAGATACAAAGCCAAGATTGATTTGATGGGTACTTTTGTTGCTGGAGTCTGACTTTGAGGTTAAGGATCGAAAAAGCATTGTGAATCAAGAAACCGATCATTTATCACGCCTTGAGGAAGAGGCAATTCTAAAACTAGGGTATAAGCTTGAGATTGATGATACTTTTCCAGATGAGCAAGTCTTGACATCATTAAAAGACATAATCCCTTGGTTTGCAAAATTTGCTAATTATTTAGCAAGCGATATAGTTCGAGAAGATATATAATTTAAATAGTAAAAGAAGTTCATGCATGAGGTGTATAAATTTTTGTAGGATGAGACATACTTGTTTTGGGTTTGTGCAAATGATGCGATTAGTAGATGTGTTTAGGAGGCTAAGATGATGAGTATCTTAGAAGCGAGTCACTCTTTACCAGTTGGGTGTCATTATGAAGGTGCATGAATTGTGTGCAAGATCTTTCAATGTAGTTATTACTAGCCCATAGTTCACAAAGATGCCCATGACAATACAAGGGAATGCAATCAAGGTCTAAGTCAAGGAAATATCTCGCCAAAACATGAACTTCCAATGACCATTATCCTTGAGCTTGAGTTGTTTAATGTATGCGGTATTGACTTTATGGGCGCCTTTGTGATGTCTTATGGTATGACATATATATTAGTAGCTATAGACAACATTTTAAAGTGGGTAGAGGCAGTTGCGCTTCCCAATAATGAAGGTAAAAGTGTCATAGTCGTCTTGAAAAAGAACATATTCTCTAAATTCACGACACCTAGTTTATCATAAATGATAGAGGATCCCACTTTTGCAATCGTCTATTTAATTCATTTCTTGAGAAATTTGGTTTGAAACACAAGGTGGCCACCCCTTACCATCTGCAAACTAGCGAATAAGTTGAGGTCTCCAACCGAGAGATCAAGTCCATTTTGGTAAAGATAGTGAATGCCAATAGGACAGATTAGAAAAGAAAGTCAGATGATTTACTATGGGCATATCATACCACATTTAAAACTTCTAATGATGCATTATCATATCAACTTATATATGGAAAGGCATTCCACTTGCTTATTAAACTAGAGCATAAAGAATTATGGGCATTGAAAAGGTAGAATCTGGGATGGAGTGACGCCCCCAAGTTGAGACTTGAACAAATTGATAGTATGGATGAATTTTATTTCCACATTTATAGAGCTAAGCTTTGTATAAGGAGAAGATGAAGTTGTATGACTGATAATGCTCAACTTACACATCAATTTAGTGCAAAGTGGTCGTCGTCAATATAATTACCCAACTTTAGAGTCAGGGTCGAATCCACGAGGAACAATGTGAGTGACAATTAAACTAATTTGAAACTATAGCTACAAGTTGAATTTAAACAAATATTGCGAAAATATAAAATGGGGGGTTTTATGAATCAAACAATAATTAAAGTTTCGACTTGCTTCAGAACTCAAAGCTAAAATTTCAATGGTTCAAATCAATGATAAAGAGAAACTAGGGTTGTGATCACTATGATTATTAATCCCCATTAAATAATAACTATAGTATTAACTTCTCAAGACTTATGGGAAACACCAAATTATTAGTTTCGACAGTCCATCTAAGTGTTTCTCAACCTACTTAGATGTTGAACTCCCTAATTCTCTCGAACTTAGGAAATTATTTTATTCATACTGATTTTATCTCAAGTTGATCAATCTTGTTACAACATTAATCATTAGATGAGAACTTAACCTTCCCAAATCCTCGTTGATAATTTTCTACCTTTAGTTTATTTCTCAGTTCGATAAAATCAACATAAGGTGGGATCTATTGTTTGCAACCAATAAATAACAATCATAACAAAGGAATTATCAAGATGTCCCCGCAATCACTCAAACCCTAACCAACTATTAAATCTATGGGGGAATAATCATAGATCCCATAACCCTAGTTGTGGGTTTTAGTTCCACACGAGAAAGAAAGAGATAAAAACAATTATAATCATCATTCAAAGTAATTAAACTTACAAAAGATGAAGTCTGAAGTTGATTGTCTTCTAAGTTCAAGAGAAAATTCCCACAACCAAATCAAAGAGTGGAAAATTAAATTCTAAGTTAAGAGAGCCAAAAACAAAAGTAAATTCCCTTGGAATAAGTTCCAGATGTCCCCCCCTCTCATTAGAAAACCCTACATATGCTTTAAATACTTCAGCCTAATTATGGAAACAAATGACATATCTTTTCTTGCACAGGTGACGACGAAGTGTAACGCCTCATTAGGAGTCTGACAACTTATCAGAAATGTCGTCAGCTTCTTCTCCAAGTTTGATGATTTCTTCTGTAGGATGACGATGACACTCTGACGACTTATGAGGAGTTTGATAACTTATCAGAATTGTCGTCAGGTCCTCTTCCACTTTCATGATTTCTGTCTTGGGATGACGACATTCGGACATTCGGCAGTCAATCATCCATTTTAGCTCAAAACATCTTCACCATCTCCAAGGTCAATTAATTAAAAAAAAACAACTGTGAATATTATTGAAGAACAACAATGCAACACACAGGAATCAAGATATGGTATCAATTCAGCAACAACAACCATGCATGTACCAAGATTACACTATCTAAAAAAGTTAGCAATTAGTAATGTAACCAGTGTGCCCTTACAACAAAGAGGTTCCTCCTCACTCATATGCGAACTCAAGCATGTGAATGTGGGGACGGTCAAGAGACACTCACTCTAAGAAAGGAGTTCCAGTCAATGTATACCAAATACGATAAGCTTTCCCTTATTTTCATTACCAAGGTTTCCAGACAGGTAAGCTAGGATCACTATAGGTCTTTTTCTTCAGCTTGTAACGTAGGCTAAGGGCCGGTATGATACTCGATGATATTTAAGGTGACTAAGACTCTTTGGAACTACACTATCTTTTAGGGTCTCACTTATTTACCTTTACCTAATTATCTCCTTTCTTGATCACACATACTTCGGATAGGTGCGATTTTTTTGACAATTATTTTTTTTTCACAACTTTTCTTTTCTTATTCTTTTTCCACCGCACCTAGCTTTTTATTCTTTTCTTTTATCCTCCCTTTCTTCTTACTCATTTTACATCACGCACCTCTATGGTAGCCACCCTCAACTTAGGCTATTTTCCTAAGTCAAAGTGCACAATATCCAAGGAGGGACAGGGCCAAAATAGGTTCATTGTGATACAAATGGAAAAGTGATAGGTAACATAAAAAGAATAGGCATTTAGGCTCAAAATCAGGATCAAGGGATATTATTCACACGTGGAAGGTCATTTAGGCTAAAAGTGGAATGATATCAACAACGACCTATGATCCTTTCCTAACCGCTATCCTACAACCAAGGCAAGACCAACCGAGCAAGTTTTGGATTTAACACACAACGGAATTGTTTAGCAATGGTTATCATATCAATTCGGTACATCACAAGCTACTACCCATTCGGTTCATGCAATTGTTTAGCAATGGTTATCATATCGCTAGTACTAATGTCATAAAAAGATGCACCATGGTCACACATAAATGCATATCACACAGTTATAAAATAGACCATTAGAGAGGTGTTCAAATATCAACAAAAACATGTTAACTGCCTAAGGTACTTGTATTTCTCCTAGTCAACTACAACATTTTACAATAAATCACAATACGCCTAAACATGCCAGCTCTACTAGGAACAAGACTCTGGGGAAAAGAGGCCCGGCAACAAAAACCCCAAGAGGACATCAACACCACAAGTAGCCCCACCCTCAACTTAAAATCCTATAATGTCCCCAATGCATCAAATAAAAACAAGAGAGTTAGAAATATACCTATGGCACCATGGGTGTGAAGATCTGATGTCAATCACATAATACGAATACAAATAACAAAATACCTTGGGTTGCCTCCCAATCAGCGCCTGATTTAATATCGCGGCACGACTAGGTTATCTTGACTACTCAGAATTCATTAAGTTACCTTAAAAGTGCTTCATCCTTTATCCCTTCACTTAGATGATTTGAATTGTCGGACCATATTTCGATCTTTGCATCTTTGAGATACGTTGGGAAAATGTGAGAGCATGATAAGGAAAGTTCTATCACGCCACTTTGAAGACGTAAACCGCTCACCCAATTTTGCATCAAACTTTCATGTGGGCTCATTTGGCAATGATGAAAATCTTAAAAATCCACTAAATGGACATCGATCTTTAAGTTTCTTGGCCTTCAAGATTGGGGGTTTATTATACCCTTTCGGAAAGACAAACTCCAAAATGTGGGAATTTTTCTCCTCATTTCTAAAATTCATCATTTACTTGGGTGATTCGAACTTCATCACATCCACCAAGCATAATGTTGAAAAGTGATTCGAGTGAGGTCTGCTCTCTAATTTCGGAGTTGCATCCTTCTCAACCTCTTCACCCCAAATTGGGCTTGAGTCTTTATAAGAGATTGGCTTGGTTTCTTCTTTTGACTCTAGCATCATTTCCTCAATCTTGGCATCATCTCTCATGGTTGATTCAGTTGGTTGGAAAATCACCGAGGGTTTCTTATCATCATGCTCAACATCAGTATAGGGTTCATGCTCCTCATATTCACACTCTTCCATTATTTTAAATGATTCCACAGACAAGATATCATCTAAACATAATATAGAAGAATGCTTTGAATGATTGACCTCTATATCTATCTCTTCATGAATGATTGGCTTTATGTCTTGACGCATATCACATACGATATCTACGTTTCCTTTTGGAGATCCAACATTTGCTAAAACATAGCTTCAATGCCACTCTTACCAGTGCTTCATTCTTCTTTTTCTTGACCATAAGACCTATCAAACTCATAAAAAGAACTAGAATTTAGATTAGTACAATAGGGGGAGGGGGGATTTGGGCAATCACTCAAATGTCCATCTTGACCACCACATAAAGAACAATCATACTCCTGATAGGATGGAGATGGTGCACACATCTCTCTCAAGGGAGCATATCTAAAATCTTGCCAAAAGTGAGGTCCATCACAATATGGACATGGATCATCAAGATAAGATTTCCAACAACCAAGCTCATGTTCATTCCATGATGCCATAGTAATAAGTAAACTCAAATAAAAATCTACCTAACACAAGAAATAAAAGAAAACTAAAAACAAATAATTACAAGTTTGAATTCAAGCAAGTAGGATAAAATTTCAAACCAACTAAATATGCCAAATTGTTCCCCGAAAACGGCGCAATTTTTTTATAATGCTCAACTTATACATCAATTTAGTGTAAGGCGGTCATCGTTAATATATTTACCCAACTTTGGAGTCGGGGTCAAATTCATGAGGAACAATGTGAGTGGCGATTAAACTAATTTAAAACTATAGATACAAGTTGAATTTAAACAAATGTTGCAAAAAGTTAAAATGGGGGGTTTTATCAATCAAACAATAATTAAAGTTTTGACTTGCTTCAGAACTCAAAGCTAAAATTTCAATGGTTCAAATCAATGATAAAGAGAAACTAGGGTTGTGATCACTATGATTATTAATCCCCATTAAATAATAACTGTAGTATTGGATTCTCATGACTTGTGGGACACCAAATTATTAGTTTCGATAGTCCATCTAAGTGTTTCTCAACCTACTTAGAAGTTGAACTCCCTAATTCTCATGAAATTAGGAAATCATTCTATTCATTTTGATTTTATCTCAAGTTGATCAATCTTGTTACAATATTAATCATTAGATGAGAACTTAACCTTCCCAAATCCTCGTTGATAATTCGCTACCTTTAGTTTATTTCTCAGTTCAAGTAAATCAACATAATGTGGGATCTATTATTTGCAACCAATAAATAACAATCATAGCAAAGGAATTATCAAGATGTCCCCACAATCACTCAAACCCTAACCAACTATTAAATCCATGGAGGAATAATCCTAGATCCCACAACCCTAGTTGTGGGTTTTAGTTCCACATGAGAAAGAAAGAGATAGCAACAATTGTAATCATCATTCAATGTAATTAAACTTACAAAAGATAAAGTCTGAATTTGATTCTCTTCTAAGTTCAAGATAAAATTCCCACAACCAAATCAAAGAGTTGAAAATTGAATTCTAAGTTAAGAGAGCCAAAAAGAAAAGTAAACTCCCTTGGAATAAGTTCCAGATGTTTCGCCCCCCCTTTCCTTATAAAACCCTAAAATATGCTTTAGATACTTCAGCCTAATTATGGAAACAAATCATAGATTACATATCTTTTCTCACACAGGTGACGACGAAGTGTGACGCCTCATTAGGAGTCTGGCGAATTATCAGAAATGTCGTCAGCTTCTTTTCCAAGTTTGATAATTTCTGCCTTAGGCTGACGATGACACTCTGATGGCTTATGAGGAGTCTGACAACTTATCAGAATTATCGTCAGGTCTTCTTCCACTTTTATGATTTCTACCTTGGGATGACGGCATTCCTGACGGCTTATCAGACATGTGACGGCTTATCAAGGAATGTCGTCATGCTGTCTACAACTGACATTGATTATTATAACTTATCACAAATTTAATGACTTATCAGAATTGTCATCGCTTCTTTACTTCAATATCTCAAGCACTGCGTAAGACTGAAGACGATCCTGACGGCTTATCACAACTTTGATGGCCTATCACATGTTGTCGTCACTTCTTTTAGCTAAATTGCATTCTCTGTCTATGGCTGACAACAACTCTGATAGCTTATCATAAGGATGACTACTTATCAGATAAGTCGTCAGCTATACTTCTCTCTCTACTTGCTCAGAAATCAACTCTTTTACTTCTATTATTGTTGGTTCTTTTGCATCTTGACTTTTACTATAATATCAAAGAGAAAACAATCAAAAATGACAAAAGTTGCTTAATAATTTGTAATTATTCTCAGTTAAAAGCATTAAATGTGTTAGCATCTGCTCACACATCAATGACGTTCGAAAGATTAAAAGGCGAGAATTCACTGCTGGAGAGATGGTCCTATTGTTTGATTTGAGGCTGAATCTATTTCTCAGAAAGTTAAGGTTGAAATAGAATACCCTATATATAGTGGCTACAGTGTTCCCTTATGGTGCAATTGAACTTGAGGATAAGGATGGGAAGAGATTTAATGCCAATGTCCAACGAATGAAACACTACATGGGTTAAAGCAATGGCCCTAGGTTAATTTATGAAGTGGACTTAAATGGTCTTGAAAATTCATGAAACATTTAGTCATGTCATGATGTTAAATTAGGTGTTGTATGGGAGGAAACCCATGGGAGTTTTTGGAAAATATTGAGTACCCGACATAGCCATGTCATGCCACGATGTTAAATCAATCGCTTCTTGGGAGGCACCCCAAGGTTTTTGGTTGTTATGTTGTTTTGTTTTTCTTATTACTTATGTTCATTTAGTACATGGATAGGTTATTCAGGTATGTAGAGATTGATTTAGCTTAAGAGAAGATAAGTATGTCTATGAGCTAAATCTACTAGTCGTAGACTATGTCAATGACCGGTCGATTCCATTCATGGACATTAGAGGGGAGTAACTTTTAAAGAACATGTTCCATAAGATGAATCCATGAGTTGTAGACTCTGTCTATGACCCATATATCTCACTTGTGGAAATAATATAAGTTTATGGGTGGTAGGAATTGTTCCATAAGTTGGATCCATGAGTCATACACTATGTCTACAACTCGTAGGTCCCAACTGTGGAACTCATACAATATAAACCATGAGTTGAATCCTTGAGTTGTGAACTTTGTCTACAACCCATATATCCCACTTGGAAATCAGGTAAGTTTTTTATTTTTTTCTTAAAATATTTATTTTTATTTTATTGTTTGGCCCATTCCTAAAATTTAACCCGACCTGCATCACCTAAAGTAAGAACCCGACTACCCTAATTACCTATCATCACCTAAAACAAAATCCAAAACCCTAAATCACCAAAACCCTAATTCAAACTCCCATAACTCTAATTCAAACTCCCAGAGCAGATACGCGAACCCACACTCATGTGACACAAACTCGACTACTCTGTAGAAGTAAGAAAGTTTAAGAAAGTTGGGTTGAAGTCTAGTGTTGATTACTTGAAGTTAAAATCTCTTTCAAGGTATTAACTCATGTTTCTTTAGTATTTGCTATGCTTTAACTTTAAAACCCATTAGAATTGAGGATGGTATTGTGTTATTCTAACACTCATTAGAATAAAGGTATTCAAGTATTTATGTTTAAGTAAGAATCTAATTTTTATAATAATGCCCAGTTGCAATGGTTGGCATGCTCAAATGGTGATTATGACTATGTGATGCTAAAAATTGGTGGATACTATGTTCAAGTCTCACGATTGTACCTACGGATCGTGAACTTGCTTGATAATTCGTGAATGGGAATCATGGGAGTTAGAACTTCAAACTCTTATAGCTTAGTTTTTTATTTAAAGTTCATGAGTAGGTTCCACGAGTCGTGGACCCAGTCTACAAATCCTATACTTGACTCGTGAACTTCAAACCTTAAGTTAAATATTCTCGGTTCCTATTTTTTGATTTGCGTTCTAATTTCTTTATACACTAGTACAATTCCACCCAAAGGTAACAAAAAATGAGGTGATGTGTCCTTCACATCCAAAGAAAGGCTAAAGCTCAAGAACCCAAATCTAGACTCCGAGATGAGTCTTTTGAATAGGAGAAAAGTAGGACTGAGGAGGAATATGAGATCGAGCAAGATGACACCCCGCTTATGCCTCATCGTATAATAGAATGAACAAAGGAGAAAGATGTAACTCAGGACACACCACATGTTACCCCATAACCTCAGTCATGAGTTCGACCGAGACCTACTTTGCAGGTAGATATCTCTTTCTATTATGAAGAAAAAGAGGAATAATCTAAGTCTGGTGATAGTGAGAAGAAAACTGTTGCTTTCTCTGATTCTGGAATCAGGTTACAAATTTCCACAAACACTTCGACGCTGCCCTTAGCTAAGCAAAAGGCTCAGTCAGCCATAGTCTGAGAAAATTAAAGGTGTTCTGTTCAAGATATGAAATTGATCTACAATAGGGATGCCGAGCTGACTAAAAGAGGTTTATTCAATATAAATATTATAGAGGAACCCCATTATTCAAACACTGATTTGGCTGGGATTCCATAGATAGAGTCATTATTTGATCGATACAAGTTTGGTTGGATAGGGAGCCATCAGAGAGCTATAGTCTGAAGTTAGTCCATGAGTTCTATGATTCTTATGACACTTTATTAGACTTGATCACACCCCAGGGTCAACAATCTAAGGACCAAACTCCGTTTTCCAATATATTAGTTCGAGGTACATGAGTTGATATCTCTAAGCATACAATTTAGCGTATCTTATTTTAGCCTGGACATAAGGTTTCTGTGAGCATATGATAATAGAGATTGATAACATTGAGATAATGAAAAATAAAATAAAAATAAAAGATTTAGAGTAGAAACGATAGTTATTAAGTCGGGCTATAAGCTACATTATTGAAATGAGGTTGATGCTACATGGGTTGCAGAAAAATAGAGATCATGAAGTTATCCTTTCACTTTGTGGGTAAGTTTTTATGGTCCATTAGGTGGAACCAATTGGAACAAGAGAAAATAATTCACTTACCCTTGAATGCACTGTACTGGTAGCGAGCATTATGGTAGATATGTCATAAATTTTGCCTGATACATCATTGATGAGATCCATGAGAGAGATTTCAAAGACCACTAGTATCTTATTTACTTTCCTGGTCCAAATGTTATGCGATGTTATAGGCGGCATGATATTACTAGGTGTTGATCATGAATAAGAGGTGACTCTTGTAGCGAATATGGGGTAAATTTGTTATGATACAAACCCAGTTTTTCAAAGAAAAATAGAACCATCTATTTCACTTGGAGCAACCCTATTTGAGGGGACTGAGCAGGTGGATACCCAGCATTGGGCATTGAGACAGAGTTTTTAATATCACCTCCTGAGAGAAAATTTCTCATGGGTAGTGAAAGGAAAGCAGACATCATAGTTCTACCATCAACTTCTATCGTACCTCCATGTCCACCTACTTTGGGTATGATTTTAGTGTCTTATGGATTTTTGTAGCAGTTAGTTGGGAGGAAAATGTATACTGATACCTAATTAGCCAAGTTGTTGACCTAAAAAATCCATTGGTCTAAACTTCAATTGATACATCTGAGGCATGGGTAGAGGCCCAAATGATGACAATGATGGAGAGGTTCATGTAAGATCTACATAGGTAGATTGATAGTTTTGAAATTTGGATGGGTGACCAATTGTATGAGTTTCACATTCTAGATTTTTCTAACTTGAAGGAGGAGGTGGATACATTGAGGATAGAGGTCAGAGTGTTAGTGTCTATAAACACTCTTGATTTACCATCTATTCCCTACTTGATTTCCACATCACCAACATTGGTGCTTAATTATTTCAAGGATGATGAATCCGCTACTAATATGGGAAAGAGAATACGGAGCCCTGAGGGCCATAGTGTGAGTTATGATGAGTTTGAGAAGGACCTAAGGATGGTGACCTAGGAATTCCAGATTGAGTATTATGTTGATAAGATTAGAAGTATCATCCTATCAGCATCTAGCACTATCTAGCTTGGAGCCTAGGGTGCCTCCAAATACCCTAACTGTGGGTGAGTCCACATCTGGTGCTTAGAGCATTGAAAGTATATCTTAACTCCCTTGATCTTATACTTTTCATAGTTATGCACCAAGGATAGTGTATCATCTCAAAATTGGGAGTGGGGTATACCATCACTCGGGGTTTTTTGCTGTTAGTTTTTTTTCTCGAGTGTGCTATCGTAGTAGAACCAACATGTCTAGGGTGTTACTTATGTTTTAGTTTTTTTATAGGTTTTATTGAGTTTAAATAGGAGAAAAATAGGGAATCTTAGTCAATTCAAGTTTTGAATGATACAAAATTGATTATTATGTTTAAAAGATATCCCTCCAGAAATTTTATTTTAAACCATGTGTTTGAGTGGTGTTAAATTATGAACAATGTTGGATCTGGTTATGGAATTAGTATTATAATCAAAATAACCATAACTTTGTGATGCATAAACTAGTTAGGTAGTAGTTGATAGTGAAACCTAATGCTATATGAGTGGGATATTGCTTACCGAGTTTACTTTGTGGGTGTAATCCATAGCTTTCCTAGTTAGTCTTGACTAGGTTGTAGGATAGTTGGTTAGGAAAAGATCGTAGGCCATTCTTGAATAATTCCACTTTTAGCCTAAATATTCTACCAAATGAAATAAGAATTCCTTGACCCAAATTTGAGCCTTAATTGACCATTTTCTTTCATTAGCCTACTTACCTTCCCAATTATACTTACAATTAACCTGTCTTTGCCCTGTACCCTCCTTTGACATTATGTACCACAACTCAGAAAAACTTTTTAAGTTGAAGGTGGCTATCATAGGGGTGCGTAGGTTGGTATGATTATGAAGATGAATTTAATAAAAGAAAAAAAATTGATTTGAACGTGGTAAGGAAAAAAAGTTATGATGAATGAAGGTTTCAAAAGAAAAAAAAGAAAAGAAAAAAATAGAAAGTGTAAAGAGAAAATCATATCCAAAATATGAAGAAAAGTGAAGAAAAATAAAGGAGAATAAAATGAGTAATATCACAAAGTGGAGCCAAAAAATAGTGCAACATCAAGAAGGGTCGAGTCGCCTTATCCATATTTACCATACCTATTACCAAGCCTACATTATAAACCGATGAAAGTCCTATAGTGATCCTAGACCAATTATTCAAAAAACTAAGGTGTAGAAAATGAAGGCAAGCTTTTGGAATTTCAAACATGCTATTTAAACTTATTTGTGAGAGTGATCACTTTGTTTCAGTCCTTATGTTGATATTCATGATTATACTGTGAGTTTATGGGCCTTTATTGTTGTAAGTGTACATGGGTTACATTGTTAGCTATTATTTATTTGGGTAATGTCAATTGCATATATGCTTGGTTGTTTGTTCATAATCTAAGGCCATCGCTCGATCTTTTTTGTGTCATAGTAATATGCTACATATAAACAGACGATGGGTTTGAATTTTTTTATAGGAGGGGGTTAAAATTTTGTGTTAAAAGCAATGAATTGACTGTCGCATGTCCCTTAGGTTTCTTTTAGTTAAAAATTGTATGTGTTTGTTTTATTTTGTATTCCTGGGGGCATAAAAATGTTCTAAGTTAAGAGTGTTGATTTGCTATGGTTTCATTGCACTTTTGATACTTAAAGCAAGGAAAATATGCAAGAACTTAGGTATTTTTGGTAGGCATGATGTGATATTTTAGTATTGTGCAGGAGAATAAGGTTCAAAAGCAAAATCTAGAAAAAGAGATCAAAATTGACCAAGGGAAGAGTCGTGAAAAGCATCCATGGGTCATGGAAGAATCCACAAACCATCAAAAAGGCTCATGAATAAAACACTGATGCAAAAAGTAAAATTTTAAATTCCATGGGTAGGGTCTACGATTGGTAGATTTGGTTTACAACTAGTGAACCAACTCGTAAATGAAAAGTTGTAGAAAATCAAAGTTTGATTCCCATGAATGAGTTCTACGACTCATGGACTGGGTCTACAATTGGTAGACTAAATCAGTGGAAAAGAGTTTGAGTTCCACGACTCTAATCCATTATTACTAGACTGTCCACAGCTCCGGTCTATGATTGATCGAAATATGACGATCTATTTCTCCTACATATTTTAGGATATGATTTATTTTGTATATATAAATACTCCTATTAGGTTTTATGTTTATGATACATTCTGTTACATTATTGTAAGGTTTTAAGGCACGTTCTTGGTCTTGGAATTATAAACATCAATTTTTAGGGTTTTTAATTCAAAGTGAGATTTTGGAGTTTTTCATATTATTATTGTAAGTTCATAATTATACTTTCTAATCCAAATTCTTCTTTTCTTATTGCAATTATGAGTATCTAAACACCACAACTAGAGTTGTGGGAATCATGTCAGATTAATGAAGTAGTGTTCAAAGTATAAGGTGATTCTCGAAGGGTAGTCGCGAATATATTGTTGTTTCTTCTAGTTTGATTGATTTTCAGTTAGTGCACATGTTAGAACTTGTCCTATCTCGACCTTAGACTATAGAAAGGGCATTCGGATTGGAATAGCGAATCAACAATAATACTTGGAGTTATCCTTATTTAATTAACCTTGAGTCGATAAATGAGAAAGATTATATTTGGTTCATAGATAGGGGTCAATAATGAAACACTCGTGAAACATTAACCTTTGTGCTTGGGGATATTCATCTTCATGGGACATAACATAATTAGTTAGATCATACATAGCTTATCAATTCTGCATGTCGGATAACATAAGAGATCATTAAAGTATGAAAACCTAAGGAGTTATGATATTATTGGGGAACACAGTCCTAGTTCCTTTCTCATATTTAATACAAATCAACACATATTTAGAAATACACGTGATAGAATTTTGTCATTTTCCCTATGGGATTGACCCCAACCTATTTAGGTTTTATAGTTGATCAACAACCTCTTTATACTTTTTGGGAGGTGTAATTTGGGCAACATCAATTCTCTATTTGTGGGAGAGTTCACTTTTGATTCTAAGTACTCGTTATTGCTTTCGAGATTATTGATTCTCCCACTAGGTGAGAAGGGTGGGTGCCACTCATGTCAAACTTATATTATGACAAAATGATATTATAGCATAGGTTCGTTGATCACATTGTACTAAAATAGGTCCAGTAGAGTCTTGCAAAATGGTATAGAGATATCTGTACTTTTCTTTGGGAGGCTATAGGACTTTAGGAAAATCTATCATTCTTATTTCTTTTGTGCTATAAATTTATTCTAATTTGTATATGTGATCCAAATTAGTATCTAATATTCTTTATTCTTTTGTTCGGTGTTGGGTCAGTGATGAATGGTATAGAATATGAACTGTTGACAAAGTTTTTAAAGATGAAACCTCCAAATTTCCAAGGTACTGAGTCAAAAGATGCTTTAAATTTATTATTAATTTCTATGAAAGGTTGTAAATATGAGAATTATGAAGAAATATTGGGTTGACTTTTTGACCTTTTGACTAGAAAATGATGCTAAGCAGTAATGGAGATCATATGTTGAGTGTCATTCACCTATCTTACCTCTAGTAACTTGAGAGCAGTTCCATGCCTTGTTCTTAGAAAGTATGCACCATGGACTCTCCGTGATCGCAAGAAAGACCAGTTCATGGCCTTGGAGAAGGGTGATATATCAGTTGTGGCCTATGAGGCCAAGTTACATGCTTTATCTCTCTATGTTGTTCAGTTATTAGGTTTTGAGAAAGAGAGGATTCACCTCTATGTTAAGAATTTAAACTATAAGCTTCAGATGTTATTTGTGTATATGACTTTTGCAGGGAAGAAGTTCAATGAAGTTTCTGACTATATGAAAAAGTTGGAGGAGGTTAATCAATAAGGTCAGACTAAGATGTTATCCAAGAGACCCAAAAATATTTGGAGTTTTTTGGATCTTATGCTAAATGCCATTGGTTAGCAGACCTATGCAACCTGTCCTATTCAGCCAGTTATGCTAGCTTCTACTATGGTTTTAGCTAAGGGTTACTTTTAGGCATAAGGTGTTAAGGGCCAATAGGGCTTCTTACTCTTTTATCGGTAGACCCTCTCTTGAGCTGGGATATTACTATTTTTGTGAGGTTGGTCACTTTAAGAGAAAGTGTTCTATGAGCCAGGAGAATACCCAGACACAACAATAAACTCAGGTTATTATCCCAATAGATAGAAGAGGGGGAAGACAAGGGTGTCCATAGAGTAGAGGGGGAAATCAGACTGATGGTTAGGGTGGTTTAGGAAATAATAGAATATCGGGAGAGGCAAAATCAGGTAAATAATTAGCTTAGAGAGATAATCGGGCTCACTGTTATGTATTTATGGGAAATACTGATGCTAAGGCTTCTGATGTCACATGTACTATTTTTATCTGTGATCGGATGGCTTTTATTTTATTTAATTTGGGGTCTACTTATTCTTAAGTATCTATCTAATTTGTGGTGGGTCTTAATGTGATTTGTGATGTACTTAATTATCATATTCATGTGTTTACTGTGATTGGAAAGTCTATGATAGTAACCCATGTTTAACGTTCTTTTCCTATATTATTTATGGATTTCTAGAATTGGATAAACTGAATTATTCTGGATATGTTGGAATTTGATGTAATTTTGGGTATGACCTAGTTGTCTACCTATCATGTTGTTTTAAAATGTAATGCTAAGATAGTGACTCTAGCAATATCGACCTTGGATAGAGTAAAGTGGGGGTAGTGTATAAGGCCAACCCAATGAGAATTATATCATTCTTATAGGTCAAATGGTTAGTGGTAAAAGGGTGTTTAGCATTTTTAGTTCATCTTTAAGATATAGGTGCGAGGACTCCTCCTATAGAGTTAGTTTTGGTGTTTTTCGAATTTCAGGATTTGTTTCCTTCAAACCTACTAGGTATGCCTCCGAATAGGGATATTGACTTTTGCATTGACATAGAGCCAGACACTTGACCAATATCTATTCCACCTTATCGAATGGCTCCGACAGAGTTGAGGGAAATCAAAACTCAATTATAAGAGCTACTTGATAAGGATTTTAATTATTCCATTTCTTCACCTTGGGGTGCCCTAGTTTTATTTGTTAAAAAGAGGATGGTACTTTTAGGATGTTTATTGATTATAGGCAGTTGAATAAGGTTACCAATGGAAATAAATATCCCTCACCTAGAATAGATGAGTTGTTTGATTAGTTGCAGGATGCGTCTGTGTTTTGAAAAATTGATTTGAGCTAGGGTTATCATCATTTGTAAATAAGACCCGAGGATATACTGAAGACATCTTTTAGAACTTGATATAGATATTATGAGTTTTTAGTGATATATTTTGGGTTGACTAATACACCTGCAGCCTTTATCAGTTCAATGAACATGTTCTTTAAGTCATTCTTGGATTCATTTGTTACTGTGCTTATTGAGGATATTCTTGTCTATTCCAAGAGTAAAGAGGAGCATGCAGGACATCTTCTATAGTTTTGGAGATTCTAAGGGAGAAGTGATTATTTGCTAAGTTCTCCAAGTATGAATTTAGGTTGTCTTCAGTTGCCTTCTTGGGGCATTTTGTTTTTGAGCAACAGGTGACGGTGGATCCCTAAAATTGAGGTGGTAAAGAATTAGGTTTGACCTAGTTCAATAACAAAGGTTAGTATTTTTATAGAGGTTGCTAGCTATTATTATAGATTTGTCAAGAACTTTGTATACATTGAGACACACTTGACAAGATTGACTTAGAAAAAGGTGCCATTTATTTGGTCAGACTAATGTGAAAGCTTTCAAAAGCTCAAGACACTCTTGACTATAATGCCCATTATTTCATTGCAAGTTCAAGGTAAGGACTTTGTAGTATTTTGTGATGATTTATTTTTTGGTTTGGGTATTGTGTTGATGTAGGATAAGAATGTTATTGACTATGTTTCAAGGCAGTTGAAGCCTCCTGGGAGGAATATCCCAACCCATGACTAAGAGTTGGCACCGGTGGTGTTTGCATTAAAAATTTAGAGACATTATCTTTATGGTTTCAATTGTGATGTTTTCACAGACCATCATAGCCTGCAATACTTGATGACCAAAGGGATTTGAATCTAAGGTATCAAAGGTAGATGGAACTATTAAAGAATTATGATGTGACCATTTAATATCATCCGAGTAAGCCAATATGGTAGCAGATGCATTGAGCTGGAAAGCTGCAAGTATGGAAAATTTATAATTTTTGCGGGAATTTAGGCGATCATTAGCTAAAGAGTTCCAAGATCAGCATCTCAGAGGATGTAGTTTGGGGTCTTAGATAGAGGTGGTATGTTGGATAGTGTTGAGTTAAACTCAACATTCATGAAGAAAATTAAGGCCAAGAAATTCGAGGATAAGAAGTTGATTGAACTCCAAAATAAAATGGTGTGTGGAGAGATGGTGGACGCCACCCCTGATGCGAGAGAAGTGTTATGGTTTAGGGTAAGACTATGTGTTCCATAGGTTGTTGATTTAATTCAAGATATACTTGTAGAGGCCTATAGTTCACGTTATTCTATTCATCTTAGTACAACCAAGATGTACCATGACTTTAGGCAGTTGTATCAGTGAACCAAAATGAAGAGGTATATGGTGGACTATGTGTCCAAGTGTCTAAATTGTCAGCAGGTGAAATATGAGCAAGAAAGACCTGTGGGGTTGATTAAGAGGATGCCTATACCCATGTGAAAGTGGGAGAATATTTCTATAGACTTCGTGGTGGGTCTCCCCAAGACTTTAGGATGTATGACTCTATTTGGGTGATAGTAGATCGGCTGATGAAGTTAGCCCACTTTTTTCTAGTTTGGGTAGACTACAATTGTTAGCAATTGACTAAGATTTATGTCAAAGAGACTGTGAAGCTTCATGGGGTGCCACTTACTATTATTTCAGACTGGGATGCCAAGTACACTTTTAATTTTTGGGATAAACTATATGAGGAGTTGGACACCAAGCTCACAGTTAGCATAATTTTTCATCCTCAGACCGATGGTTAGTCGGAGAGGACGATCTACATGCTATAGTACATGTTGAGGGCCTATGTAATCGACTTTGGTGGTCATTGGTACTAGTTTATTTCGTTGTGTGAGTTCTCATACAATAATACATATCTCTCTAGTATTGATATGTCACTATTTGAGACACTATATGGGGGAAGTTTGGGACACTAATTGGGTGGTTGAGATGGTATATGTTAAGCCTTTGGTAATGGAATAGAAAAGGAGGATCCAAAAAAGGTAAGATTCATTCAAGACAAATTGCTAGATTCTCAAATTATACAAAGGAGTACGCACATTGTAAGGTGAGGGACAAGTACTTTCAGGTTGGTGAGCAAGTTTTGCTCAAGAGATATCTCATGAAGGGAGACATAAGATTTGAAAAGAGGGGTAAGCTTAGCCCTCGGTATATAGGTCCCTTTGAGAGTATTAAGGAAGTTGGTCCACATTCTTATTGGTTAGCTCTACTGCCGGGGTTGTTGGGAGTCCATCTGTGTTTTATGACTCGATGCTGAAGAAATATCCTGGAAATAAAGAATACATTATCAAATGGGACTCGGTAATCTAGACAAGGACTTGTCATACAAAGAGGAACTAGTAGCAATTTTAGCTCGGGATGTTTGAAAATTAAGGATGAAGGAAATTCATTTAGTAAATATACTATGGAAGCATATTCTAGTTGATGAATCCACTTGAAAGATCGAGAAGGACATGCGGGACAAGTACCTTCAATTGTTTGAGGATACAAGTGTTCTTTTTCCTCTTTGCTTACCCTATATTTCTAGTTTGATCATTCAGTTCGGGGACGAATAATGGATAAATATTATCTATTCTAATGACCTTCTTTGTTGTTACATAGTAGTTGTACGTTTAAATTCTAAGTCCAAATTCTTTTCGATATGGAAGTTATAAAATTCAGGCTAGGCTAGTTTTGATTGATTTTGAAGCAAATATGATATAAAGAAATCTAGTACTGATTTAGACTAGCTAAGTGCTTTGGTATGAACTTTTAGTAATCTAAGACAATAATAAAATCCCATAGGATTTTACAAAATTGAATTTAGGTAAGTGGGACTCCAGAAATTGACTAGTGTAAAGGGCATTGTGTGGAATGCCCCAAAATAAAGGTGTGTTGTAAAAAATAAAAATTTTGAGTGAAGACAAACTTTCTGTCCCGTCGAAACCACTATAGTGGTTGGTAAACCTCTATAGAAATGAGCACTATAGTGGTAAAATTACTGCTATGGCGGTGATCAAAGCGGTTAATACCGGTATAGCGGTGGGATATCGCTATAGCAGTGAACAATGCAAATTTATGTATTATTTTCTCAAAATAGTTTATTAATTTTTAAACTCATTTTGGAGCAAAGGATGGTCAAACTAGGACGAATTTCATCAGAAATTCATTGTTTGGCTTTGTAAGGTAAATAATTCATTCCCGTTAACTTGTAATTGATGTTAAGCCTTAAAATCACTAATTTACGGAGTTCAGAGAGGGTCTTAGGATTGATTTTGGTAAATTGATGGTGCAAGGGAAAATTAAGGAATAAAGTAATGGTTTAGTGTGATTAATTCTTAATTACCCTTGCTTTTCATTAATTCACTAATTTATCCATGAAATTGGTCGTTTTAGGTGAATTACAATAGAAAAGTCCTAGAGCAGAAAGGAAATGACCATGAACTTGGCCTTAGAAGTTAGATGTGAGTTATAAATTCTGATATGTTAGGTCATTTCTTGGTGTATGTATTTATATGCATGTTTTAGACTACGAAGAAGTGAGAATTACATATAAGGGCAAAGCTCCAACTTAGAAGATTGTACAAGCTTGATTCGAGGTAGGTGATGGTATTGTAGTCAATCTAACTTGTGTTATATATGAACGCCATATTGTTTGGTATGGTCAATGAAATGTTTTACTTGCTTAATAAATTAATTGGGCTTGTTTCTAGATGTGGAATGTTTTGATATTTGGGAAGTTCTCATGGGTTATTAGTAAAAAAGGTTGGCAGACACTTGAGTTTAAGATTATTACATGGACGATAATTGTTCCATACAAGTTATGGCAAGAGGGTGGTTGAAATTTCCTTAGCGTATCTGTATGAGGGTCAAGTGAGTTTGTCGGTTCCATGAGTGGACCGGAGAAATATATATCTATGACCAATAGCTTGTCTTGACTTGTTTGACTTTGTTTGACTATACTTGACTTGATGATAACATGTTGATTATTGGTTGAACCTTAATTGTTATATTTCTTACATGTTGGTTGTAGCTGTGTTAAGTATGGATTGACTGATTGTGTTCATATTGTTATCTTGGGTTGGCCAAATGACCCTACTAGCATATTTTGGTTCTTGTGAGATGATACTACACTTGCATTTACTTTTGTGAATACATCGGATATTCCAGTAGCACATGTGAGAGCTCACCTTTGATTCCAGCAGTTGATTCTAGATTTCATGGTGAGCAACATGATTCGGGCTACCATGAGATCTTTCTTTACTAGACATTGTCCTTTGATTGGACTTATGTACTTTTATTTGGTTTTTGAGATTGCTTTTCCATTTTCTTGACAATCTTAGTAATTTTGGTACATTGACTTTCGGATCCTAGGGAAGTTTTGTTGGTTTAAGTACAATGGTTCCGCTTTAAATTGTACTTATGTTTATTCGTTTAGGTATTGATGCTCTATTTATGGGATAGTTCACTTTTGATTCTAAGTATTGGTTATTACTTTTGGAATTATTGGTACTTCCACCGGGTGAGTTGTGTGGGTACCACTCACGACGGGGTTGGATCGTGACACCTAGAAACCACAAACTTATATTCTAGATTCAATAATGATAACGAAACTTACTTACAAAGATAAAAAGATGTTTTTTTTATTCTTGATCAATAAATCAATGTAATAGAAAAAGAAATTTAAAACCTGAAAATTAAAAATCATAAACTACGTTAGAGATTCAATAATGGAAGCTAGATACAAACATAAAAGAATGATTTATTATTTATAATCAATAAACGCAATATAATAGAAAAGAAAATCTGAAACCAAGAAACCACAAAATTATGTTGGATATTCAATAACGAAGATTACCTACAAACATAAAACGATGTGTAATAGAAAAGAAAATCTGAAATCTGAAAATTAAATCAAAAAAATTACGTTAGAGACTCAATAACATAAACTATTTACGAACACAAAAGGGCGACTTGTTATTTATGATTAATAACCAACAAAATAGAAAAAGAAACTTGAAACCTAGAACCACAAAGTTAGTTACTCAATAACAAAAGCATATTATTCATGGTCAATAAATCCACTGTAATAGAAAAGAAATCTGAAACCTTAAAACCACAAAATTATGTTGGACATTATATAACGAAAGTTGCTTTCAAACATAAAGAGTAAGCATAAAAAGGGATCAAAGTTATAAATTTGAATTAATTAAAAGTTAAGAATACTCGGATATCACACTGACCAACATCAAAATTACAATAAAAATACTATTTTTATTTACCCAAAAACATGCATGCGTATGTGTGTGTATATATATATACACAACAAAAGTTATTTGCAAACATAAAGAGTAAGCATAAAAAGGGATCAAAGTTATAAATTTGAATACTCGGATATCACACCCACCAACATGAAAATTTACACTAAAAATACTATTTTTATTTACCTAAAAAAGCGCGCGCGCGTGTGTGTGTATATATTTATGTATGTATGCATGTATGTATGTATAAGGAGAAGTACTTTTTCAGTAAAAAAGGAAAAACAATTTATTTTAGTATGTCTGAATTTTTGGGTTGGGTCAGGCCACTTTTGGGCTTGGCTTTGTATTGAAGGATATTGGTTGGCTTTTTTGTTTGTAGAAATTACATATATAACGACATATTTACCAATATTTACAAAAAATACCAATTTTTTTCAAAATCTCTTAAAATCCCAACTTTTGACCATTGAAGATACAAGTTAATTAACTTAGATACATACTAAGGATACATGTTTTAATCAAACTAACTAGCACTTTTTAAGAGATGTAACGGATAACCTACCATTAAAATAATAATTAATCTAACTAATTATGATAAAGAAAATCTCACGATTTATGGCAATTAGATTGTTATTCCACCATTCTAACAAAAAATCTCTCACATAATATGTTTTCAAATAGCATAAACTTCCTACGGCTTATTTTGAAGTTTGGACGACCTCTTTTTTTCTGATTTGTTAATTTTCTAGGTGTATTTGAAATGAATATTTCAGTGTTATTACGTCATTCCGGTGTTTGGATTGACGAAATCAACTATGTGGGATATAAGAGCGATAGAATTATGATCAGTGAATATGTAACTTATGAAAAATTGATTGCAACAATTGATGGAGAATTGACAATAGACGAAACCAGAAAAAAATTGAGGCTCTTTACATTATTGAAGGAAATGCTTGTCCATTGTTGATTCATAACGAAATAAGTATGAAGCGGTATATCAAAATTAAGAAAACTGAGCGAGGTTTTGGAATGTATCCACTCATTATCATTACATTAGATAAGTATCCAAGTGAAATATTGTTTGATGGGAATGTTGGAGCAGTAATGTGTTTGGAAAGTCCATCAGAAAAAAGTTGCGGAATTAATTAGTTACAAATCTAATTCTTCTTCTCCTTTTCCTTTGTTGGATAGGAAGGGGAACAAGATCATCACCGACTACAAGTATAGTGATGTTAAGGTTGGACAAATCTATAAGGATAAGGGTACTCTGATTTCGGTTATGGCAAGGTTTGCAATTGAGCATTCTTTCAACTTCTATGCTAAAAGATCGGACAAGAAAAGGTATGTTATAGTTTTTTATGTATCAGTTGTTATTAATAATCCGCACCTTAATTTAATTTTGTATATAACATTTGTTGATTATTGTTTTACATAAATTTTTGACAGCAGACTAATAAAGATGAGATACATTTTTTTATGCTAAAGATACATTTTGGTCATCTTATATCTCAGTTTATATATTTATATTTAATTATGTATCTCGTTGTCTTTTAGTGTAATCTATATCAACATATGAAGAAAACATAATAGTTTTATATTAGATACATGTTGTACATTTTTGTGTGGTTTATGTATCTATTAATCTGCTTTTTGGCAGTAAGTGAAGGATAAAAATTTAAAGTTTTGTTTTAATTGATTTAGCTATGTCCTACGATGTCGTTCGAACGATTGTGTTTGGATATTTAAAGCATCATGTCGGTGGGGGACTAAACTTGTTAAAGTTAAAACTTTCCAAAATGTTCACACATATCCGGTGAAATATCGTATTTTTACTCAACTTCAAGCTACAGTTGAATTTGTTAGTGGTTTTGCTTCTCTAAAACTTGTCAATTACAAGAGAATACACACTCTGAATGATATAATTGAAGATATTAAAAATACTTTTGGTGTAGACATTAACTATCAGAAGGCTTAGAGGACTAAAGAACGTGCAATTGAGATTATAAGGGAGAAACCTGCGAATGGTTATCGACAAATTGCTAGATATGTATACATGTTAAATTTTGTATATCTAGGTTCACATATTAGAATGCATAAAGCAGAGGATAATAAATTCATGTATTTGTTTGTTGCGTTGCAACCTTTGAAGAGTGGATTCAAGTATTTCAGGTCTGTAGTTGTTGTTGATGGTGCACATTTGAGTGGAGCATATAAAGGTACATTTGTTTCTGCAAGCATGTTTGATGGAGCAGGCAATTAAATTTTACTTTTATGTATAGTTATTCTGTGATGTCATTCAGATAATAATCTTTATTATTTCTTATATTTTTTTTGTTTGAGAAATTGTGTACTTGTATTAGCGTTATGAGTTTTTTTATTATCAAAATTGTAGGAGGCATTCTTCCACTAGCGTTTGGTGTGGTTGACAGTGAAAATAACAATTCATGAACATGTTTTTTCTAGAATTTCAGAATTACTTTTGGAGAGCGCGACAGTATGTGTTTTGTGTCTGGCCGTCATGAAAGCATCATAAAGGCTGTCGGCGTTGTATATCCGAATGTGCCGCACCTTGTTTGTATTTGGCACTTGTGGAAGAATATTTGCACAAACTTCAGGAAGAGTAAAGATAGACTTAGCGATATTTACTATGCTATGTCTAAGGCATATCGAACGATGATTTTGATTTTTTTTAATCAAGTTGGGAAGATCGATCAGAGGATAAAGTCTTATATTGAGGATGCAGGATTTGAAAAGTGGACACGCCTGTATGCACAAAGGTAAACAAAGGTAGAATGATGACTTTAAATATAACGGAGTGTATAAATGGTAAGATGAAGCTAGCACGTGAGTTGCTGATAATCGAATTTCTAGAGCAGGCTAGAAAATTATTTGGAAAGTGGAACTGCAAGAATAGAGAAAAAGCATCTTATACAAACACGTCACTTGGTATTATATCCGAAGGAATTCTTCAGCTAAATACTTCAAAATCTTCAAGGCTTAAGGTTAGTTTACATGTTTATTTTTGTTTGACATATTATATCATGTTTGATTGATGTTAGAAGAGGCTATTTGTTTTATAATCTTGCTTTGAAATTTTTTACAGTAAATGCATCAGTTATTTTGTTTTAAGTGATACAAAAATATTATACGAAAAATCGATATGTATCTATGTGTTAACATATTATGATTACTATTGTAGGTAAGTTCTTCATCAACATATATGTATTCGGTTTACGATGATGGCAGGACGTACATAGTATGTCTTGATAGGAGGACTTGCAGTTGCGGGAGATTCCAATTGGACGAGATAACTTGTGAACACACAATAGCAATTCTAAAAAGCAAGCATGTAGTCGATATGAAGCCTTATTGCTCCAAGTTTTACTATCCTGAAACATTAAGGAAGATGTATCAAGAATCGATATTTTCAATGCCCGATAAGAAGGACTGAATTATGCCACAATAAGTTATGGAGGAAGTTGTATTACCATCAAAATACAAACGTCCACCTGGAAGGTCAAAGAAAAATCGGCACAAAAAATCAATGAAACAATCACATTCAGTAGGAATTGTTGTGGGAGATCTGGTTATGAAGGTCACAACAGGCGTACTTGCAACTTCTTTCCAAAGTATGAGTAACCATGTCGTTGGCTGATGAATAATGTTTAAATGTTTCTCATCTTGTTGCTGGATTTTTTCTTTGTTTGATTCGACAATTGATGTTACTGCTGCTTTTGTTAAATTTTGTAAGAATGACAATTACCGAAATAAATAGCTTTTTTATTCCTCTGTTAATTTATTATTTATTTATATATATATATATATATATATATATTTATGATATAATTTGGAGTTACACATCAGATAGAAATTACGATATATTAAACTGACAATGTTATTAAATTGTATATTAGTAATTCTGTCATATTAAATGATTGAAAAGTTGCACATTCTTATAGGATGTATATTCTATAAATTTATAGATACAAGTTTTAATAATTTGTATCAATTGTAAAATATAATTTATCTGCATTATTAAGATGTAGTAGTATAAGTTCTGCTTTAATTTGTTATGCAGGGTATAGTCAAACATGTATTCCGATTAACAAAAAACAGTTATAGATACATAAAAATTTAATAATTTGTAGGTCACTAACATTATATAGTAAAATATGTTTCCTTGTAATAGACGCATACAATATGATAGATTTATATAAAATAATAGATACAAGTTTAAATAATAAGTATCACTTGTAAACTCTAATATGTCAATTGTTTTAAGAGTTAGCTCTATTAAATTCTTCTATAAATTGTTATGCACGTTAGAGACAACATGTATTAGTAGGAACAAAAAATGTTATATTTACACAATAATGCAATATTGTGATGGTTAGTACCATCATATTATAATATATGTTTCTTTATTTTAGATACGTACAATTGTAAAATATTTTAAAATATGTATCTAATACAATCCCTATAAAAATTGTAAGAAAAACATATAACGAAACATAATATATATTTAAATGCTTTAGCATTGCGTTATAATGGACGATAAAATATTAGTATTTAATCATTAAATAAACATAATATATGTTTATCTAAACATCACTTTTATCATAAAAGTTTTTAACATCATCAACATTTTTAATATCCAACTAGATAACAAATAAACAACTACTAAATATGCAAAACACGATCTGTTTCTTTTGGTGTGAACTTGCTCCTTGGCCTTGGTGGATCGTCATTCTCCTTAAAGTACCCCATGCTCTACTTTTTCAAATCCGTACGTGCACAAAAGACTAGCATATCTCAGACGATGGTATTAAGCATCAACACCCGAGGATGGAATGCCTAATCCCTCGCTTAGATACTCGGCATAGACAGCTAAAAATACACCACAATCCCTGTATAACAATTACTAATTTAATTAAAAACACCAATATACACGTATACGCTAATGAAACCAACCAAAAAGAAATGTAATACTTACAAACTTCCAAAATCTTGTTGTGCTATCTCAGATATGTATTCCACTTGAAATGGATCACGTTCAGTCTTTCCCTTGTAGGATGCCAGTGCAGTCCAGTCAGTTGGTACCTTTTGCTCCAAAAAATCACTGTACTGAAGGTAAGTCAGAATCATTATAGCTAACTCCTCAATCTCACTTGTTTTTGTTCTTTTCCATGAAGAGGCTATTGAATCATAAACACGAATGCATCGATCTTTTAAAGTAATGACTGCTAATACCCAGTGAAAGGCACCATAACAGTTAATGGGTATAAACACCTCATTAACCAGATGCCAAGGCTGGCCTGCGCGTGGACTCATCCCCTTGATTATGTTAATTAATGACATCTCCATATCAACAACCTCATTACTCTTTGCAGATGCATCTTAAGTTGTAAGATCCTTACCAACATCAGCTTCATAGTAATTCACATATGTCTTATCGGTGTACACTTTGAAAAAGCAATCTGTTGTAGTGTATCTGTTGATTGAAAAATTCATTTTCTTGTACTTCTTCCGCAAGTAGTACATGATAACATCCACATCCTGTTCAAAATGCAATAAAATGGAATACATGTAAGATCAGGGAACTATAATGATTAAAACTAAAAGTGATACAAATTAAATTCTTTATGTATCTAAGGTAATTAAAGAGAAAATACAGGAAACTAAAATAGAAAAAAATGAACAAGATACATATTCAAATAGAATGATACATGTTTTATTGTTATGTATCTAATACAAAATAAATTCAGGCAGTCAATGTAACAATTATTCTAAATATTTTAAGCATATAGAATGATACATGTTTAACATTTATAATGATACATGTTTTGTTGTTATGTATCTAATACAAAATACATTCAGGTAGTTAATGTAACAATTATTCTAACATTTTAAGCATGTAGAATGATACATGTTTAACATATAGAATGATACATGTTTTGTTGTTATGTATCTAATACAAAATACATTCAGGCAGTCAATATAACATTTAAGCATGATCTTTACCATAAAAAATTATTCTAACTTTGGCAGTCAATGTAACAACCTCATGTGATAGTCTGTAACACATCATCATAGATATCACACAATCTGAAATGCATATCATACAGTCTGAAATATATATACTAATGGAAATGTACTTTCATGATATCACAAAATTAGAATTTAGATATCCATTATGAAAATACCTCAACATTTTAGCACTTGTTTTGTTGGTACATCAGGTAGAACCAGTTCGTAGATTTTCGAAAAGAAACTACAAAATCTAGTTAGAGAAATCAAATATTTGAACATTTAACCTTGTAGTGATTGTCCTTATCTTTCCTGTAACATAACATTACAATATATTTTTAAAAAAAGTAATCAACTATATATTAAGAATGAATTTATAATAAAAAAATTGTGTACTTACTTTTTCATGTGTTGCATGTAAAGGCCTTCTTTAATCCATTCT
Source organism: Capsicum baccatum var. pendulum (assembly GCA_030864225.1). Lineage (NCBI taxonomy): Eukaryota > Viridiplantae > Streptophyta > Magnoliopsida > Solanales > Solanaceae > Capsicum > Capsicum baccatum. Next base: position 36,369,515 of record CM061556.1, read on the forward strand.
TCAAAAACTTTTATCTCTACATTTGGTGAATCTTTTTTTCGCTCTGTAGAAGTCATTTTTTTCTTTCCTTTTGAACTTGATTCAAAATGGGTCAAAAAAGGTGAACAGTAAATCATTAACGGCTTCCTATTCCATTTCGCAGGTATCTTTTTAACTTCCGACACAATCTTTTTTGGTGTAGGGAAGGCAGATAAAATTTCAGGCTCACTAATCAAATGCTCATCAGGAGTTTTTGGTGGAGGCTTGTAAATTATTAATGTCATATTAGGCTCTGGAACTGAAAAAATCTTATCTATTGGTTCCATTTCTTCAACAACAATTTCACTTTGTTTCTCAATTTTATCATCCTGAATATAATTTGAAACAATAACAATATATTTAATTTTAAATCATGAGAAATATATTTAAGAAATCTCATTATTTTTTTTACTGTACTAGATTCTTACTACTAAATTGCTTAAACTGTATGAGATACATAAATGTTAAATTAGATACAAAAAGAAAAAAATGTATCTCTCATTGAATAAATTATGACATGCATAAACCTATTACATGTATGTCTTAGTTAACATTTTATCGTTTCAAACATGAAACAAAGTGCATATTAATTAGAAAACACATAATGAATGCTAATTACCTTGTCTTGTTATTCACACCTTTTGAAAGGTGATGGTGCTTGATTGACTTTATCCTCCTCCATTTCTACTGATTTGTCCATTTCTTTCATTGGACTGTCTACACTAGTTGGTACCGCATCATGAACAACGTCAGCTGAAGGCTCACCATCTTGCCCGTTCTGTTGTACAATGTTTTTCTATAAATTTTTTATCAGCAAAAAAGATTATTCAATACAACATTAGTTTTAAAATAAGAAATAAATAATTAATACTCATGCAAAGTCAGTAAACATTGAGATATATAAACAGTGTATGAGATATAAAATAGTAAATATGTATCCAAGGCCACCTTCATTTCCTCTATTTTTTCCATGACAAAATGTGGACTAATGGGATTACTATGACCTTCAAAAATAACAACATCTTCTGAAGATTGATCCCCTTTGAGGCTTTGTTTTGCAACGTGTTCCTGCAACGTATGAATGAGCAGCAAAAATTAATTCAATATAGTCTTTATTAATTGTGTGTTGTTTTAAATTATGTTACCTTCTCCATATTTTTATTTTTCAACTGCAATGACATCAAGAGTTCAGAGAATCTGTCATTCATCGCATGCTCCAAATCATTGAATTTCATATCAATCTAATAAATATGCATAGTTGGTTAGTTAAACTGTGTACTAACCAAAAATTTATATGACTTCAAAATGTAGATCCTTACGTATGTCTTCACATATGTCTTTATGTTTGACTCTAACGAATCTAAGTCTTCTTTAACCAAAACCTTCTTCCTGTTTGTGCATGTATAATCATCAACCTCTTTACTCATTTGTTCTGCATCTGTTGGATTCACTAGTCATTGTTAAGTATGAAAAAAGAACACGATATAGAAACATTTTTATTATGAAAAGACTATAACAGATATTGATAAGGAAATACCTGTCGTCTGTTTTTCTTTTGAGGCCCGACTCTAACTTTGTTCTTTACTTTTTGATCTTTGTCCTACAGGAACATCTTTTCCATTTTTGACAGAGGAGCAGATACTGTACCAGATACGTGTATCGATTCCTTCATAAAAAAATGTGGAGGCGTCCTACTAAAGTCAGCAAAACTGTCATGATCTGTGGAAACGTGGGGTAAATTGACTTGGTAACTCCTATTGTTAGGATTTTCAGTTGATGATGGCATCAAAGATGTACCTGGGTGATCAGATGCAAAACTAATTGGTGGCAAATCAAGTTTTTCCAACTCCTCGACCGTAGAAACAATGTTGGAATATGAACAGTATGTACCAAAATATTATAAATTAAAAATGAATACGATAAAAACTAAAAATAATAGAACATAATGTATGAAAAAAATTCAATTAGTATTGTACCTTGCTAACATTCCGGTCATAAACTAATTATACAGAGGCCGGACTGCAACAACCCTCCAATTCAATATACGAGATATGTTATTACCCTCCTTCACAACAACTTTGGTATCAACATTTGAACATAGTTCAAACATCCACACATTAAGAACCTGAGGGATTCCACCCAACCTATAAAGTTGCTTATCCATAAAGTACTCTTGCCTAAGTGAGGCCATCAACCTGGAGAAAGAAACTTTACCCCAAGGAAAGAATTCATATTTTCCATCTTCAACCATTTTGAAATCAGAAAATAAAATAGGAGAAGCATTCAACTGTGAGTAAATGAATGTGTGGATGAAGTACAGGATTTCCATATGGAGGGCATCCTCTTTGTTTTCAAAATTTTTCCTTCAGAAAATGTTCCACCAATGCCTCCTTATCAACCCCATTCGTTGATTGGTGAAAATACCTTCTCATAAGCCGACTCGGAGAAAAATATTCATATTTGAAATCATTAACATTACCAAAATAGTTTAAGCCAGTTATCAAAGAAAATTTATAGATGAAAAATCTAAGAATCTGGCCTTTGGAAAACATATGTATCTCTTCTTGATTTGGTTGCTCGATCTCAAGCATAAGAAGACATTTTGTTATTTTTCCAATATAATTGGAAAGAGGTATGTTGAGATAACATCCGAAAATAGTCTTCCCAAATAAGTGTAAAATTTTTTGGCTGACAACTTCTTTGATTCCATCCTTAAATCTCAAATTGTATGAACTTATAAATCTAAGAGGATGAGTTGGAATTTCCTTTATAACGTAACTGTAATACCCCGTATTTCTCAAGCTTAATTTAGTTCTAAGTACATGAGTATTCCTACCTAAGATTTATAAAATGCTCAGTATTTTTCAGTTTAAAGTTTACCAATACGTAGAAAATTTAGTCAGCTTTTCAATGATATAAAGTTTACCCAAATCCGATACTCGGGTGAAGAGTTAGAGCCATTTTGTAATACAGTGTACCAAATTGGCACCCAGCGCATCGCAGAGACCAGGCAAATGGTAATGACCATTTTCCAGTAAGCCAATGCGATACCATCGCGTTGCGCCACCAGTCAAATTACCAATGGTCATTTTCCAGTAAGCCAACGCAATCACGGCTTACAAAGGGGTACCACGATTCCACTGTCACTTCGATGACTCAGTTCACAATTGTCAGTTTCCAATGACATGACGCGATAGCGCCGCGTCGCGCCAAGGCCCAAAATTGGATTTTTCAGTGATGAATTTTATAGACTTCCCAAGGATAATTTGGTATTTTTTTCACGATCCTAATCAGTCCTAAACACAAAATTTGACCCTAAAGGAGCACTAATTGTTCATTATTTCACTATTTACTCGAGCGATAAATTATTCTCTCTCAAGAGGCAAAAACCCTAGTTCAAGAATTAAAGAGCAAGCTCAAGAATTTCTCCAAGAACCTTCAAGAATTAACATTTCAAGGTATGTTAGGTATTCATCTTGGGTTCCTTTCACCCATAGAGTCCAAAAATCAACTTTAAAACCACGAGATTGTTGATTTATGAATTACGTGCTTGAAATTGGATTGTATTCATGTTCATGACATTAATTGATTTTCAATCCATGATTAATTGTGGTTTTCTATGAAATTGAAATAACATGTATATTGAATTTTTTTATTTCCATGTTAAAATCCTTGAATTAGCATGTTTGGGTGTTGTAGTTACAATGTTTACATGTTATCCTTGATTTCATGCATTAAATTATGCTCCCTATGTGTTTGATGGAATGTCCATGTGAATTTAATGGTAAAATCATGACATGCCAGAATATGTACAAGTTTATGCCCTACATGTGTTTGATAAAATTTCTCTATGAATGAATTATGACAAATGTACATTGTTATGTTTCTCAAGATCATGCTATGCTCTACTTTTCATGCTATCGAGTCCTAGGGGTATTTAATACCTGAAAATCTAGCTATTTACCTAGAGCTACAGTAGTTATAGAATATATCAGTCATGTCACGATCAGTAGAACTCAGTCAGTTACAAAACTTAGTAGTACTCAGTCAGCGACAAAACTCAGTAAAAACTTAGTATTAGTCTAGTCTAGTTCAGCATAATCAGTTCAGGGTCTATTCAGTTGGGAGTAGGATTCAGCACCGAGTGAACCCAAGGATGGGGGCTCACCTTCCAGTAGAGGGTGTGATCCTTAGAAGTAGTCCTTGCATTCCAGAACTACGTAGCCAACGTAGGTTGAGACATCAACCTGCTAGTTGAGGGTTCTACCATTCTCATTAGAGTACCAGTTATATGAGGGTAACTCTTCAGCTTGTCTTTACTCATGGCACGGTATTGATACCCTTCCAGCTAGGGTTATAGGATGGACCCCAAATTTTTTCAGAAAAGAGGTATGTCGGTTAGATGATTACTTCCTACAGTCTCAGTTTCAGTCTCAGTATAGAACTCAGTTCAGTTCTACAGAATAAGGACTATTATATATAGTTAATCAGTTTCAGTAACTCAGTTATCAGTAATCTCAGATATCAGTTACTCAGTTATCAGAACTCAGAACTCAGCTTCAATAAAAGCTTAGTTACAGCATACACGTATATGTACAGTATTGCATACTCAGTGTTTACAACAGTTTTAGTTATCCATGTACTCTCATATTCAGTTACTCTATATCATTCAGTCAGTTATTGTTCATGCATATGAACCCTTGCATTCAGCCTTACCTCATCTAGCATACAAGTACATTCCACATACTGACGCATACTCTTTCTTTATGCTATAATGTCTCATATCATAGGTTTAGATGCTCAGGTTCCTGACCACCCATAGACAGATTCAGTTATCAGCAGCAGTTCCAGTAGTGAGTCCTCATCTATCGAGGGCATGCTTTTATTTCAGTATTTCAGTTTATCAGTAGTTCAGTAGTCAGAGTTAGTTGGGGGCTTGTCCCATCAACTTCACATTCAAACAGTTCAGTTAGAGGCTTTTCAGACTAGACTTTCAGACAATATTCAGTTTTACAGATTATTGTTACAGTTGATATTCATTATCAGTATTTCAGATTTTGAACCGTATGACATTTCAACCTATTTTTTTGTATTTATTACATTATTATTAATCAGTGCTCACAACAGATATCATTCATGGGTTAGCTTGTGGTCCTTCGGGGTCGTAAGCACCGTGTAGCGTCTGGCGTACAAACTCAGGGCGTTACAGTAACTCAATTCCTAAAAATTAAAAAAAACAATAATGATAAAATTAGTTGAGATGCAATAAATCTACATTAAGACAGTACAATATATACAAAAACTCTAAGAACATCATACTTTAGATATAAGTTAATACAAGATGTATGTATGTAGTTATAAACTTGTATCTTTTGTAATACACCTTTCAATAATAATTAAACAACACTAGATATATTTCAAGGCATTAACAGTAAGTCATAGATACAAGTTAACACAACATGTATCTATGAAGATATAACTTGTATCTCTTATAATCAGACTAATAGATTCTTTAAACAACAATAGATACATATCAAAGCATTAACAATAACTCACAGATACAAGTCAACATAACATGTATCTATGTAGTTATAAACTTGTATCTTTTGTTATATTAATTTTATTATTAAAAAAATACAAGATATATATAAAATTGGCAACAAAGAACAAGATAAACAATGAATTTCTAAATGTATCATCCAAGTCAAAATTTGTATCTCGGCCTAATATTCAATAGATCTGAACATGCAATTACCTTAGAATGCTCATCTCTACAAATTGTCTCCAGCAATTCTTCTTCTCTTGGCGGGAGCTTTACTTGCAAGACTGTTGGATCCTCTTTTCTTAGAACCACTTTCTTTTTTCTTGTTCTTCATAGCATGCTTATGCCATAATTTCTTCATAGTTTGGGGATCGTTTCTATGTTTTGATCTATTTTCATCAAAATCAATAAATTCAGAGTCAAAATTTCCAGGAACGAAGTTTACAAGTTGTTGAGATTCTTTGATACTTACTAATTGAGAAAACCCAAGACTAAAAGAAGGTCCAGAATCTATATTCATAATGGTAATTCAAACAATGAATCCTAAAAAAAGTATAATCAAAGAAATTTCTCAACCAAAACACTCAAAATTTTAAATAACTTTACTTGCACAAAATATTTTTTTTGAAAAAAAAAACATAAAAAAGAAACAGAAGAAATCGAAGATGATTTTATGGGGGAAAATTACCTTAATTGAAAGATTTGAATTAGATGGAGAAATTGAATTAGAAACCGCCCCTGATTCAACGGCGTACAGAGAGGATAAATGGATTATTTTTTGGCAAAGAATCCGCTTCCTATTAGGAGGTTAAAACTTGTATCTCAACTTTATCAAAAAGTGGTAAATGTTGGGATTTAAGTAATATTTTAGAAGTGGGGGAATTTTTAATAGTTTAGAAACTTAAGTTGTTTATTTAGGTAATTTTTCCTTTTTGTTTCAATAAGTGGGCGTGGCCCAACTTTAAATTAAAAAAAAATCAAGTTCCAACCTTTTTTGATCCAAAATATAAAGAAGTTTGGGTAAAAAATGTATTTATGAAATTTTTTACAAGGCTTTTGTTTCAATATTTTCGTTTTCTTTATTTTCCTTCGTCTCTTTTTTTTGGTAATTAAGTAATTTTATTAATCACCAAAATGAGTAGACATTAAAATCTAGTAGTTGGCTATACTCGTCCAACTATATCCGAACCGAATATCAGAACTAGACTACCAAGAGCACCTAAAGCAATATTCAATACACTAGCGTTTGGATGATGTGCTGCATTTTTAGGGGGGCTCGTACACAAATAACATAGATAATCTCCTTTGCTACTCTCCCCCATGTGTGACTTTTTTTTTCAAATCTTTGCAGATTTCTCTCAATCCTTATACCATATAATACCTCTGTACAAGCTGATTTTAGCTGGATAGCTTGCTGCGACTTCTCTTTTGTTTTATGAAGCATCCATTATTGATGTTGGGACCATGAATTTGGTGTGTACTATTGTTTTTGTAGCCAGCCAAGTACTCTATTCCATACCTTCTTTTCAAATTCACATTGAACAAACAAATGCTCCCTTGTTTCTTCTTGATTATGACACATACCACATTGAGTATCCACTTTGATCTTCCATTTGTGCACCCTGACTGCAGTAGGTAACCTGTCCTGTATATTTAGCCAAAGACTAAAGATTTCCTTAGGACACACAACATTCTGAAATAAGAGATTTTTCCATGGAACTGTAGGTCTGAGATCAAGCTGATGCAAATAAATTTTCCTGATCATACCATTAATTACTTATCGTAAGGTTATTGCAGGCAATACTGTTCTAGCTTCAAATATCTTTCAGACCATCCAACTAGCTTGATTAGTCACTGTGGAATTCTCTACAGGCTGATTTTTAATATAGTATGTATGAATCCATTTGATCCATATTTTGTCCTTCTTATGCGCAATGTCCCACCAGAGTTTTGCCACTGCAGCTCGATTCCATAAGTACATATTTGTTATATTGAGGCTATATTTACTCATAGGAGTAAACACTTTGTCCCATGCAACAAGGGCCTTCTTGGTAATGGATCAACTTCCAGACCATAGGTAGTTTCGGTAGTGTGCTTCAATCAGTTGTATAACTTTTGTTGGGATGATAAACGATTGCACCCAAAAAGCCTGCATTCCAAACAACACTGACTGTATTAGTTGGACTCTTCCCGCATATGAGAGTTTTTTTGCTATCCAAGAGGAGATTTTGGTGGTTATGTTTTTAATCAAGGGCTGCCACTGTATTAATGAGAGTTTTTGAGTGGTTAGAGGAACTCCAAGATACTAAAAAGGCATTTCTTCTACTGTGAACCCCAAGTGTTCTGTGATACTGACCCTTACTCTTTCGTTCCACCTCTCCAAAATAAACACAACTTTTACTTGCAAGCCTGATGTCTTAGAGAAAGTATTGAAGTAGGTGAACAACTTTGTAATGGACTCTAAATCTCTCCTGGCAAACAAAAGTAGGTCATCTACAAAACACAAATGGTTAATTCTAAGTTTTCCACATCTGGGGTGATATGTAAACCCATGGTCCTCCTTGAGTTGAGACAATAGCATTCTCAGATATTTTGTTCCAATAGCAAATAAGAACCGGGATATGGGGTCCCCTTGTCTTACCCCTTTTGCCGCTGAGAAAGGGCTGGTGGGCTCTTCATTGATCAGAATACTATAGCTCACACTCCTTGTCTTTATTTTTTTCTCTATTTTTCTGTGATGGTATATTTTGATAAGTTTAATAGTTAGAAGTATAAGAGGAAACGAGCTCCTACAATCAATTGTCATTAAACAAATATTTTTATACTTTGAAAGAAATTATTATAAAAGAAAAATAGTAAATGATTGTTTTGTCTATTGCAGAGAGTTTTAGTGAAGGGCAAAAATTTCAAATCACTATTCTAAGGGTGTTCACTCTTTTAATAGATTGCTAGTTTAGTGTACGTGTGTTGCACGTGTGAAAATCTATCAAAATTAATTCTCCTTATTTAAATCTAAATCTTTCCTTTTCTCTTCCACTTATTTGTCTCACTGGAGCATCTACCAGAACTTGGTTGAGGACTTTATCCCTAACTTCAACATTAGCCGCTCCTCATCTTCAACACCACAAACTAAAAAAGTGAACATGCATAACGACGCAAACCAATACAAACAAACAAACATATTATCAAATTAATAAAAATAACCAAAAATCTCCTGTCCATACAATTATTACTTTCTTTTTAACTTCTTGTTTTGGTTTGTGTCTTTGACCATCTTCGTAATAATGTTCAACGGAGAATACTTCATAACATTCAAAACTCATGATACGGTAAAAAATATCAAGAGAAGGAAGACTACTACATTCTGAATAGAAACTGACAATAGTAAATCTTTAAAAATAACAGTCATAATTGTCAACTCGATTGGTGCTTGACTTGGACAATTTTGAATTTCTTAATATCCACTTGAACTTGCAAAGTTTCTACTTTATTTCCATTATACGTTTTTTTGATATTTCGATTCTGCATATTGTCTATTGCAAGTTGCATGGGGACCTTGAGCTATTCTTAAAAAGGGCAGCCTAGTGAACTAAAGTTCACGCTATGCGCAGGGTCCGGAGAAGTGCCCCACCATAAGTATATGGTACACAACCTTAACTTGCGTTTCTGCCATAGGTTGTTTCCAAATAATTAACCAAAATCCCTTCACCTATTCAATAGATATCACACACATAAATTCAAACAAGTAAAATTGAATGAAAAGCAAAACCCCAACAATCCAAAACAACAAATAAGTATGATTATAGAATTCCACAAAAAAAAAGTGATCAAGAACATATGTAGAAAAAACAAAGAACATTAGATGCCTATTTTCCAATGTTGGAGTGCAAGTAGACATTCAAAGCAAAATCCTAAGCCTACAAACATATTAATATAGACAACAACAACAACATATATATACACAAACTTACTCCTAAACTACTATTACTAAGAAAATTCTTTTGATAAATCCTCATTTGATAAAATAATAATAATATAATCAGATAAAAGAATAACCCAACAAAACTTTATTACCGGAAAGTCACACTTGTGACTTGTCTGAGATGTCTGCAAATATAAAACCAAGAAAATCAATTAGATTTTAATGTGCTTAATATTAGGACACCCTACATAAATATGTTATGATTTGATTTATGAGTCATGATGGCACCTACTCTACCTCGTTAATAGTTAAGCCAAATCATAGCCCAAAATTAGAAACAATAGTTTAATTTGGTGAAAAAAGCCTAAAAGCCGAAAATTTACTAGCAAAAACTTACAACAAAAGTTCAAATAATAATAATAGTCTAAAAGATAAATAAGGGTAATAGTCACCCCATGACCTAGTAGTGTTGGTACATGAGCCACTAGCAAAAAGAAACATAAGTACGGTAATAGTCAAATATAAATCAGTCTTGAATGATGAAGACTAGATGTAGATAGTAGAAGGAAAAAGGACAACTTCGACTCAAATAGCTCACCCTATCTCCGAACCCAACTCAGAACAAACGTCAAGTCAATAGCGGCCACTAGTACTCGGATCAGCACCAAAAAAGTACAAAAGTGTAGTATGAGTATCAAAGTCATGGATATTCAATAAGCAACATCGGCCGACTGAGCTAAATCATAATGTAAGTATAATAATATGCAAGATAAATAAGTTAAGTCAAGGTAATAGGGACAAACATGAAATAATGCTCCAAGTGTTGTACATAACTAAGTAAATAAATCTGGAATAATAATGATGTAAAGATCACACAGTTATAACTACAAAACTAGCCCCCATAAGCCAGTAAATACAAAAAAGTAAATAACCCAATGCAGGCCTCATAAGCCTGAAGGGTGCAATAAAAAAAGTAAATAACTAAAATTTAGTAATTATCCATATCTTAAGTCATAACCAAGAATACATCTATACCGTAAACCTCAGATTGGAACCAACTCCATAACTGTCATAAACAACCTATCAATACCGGACTCGAATCAAAATTCATATAATCAAATGCCGGACTTGAATTGAAACTCATATCATAAATAATATCGAAATCAAATCGATCTCAAGATCATAAATCGTTGGACTTAATTCGGAACAAGAGTCAACTCCCAATTACTAAAATAGCATAAACCATGTAACCACCCTTTTTTAAGCTACCAAACATGCAATTTAAAGGATACGATTCACCTATAAAGCTATAAGGAGCTAATAATAATCTTGGCTCTGGCGCAGTTTTGATCTCTGAAATTCATTCTAAGATAAATTCTAGTTCAGACTAGATTAAGGTATCTAAATTCACTTCTAGCTATTAAATCAGTCATATTAAGTCTTGAGATAACAATTATACTAGTGTTACCTTCAAGACCTAATTCTCAACTCATATTTAACACATTATTATAAATATACTAAGATTAAGCTCAATTTACAAAAATGGTAAATCTAGCCTACCTACGTCAAAGAATGTTGGGTGAAATTCGCTAAATCGATGAATTTTTCTTTTGAAGATCTTTCATAAGATTCCATGATATCAAACTTATATTCTACTCATTAAAATGAGAACAACGGTATCCATATTGCATTTTTATGCTTCAAGTTCAAAATTACGTAAAAATTCTACTAGAGCCTGCTTACGGAATCACACTTTCAAAATTATCAATGCGTCCCTCTATAATCAAGGAAAATTTATCCTTAAGAATGGGTAAATTCCGAGCTCAAATGGTGTCAAAACTAATCCACCAATATTTAAGGAATTTTAAAAATTAATAGAGAAATTATCCATAAAAGTGATGAGAACTCACCAAGAATTCAACGAAGAAATGCGAAATCCAAGCTTAAGAACACCCGAAAATCACCCACTAATGATTCTCCCAAGTTTTCACACTTTTTAGGGTTCTATGCTCTTGAAAATGGGAAAACACGGGCTAAGTGGATATTTTATATCTACCAAGAGCTGCTAAAGCGCCCGGGTGACCGCTAAAGGGGTACCTCGCTTAAGTGGCAAGCCGCTAAAGTGGGACTTACAAGTCGGTCAAGGCCGCTAAAGCACACAAAAGGCCTCTTTAGCGGTCACACCAGCTTTTATTGTACCAGCTGGAGACTTAAAATTAGACCCTTAACTGATACAAATTAAGTTGTTCTTACCCTATTCTAAATTTTTTTGGAGATTATCCTTAAAAAGGACTATTATGCCTTATAATTTTGGTGATAAGCAAGCACTTGTAATTTAGAGGAACGGAGGAAACAAGAATTGTTATGAGCAGAAGCTGAGACCAAGACGGGTTGTTCGGGTTCAGGTTCTCCTGGGTATGGAGCTGTCATTGTTAGGGAGTGATTTATCTCCTATAAGACTTTCCAACATGAATTTAAATTTAGTCGGTCTCCAATACAACTATCAAACACCAAATGAGAAAAAGAAAAAAGCTGAAGCTGAGGAAAAGTGAACAAGACCAATCGTTTAGTATAGAAAATACAAATGTTTCGTTGTGACGTTATATTTATAATTCTTTTATGTTAGATTATGTGACATTTTAACATTAGTATCATGTAATATGTTATATTTATAATTCTTTTATGTTAGATTATGTGACATTTTAACATTAGTATCATGTAATATGAAGAGTCTCATATGTGATGCATTTTTCTTCCCTCTACGTTAGAGGTCATTTAGAGTAATTAATTGACAATTACTTTCTTTTGGTTAGTAAACGTTTGATAACTTTGGTAATCTCTAAACACATCATTCATTCATTACTATCTCATTTGTCTTGTAATTCTTGTAACCTTAAGTTATAATTTTTTCACAATTTTTCTACTTTATTAACCCATCTTCTTCCTATTTATTAGAGTTTGGAGTTAAAAGGGACACTTTTTTAATTTTAGGAGCCAAAACAGACAGTATTTTTTTTATGTTACAAAACGAACAGTTTGCTCAAAACTGGCCAAACTGTAACTAACACCGTTTGTGAATGTTTGGGGAAGAAAAAGATACTAATAGAGTTTGCCCAAAAATAGGCAAACCACATTTTCATAATTTTTTTTTGAATTCAAGAAATTTTTTATGTGATTGAATTTTTTTATAGTATTAAACATCGGCATCTCTAATTTTAAAATTATGAGTTTAAAAATTATAAGTAGCTAGCAGAATTTAATTTACACAAATTAATACTTATAACAAAAAATGAATAACAAATAGTTACTTAGATAAAGTAAAATGAACAACAATTACTATATAGGAACTAATTTTATTTAAATTTAAATTGAAAAATATACTACATGATAGATTTGAACTACTAAAATTATAAAAATATTCTGCATAAACAATAAACTTACTGAAAAATAACATGATAACTAATCAGCGGTAAAACAATTTCAAATCAAACAACAAATCAACATAGCACATAAAAACTTTCAATAATTTCTTTTTTCTCTTTTTCATTCCATTTCTTTTTCAAAACATGATTCTCTTGCTCGGTTTCATTAAGCATATCCTTAAAATAATTTTTTTTCTTCTAATTCTTTAGTACTGTCCTAAGAAAATCTCTATCTTCTATAATTTCATTGAGATTAAATAGTGTGTCAAACTTCATAGTGTTCTGTGAAGTCGCAGTATCACCATCAAATGTGAGTCTCTTCAATTGTGATAAAATGATGTTCATTTCATTTGTTGACATACTTTCTACCCACCAAAATTAATCACATCCATCATTTTTCTAAGAAAAAAAAAAGTTAACATACACATATTTTTAATTGAACAACTTAAAATTTTTACCTTGAAATGCGCACAGCTCCAAACTTACGATTGAAATTTCTTAGAGTCCTTAATGTTTTCATTTTACCATATTGATTGCATTTACATACATCTGGTTCAATTGAGACATAATTATCAATTCTCAAAGCTCAAAAGAGATGATATTAGTAAATAATTTTGTGATGAACGAGATAAAATGGAGTGAATAACAACACATATTTTACAAGTAAAAAAGTTATACCATCTTTTCAGGATATTAACAATGTGATATTTATCAGTCGAATCTCTAAGTGGAAGAATTATAATATTTTCCCAAATAAAAGTAGTTCGCCCACAAATGGGCAAACTATTAAAAAAAGATTTATGAAAATGTAGTTAGCCCATTTTTGGACAAACCCTATTAATATTTTTCTTCTTCTCCAAACGTTTACATATGGTGTTAGTTGTAGTTTGCTCATTTTTGAGCAAACTGTCTGTTTTGTAACATAAAAAAAAGTACTATCCATTTTGACTCCCAAAATTGAAAAAGTGTTCCTTTTAGATCCGAACTCTATTTATTATAAGGAAGAATTCTTCACCAATAAAGTGGTGATCTTACATTATAAGAAGTAAATGAATAAATATAGAGTGCATGAAAAAGTGATAGGTTGAAAAGAGTTTTATTTAGTTGAAGGAAGATGTTCTTTTGACAGAGATATAGACTCAATTCTTATTTAAAGTTTGTCTGAGTTATACAGTGTTGTTGGGATGTTGTATCCTAGAGAAAATAAGTCGAGGACATTATAGCGGATCAATTAAAGATTTGTTGCAATGGACTTAAATTTTATTAAAAAGAATGAGATATATTCACGTCGAAGATAATTTTATTTTCTTCATTTCATTTTTCAATTTGTAATTATGATTTACACGAACATTTTACTATTTATTTCTACGTGTATGTTTTATATTTATTAGTTTTAGTATTACTTTTGTTTGAGAGGAATAGAAAAAATTTGACAATGTCAATGTCATCTTTGCATCCCATATTATTACCTACCTTTTATCTTTTTCGTTATTTTTCTTAATTAAGTTGACATATATTAAGTCAAATGATTGATCATATTTTGTCTAGAATTTTGAGAAGCACTCTTTTGATACTTCACATAGGATGCATGTTAAAGATTGATTAGGAAGAATTATATATAAAATAATTATGTAAAAATCCATTTTGATTTATTTTTTCAATTGCGCTAACAAATGCACTAATTTAGATTATAATACTCATAAATATGAGGATCCATTTAAGGTGCTTTCTAAATAGGCATTTCACCATTACCACTTTTATTATTAACCGCAATTATCATCCACCATTATCAATTATCAATAAGCAATTATCATTATCTCAATGGCCAGAGTTAATTATTGCCAATTTACCGCTTACATGAATACATTGAATTAGAATATACCAATATAAAGGATTTATGTGACAAAATTCAAACAAATTTCTAATTGAAAAACAATTGCATGACTCAACTGTCACATGGAATAATGCATACTCTAATGATCGTTTAGTAAGGTGCATTGGGTAGACTAATTTTGTTATACATCACATTTAGTATTGTTTTTATACATAATAAATTATTACATTAATAATATGTATACTATTTTTACATTTATAAATCCTATTTAGTACTTTTTCCGCCATTTTTACTTATCTAGTATATCAAGTAACTATCCCTCCGTCATTATTGAAATATCTGTGGTAAGACTACGAAAAATTTAAAATTTTACATCTATTTGAATTTGAGCGAGAATAACCATTTACTTCATTTTACGATTATTTCAAATAAAAAATTAAAAAGCAAGTCAATTTGATAGTGGTCTCCGCTTGACCGCTACAACGAGACCGTTGTAGCGGTGGTCTGGCCATTGCAGCAGTGACTACGAAACCGTAGTATCGGTGGTCGGGCCATTGCAGCAGTGACGAGTCAGTAGGCACGCAAATTAACCTATTTTTGCTCAGCACTTGTCCTAAAAAGAAGTATTCTCTCCTAAAAACGTTCATTTAAATTAAATATTAATTCTAGGGATTTGTGATTAACTATATTTCAAAATATTCACCTCCACTACCCAATAAATTTTCGTAGCTTGATAGGACGTTAATTAAAATTCAACGAAGCATGGGTAAATGAATTTTAGAATGTTAAATGCTAAATATGAATATCAATTAAGGGTGTAAAACGGGCCTGTTTTGATAAGGGTGTAAAACGGGTTGATTAAAATCGACCTGGTTTGACCAGGCCCGGTAAGCCCAAGGGCTTTAGGGGTCCGGGTCCCGGTCCGATGGAGTTTTTGATTTGGACCTGGTTAACCCGGTTTGGGCCTGCCGGTTAAACGACCCGGCCCGGCCCGGTTAAGTTTTTTTTTTTTTTTTTTTTTCTTTTTGAAAATTCAGAATTTCACAAACTGAAATTAAAAACTTAGTTTTAATACATTATTAATTTACTATCAAGTATTATTATTTTATTATATTAAGTAACATATGTTTTATACTTTTATTTAAAGTAGTGTATATATTGAATGGTATATATATATATATATGTGTGTGTGTGTATCTTCTAAATCTAAAGTAGTATATATTTAAGGTATACATGTGTATATGTTTTATAAACTAATATATAACTATATATATATATATATATATATATATATATATATATATATATATATATATATATAGTTATATACTAATTTATAAACCATATACATAACGTATACATTAAATATACTCATCTATAGAAGATATATACACACACACACACACATATATATATATATATATATATATATACACACACATTGTAGTATATATATATATGTATATTGTAGTATATATTTTATTTAAAGTAGTACATACATATTGAATGGTGCATATATATGTGTATATATCTTCTATAGATGTATATATTTCACGTATCAAGTGTATATGTTTTATAAATTAGTATATAACTATATATATATATACATAGAATATATATATATATTGTAGTATATATTTTATTTAAAGTAGTATCTATATATTGATTTAAAATGAATTTCTAGTTTAAATTAAAAACTTACTTTTAATATATTATTAATTAACTATCACACACACACACACACACACATATATATATATTGTTGTATATACTTTATTTAAAGTAGTACATATATATTGAATGGTGCGTATATATGTGTTTATATCTTCTATAGACTTATATCTTTAACGTATACAAGTGTATATGTTTTATAAATTAGTATATAAGTATATATATATATAGTAGTATATATATATATATATATATATTGTAGTATATACTTTATTTAAAATAGTACATATTATTGAATGATGCGTATATATGTGTATATATATCTTATACAAACGTATATCTTTAACGTATACAAGTGTATATGTTCTATAAATTAGTATGTAACTATATATATATATATATATATATATATATATATATATATATATATATATACATATTGTTGTGTATATATATATGTATATTGTAGTATATATTTTATTTAAAGCAGTACATATATATTGAATGGTGCGTATATGTGTGCATATATCTTCTAAAGTAGTATATATTTAACGTATACAAGTGTATATGTTTTATAAATTAGTATATATATATATATATATATATATATATATATATATATATATTGTAGTATATACTTTATTTAAAGTAGTACATATATATTGAATGGTGCGTATATATGTGTATATATCTTCTATAAACGTATATTTTTAATGTATACAAGTGTACATGTTATATAAATTAGTATGTAACTCTCTCTATATACATATTGTTGTATATATATATATATATATGTATATTGTTGTATATATTTTATTTAAAGTAGATATATATATTGAATGGTGCATATCTATGTGTATATATATTCTAAAGTAGTATATATTTAACGTATACATGTGTATATGTTTTATAAATTAGTATATAAATATGTATACACACACACACACACACACACATATATATATATATATATATATATATATATATATATATATTGTAGTATATGTTTTATTTAAAGTAGACAAGTAGTACATAAATATTGAATGGTGCATATATATGTGTATATGTCTTCTATAAGCGTATATATTTAACGTATAAATGTGTATATATTTTATAAACTAGTATATAAATATATATATATATATATATATATATATATATATATATATATTGTAGTGTATATATATATATTATACTATTATAGTATATGTTTTATTTAAAGTAGTACGTATAGTCATATATAATTATATATTGAATGGTACGTATATATGTGTAATTGTGTATATATTTTTTTAAAAATATATATTATATATTGGAATGTATATAGTGTATATTGGAGTGTATATAGTGTATATAATTGTAGTGTATATAGTGTATATTGAATTTTTTATTTTATTTTTAAACGGGTTTGACCGAATTTTGGTGGGTTTGACCGTGTTGGGTTAGGATGAGTTTTAATTTTTTTACTGTTCGACCCGGCTCGGCCCAGCCCGTCTAGTGCCAAAAAACCGGCCCTCAACCCGATTAAAATAGAAGGGCCAGTTCCGGGTTAGCCCAGCCCGGCCCGATTGACACTCCTAATATCAATTATACAAATGAACATAATGAGAATAGATTTGCATAAGAATACTAACAAGATAAATTTAAGTTAAATATAAACAGAATTCTTGAGTATTCAATACTATACTTCAATTTCGCCCTTCTGGAAGGAACATCGAAATTCCATTCCGTATACTAAAGCATCGAAATTCCATTTCCGTCTACCAAAAGCGACCACAAATGTTCTCCCCCCCTCCCCGGAAAAAAATTGAGCATACGACGTACAAAAAATTCACACCCTTCTTTATCTCTAAAGATAGGTGTCTAAGAAAGATAAGAGGCAGTTTACTGTACCAAGCTACCTCTACGTGAACAGCCGAGTGCAATAAGCTCCCTCTATGTGCGGGGTTCAGAAAAAAGAGTTGAACCACAAGGGTCATTGTACCCAACACCCACACTTGTTAGTCTTTCGATCATTTTGTACATGGTGCATATTTATTAACATTGGTGCAGCAAGCATATTTCAAATCTTTATTGGCACCGAGTAATGAAAATAGCTTGTATTAATGTAGCAAGAAAGAGCAGCCTAAATGTGTACTACATCCTGATATATCCCTCATGAGCCATACAAACAGTTCTGCATGTAGAATAATGCGTTCAGGTGTGAAAAATAGTGACATCCAACAAAACGAAAGAAACATGAGCTTATAAAACTTCATCCCTCTTCTTCAGCTATACAACATCATCATCAACAATCATTAAATTTGATCCGACTTCACCGCCACCACCACCATTGGCACCACCATTACCATCACCTCCACCGCGACCCTCAAGATGAGTTATTCTCCTAAACATATCAAATATGAGGTTATAAGTCATGGTTAAATAAATACACTAACTACGGAAGTATGTACACATACCCGTTGAACTGTCCCAATATCCGGAGAAATAGCAGATTTAATTTGTTTTGTCTAGCAGCAAAAAGGTTATAACTGTCATTTTCGGTTGACCAGAGATGATTCGAGGGTAAGGCTAGTAAAGCGTTTGCGTTAGCCCCAAAATTTTGAGGTCCCACAAATTTAGTATAAATTTTATGATTTTAATTGCACTTAAAATAATATTAAAGATTGTAAAATAAAAAAGATAAAAAAAATTGAATTAACAAAAAAAGAAAGAAGAACTACCTACATTTTTACTAAAAATATTTTAGAATTTTTTTTATCAAATCTTCATACTAATAAATAAAGTTTTCACAATAATATTCAAGGTAATACATTGCAAAAAAATGACTAACATCTTATTAATTAAGATTAATCTTTACTTTTATAAATAATAGTATTACTATAAGAAGTTAAATGTTTAATGTCTTATAACAATAGAACACTAAAAAAAAGGCAATAATATTATATATATATATATATATATATATATATATTGAGACGGCCTTGCAATTGCCAACCCAAATGCGTCATACACCTAGAAAAAAATAATTTATTGTTAACTTAGCACACTATAAATAAAATTCATTTCATATCAAACAAGACCAGCATACCGTCTTTGTTGGTCATCCGATACAATGAGATCATATTACCTCCTCCTTGGAGATGTATAAAAGCCTCAAATGCTTGGAGATGCTCATTGAAATTTCTAAATAAAAGTAACAAGCAGAGAATAAATGAATGTGGTAAATAGACAGATATTCATAAAAATTGGCATTGAAAGTTAGACTACAGATGACACTGGACAGACATATTCAGATTCTAAGGAAGACCAAAAGGAAAAAATAAAAAAGATGTTGGTCAACTGGTTTCACAAATTTGGTGTTGGGTTTTAAGAGGTGTGAATGAAAAATAAACAAGTATTTTTTCCGAAAATACATCAAGATAAAGGATGCAATTTGAATAGAAATCTTTGCGGTTTGGATGGTTATGACCTTTTCAATGGATTGTGACTTTTCCTAAGAGTTGCACCTTTACGAAGGGGTGCACCTTTCTGAATCATTGCTTCTCTTCGTGAAGCAACACCTTAATGTCTATAAATACTTAAATTTTTTCTCAGGTATAGACTTAAAATTTTGAAGACAAAATACTCCTCTTTCTTGAAAAAAAAAACTCTAGCATGATTTGCTACCATTGAGTGTATTCGTAATTTGATAGAATTTGAGGTGCCGCTATTCTGTCGAAGAAATTCATTTTATCCTAGGAGGAAAGATTCCATAACCTCGGGTACTTGAGGGGAATAAATTCCTTAAGGACAAACCATGAATTCAGTGGACTTGAATCTTTGTGATTCATCTCTTTTTCTTCAAGTTGATTTTACTATTTTTTCAGAAAATAGTTTAAACTTTATATTGATAGTTCTTCAACTGTTTGAACTTGTATTTGAAGTTCTTGAAACTTCATTTTGATAGTTCATAAGTTGGTTAAGCTTGTATTGAAGTTCTTAACATTTGATTTTTCTACTTTCATGAAAATAGTTTGAACTTCATTTTTGGTTGTTCATAAGTTGGGTTGAATTTATTGTTAAAAGTTCAAAGTTGTAACTATAGAATTTAAACTTCATTTGATTATTCATATGTTAATTTGGACATGTGTTTGAGATTATTGTTGAAAAAATTAGATTTTACAAAACCTGAGAAAGAAAACAACAATCTTAAAAAAAATTAAAAATATTTATTTTTTGTGTTCACCCTATCGGACACAGCCTTTCTACTTCTTTAGAGGTAGAGGTATGGACTGCGTACATCTTACCCCCCCCCAGACCCCACCAGGTGGGAATACACTGGGTTTGTTGTTGTTGTTGTTGTTTGTTTGGTGAAAGAAAGAATTTTTGCACTATTTATAAATCAAGTACTTGGTTAATCTGTATTGGGCCTAATTTTGTGGAGACCAAATCTTTTGATTTCTACTCCTCGGTTAGAAGAATATAAAAACATCACAGAGAAATCAGTGTGGAAATTTGGTTTGAAGAATATAAACACTTTACCGATTCGATAAACTCTCTGTATTGGTTTTTGAAGTTTCAAACCTATGGGTTATCACTCTGTTTGAATTTGATTCTGATTTGAAGTCATAAAAAACTTTGTCTGGTTTCAAAGTTCATTCGGTTGATAATTTAAAGATATAAAAACTTCATCATTGATTAGAAACAAGTTGGTTAAAGATTAAAGTCTTTATTGTTAGTGTTTTAAAATACTAAAGTGTATGTCAAAGATTGACAGAAAAATAATGAATGAAACTGAACAACAAATTGATTTGGTTGTGAATGGTGTTGTCCCAACTGTAACCAATGTTGCGTCATTAAGTCTTTCAGACATTGATCTAGCAATTAAAATGGTAGAGAAATTGAAAAAAATATTTTGGTGTGAACTTCAAAGAATGAAAACAAATGATGTCATTTTGGCTGACCAAACTTGAAATGCAAATGTTCATAAGTATAGATCCTCATATCCCAGAAAAAATAATGATTGAAAATCAATTGTCTGGTTTGAAAAATCTTATGAGTCATCCCAATATAGAAGAGGATAACAAGTTGAATGAAAAATCATCAATGATGGTTGTAAATCTTGTTAAGGATAATGCTCCAAATAATAAGAAGATGAACAAATCTTCTGGACAAGAGATAGATATGAACAAGAAAACATTCTAAGGCAAGCGCTACAATTGTAGTAATGTTGGTCACAAAGCTTCAAATAGTCATGTTCGGAATAAGAACAAGAAAAGAGATCATATATGCTTATTGGAAACAACTAGAAAGATTGAAATCTGTGTGCTATGATCACTTAAACAATCTAGTTGGAAATTCAAATAAATGGTGATTCATTCAGGATCCACTAGACATGTTTGTGCGGACAAAGAAAGATTTTGCTACTTATGATACCGCTGGTCCCAAGGAAGTGATCTTTATGGAAAATAATGCAACAACCAAAGTTGAGGGAAAGGAGAAGATATACCTAAAAATAGCTTCCGACAAGGTGTTGACTTTCAACAATGTTCTCTATGTTTCTACTATTAGAAAGAACATAGTGTCGATAACACTTCTGGTTAAAAATGAATTTAAGTGTATGTTTGTTTTGAGAAAGTTGGAAAAAGCAAGAATGAAACATATGTAGGAAAGAGCTACCTCAGTAAAGGCCTTTTTAAACTTAATGTAGTGGCTATTGAAATAAAGAAAGCTGAGACTTCTTCTTACTTGCTAGAGTCAAATGATTCGTGGCATAATCATTTAGGACATGTCAATTAAAAAATCTTACAAAAATTGATTAGTTTGGAAGTGTTGCCTAACTTTGAGTGCAATAAATCAAAGTATTAAATATCTATGAAATCTAAGTCAGCTAAGCATCCGTATAAGTCTGTTGAAAGGAATTCCAATCCCTTAGGCTCTATTTTTTTTTTAAGATTCAAACATCTGAATCTGAATGCACATCTGAATGATTAAGATGTTGTCTCTAGATCTGAAAACTGAATGATTAAAACTATTTGTTTTTTCAACATATGAATGTGTAAATTTTTTTTTTGTATACATAATAAAAAATTAATTATATATTAAAAAAGTATGTAATTTAATATAACAAAATTATTAATATCTGATTGAGAAAAAATATTTATGTTTGTTAGTGATAGTGGAGATGGCTTATAATGGTGGTTGCGGTGATGATGATTGATGTTAGTGATAAATAATGTTGGTGATGATAATTGTGATGGTTGGTATTGTAGTGACTGTTATGATGGTGGCGATTGATGGTGGTGGTGGTTGTTGTGATGTGATGTTGCTTGATGTTGGTGTTTAAGGTGTTGATTGTGTTGGCTGAAATATGAATGCATGATGATTGACGATGGGTTGGTGCTATTTGGAGATGTTATTTATTGTGATGGTGGAGATGATTGTTAGCAAAGATAAATAGTAGCGATGGTACTGGTTGAAGTGGTGGTAGAGGTGGCGTTACTAGTGACAATGGTGGTGGCGGTCAAAGAATGTGTAGAGGTTGTGATGTATTAGCAGTAGTTAGTGGTGGTGCTAGTTGTGATAGATGAGTTGATTGGTAGTAGGGATTGATCGATAGTGGTTGCTGATTGTGGTGTTGTTGATGACAGTGATGACGGTGAATTTAATTAAAATAAAAGAGGTAGTAGGTGTGGTAGCGGTTGACAATTGTGGTTGGTTGCAACATTTTTTGTCGATGGTGGTTGTGATGGTGGAGGTGGTTGGTGGTGGTTGACAATGGTGACAGTGGCAGAGGTGGTAAGTGGTGGTGACTGCTGAGTATGAATAGAGTGGTGAATATTATCCATCACCAGAATATCTCTTTCAGACCTATTAAGACTTGGTTCTAGATCTAAATAATTAAGACCTATTCAGACCTATTAAGAGTTAAAACTTTAATAAAAAATAACTGCACTTAATGGTTTGAAGTCTGAACCATTCAGATTTAGACCTCCATTAAGTGAAAACAAATGAGGCCTTAGACTTAATTCATACAAACATTTGTGTTATGAAATCAGCACCATCTCATGGTGAAAAATATTTTATAACATTTATTGACGATTGCACTAGATATTTTCATGTTTATTTGCTAAATGATAAGGATGAAGTAATAGATGCGTTTAGGCAATATAAATTTGAAACTAAAAATCAGTTAGATAATAAGATCAAAATGATAAAAAGTGATAGGGGTGGAGAATATGAATCTCTTTTTGTGGAGATATGTGTAAAAAATTAAATTGTCCATCAAACTACTGCTGCATATTTACCTCAATCAAATGGTATTGAGGAAAGGAAAAATCAAATATTAAAAGAAATTATGAATGTCGTACTCATAAGTTTGGATTTACTACAAAACTTGTAGGGGAAAGTTATCCTTAAAGCTAACTGAATACTCAACAGAGTTCTCCATAGTAAGACACATTCAATTCTATATGAAAAATGGAAAGGAAGAAAACTTAACTTGAAATATTTCAAAGTATGGGGGTGTCTAGCGAAAGTCCAAGTTCCTATACTTAAAATGGGTAACAATAGGACTTAAGACTGTGGACTGCGTGTTCATTGGATATGCTAAAAGCAGTAAAGCATGTCAATTTTTGGTTTATAAATCCAATCGTTCGGATATCTATCAAAATATGATAGTTGAATAAGATAATGCTGAGTTCTTTGAACACATTTATCCATATAAAACTAGACATGAGCAGTCTAGTACAGGGTCAAAACGACCTCTAGATGAACCAAATGAGAATATACTTAATGATAAGAATCCAAGAGGTAGTACACGTTAAAGAGCATCAACGCCCTTTGGATCAAATTTATAACATTTCTTCTTGAAAATGAACCTCAAATGTTTAAAAAAATAATGTCATATTCGGACGCATCCTTTTGGAAATAGGGGGTCAATAGTGAGAGTGATTCAATTTTGAGCAACCATACTTGAGAGTTGGTTGATCTTCCTCCAGAAAATAAATCTTAGGTTCTAAATGGATCTTCAAAAGGAAATTAAAAGTCGATGGTACTATTGACAAATACAAGTCATGACTTGTCGTGAAAGGCTTTAGACAAAAAAAGACCTTGATTGTTTTGATACATACTCGTTTGTAACAAAGATAACGTCTATTAAGATAGTAGTTGCCTTAACGGTGGTATATGGTTTTGAAATCTATCAAATAGATATGAAAACAACATTCCTAAATGGAGAACTGGAGGAAGAAATTTATGTGAAACAACCCGAGGGTTTTGTGGTTTCTAATAAAGAAAAGAAAGTGTGCAAACTTGTTTAGTCACTTTATGGACTAAAACAAGCACCCAAATAGTGGCATGCAAAGATTGACAAAACTATCTTGGCAAACAGCTTCAAGATAAACAAATGTGATAAATGTATTTACATTAAAGATACTCCAAATAACAAAGTCATTGTTTATTTGTATGTGGATGATATTTTGATCATTAGTAGAGACATTTCTGACATAAATTCTATGAAATGAATGTTTGAGAGCAAGTTAGATATGAAAGACCTTGGAGTTGCAGATGTGATCTTAGGGATAAGAATCCATAAAACTCCATAAGGGTTGGCATTGTCTTAGTATCATTACACTAAAAAGGTACTTGACAAGTTCAAGTCTTTGGATTTTGATAATGCAAGACTCCATTTAATGTGAGCTTTGCACATTAAAAGAATGAAGGTGAAAGTGACTCACAGTTGGACTACACAAGAGTGTTGGAAAGTTTGATGTATATCATGAATTGTACGTGACCAGATATAGCATGTGCTACAAGTAAATTGGGTCGGTACACAAGTAATCCCAATCAAACTCGTTGAATGGCAATGAAAAGAATTTTGGGGTATCTAAAACATAATCAAGACTATGCTTTGCATTATAATAAATATTCAGTGGTAATTGAAGGTTGTAGTGATGCAAATTGGATCATTGAATCGAATGAAGTAAAATTCATGAGTGAATATGTATTTACTTTAGGTGGAGGAGAAGTCTCTCAGAAATCATTCAAACAAACATGTAATTCCCACTCTACAATGAAATTTGAATTTATCGCGTTAGATAAAACCCGTAAAGAAGCTTAATGGTTTTGAAATTTCTTGAAAGATATTCCTTATTGGCCCAAACCTTTGGCAACAGTTATGTATACACTGTGATAGTCAAGCAGAGATAGGTAGAGTAGAGAGCATAATATATAATGATAAATCTCATCATATACGACAAATACATAGTACCGTTAAAGAACTACTCTTTAGCAGAATCATCACTGTTTACTATGTGAAGTCAAAGGATAATGAGTCGGATCTACTTACAAAAGGCCTATATAGAGAGGGATTTGAAACATCATTAAAGGAAATGGGATTAAGGCCTAAGACAAGTCATCAATTCGGTAACTTTACCTAGAAGACTAGAGATCCTAAAATCCAGGTTCAAAGAGATCAAACAAAGTTGTGACTGGCGGTTCAAGATTGTCAATATACTATACCCGTTCTCACGATGAAGACAATATTCAGAGAACAAGGATAAGGCTTATAGTTTGACGATTTTTAATGGTTTTTAAGTTTGACAGGTTTGACCAAATAGTTTGATCTATAGGATTAAACATTTAGAAAAGGTGAAGTGAAAACCACTTCAAGGAAAATGTTAGTAAAGGCCTATTCTCTACGCTCTCATGAAACAAGGACGTGTTCATGGATGGAACAAATAAAATTGTATGAACCATAAATGATAAAAGGCTGGTTGTATGACTTGTATTGTTTAGGTGTATATTAAAGCTAGAAGTTTCAAAGATACCGCATCTGCCGATTGACCGAGTGCATCTAATGCAAGTTCACTATGGAAAGTTCAAAAGGAAATTTACTTATCCAAATGAAACTAATCTAATTTTGTAAATCACACATTTGTCCATAAAATCTTTATAAAATAGCCATTCTCCATTCACGTGAGGGATTATTCGGGTTTTAAGAGGTGTGAATAAAAAATGAATAGGTATTTCTTATAAAAAGACTCTAAGAGAAAGAATACAATTTGGATAGGTACCTTTTCAGTTTGGATGGTTATGACCTTTCCAATAGGTTGTGACTCTTCCAAAGAGTTACACCTTTTTCAAAGAGTTGCACCTTTTTCGAAGAGTTGCACCTTTATGATGTGGTACACCTTTTTGAACCGTTGCTTCTCTTTGTGAAGCAACACCTTGATGGATATAAATACCTGAATTTTTTCTTAGGTATAGACATAAAATTTTGAAGACAAAATACTCCTCTTTCTTTAAAAAAACTCTAGTGTGATTTGCTATTATTGAGTGCATTCGTAATTTGATAGAATTTGAGGTATTGCTATTCTTTCAAAGTAATTTATTTTATCCTGGGAGGAAAGATTCCATAACTTAGGGTACTTGAGGAGAATAAATTTCTTAAGGACACACCGTGAATACGATAGACTTGAATCCTTCTATTTCATCTCTTTTTTCTTAAAGTTGGTTTTACTTTTTGTCCTTAAAATAGTTTCAACTTCATAATGATAGTTCTTCAAATCTTTGAACTTGTGTTTGAAGTTCTTGAAACTTTATTTTGATAGTTCTTTTAATCTGTTAGAATGAAGAAGAAGAATAAAGAAGAAGAAGATCAAGTGGGCAAGTAGTGCCAACACACACATAAGTAGTTAAATATACTGTTATAATTGTTGAGCTTTTAGAAATTAGTTACAAATCATGTGCTAATCACATGATTTCAAAAGAGAGTTGGAATTACTCCTATATAAGTTGCAAACCACTAGTTTTGGTAAAATACAGAAAATAGAATGCTCAATTGAGCTATAAAGAAGAGTGTAGAACAAAAATCCTTTTTTAGCTTTCTCGTATTTTTTCTTTGGATGTGTATGAATTGGTTCAAATCACAGGAATAAAACATGGTATCAGAGCCAGGTTTGGAATTGAAGATGAGTGTGTTGAAAATCTACTCATAAGCACCAAATATCGAGCAATCAAGCTACGAAAATAGTGGAAAATAAACCTTCATAGAGTTTAGAGCAAACTATGATAGATCCGCAAATAGAAAATAATCATCCCTTACATTTACAAGCGTCGGATACTCTGGGTGTTGATTTAATTATGATGAAACTTATAGGGCCTAAAAACTATGCTGTGTGGAGTAGATCGATGCGGCTAGCGTTACTAGTCAAAATAAACTGGGTTTCATTGATGGAACTTGTATAAAAAGCTCATATAAAGGAGCATTGGTGACCAGATGGGAACGGTGTGATGCTGCTATTCTATTGTGGATTAGTACAGTAGTAGGACCAGAGTTGACTAACATTGTCTATGCTACCAGCTCAAGAAAGATCTGGAATGATATCACGAAGAGGTTTGACAAATCTAACCTAACTAGAATCTTTCATATTTAGAGAGAAATTAGCATGTTAACTCAAGAAACTGATTCAGTTACATCATACTACTCTAAAATGCATGATTTATTGGATGAAATTGATGTAATGATTCCACTTCCCTCTTATGATTGTGAGAAATCTTGACCTTATATTGAATATGTTAAACAACAATGATTAATTCAATTTCTGGTTGGATTAAATGAAAGTTATGCTAAAGTGAGAAGTGCTATTCTTCTCAATAGTACAATTCCTACTGTCAATCAACCGTATGTAGTGGTGATTCAAGAAGAAAGGCAGAGACAGTTAGGTCTTGTTGACAAAAACAATAAATCCTTGACAATGCTTGTTGGTTGAAATCAAAGCTATCATAGTCAAGGTAATCAAGAGAGGCACTATCGAACTCATAACTTGTTATGAGCTTAGAATTATCAAGGACAAAACAGTTATGGAAGAGGTTCATATCATTCAAAAAGGTCAAGGATAGTTTGTGAACACTGTGAGTACATAGGACATGTTAAAGAGAATTATTACACGATAGTAGGGTTCCCTACTGATTTTAAAAACAAAAACAAGGGCACTAGAGATGGATTCAAGCCTATTGCTAACAATATCATCATAGAGGAAAAAATGATACAACAAAAAGACAAGTTAGAGATAGCCAAGCTGGTGATCAGCTGTATTTTCTAGGTGGTTACTTAAAAAGGGAGCAATATGATCAAGTGTTACAGTTGATTGCATCCAAAACAATAGACACTAGTAAGGAAAGTGTAGCTACAGGTATGAATACTGTGCAAACCAATAATGATCATGGTGAATGGATCACAGACTCAGGTGCTTCCCATCATATAACACATTGTGAAAACCTATTGAATAAGTGCAGATCATTTAAAATTGATGAATATAATAGAGTACAAGTTCCTACAGGAAATAAAATGCAAATAAAGAACATTGGTGATATAATTATGCAAGGCATATATCCCTTAAATAATGTCCTACACATCCCAGACCTTAAGTATAACCTTTTGTCCATGTCCAAATTGACCAAGGATCTACAATGTGTAGTGTATTTATATCCTAATTTATGTGTAATGCAGGCTCTTTAGTGGGAAAGTAATTGGGATTGGTAAAGAGACTGAAGAACTCTATATTTTGAAGCATGATGCTATTCCCATAGCTGGTGCAACAGTTGTAAAGAATAAGAGTAAAGAAAATCATATTCTTTGGCATTTGAGGATGGGCCATCCGTCAGTCACTACTATGAAACATCTTCCAATAATAAAGAATAAGGAAGATATACCAACAATATCACAAGAATGCATGATATGTCCATTGGCAAAGCAATGCAGACTTCAATTTCCCACAAGTTGTTCAATATCTACTAGTATTTTCCAGTTGATTCAACTAGATGTTTGGGGTCCACATAGTCATTTGACACATGATAGAAAACATTATTTTCTTACCATTGTAGATGACTACAGTAGATTCACTTGGGTAACTTTGTTGAATTCAAAAAAGTGAGTTGTAGTGGTATTGAAAAACTTTATTACTATAAATTTCTAATCAGTTTGGTATTGGTATTAAAATGTTTAGATATGATAATGACATTGAGTTTTTCAATATCCAGATGCATGATTTGTTTCTTAATTTAGGTATTATACATCAGAGTAGTTGTCCATACACACCACAACAGAATAGTATGGTAGAAAGAAAGCATAAAGATATCTTAGAAAAGAGAAGATCCTTGAAATTACAATCTCATGTCTCCAGTAGATTTTGGGGAGACCGTATTACAATAGCTATGTACCTAATTAATAGATTACCCTCTGCAGTACTCAAAGGTATGACACTTTTTGAGATGTTATTTGGTACGAGCCCCAAACTAAATCACATTAGAGTTTTTGGCTGCTTATGTTTTACTAGTACGCTACCAAGAGGTGATAAATTTACAGCTAAAGAAAGAAAAGATGTTTTGATAGGATTTTATTCTACGCAAAAGGACTATAAATTGTATGATCTTGATGATAAATCCTTCTTTATCAATAGGGATGTGGTATTCAGGGAGAAGATATTTCCCTTCAAGCTTAGGCAAAATCAGGAGGATACTCCCATGCCTTTGCTCTCACCTTTTGTAAATGATTCAGGTTTTGTTCCAATAATATAGGAGACTGTTGTTCCTTCATCATTTGAAAATACTTATCATGATGATTCTCATCTTGTCGATCCAATGGCCTCCTTACTTACAATAGATTTTACTGAAGTAGCTCCTACTGTTCCTCTTCAAGTTGTAGAAGAAGTTGTCCCTATTATCCCTATTTAACTTACGAGTGATGCACTGGTAGAACATGCACTAGATAGTCCTACAAACTAGGCACTTAGAACATCAAAAGACACTATCTCTGGAGACACCAGTACTATACCCAACACCACTAGAAAAATAGCTAGAGCTTTCAGGACACTAATATGGATTAAAGACTCTGTGGTTTCCAAGAAGACCAGTCTTTATTCACTCACTGATCATATGTATTATGATCATTTATCTCCTTCTTACCAATCCTATGTTGGATCTTTCTCAACTATCATAGAATCTCAGTCATTCAAAGAGGCCTCTCAAGATTCCAGATGGATCTGTGCTATGCAAGATGAGATTAAGGTACTATAAAAGAATGACACTTGGTGTATTGTTGATTTACTTCCAGAAGAGAAGGCCATTAAATCTAAGTGGGTATGTAATATCAAATACCACTCCAATGGTAAGGTGGACAATTTAAAGATAGGCTAGGTTCTAAGGGTTATACACAAAGGAAAGGACTAGATTTTCATGAAACCTTTTCTTCTGTGGCAAAAATGGTCACTGTGAGAACAAGTATCAATGTTGCTGCTTCATATGGTTGGGATCTTCATAAGATGGATGTCAGCAATGCTTTTCTCCAAGGTGATTTAAATGAAGACATTTACATGGAGTTTTCTTTGGGATTCCAAAGGCAGGGGGAGAATAAGGTCTGTAAACTCCAAAAATCACTATATGGCTTGAAACAAGCCCCAAGATAATGGAATATCAAGCTCACTGATGCACTCTTATTGGCTGGGTTTTCTCAAAGTACACATGATCACTCTCTCTTTATAAAGAAGGATGGAATTTATATGGTAATTATTATTGTATATGTTGATGATTTAATCTTGATTAGGAATAGTTTAGAATTGATAAAGCTGCTAAAGCTACTTTACATCAACATTTTCACATGAAAGACCTTGGTGATCTGAGATATTTTTTGGGCATAGAAGTGTTGAAGTGTAAAGATGGGATTCTTCTAAATCAAAGGAAATATGTTTTACAGTTTCTATCATATATAGGTTTGAGTAGTGCTAAACTTGAAAGCACTCCACTGGAATTTTAACAGAAGTTGACTAGTATGGAATATTACCAACGCACAAGCAATACATCTGATATTGAACTAGTTGATAAGGCAGCATATCAAAGGTTAGTTGGTAAGTTAATCTACTTGACCATCATAAGGTCAGATATATGCTTCAGTATAAAACTTTTGAGACAATTTATGCAACAACCAAAGATGTCACATTGGGAAGCTGCTGTAGAGTGATAAGATACATAAAAAAGATCACCTAGTCTTGGTATTTTCCTGAGGAGAGGACATATTACTGAATTAACAGGTTTTTATGACTCTAATTGGGTTTCCTGTCCCAATACTAAGAGGTTTTTCACAGGATATATTGTGAAGTTAGGAGATTGCTTGATATCCTGAAAGTCCAAAAAGCAATAAACTGTCAGTAGAAGCTCTGCAGAAGCTGAGTATAAGAGTATGGCTACAGTGGCTGCAGAATTAGTGTGGTTAACTAGTTTTTTGAAAGAATTGAATATTAACATTACTAAGCCTATCAAGGTATTTTTAGATAGCAAGGCAGCTATTCAGATAGCTGGTTATCCCATTTTTCATGAGAGAATGAAACATATTGATATAGACTGTCATTTTATTAAAGAGAAGGTAAAGTCAGGTTTTATAGAACCTTAGTACTTGAATTCTGCATTGCAACTGGCAGATATTCTTACATAAAGTCTAGGAGCAGGACAAACTAATAATTTACTTTCTAAACTGGGGGTTTTGGACATCTTTCACCCACTAGTTTGAGGGGTAGTTTTAAGGTATTAGAATGAAGAAGAATAAAAAAGAAGAAGATCAAGTGGGAAGTTGTGCCAACATACACATAAGTAGTTAAATATACTGTTGCAATTATTGAGCTGTTAGAAGTTAGTTACAAATCATGTGCTAATTACGTGAGTTCAAAAGAGAGTTGGAATTACTCCTATATAAGTTGAAAATCACTAGTGTTGGTAAAATGCAGAAAATAAAATGCTTAATTGAGCTAAGAAGAAGAGGGTAGAACAAAAATCCTTTTTCAGCTTTCTCTCATTTTTTCTTTTGATGTGTATGAATTGGTTCAAATCACAGAAAAATAACAAGTTCATAAGTTGGTTGAAATTGTGTTGAAGTTCTTAAAATTTGATTTTCTACTTTCAAGAAAATAGTTTGAACTTCATTTTTGGTTGTTCATAAGTTGAGTTGAATTTATTGTTAAAATTTGAAAATACTAAATTTAAACTTCATTTGATTGTTCATATGTTAATTTTAACATGTGTTTGAAGTTATTGTTGAAAAAATAGATATTACCAAGCCGGAGAAAGAAAACAACATTTGGTCCATAACAGAGAGTATAAATTAGCCAAGTTGCACCTCGATATACTATATGCAAAAGAGCTTCATTATAAAATAGCATATGCTATACAACCTTAGTTCAACATTATTTTTAGTACAACATAGACATTGGACAGATCAATGAAGTTAGGCGGGAATGATGCTTCCTTATATCTAAGAAGTTCACTTTTATGGAGAATTGCCCTATTCACAAGATATTTTGTATATTCCAAGTGACACTACAGTGTTGTTTGTTTTCTTTATATTATTAGAATTTGTTAAATATGTATTTTATGTCTATCTATAACAACGAAGTTTCAATTAATGAGAATAACCCATATTAATATGACAACTAATACCCCTCCTGCCCATCAGGGCAATGCTTGAAGCATTAGCAAAAAGTAGACAAGTAAACTATGATTAAGAGACCCTCAGATCACTTACTATGGACCTTGACCCATAATTACTATATTCCACTTGAACAGATGATTAAAAAAATAGAATGACTAATTGACAATCTAAGGAAAAATGAGAGTTGGATTTTTGAGCCATGCATATGACTACTGACGCGAGGCTAAATGTTATATTATTTTAATATCATTTGCCACTCATTTGACCCATTTTAGTATCGTTTTAAGCATGAACGTTGGGAATTACGCTTAGGTTTCATGTTGTGAGTTTGCAGCAACATATTGAGGGATTTGGAGAGTAAATGTAATGCCCCAAGAGTACACCCTGGATGCCACACGATGCCTACAGCCTCGAAGGACCACAAGCTAACCCATGCTGGTACCTGCTTTGAGCACTGAATAAAATAATAGAGAACATATGTAGAATTCAACTAAAAATGCCAGAAGGTTTTATATATGAAAATAATACTGAGTTAAAATACTGAAAATGTCAGTCTGAAAATAATACTGTAAGACTGTCAATAACAACTGATAACTGAATAGCTGACTGAAAGTTTTCGAAAGCCTCTAACTGACTGGCTGTGGAGTTGATGGGACAAGTCCCCAACTAACTCCGACTAACTACTGAAATGAATTGAAATAAACATAAATGGTCCTCAAAACATGAGGAATCACCACTGCTACTGCTGTGCATGCACTGGGGAGGTCTAGGTTCGGTCAGGAATCTGAGCGTCTGAACCTATGATATGAGACATCATAGTGCAAGAAACGAGTATGCGTCAGTACTTTGAATGTACTGGTATGCTAAATAAGGTTAGGTTATGTGTATTAATGATACTGACTGAATGTATAGCATGAGATAACTGATGTATAGTATGTGAGAAATGCTATAAAATCTGAGAATGCATGACCGAGCATATGACATAATACTTGAATAGGCTGTTGTAACGCCTCAAATCTGGTACTCGAAATGCTATAGGGTCCTCATGATCCCGAAGGACCACAAGCTAACCTATGACTGATATTTGTACCTGAACACTGCATAATATACTGTATAAATATAGAAATAATGACTGAAAGGCCATAAGGTTCAAAAATGTAACCTAACTAATAAAACATAACATCTGAATGGGGTATAAAATACCTAAAACAACTAAAATAAACTTTCTGAACATATTGTAGTCTGAAAAACCTCTAACTGGCTGAACTGTATGAATAAGGAGTTGATGGGACATGTCCCCAACTAACTCCATCTACTGAAAGCTAACAGAAATAATAAAATAACTAATAATATCATCCTTGAATGATGAGGACTCACTGCTAAATTTGGCTGCTACTGATGCTCTGGAGCTCGTGCTTCTGAACCTATGGTATAAAACACCATAGCGCAAATGCTTCAGTATAATTAAATATACTGTATGCATGTGAGGTAGGCTGAATGCAAAAGGGTTCACACCATGAAATACACTAACTAACTAAACAACATAAACGTGAGAATACATGCAAGAATACATAACAACTGTAACTGAGTTCATGATAACATGATTACTGAGTCTGAGTACAGATAACATGAGATACTGATAATTGTATAACTGAAATAACTGATACTGAGCAACTAGATCTGATAGTCTAGGTTCCGATGGAACTAACTAAGTTTCGTACTGCTCTGAGTTGACTGTGTCTGACAGTCCTAAATTCTATAGAATTATCTAAGTTCTATTACTGAGACTAAATGACTGTATCTGACAATCCTAATTCTGTAACTGAAACTGTGGGAAGTAGTCATCTAATCTACATGCCCCAAATAACGTATTATAGCTGAGTTGGGGTCCAATCTATAACCCTAATTGGAAGGTGTCAATACCGCGCCATTGATAAAGACAAGCTGTGAGTGACCCTTATCCGACTGTGTCCCCAAAATAGAATGGTGGGACCCTTATCTGACAGTGTTTATCCACCTCATCAACCCTTATCTGTCAGTGTTGATGTCTCAATCTATGCTGGCTACATAGGTCTGGAATGCAAGGATTGCTTCTAAGGATCACACCCTCAACTGTCAGTGTGTGTCCTTATCCTTGGATTCATTCGGTGCTAAATATTTCTTCCATCTGAATAGACACTGAACATGATTTACTGAACTGAACTGGAATGGGTTCATGGAGTTCCGTTGAATAATGAAATACTACTGATATTACCGAATTTCTGAGCTTTCTGAGATTTCTGGGTTTACTGAATTTTCCTGAGTCACATGACTAACTGAATTCTACTGAACATAGCTTGACTGAGGATATCGTGAAAACATCACATTGGCTCTAGGCACACAACTAATTATTTAGGTATTAAATACCTTCAGGACTCGATATCATAAATGTAATTTATATCATAAATTCTAAAGCACCACAATGGCTACACATATGTCCATAATCCATTGACTAAGACATTTCATCAAGCACTTGACATGCATGAACTTGTATATGAATGAGGATTTCATATTATCATACTAGTATGACATTTTTCCTTCACATAGGCATTTAATCAAACACATAGTGAGCATAGTATATGCAGACAACATTATGCAACAAGTAAACATAATGATTCAGTTCTAATTTCATCATTCAAGGGTTTAATCATGGGTTCACATGAATCTACACGTATAATAGATAATTCCACTTAAAATTTATCACTAAACATGGATTAGAATTCAATCAGTCATTATCAACATGAACAAAAGCAAACCCAACATGGAATTCATAATATTCCATATACTTGAACTTTGAAAAGAGATTTTTGGGCTTCATGGACGAAAGGAGTCCATGAATGAACACTATGCATACCTTAGAATGTAACTCTGTAAATATCCTTAGAGATATTCTTGATCCTTGCCCTTGAATTTTTAAGATTAGGGTTTCTTGGCTTTGAGAGAGTATGAAGAATTTGGGAAATATAGAGTGAATAATGATTTCCTTAGGTCATGTAGAGTTAAATTTCGTGTTTAGGGCTGAATTAAAATCATGGGAAAAGACCCATTTAACCCTGGATGCGTCCTTTAAATTTTGTGAAAAATTTTCTGACCTAGAATCCTGGCGCGACACGGCGCTATCGGGCCGTGTCGCTGAAATTTGACAACTATGAAATTGGACTATGGCGCGACGCAGGGACATCGCAGAGCTTTACTGGAATTTGACAATTGAGATTTGGGAGCCCTCCATGATGCGGTGAAATCGCGTAGTCTTACTGGAAATTGATGAATGTCATTTTGGCTTATGGCGCGATGCACCACTGACTGAGATGACGTGTTTTACGACTGAAACTTGAAATAGTCATAACTTCTTTCCCGGTTATCCGATTAAGGAGAATCTTATATTGATGGAAAGCTTATTGAATTTCTCACATGAAAAAGTGAAAATCTTGAAAATTCCTGATGGAATAAACATCATTCAATTTATAATATAATACTTAACATTCTTGGGACGAAATTAGTTAGGAAACTTTGGGGTATTACAACTGTAAACTAAAATAATGAGATATTGACGCTGAAACAAAAAATAACTGTATGCTATGGTCAAGAAAGTCTGAAAACTGAACTCTAATCTGAACACTAGACTGAAACCGTGGGATCTATCATCTAATCGACATGCCCCAATAAGGTAAATTGGGGTCCAACCTGTAACCCTAGTTGGAAGGGTATTAGTACCGTGCCACGGGTACTAACACTGGTTATGTGGATCAACTAAAGTGTTATCCCAAAATACTAAGGGTCACCCTCAACTGGAAGGGCCCTAATGAGATATGTGTCAACCTGATAATGCTCAAACTACACCTCTCTAATGAGAATGTAAACGATCGTTGTCAATATATAACCTAACTAGGTTGGGGTCAAATCCCACAGAGAATATGGTGTTAACTTAAGTTGTTTGTGATTTAATCAACTGATAGTTGGATATTTCCAGAAATAGGGGTTTTGGAGATTAACAAATAATTATTGGTCACTTTAGTTTCAGTGTTTGTAATCAAGAGTTTATGGAAAACCAGAATTATGTTCACTATGGGTTTTAGTACTTAACAAATGCTAATAGTGATTTAAGATTCTCACTGTAGGTAGGAAAACAGATTATCTCTATCAAAGTTATGCCTAAATGTCTCTCGACCTACTTAAGCATCTAATTACCTAATGCTCTCGGACTTAGGGAATTTATATTTACTAACCAGACTTTACCTCAAGTTAATCAATACTGTTACAGTGTCAATTATTAAATGGAAGTTTAGTGTTTCCAAGTCCCTGTCAATAATTCACTTCCTACTATATTTGATTTCTTATCTCAAGCAAATCAAAGAAGGTGCTATTTATCGTTTGCAACCAATAGACGATAATTAAAATGTTGGAATTATTAAGGATTCCTATTACCTTTAGAATAAAAAACACATAGCATCTTACCAAAATTAACCCATAGATCCCATAATCGGATCAAAGGGATTTAGCCACTCATAATGTAATATGCGAAACAACTAGATTTATTCATAATTTGAAAGATGAACTTACCATAAGATGAATAATAACTAGTGATTCTCAGATTAGATCACAATAGAAATCCCAAAATATTGATGAAAATCTCTTCAAAGTTAATTGTTTTTCAAGCCAAGAAACTAGAGAGAAAAATAACAAAATACGTATGTTCCAAAATTTTCTTCAGAACTTCTTTAGAAAACTCTAAACAATACTTTTTACAGTTCAGCCTAAATAACGAAACAAATTGACAGAGTTTAATAATTCCTCGAATTAGGTGATGACATTCGTGACACCTTATCAGGAGTCCGACGACTTATCACAAATGTTGTCAGCTCCCTCTCTAGTTTTAGCACTTCCTTATTAAGGTTGATGATGAATCTTGATGACTTATCAGAAATGTGATGAGATATCAGATAATGTCGTCACTTCTCCACCTCAGCTTACATGTTCTGCCTAAGGCTGATGGCGACTCTGATGACTTATCAACTCTTTGATGACTTATCAGGAAATGTCGTCACAACTTTTAGCTGAGGTCCATTCTCTATCTAAGGATAATGGTATATCTGATAACTTATAACAGGGCTAACAACTTATTAGGAATGTCATCAGCCATACTTCTCTTCTATTGGCTTCAGATTTTAACTCTTTTGCTTTCATCCCTATTGGTTCTCTTGCATCTTGGCTTCTACTGCAAAATCACAGATAAAACAATCAAAAACAACAAAAGTTGCTTAAGATCTTGAAATTATTCTCAGTTAAAAGCCTCAAATGTGTTAGCGTCTGCTCACACATCAACACCCTTAACTTAAAACAATTTGTTGTCCTCAAGCAACTCAAGCACAACCAAGAGGATACAAAGTACATTCGGTAGCAATAATCCATATTATCTCAAAACATATTCACCATCTCTAAGGTCAGTCAATTCAAGAACAACTGTGTATATTATTGATGAACAACAATGCAACACACAGGAATCAAGATACGACATTAATTCAACTATAACAACCGTGCATAGACCAGTATTACACTATCCGAACAAGTTACCAACTAGCAACATATCAGGTGTGCCCTCACAGTAAAGAAATCCCCCTTTTCTTATATCAGTATTCATATATGTAACTATGGGGACGGTAAAAAAACACTCACTCTCAGAATGAAGTTCCAGTCAATGTATGCCGAATACCATAGGCTTCACTTTATTTTTATTACCAAGATCTTCAGAAAGGTCAGCTAAGATCACTATAGGTCTTCTCTTTGGCTTGTAATGCAGGCTAGGGGATGGTATGATACTTGATGATATTTAAAGTGACTAAGACTCCTTGACACTATACTATCTTTTGAGGTTTCACTCATTAACCTTTTTCTATTCTTCCCTTTTCTTGATCACACTTATTTAGGATGGGTGCTGTCTTTTCTACAATCATAACTTTTTGTTTCTTGCTTTTTTCCACCGCACCCCACTTTTTACTTTTTTCTTTTACTCTACCTTTCTTCATACTTATTCTGTATCACGCACCCCTATGATAGCCACCCTCAACTTAGGCTATTTTCCTAAGTCAAGGTGCACAGTGTCCAAGGAGGACTAGGGCCAAAATAGGTTCATTGTGATATAAATGGGAAGGTGATAGGTGTCATTAAAAGAAATAGGCTAAGCAGGCTTAAAGCAGAGATCAAGGGATATTCTACATACAGGGAAGGTCGTTTAGGATAAAAGTGGGCTAATATCAAAATGACCTATGATCCTTTCCTAACCCCTATCCTTCGACCTAGGTAAGACTAACCAAGCAATTTCTGAATCCAACATACAGAGGGAAGTAAATAAAATCTCACACACACATGGCACACCAGTATATCACCAGTTACTACTTATCCAGTTCATGCAGCTGTTTAGTAATGATTATTGTGTCACTAGAACTAATGCCATACAAAGATGCACAGTGGTAACACTTAGATGAAAATCACACATTTAAATCTTTAGACCATTGGAGAGATGCTCAAAAATTATAAAAACAAGTTAACTGCCTTAGTTACTTGTATTTCTCCTAGTGAGTTACAAAATTTTACAACAATAATTTACCCTACACCCTTAACTTAAAATCATAGAAAAACTGAACTAAGGGTTAGGGTATACTTGGAGTAAATCAAGCACGGGGATCATGGGTTACCTCCTATTTAGTGCTTGATTTAATGTCGCGGCATGACTCAGACATCCTGATTACTTCAGACTTCATCGATACAGATTCTCACAATACTGTTCATCGAGTCTTTTGGACCAATATAAAGTTAAGACTCATTGCCCATTTACCTTGAAGGTGCTGCCGTCTTCATTTTCAAGTTCTACTAATCCAGATAAGTAGACTTGACTAACTCTAAACGGGCCTGACCACTTGGATTTAAGCTTACCTGGGAACAGTTTGAGTCTGGAATTGAACAGATGCACCAAGTCACCTTTTTGGAAGTCTTATTTCTCTATCCTCTAATCATGATACTTTTTCATCTTTTGTTTGTATAGGTTTGATCATTCATATACCCTGATATGGAATTCATCCATCTCATTCAGTTGTCCCAGTCTCAGCTCTGCTGCCTTCTTCCAACTCAAATTCAACCTTTTAAGTGCCCATAAGGACTTATGCTCCATCTCTATTGGTAAGTGACATGCCTTTCCATAGATCAACTGAAATGGTGACATGCTAATAGGTGTCTTGAAATCAGTCTGGTATTCCCACAAGGCAGCATCGATCTTTCGTGACCAATCTTTCTGACTAGTATTCACCGTTTTGGATAGGATGGATTTAATCTCTCGATTTGACACCTCCACTTGCCCACTAGTTTGTGGCTGATATGGAGTGGCTACTATATGTTGTTTCACCCCATATTTTGCTAAAGCTTCCCAAAACATTTTATTGTATAAATGAGATCCTCCATCGCTTATAATAGTACGTGGTACTCCAAAGCGAGAGAAGATGTTTTTTTTGAGAAAAGCAACAACCCTTTTTCCTTTATTATCAGACAAGGAAACATCTTTGACCCATTTCAATACATAGTCAACAACAACTAAAATATACTTTATCTCATATGAGCTTACAAAAGGACCCATGAAATCGATGCCCCAGACGTCAAACAATTCCACTTTAAGCATCTTAGTCAAAGGCATCTCATGTCTTTTGGAGATTGAACCCTGCCTCTGATATTGGTCGCATTTCAGCACAAACTTGTGAGCATCCTTTAACAATGTTAGCTAATAGTAGCCACTCTGCACCACCTTTCTAGCAGTTCGGTCACCTGCATGGTGACCTCCAACTGGGGAAGCATGACATGCTTCCAATATTCATAATACATCTACTTTTGGCACACATCTTCTTATAATATTGTCAGCATATCGGCAAAAAAATACAGCTCATCCTAGAAGTAATGTGTCACATCATACAGGAATTTCTTTCATTGATGGAAAGAAAGATTTTCTGGAATAACCTCACTCACAACATAATTTGCAAAATCAGCGTACCAAGGCAATTTCTCCACAGCAGTAGACAAGATATCCTCATCAGGAAATGCATTATTTATCTCCATTTCATCACTAATTGCCTGCTCACCTTCCATTCTAGACAGATGATCTGCATCCTAGTTTTCACAACCTTTCCTATCTTTGACTTCAAAGTCAAATTCTTGTAGTATCAACATCCATCTAATCAGCCTTGGTTTTGCATCCTTATTAGCCATCAAATACCTTAAGGCTGCATAGTTAGTGTGGACCACCACCTTGGTTCCAAGCAGGTAAGCCCTAAATTTCTCAAAAGCATACACTACAGCCAGGAGTTCCTGCTCAGTGATAGTGTAGTTCTTTTGTGCTCCGTTCAGTGCTTTGCTGGCATAGTATATTTTATGAAACAGTTTGTCCTTCTTTTGTCCCAATACAACTCCAAGGAAAACACCGCTTGCATCATACATGATCTCAAATGGTTTTGACCTGTCCAGTGCAACAATGATAGGGGCCTTAACTAGCTTCTTTTTAAGGCATTCAAATGCCTTCAAGCAATCATCATCAAAGGATAACTTCACTTTTTTCTCCAAAAGTTTGCAATATGGATTTGCAACCTTCGAGAAATCTCTTATAAACTTTCAATAAAAGCTAGCATGTCCAAGAAAACTATGCACTCCCTTCACTGAAATAGGAGGTGGTAGTTTCTCAATAACTTCAATCTTGGCTCGATCAACTTCTATCCCTTTTGCTAAAATTTTGTACCCGAGAACGATGCCCTTCTTTACCATAAAGTGGCATTTCTCCCAATTAAGCACCAAATTGAATTCAACACATTATTGCAAGGCTATACTCAGGTTTGCCAAACACATCTTAAATGAATCTCCCACCATAGAGAAATCATCCATGAATACCTCTATGGTGTCCTCCACCATATCTGAGAAGATATACATCATGTACTATTGAAAAGTAGCGGGTGCATTGCATAGCCCAAACAACATCCTCTTAAATGCAAAGGTGCCATATGGACATGTGAATGTCATATTTTCCTGGTCTTCAGGAGAAACACATATCTGGTTATATCCAGAATAACGATCCAAGAAGCATTACCATCCCCTTCCAGCCAATCGATCAAGCATTTAGTCCATAGGGGGCATCAGGAAGTGGTCTTTCAAAGTACATGAATTTAATTTGCAGTAGTCCATGCAAACTCTCCATATAGTCATATGCCTGAGTGTAATCAACTCATTCCTTTCATTTGCAACCACAGTTATGCCCCCTTTTTTGGGCACGCATTGAACTATGCTACCCATTTGCTGTCAGAAATAGGGTAAACCACTCCTGCATCCAACCACTTAATAATTTCCTTCTTAATCACCTCTTTAATTGGTGGGTTAAGATGACACTGGTGCTCGATTATTGGAATACAATCTTCCTTAAGTTGTATTTTATGCGTACAGATGCCATGGAAGATGCCAATAATATTTACGATGGTCCATCCTATTACTCTCTTGCACCTCTGAAGTACTAAAATAAGTGCATCCACCTGTTTCTCACCCAAATCAGCCATAATAATAATGGGTAGCGTGATTCTATTGCCCAAAAACATGTACCTTAAGTGCCCAGGTAGTTTTTTCAATTCCAACTCCGGTGGCTCTTCAATGGATGGCTTAGCCGATGGTGTCGGTCGATTAGCAACACCAAGGTCTAGCCTCTTAGGAGCATAAGGATATGAACCCATTCCTAATAAATCATAAATACTCTTCGTACTCCTCAATGCCTTCACGATCAAAATTCATAAAAACTGCGGCTAAAGGCTCAACAAAAAGTTGCTCCTCCATTGACACCTCCTGTTTATCCTCATAATACACATCAGCTACTGAGAACACACTCATTTCTTCATGATTCTTTTTTGATTAGCATATATTAAATCATACCAATTCATCATTCATCCTGAATAAAAGCCCATTTGCTCTCAAATCAATCAACATACTTCCGATTGTGAGGAAAGGTTGACCTAATATTATGGGCACCTCAAAGTCCACCTCACAATCCAGAATGATGAAATCTATAGGGAATATGAAGCTAGATACTTTCACCAACATATCATACAAAATACCAATTGGTTATTTTACAGACTTATCCATCATCAAGAGTTGTATGTTGGTGGGTGTGGGATTTCCCAAACCCAGCTTTCTATATACAGCCAGCAACATCAAATTAATGCTCGCTCCCAGATCGCATAATGCCTTAGCGAATTCCATAGACCCAATCGTATAGGGAATAATGAATGCTCCTAGGTTTGGCTTCTTTTACACTAAGGTCCTCATAGAAATAACGCTACAATAATGGAGATTATCCTCTGGTTCGTACCTCACCGCTCTTTTCTTAGTCACAAGGTCCTTCATGAACTTAGTATATCCTAGTATTTGCTCGAGTTCCTCCACCAAAGAAACATTTATTTTCAATTGTTTGAGCATTGCCATGACCTTGCTGAATTTTGCATTATCAGTTTTTTTCTTCAATCGTTGAGAAAAGGGAGGTGGTGGTCTTGGGAGAGTTTTCAACACTACCTCCTTCTCCTTCTCTTTCTCTTTCCAAAGCATCATCAGAACCATCCAACTTATCAAATTGCACTGGACATTCTTCTTAGGGTTCATCCTCTTCCTCAGTCACATCTTTAACCAAACTTTTACCCATAGG
Source organism: Capsicum baccatum var. pendulum (assembly GCA_030864225.1). Classification (NCBI taxonomy): domain Eukaryota; kingdom Viridiplantae; phylum Streptophyta; class Magnoliopsida; order Solanales; family Solanaceae; genus Capsicum; species Capsicum baccatum. The sequence goes on from CM061556.1 coordinate 36,413,133, forward strand.
AGGGCCAGGTAATATCTTACCACTCCTAGTGGTAATCTCCATACATGAGTGATTATTTAGTGGATTTTAGACCATATCACTTGGTAACATTCCGCTCTTTCTCTGGTTAAATGCTGCAGAGATTTGGCCCATCTGCTGCTCCAACTGTTTGATTGCGGTGGAGTACAAGTATACAAACTAACTAATAGATGATAGATCGGTCTTCATGGTAGTCACACCAGAGTTGGTAGCCTCCACTCCCTTTATCAACTTAGCCATCATGTCCTCCATGGACATCTTTTCAGAACTTGTTGTAGCGGCCACACAATTTCAAGGAGGGACATATAGCCCTCTTCTATTATTATTGCTTCTCCAGTTTCCGTTCTACCTATCTTTATAACCAGGCTTATCATAATAATTCCGAACTTGATTCCCTTGGCTATTTCCTCAGAAACCCCCTTGATTATTAACATAGTTTGCCTCTTTTCTCCATTAGTATCAACTCTATCTTAAGATCCCACAACTTTCACCTTCTCTGTCTTACCTGATAGCAAGTGCTTGGTTAATAGGTCTATCTGCATTTTTAGGTAAGCCATGTCTTGGTCACACTCCTTATCTCTTCTGCGTTGTTCCACAGTCATAGCTACAAAAATAGTGGGGCTTGCTACCACTGAGTCTTTGGTATGCCATGCTCGAGTCTGTTTGGTCATTCTATCTAGCATTTCTAAAGCCTATGGGATTGTACGATCAACAAACGAACCACCAAAAATATTATCTACAATTGGTTTTTTTTACAGAGTTAAGATCCCTGTACAAATTCTCCATCAAGTGTATATCCGTCATATTGTGGTTTGGACACTGTGTCAGCTTCTTCTTAAATCTCTCCCAGGTTTCATGCAAGGCTTCAGCTAGGAGCTGCCTAAAGTTGCTGATCTCATCCTTTAACTGTACCCTCCTAGAAGGTGAAAAAAACCTTTCTAGGAAAGATTTTTTCAACTACCTCCAGTTGGTTATAGAATCAGGTGTCAGCTCATTAAGACACATTGTTGCCTCCCCAGACAGAGACAACGAAAACAATCTCAATCGGATAGTATTCTGGACCACTCTAGGGTTATCAAAAGATTTATAGATTGTGTCAAAGTTCACCAGATGCAAGTAGGGGTCATCCCCATGAAGGCCACCAAACAACCCCTTCAGATCAAGGAGTTGAATCATAGTACTCGTAATGTTGAATTTCCCCCCAGGTGCCAATGGTGGAGGAATAATTGCACCCGTTTCACCTGATCCATCTATTCCATCATAATTATTATTGAGGTCATACTATACCGGGTGGTAATCTTTCCTTCCTCGGAATGGACGGTTCCTATTAGCATTATGCTGTACTGGTTCAACTACTTGCTCTGCACGCCTTGGGTTACCAGGCTTTAACAACTCCTCGTCTCCCAAAACTCCATCCTCAAGATTTGGATGTCGTACTTGTTGAATGACATTCTGCACATTTACCTGAGCTCTAGCTAAGACTTCTAACCTGTCAGCCTCTTACTGGTCTGCCATTCTTCTAATTCTTTGTGGTTCCAGGCTTAAATGGTAATAATAGTTCTCTGGAACTTCTGGTTCTTGGAATACACTACAAAGGTCCTGTAATAAACAAAAACAACAAGTAAACATAAAACTAGGAAACTTGACTAATAGTCAATTAGCACATACAAACTTCAATTTACAACCGTATTCCCCGGCAACGGCGCCATTTTTGATAACGCTAAAACTATACCTCTCTAGTAAGAATGTAAGAGATTGTTGTCAATATATAACCCAACTAGGTTGGGGTCGAATCCCAGAGGAAATACGGTGTGAACTTAAGTTGTTTATGATTTAATCAACTGCTAGTTGGATGTTTCCTGAAATGGGGGTTTTGGAGATTAACAAATAATTGTTGGTCACTTTAGTTCCAGTGTTTGTAATCAAGAGTTTATGGAAAACCAAAATTATGTTCACTATGGGTTTTAGTACTTGACATATGCTAATAGTGATTCAAGAGTCTCACAGTAGGTAGGACAACAGATTATCTACATCGAAGTTATGCCTAAATATTTCTCGGCCTACTTAAGCATTTAATTACCTAATCCTCTCAGACTTAGGGAATTTATGTTTACTAACCATACTTTACCTCAGGTTAATCAACCTTGTTACAACGTCGATTATTAAATGGAAGTTTAGTGTTTCCAAGTCCCTATCAATAATTCACTTCCTACTATATTTGATTTCTTATCTCAAGCAAATCAAAGCAGGTGCTATCTATCGTTTGCAACCAATAGACAATAATTAAAATCTCAGAATTAACAAGGAGTCCTATTACCTTTAGAATAAAAAACACATAGCATCTTACCAATACTTAACCAATAGATCCCATAATTCGGGTTAAAGGGATTTAGCCACTCATAATATAATAAGCAAAACAACTAATCGTATTTATAATTTGAAAGATGAACTTACCACAAGATGAATAATAACTAGTGATTCTCAGATTAGATCACAATAGAAATCCCAAAATATTGATGAAAATATATTCAAAGTTAATTGTTTTTCAAGCCAAGAAACTAGAGAGAAAAATAACAAAATACGCGTGTTCCAAAATTTTGGTCAGAACTCCTTTAGAAAACCCTAAACAATACTTTTAATAGTTCAGACTAAATAAAGAAACAAACTCATAGAATTTAATAATTCGTCAAATTAGGCAACGACATTTGTGACACCTTATCAGGAATCTGATGACTTATCACAAATGTCGTCAGCTCCCTCTTCAGTTTTAACACTTTCTTCTTAAGGATGACGATGAATCCTGATGACTTATTAGAAATGTGACGACATATCAGACAATGTCGTCATTTCTCAACCTTAGCTCACATGTTCTACTTAAGCCTGACGACGACTCTGACGACTTATCAACTCTTTGACGACTTATAAGGAAATGTTTTCATAACTTTCTGCTGAGGTCTATTCTCTGTCTAAGCTGATGGTATTTTTGATAACTTATCACAGGGATGACGACTTATCAAGAATGTCGTCAGCCACACTTCTCTTCTATTTGCTTTAGATTTCAATTCTTTTACTTCCTTCCCTGTGGGTTCTCTTGCATCTTGGCTTCTACTGCAAAATCAAATATAAAATATTCAAAAACAACAAAAGTTGCTTAAGATCTTGCAATTATTCTTAGTTAAAAGCCTCAAATGTGTTTACATCTGCTCACAAATCACAACCCTCAACTGGCAGGTTAACGTCACAACCTACTCTGGCTATGTAGTTTTGGAATACAGGGACTGCTACTAAAGATCAGACCCTTAACTGGTAGGTGAGCCCCCACCCTGGGTTCGCTCAGTACTAAATCCTACTCCTAACTGAAGTGAATCTAATTACTTGACGGAACTGAGCTTACTAACATGATGTACTAACTAAATTGATAGTGCTCTACTATCTTCAAAGCCCTTTTAAAAGTATTTAAACTAAGTAAACAACTATGTTTTTGGGTATTCATAACCCCCAAAACTTGATAGTAATATCAATAAGAACACATGAGATCATTTGAAACCATAATACAACTTGGAGAACATCATAAATAGTCATTGTTCAAAATTCATCTACGAGGCATTTCATCAAACACATGGGGGTCATGAGTTAAAGCGTGGAATTAGTTTAATACATATGATAGTAACATAACTTCAATACTAAAATCATAGGTTAGGGATTTTAACACAAAGTGTTCATTATTCAAACATATCAAGAACTAATCCTAATGAAAAACACTTGTAAACATCGTATATGTCAAAATTCATGGAAATTTATGGATAAAATTCATAAATACATGTCAATATCTTAATTGAACTTGAAAATAGGCTTCTAGAACTCCATGGATGAAAAGGGTCAATGAATCAACATCTAACATACCTTAATTGAAGAATTCGTAAAGGTTCTTGGTGGATTTCTTTAGAATTGAAATTGGATATTGAAGGGGCTAGGGTTTGTTCTTGAGAGAGATTGGTTTTAATTTTGAGTGAAATATGAATTATGAGGCGAAAATGATACTTTGGGACCTAAATCCCATGTTAAAGTGAGTGGGAAAAGACGATACAACCCTTTTGGATTTAAAATTCGTAACTGCAATGTCGATTAAGACTTCAACGTGATGCGGTGATGCCTTCATCGCTATACTTACCACGACGCGGTGCAATTGTGTGAGTCACTGGAAATGACTATTGTTGATTTTCCCTTCACCGTTATGTGGTGGCTCTTTCACTGCTATACTCACTGTGATGCTGTCTAATCGCGGTGAGTTGCTGCCTGGAAAATTCAAACGTGGTCCAAACCTTATTCGAAAAACCCAAAACTTACTCAAGACATGCTACTTATACCCCTGAACATGAATCAACCCAAAAACCATCATCTTGGAGCCTATAAGGTCAACTTAAAAATCCTCAAAGGTAAAGGGATTCAAAAGTGACTAAGTCCCTCAACACTTAGTCTTATTTTCAGGTTCTAAGTTTCTTAAGCAAGTACTATAGGCTGAGTTGAACTAGAAACTCATGGGGTATTACAATATCTCTGATATGCCCAAATTACACCTCTCTTACAAGAGAGTAAGCGGTCTCTGTCAAATATAAAACCTAACTAGGTTGGGTGTCGAATCCCATAGGGAATACTGTGTTACTAAGTATTGTAGTTGTGACTGGACTGTTGATCAGAGGTTCCTGAAAAGGGGGTTTTGGTTTAAATTTGAAATGATAGTTACAATATAACAATGAAGCAATATGTGTATTAATATTTGATCACAAAGAATGACAAGTTAGGGTTATGTCCACCTTGTAGCTTTTACTTCTCTATTAACTATGCGTAATAAGGATTTATACATGCATGCACTTATAGAGAGATGTATTCTAATTCTAAATCCAAGTGTTTCTCAACCATCAAGGATTTATTCACCTTAGTTCTCTCGAATCCAAAGTGTACAACCAATCATACAAACTCTCCAAGTAGTTAATCCTGCTAAGGCATTAACGTGTAAAATAGAGGTTGGAAACCCTATTTTCTTGTCACTACTCTCTTTTTCAAACATTAACTTTTCTATCGAACAAGTTATTGCTATAATGCCACATTCCCTATGTTTGCAACCACGAGAATTCAATCATAACGAAGAGTATACTACAAGGTTTCCATAACCCTAACAAATAAACCTAGCTACTCATGAATAAAAGGGAAATCACAATAGAAATATTCATCATACCAATACATAGCTAAGCCGTTTTCTCTTGTTTTCAAAATAATACAGAATAATGAATAATCCCTAAAAATTCAGCCATAAGGCTTTTAATAACATCCCTATCTAATAAATTGCTACTGCATGCTTAACTATTTAAAAATATTGAGTTTGCCCGGGAAAAAGTTCCGATATATCACATTCAGTCCAAAAGCTGCTTTCCTTTTATGTGAAGTTTCCTTTGCTATCCACAGGTCCCCAAAGTGTCGTAATCTTTCTCATTAGCACCTGAAAAGCATGCTAATCACACAGGTCAGCTAACTTAACTAAAAATAGACAAAATTCAAGAATTATGTATTTTATCCTCAAAACTTAGCTAAAACATGGGTAAGTTATGGTGCTTAGACGTATAAATACGCCCAACATCACCACCCCACACTTAAAGCTTTGTTCTTCCTCGAACAACATATCTATTTATGCATACTACACAAGCCTTAACACCCACAAAGGAAGACAAGATGCTCAAATAGGCTCACACAATAATTATGAACAAGAAGTAGCTTCAGGAATCATTCCTAGATACAACCTACCCTCAAGAATAGACTCATTATGTTGGCAATTTCATGCATATAGTTCAAGAAAAAAAAATCATATAAATTACCCAACCTTCATCAACTATGTCCCATCACAACAAGAGAGTTACCCATAATCACTCACAATCATGCAATTTCTAACAAAATGGGTACAAGAATCAAGTTGCGCTCACTCTCACAAAGAATTCTCAAATTACAACTGATGACCATATGGTTGCCCTTAGTGTAATACTCCACTAATATCAGAATGCTAAGATTAGGATCAAATAGGTATTTTATGGGTTGTAATGCAGGCTAAAGGATGGGTAGGAACTATTTCTGCCAGAAATAGTGACTATCTTCCCTAAGCACTTTAATACACTATATTATGCAATTAAGATCAATCTCAAACAACCAATTTCCACTTCTTCTATCTTCACAGATTTGTTTTTCACCCCAACTCGTTAAGCTTAATTAATAACACTATGGTGGGAGTATGCAACCATTTTAAATATTTTGTTTGCACCCTTTTCACGTTACGCACCCCTATAATAGCCATTCTCAACCTAAGTAATTTGCCTTAGTTGAGGTGCACAATGTCCAAGAAGGACCAGGGCCAAAACAAGTTCATTGTAATATGTCCGGGATAAAATTTCAAACTTTTTCAACAATTTTAGCTACTCCCAACCACATCAATTGCTCACGCCAATAACTAGACTTTGGAGCATCAATTTCTCCTTTTTCCTCTTATTCTCAAACTCCTAACTCACATTGATTTTACATTAAAGCACTTAGGAGATTTTTGGATCAAATTACGGTCTATTAAAGATCAGATTAGGCTACATATGAGGCTAACAAAAGAACAAGCTAAAGGCTCGATGGGGCTATCTAAGATAATGTACAAAGGTAGGTCAAAAGAAGGTATGAACAATGGCTATCAAAGAAATGCCTAAATCATCTCCTAAACTTACAATCTTTATTTCACTTTTCATACACACCAGGAAAGTTCTAGCATCAGTTGCAATAAAGAATATACAACAGTCTTACACACTCATGGCACATGGTCAACTCAATTAAGAGCATGATAGATTCTCGACTGAACAATTACATGAATTCAATTAAAACCAACAATCATAACAAGAGTCACAACTAGATCCTAGGTGTTTCAAATGTAATGATCCATTATATACATAGGTTATAATGTCATATGATCTACAAGAGCAGTTACATGTAATTAAAAGACTACTTTTCTCTTAAGACAGTCGTCATCCATCCACTATCGAGAAAAATACCTAATTATGACAAAATAACTAACAAAATGAACAAAATAGCTAATCCTATCCACAAGTATACTAAGGAGAAGGTCCTATTTTCTTACGAAACAAGTAGCAAAGTAACCAGCCACCCTATACTTAAGCTCAGCACTGTCCCCAGTGTAAATAAAAAGATAAAGAACTTGGATAGTAGTACTTCTCATCCATATTAGGAGTCATGCCACCTGCATGGAGATCATCATCGGAGTAAATAGCAAAGTTATTTGGTACTATTTTTCTTATAAAACAAGTAGCAAAGTAACCAGCCAGTGGGCATAGGCAATGACATAGGCGGCGCCTAAGATAGCCTATGTTGACATAGGCGGCGCCTAACTTATCGCCTAAGTTGACATAGGCAGCGCCTAACCTATCACCTAAGTTGACATAGGCGGTGCCTAACCTATCACCTAAGTGAGGCAGTGAGCATAGGCAATGGTACAAGCGACTCCTAACCTATCGCCTATGTTGACATAGGTGGCGCCTAACCTATCGCCTAAGTTGACATAGGCGGCGCCTAACCTATCGCCTAAGTTGACATAGGCGGCGCCTAACCTATCGCCTAAGTGAGGCAGTGAGCATAGGCAATGGTACAAGTGGCGCCTAACCTATCGCCTATATTGACATAGGCGGTGCCTAACCAATCACCTAAGTGAGGCAGTGAGCATATGTGATTGGAAATGCGGTGCACTATCAGCCTGATCCTTACGCTACCACCACAAACCTCATTGAAAGTCACAAAATAAAGTCGCACCGCAAAAATTTTGGGTCGAATTAACATAATTCGAGGCGCGACTCTAATTCGAATCATACTTGAGCCTTACACATTTGACCAATCCAACTTACCTCTAATATTCCCATTACTTCTAAACTTAACACCATTGACATGGCTCACTTCCAAATCAAAATTGGTACTAATCTCCTCCTTAGTACTTCATGCACCTACACTTAATCAAAAAACAACAAAAATGATTAGAAAGATGGGTCGCCTTCCACCAAGCGCCGTAGTTTCAGTCGTGGCTCGACTCTTCTTTTTGCATTTTTGTTTAACATGATAAAGTGAAAATAAAATCATGGGTTGCCTCTCATGTAGCGCCTGATTTAACATCGCGGCACAACTCGATTATCTTGACTACTCAGACTTCGTCAAGATACATCGATGATACCATTTGTACCTCATTTGTTGGATCAAGGCAATGCTTTATTCTTAGTCCAACCACTTTCAAGTCACTCACATCCTTGCTTGCAAGTTCAACCAACCCAGCTATGGTCTCCACAAAAGACATATCCTTAACTGGTACATCTCGCTTATCTTCATAGAATACATCAACAATCGAGAAGACACTCATCTCCTTTTGTTGTTTCATAGACCAACATACTTCAAAGCTAACTTCTTTCTCATTGAGCCTAAATTTCAGCTTATTCAGCTCCATGTCAACTAACACCCTTCTAGTTGCTAAGAATGGCCTACCCAAAATTATGGGTACTTCAAAGTCCACTTTGCAATCAAGAATTACAAAATCGGTAGAAAATATAAAAGCAGCAACTTTTACAAGTACATCATGTAGAATCCCAATCGGCCTTTTTACTGATCTATCCGCCATTAGAAGCTGCATATTAGTGGGCGTAGGATCTCCCAAACCCAATTTCTTAAAAACCGTGAATGGCATAAGATTTATACTTTCCCCAAGATCACAAAGGGCCTTTTCAAACTTTAGCAATCCAATCGTATATGGAACAATAAATGCTCCCGGATCAGCTTTCTTCTGGATAGTAGATCTTGTAGCAATAGCACTACAATGATGAAGATTGTCTATCATTTCATAGCTCACAGTTCTTTTCTATGTCAACAGGTCTTTCATAAACTTAGCATATTCGGGCATCTATTCCAGTGCTTCAACTAAGGGCACATTCACTGTCAACTGCTTCAATATAGCCATGAATTTGGTAAACTTTCCATCATCTTCTTTCTTCTTTAATCGTTATGGAAATGGAGGTGGTAGCCTTGGAATTTCAGTTGGAGTAACTTTTACCTCCTTTCTTATGCCTTGCTGAATCACTAACATGCTTCGGCTTAGTTGGTTGTGCAATTTCCGCACTCTTTTTTTTCAAACCTCCCAACTCCACATGCATCACTGGAGATTCATCAACCATCTCCCAATCCATTTCAACCTCCTCAGTATAAGAGGAAGCTCCTAAACTTAGACTAGATAACATCTTACCGCTCCTAGTGGTAATGGCCATACAAGATCCATCCGTCCTTGAATTCTAAACTGTATCACTTGGTAGAGTCTCATTCTTTCTTTGGTTGAATGCTGCAGATAATTGGGTCATCTGCTACTCTAATTTTTTAATAGCAACTGAGTGCGAATTTATATGTTGACTTATGGAAGATGTGTCACTCTTTATTGTAGTCACCCCAGAATTTGTTGCCTCAACTCCCTTTAATACTTTCTCCATCATGTCCTCCATAGATATTTTGCCTGAACTGGTGGAAGCATTATCACGACTTCCAGGAGGTACATACAGTCCACTCCTGTCACTTTTATTCTTCCAATATCCTTGATGGTTCCAACCTTGGTTTCCTTGGCCACCACCTCGGAAACCTATCTGATTGTTCAAGTAATTGGCTTCTTCATCAGGATCGGAGTCAGCCCTTCCCTTTGATGCTACAACTTTAACCTTCTCTGTATTTCCTGATAATAAATGCTTAGTGACAAGGTCCATCTATGCTTTCATGTGAGCCATATCCTGGTCATGCTCTTCTTCTCTTTGCCTCTGTTCTGCAGTCATGCCAGTAGATACAGTAGAGCTTGCTACCTTAGAATCCCTAGTATGCCAAGCTCTACTCTGCTTTGTCATATGATCTAACATGTCAGATGCCTCAAGAAAAGTAAGGTCCATGAATGACCCACCCGCAATATTATCTACCACTGGCTTAGTCACCGAATTCAAAGCCCTATAAAATATATCCGTTAAGTGGACATTGGTCATCTAATGATTTGGGCACCGCATCAGCTTCTTCTTAAACCTCTCCCAAGTCTCGTGGAGAGCTTCAGTTGGAAGATATCTAAAATTTCTTATCTCATCTCTCAATTATGCTCTCTTAGACGGCAGAAAGAATCTTTCTAGGAAAGCGTCTTTCAGTTGCCTCCAATTGGTAATAGAGTCAGGAGTTAGCCCGTTTAACCATTGAGTTGCCTCTCTCTATAGAGACAATGGAAATAAATGCAGTTGGATTGCATTCTGTCCAACCCCTAGATTTTCAAATGATTTTCATGTTGAGATAAAATTAATTAGATGTATATTCGGATCATCACCTGTAAGTCCACCAAATAGCCCTTTGAGTTGTAGTAGTCGGATCATAGTGCTAGTAATATTGAACTTGGCTCCGGGTGCCAAGGGCGGAGGAATAATAGCCCCAGTGGCACCAGCCCCATCCAAGTCATCATCATCATCCTCAAAAGTAACTTGCACAACTCGGTGTTTGGGTGTCATCCTAGCTTGACGATCTCTATTGACATTCCTGTTCATTGGTGCAGCCACATCATCTGAATGCCTTGGATTTAATAACTCATCATCACCCAGGTCCTCATCATCAAAATTTGGTACCCGACCTGGGTTATCAGCATTCTATTGATTTACTTGCACAGCTACCAATGCAGCTAATCTAGCCTGCGCTTGTTGAGCAGCTATTCTTTTTGAGTCTCTTTGTGCATCCATTCTGCCAATGAGATGTGGTTCAGGATTTATAGGTAATAATGGGTGGCCCAATCTCCGTGTATTTAGCATGCAATACACTCAACCTGATGAAAACAAAAACAACAAACAAATAGTAAAATTTTGGAAATCTTTGACCAAAAGGTCGACTAACAAACACAACTTAGTCGACAATCGTATTCCCCAGAAACGGCGCCAAAATTTGATACACCCAAATTACACCTCTCTTATGAGAGAGTAAGCGGTCGCTGTCAAATATAGAACCCAACCAGGTTGGGTGTCGAATCCCACAGGGAATACTATGTTACTAAGTATTGTAGTTGTTACTGGACTGTTGGTCAGGGGTTCCTGAATGGGGGGCTTTGGTTTAAATTTGAAATGATAGTTACAATATAACAATGAAGCAATGTATGTATTAATATTTGATCACATAGAATGACAAGTTAGGGTTATGTCCACCTTATAGCTTTTACTTCTCTATTAACTATGAGTAATAAGGATTTATACATACATGCACTTATAGAGAGATGTATTCTAATTCTAAATCCAAGTGTTTCTCAACCATCAAGGATTTATTCACCTTAGTTCTCTCGAATCCAAAGTGTACAACTAATCATACAAACTCTCCAAGTAGTTAATCTTGCTAAGGAATTAACATGTAAAATAGAGGTTGGAAACCCTATTTTCTTGTCACTACTCTCTTTTCAAAATAGTAACTTTTCTATCGAACAAGTTATTGCTATAATGGCACATTCCCTATGTTTGCAACCACGAGAATTCAATCATAATGAAGAGAGTAATGATATAAGTGAATTAACACATCATAAATTCAAAAACCCATAGCAATAGAGAGTATACTATGATAACGCTCAATCTATAGCTCTTGTGAGTGTAAAGCGGTCGTTAGCAAATATAGAACCCAACCTGGGTTGGGTGTCGATCCCACAGGGAATAGCTTGGCCAACAAGTAAGCAAAATTACTAAACTTTTGGTGCAAGTCTCGTAAAAGGGGGGATTGTAATGTGTAACGAAAACAATAAAGTAAAAGCTGAAAATAGCAAAGTAAAAAGAGGAAGAATGTTACGTAAGTTGTAAACAATGAGAATTGAGGCGTTGGGGTTATGTCCACCTTCTGAGGTATACGTCTCTATTGGCTATGAGTGTGTAGAGTCTTGACATGCAATTGCTTATAGAGAATTGTAGTCGATGGTAAATCCAGGCGTCTCTCGACCTGAACAAGGACTATTTCACTTTAACTCTCTCGAGCTTAAAGCGTGTCTAACGGTACGAATTCTCCAAGAGGTTAGTCCAGTTACGGCACTAGCTTTTTAATAGGAAAGGGTGTCCTACTACCTTGACATTATCTCTTTTCCAGACAAATAACCTTTCTCTCGAACAAGTTAAATGTTAGACTGGCGTTATTCTATGCGTCTGCAGCCACAAGAATTTGCATTAAGATGAAGAGAATAATGATATAAGCAATATACGTGTCTCGAACTCACAAACTCACAGCAATAGATAGTATCTCATTCGGCTTCCATAACCCCAACAGAGAAGTTTAGTTACCCATGAGTGCGAAGGAGATCACGATTTGCATTGTTATTGTTGAGTAATGGCGTGTGGATTAGGTGATAGGCGTGTGGCGTGATTCCTTGGCTTGGTAACGATTCTCTTGTTGTGGAATTTAAGAACAGAAGAAGAATAGAATTAATGGAAAGATTAGAAGAGTTGTAATTGAGAAGTAGAATGTGTCTCTCCGCTAAGGGAGGAGTTGCCTCTCCACTAAGGGAGGACTTGTTTAAAATCTCTAGCATGATAGGGTATTTATAATACTCCTATCCTACTCCTACTATGCTAATGAAATAAATAACCAAATCCTACTAAACTAAGGAAATACTTAACCCATTTGTACTAGGTTAATGTAACATTCTCCTAATCCAAATAAACTAATAAAATACATAACCCAATTGTACTAGGTTAATGTATCATTGTTAAAATCCATCTTTGTATCTGTAAGTCCCCAAAGTCTTCAGAAATGCTGTTTTAGCCCGGGACAGATTTTCCATGCAGCAGTTTTGGTCCTTAGGCGTGTAGACTTCCTTCCCTTCCTTTGTGAGCTTTCTTTTGCGTCAAGTAAGCCATAAAATGCTGTATTTTGCATCATTTATACCTGAAACTTTCCTAATCATGTTTGTTAGCTCATTTACAGGAAAAAGGACTAAAAGTGCATGAAATATATAATTTGTTCTCAAAACTAGGCTAAAATATGGGCAAAATATATTGATATAGGCGTGTAAATTCGCCTATCATCAACACCCCACACTTGCAGCTTTGTTCGTCCTCGAATAAAATATCATGTCCTTCTAAGCATTAACTTAGGGTTTTTACAGCAACAACACAAAACATTCTTCAAGATAAGCACAAAAATTATCAACAAAGAGTAGCTTCCCTATTATAAGTAGAAACAGTTTAACCTCTAGCGTAGACTAGTGATGGTGATCAACTCGCATGCAAACGTTAAGGTACATAGAATCATATACAACTATCCAAAGCTCATCAACCATGTGTGTCTCACAATATAGTACCCATAATTACTCACAAATATAACATATTTTTCAAACATGGGTATCAAAATGTCCTTGCTCTCACTCTCACAAAGAATTCATATGTAGCAACTGATGACCATAGGCTTGCCCTTAATGTAGTACTCTACTAAATGTTAGAATGCTAAGCTTAGGATCAAGTAGGTCTTTTGATGGTTGTAATATAGGCTAAGGGACGGGTAGGATCAACTATTTTGGCCAGAAATAGTGACTAAGTTCCTAAGCACTTTAATACATCACATTGTATCATTGACACTTTTTTCTTTCAACCTTTCTTCTTTCTTTTATTCTACCACCCTTGTTCTCCTCTTTTGTTTTTCAATTTTAAGCATAACTCACTTTTCAGCTTTCTTTTCCTTTTTTCTTTTCATAACATACCTCTTATGATAGAACTTTCTTTTTCATAACATATTCAAGCACCATTACAATTTATAGCATTATACTCACCCAATTTCCTCTTATGTTGTCACATGACTTTTTCACTTTAAAGCACTTAGGAATTTGGATCAAATTACGGTCTTGAAAAAAAATGGATTAGGCTTACATACAAGGTTGTCAAAGAAATAGGCTAAAGGCTCAAAAAGGTTTAACTAGGATGATGTCCATGGGTAGGTAAAACAAAGGTAAACATGTATAGGTTGCCAAAGAAATGCCTAAATCATCTCCTAAACTTACACTCCTTATTTTCGCTTTGCATACATACCAGGCAAGTTCTAGCATAAGCCACAAACATAGAATATACTGTTACCTCACACACACAAGGCACATGGTTGACTTGATTGGAAGTAATATAGACTCTCGACCCAACAAGTGAAAGAATTGAACCACTCAATATCACATAATGAGTCACAACTAGAGCCTAAACGTCTCAATAGTCACAATTGTAACACATACTCTTATTATAATCTCATGCTGCCTATCAAAATAATTTCATGCGAAGCTAGAAAGATTTTACTCCTAAAAAAACTTTAAAAAAAATGTCAAACAAAAAACAAAAAAAAACAAACTCAAATAAACAAAGTAAACAAACAAACATAGGTGAAAACAGAGAAGTATAGCATGCGATACCACCACCCCACACTTAGTCGGGACACTGTCCTCAGTGGAAAATAAATACGAGGAACCTGGTTGGTCGGACTTATCCTCTATGTCTGGGGTCATACCCTTTGCATTGGAATCATCATCAGAGTCGTCATCCTTAGAAGTTCCTCATAAGTATCCCACTTAATTCCAAGAGTGAGTTGAGGTGTTTGCATCGAGGAAGGTTCTTCTTGCTCCTTGCGGCCTCTTTTCTTGCCCTTTTGGGAAGTGGTAGCCTTCTCCTTGCCTTGTCTCTCTTTAGGTGCCATTGTACCTGATACATGACATAGTGTTAATGGTAGCACAATCTCAATGGATACAATCTATACATAAGCAGTAGGGGTACCACCCCACACTTAGTTTTGCTAACACAAATCAGTGAAGCAAAAGTGGTCGATTACTTAGACTTCATCAACATGCATTTTAGGAGCTACATTCCAATAAGAAAATCAGGGATATATCACTTCTTGCAACCTTTGCAATACTTTCATGTTAGGTATAACAAGACTACTACATAGGGATTACATCATGGTATAGTTTCTATCAATAAACTCAACCTCCTATGTCGGTAGGTAGTTATAAGTCTTATTCCGATGAACGGGATAGTCTAACATGTAAGTATCCAAACAACAATCTTAAGCACTATTCATTGCCATAGTAATTCCGCAAATAGTATAACAATGCTATTAAAACCAATTTTAAGTCGGAAACAAGTCAGGATTTTCCTACGTACATGTTCACTCACATGATTTTGTATCAACAATCCAAACACATGAACATCACCAACAATCTTATACGATTTAGCAATTCATAATAGACATAGCAACGTAGTACTTACGAGAAATAAATGAAGAATAAGAGAGTACTTACTTGCTTGAAGCTTGTGAAGATGGTTTTGTGAATTGGAAGAGCAAAAGAAGAAAATTTTGAGAGGATTTGGATGTATATGCGGCGCCCTTAGGTCAATTTTTTAGTGTGGTTGTGTTGTAAAACTAAGTCCCCTTTATATAGGAAGAGAATGGGTCGGGTTTTGACCCATTTACAATCGGTTTTGGAGAAAACATTCCCACATATGCGGCGCATAATGCTTAGCATATCAATGACATATGCGGCGCATTGTCTATAGCATAATGGGACATATGCGCCGCATAGTCTATGGCATTTGTAGACATATGCGCCGCATAGTCTATGGCATATGAGATACTGAGACCAAATGCCATAGCATAGGCGGTGCATAGTCAAAAGCACACTTAGGAATAGGCGGCGCATAGTGTATAGCACACTAGATTCCGAGACCTTAGGCTATAGGATAGGTTGTGCATCGTTCATGGCCTAGTTTTACCAAGGCCTAGCCTTCCTCGATGCCTATTTTGGCGTGAGAAATGCTCAATCCATAGCCTTATGCATCACCATTCCTAACTTACCGACTTTACCATACAATGCGTCCAAATCGTCAATTGAAATCAATCTCCTCGTTGAATACTTCTTGCACCTATTTTTGCTCAAAACCAAACGAAAACGATTAGTAAGATGGGTTGCCTCCCACCAAGCGCCTTAGTTTTGGTCGTGGCACGACTCTTATTTTTTGGATTTTTCATTTAGCAAAACAAAACAAGTACTAGAATGAAAGAAAGACAAAACGATAAACGATAAAACGATGGGTTGCCTCCCATCTAGCGCCTTATTTATTGTCGTGGCACGACATGGTTACCTCGAGTACTCAGACTTCGTCGAGGTAAATGGTGGATCATTTTCTAAAAGGATTTAGACGGCAATGAGGCTTACCTGTGGGCATGCGATCTTCTTCGAGATGGCTCCTACGTTTCTCCGGAGAGTCACCAATTATATCATCAATAGTCCAACCCATAGCTCTCTTGTACCTCATCAGAGCAGAGATGAGAGCCTCCACGTGCTGTTCACTTAAATCATCTACCACACTTATCGGAAGTATACTTCCACTTTCCAAGAACACATACCTTAGATAATCGGGAAGCTCTTGCGATTCTAGCATTGGTGGCTCGTCAATGGGAGTCTTCGCTGTTGGTTGATTCTTGAGATCACAATCTGGTTGCTTAGGAGTATACGGCTCTATTTCTGTTAGATCACCCATAAGTTCTTCATTGTCCTCATGCTCAACATTCAGTGGCACAGCAGACAATGGCTCAACAGTAGGCTGTTTCTCTATAGATAATGCTTTCGTATCCTCATGATGAACATCAGCTACAGATAACTAATTCATATCGCTGGGCTGCTTCATTGTTTTGCATATATCAAACCGTACCACTTCGTCGTTAATTCAAAACAAAAGCTCATTATCTTTCATGTCAATAAGCACACTTCCAGTTGCAAGGAAAGGGCGTCCCAAGATTATGGAAACTTCAGAATCCTCCTTACAATCCAGAATAACGAAGTCGGCAGGAAAGATGAATGAAGAAACTTTCACCAACACATCATTCAAGATACCCACAGGTCGTTTTACCGACCTATCAGCCATCACGAGCCTCATATTGGTTGGTGTCGAATCGCCTAGACCCAACTTCTTGTAGATGGATAGTGGCATCAAATTGATGCTAGCACCAAGATCGCACAATGCCTTGGCAAAATCCAACGATCCAATTGTGCAAGGAATAGTGAAAGCTCCAGGATCTGCCTTCTTTTGAACTAACGACCTTGTAGCGATTGCACTACAATGATGAACATTATCCGCCAACTCATAACTTGCTGCCCGCTTCTTTGTCAATAGGTCCTTCATAAACTTCTCATATCCAGGCATTTGTTCAAGTGCCTCCACTAATGGAACATTGATGGTCAGCTGCTTCAACATAGTCATAAATTTGCTGAACTTAGTGTCATCCGCCACCTTCTTCAATCTTTGGGGAAAAGGTGGTGGTGGGTATGGAAGTGTTCTCTCCGTGGCTTTCATCTCCTCTTGCTTCCGTTTTTCCACTTTTTCAGTTTGCACGTCGTTGGGAGTGACGTTAGAAACGTCATCTGCGGACTCCTCACGTTTCGCATTGTTATCCTTGTCCGCAACTTCGTCAACCACTTGCTTGCCTTTTGCTGAAGTTTTCAGCACCTTACCACTTCTGGTAGTGATGGCCATGCATGACCCATCATTCTTTGTGTTTTGCACAGTATCGCTTGGTAAGGTGCCAGCCTTTCTTTGATTAAATGCTGCTGAAAGTTGGCTCAATTGCTGCTCTATTTGCCTGATAGAAGTGGAATGAGAGTCAACTAGTTGCTTCATGGAGGACAAATCATCAATCACCTCCTTAACTCCCGCGCTCGTTGCTTCCACTCCTTTAAATAACTTAGCCCTCATGTCTTCCATACTTCCAGAATTAGATATGGTGGTATCACATCTGCCAGGGGGAACGTACAAACCACTCTTTTCATTCTTGTTCTTCCAACTACCTTGGTCTTTGTTTCCAGATTTATCATAATAGTTCCGACCTTGGTTTCCTTGGGTATTCCCTCGGAAACCCCCCTGATTGTTCAAGTAGTTGGCCTCCTCTTCCGAATCAGATTCGTCTCTTCCTTTTTGTGCTACAGCTTTCACTTTTTCGGTCTTCCCTGATAATAAGTGCTTTGTCAGAAGAACCAATTGTGTTTTCATGTGCGCCATGTCTTGCTCACATTCTTCTTCTCTTCTTCGTTGGTCTGCAGTCATGCCAATAGATAAAGTGGGGCTTGCTACCTCAGAATCCCTGGTATGCCAAGCTCTACTTTGTTTTGTCATCTGGTCTAGCATATTGCTTGCCTAAACAAAGGTGAGGTCCATAAATGATCCTCCAGCCGCATTATCAACCACTGTCTTAGTCCCCGAATTCAAAGCTCTGTATAATATCTCCATCAAGTGGACATTGGTCATATGATGGTTTGGGCACTGCATTAGCTTCGTCTTTAACCTCTCCCATGTAACGTGGAGAGCTTCAGTTGGAAGCTGTCGAAAATTGGTGATCTCATCTCTCAACTGTGCTCTTTTGGATGGCGGAAAGAATCTTTCTAGGAAAGCGTCTTTCAATTGCCTCCAATTAGTAATCGAATCAGGAGTCAGCCCATTCAACCATAGAGTTGCCTACCCAGACAGAGACAATGGAAATAAGCGTAGTCGAATTGCATTCTGTCCAATGCCAGGATTGTCGAATGACTTACATGTAGAAATAAAATTGATCAAATGCATATTCGGATCATCGCCTGCTAGTCCACCAAATAATCCCTTGAGTTGCAAAAGCTGAATCATGGCGCTAGTGATATTGAACTTTGCTCCAGGTGCCAAGGGTGGCAGAACAATGGCTCCTGTGGCACCAGCTTCATCCAAATCGTCATCATCATCATCAAAAGGAATTTGCACAGTTCGACGATTAGGTCTCAATCGCGCTTGACATCTCTCCTCTGTATGGGTTCCGCCATCTCAGCAGTATGCCGTGGGTTTAGTAGCTCTTCATCGCCTAGATCCTCATCGTCAGGATTTGTTGCTCGCCTACGGTTATCAATATTCTGTTGATGCACTTGAGCAGCCATCCTTTCAATTTCACGTTGTGCCTCCATTGATGCACTAAATAAACCTAAAAAAAACAAAAACAACAACTAAAAGTAAAAGTACGAGAATCTTTGACCAAAGGGTCTAGTAATTATCACAAACTTGATTGACACTCGTATTCCCCGGCAACGGCGCCAATTTTTGATAACGCTCAATCTACAACTCTTGTGAGTGTAAAGCGGTCATTAGCAAATATAGAACCCAACCTGGGTTGGGTGTCGATCCCACAGGGAATAGCTTGACCAACAAGTAAGCAAAATTACCAAACTTTTGGTGCAAGTCTCGTAAAAGGGGGGATTGTAATGTGTAACGAAAACAATAAAGTAAAAGCTGAAAATTGCAAAGTAAAAAGAGGAAGAATGTTACGTAAGTTGTAAACAATGAGAATTGAGGCGTTGGGGTTATGTCCACCTTCTGAGGTATACGTCTCTATTGGCTATGAGTGTGTAGAGTCTTGACATGCAATTGCTTATAGAGAATTGTAGTCGATGGTAAATCCAAGCGTCTCTCGACCTGAACAAGGACTATTTCACTTTAACTCTCTCGAGCTTAAAGCGTGTCTAACGATACGAATTCTCCAAGAGGTTAGTCCAGTTACGGCACTAGCCTTTTAATAGGAAAGGGTGTCCTACTACCTTGACATTATCTCTTTTCCAGACAAATAACCTTTCTCTCGAACAAGTTAAATGTTAGACTGGCGTTATTCTATGCGTCTGCAGCCACAAGAATTTGCATTAAGATGAAGAGAATAATGATATAAGCAATATACGTGTCTCGAACTCACAAACTCACAGCAATAGATAGTATCTCATTCGGCTTCCATAACCCCAACAGAGAAGTTTAGTTACCCATGAGTGCGAAGGAGATCACGATTTACATTGTTATTGTTGAGTAATGGCGTGTGGATTAGGTGATAGGCGTGTGGCGTGATTCCTTGGCTTGGTAACGATTCTCTTGTTGTGGAATTTAAGAATAGAAGAAGAATAGAATTAATGGAAAGATTAGAAGAGTTGTAATTGAGAAGTAGAATGTGTCTCTCCGCTAAGGGAGGAGTTGCCTCTCCACTAAGGGAGGACTTGTTTAAAATCTCTAGC
This sequence comes from Capsicum baccatum var. pendulum, assembly GCA_030864225.1. NCBI lineage: Eukaryota > Viridiplantae > Streptophyta > Magnoliopsida > Solanales > Solanaceae > Capsicum > Capsicum baccatum. The sequence continues at coordinate 36,433,282 of CM061556.1, forward strand.
ATGATAGGGTATTTATAATACTCCTATCCTACTCCTACTATGCTAATGAAATAAATAACCAAATCCTACTAAACTAAGGAAATACTTAACCCATTTGTACTAGGTTAATGTAACATTCTCCTAATCCAAATAAACTAATGAAATACATAACCCAATTGTACTAGGTTAATGTATCATTGTTAAAATCCATCTTTGTATCTGTAAGTCCCCAAAGTCTTCAGAAATGCTGTTTTAGCCCGGGACAGATTTTCCATGCAGCAGTTTTGGTCCTTAGGCGTGTAGACTTCCTTCCCTTCCTTTGTGAGCTTTCTTTTGTGTCAAGTAAGCCATAAAATGCTGTATTTTGCATCATTTATACCTGAAACTTTCCTAATCATGTTTGTTAGCTCATTTACAGGAAAAAGGACTAAAAGTGCATGAAATATATAATTTGTTCTCAAAACTAGGCTAAAATATGGGCAAAATATATTGATATAGGCGTGTAAATTCGCCTATCATCATACTACAAGGTTTTCATAACCCTAACAAATAAACTTAGCTACTCATGAATAAAATGAAAATCACAATAGAAATATTCATCATACCAAAACTTAGAACGATCTTGGTGGAGAAGATGAATAGCGAAAATAAGAGAGAAAAATGTTTCTCTCTCTTTCTCCTCAAGCTAAGCCGCTTTCTCTTATTTTCAAAATAATACAGAATAATGAATAATCCCTAAAAATGCAGCCATAAGGCTTTTAATAACATCCCTCTCTAATAAATTGCTACTGCATCCTTAACTATTTAAAAATATTGAGTTTTCTCGGGACAAAGTTCCCATATATCACATTCAGTCCAAAAGCTGCTTTCCTTTTATGTGAAGTTTCCTTTGCTATCCACAGGTCCCCAAAGTGTCGTAATATTCCTCATTAGTACCTGAAAAGCATGCTAATCACATAGGTCAGCTCACTTAACTAAAAATAATCAAAGTGCAAGAATTATGTATTTATCCTCAAAACTTAGCTAAAACATGGGTAAGTTATGGTGCTTAGACATATAAATACGCCCAACATCAATCTCCCCTTGGAAACATTGGTCCTCGAATGAGACTGATTAAGCTGAGGATACTGAGGGACAGAGATTACATGTTGATTATGCATAACTGAAAATGTGATTATATGACTGAGTCTGAATATGGTGACTGACTGAACTGATTCATGTTTGCATGCAATAACATGAACATGATTTTATGGCTGGAACTTAGAATGAAAAAGAGGAACTCCAAGGAAAATTGTTACCTTGAGCTGAGTCTAAGCTTCCCAAGTAGCTCCCTCAACGAACTGATTCCTCCAAAGAACCTTTACCAAAGGAACTTCGTCATTCCTTAGTCTGCGAATCTAGTGATCAAAGATTTCAACTCGGAGTTCTTTGTAAGAAAAGCCGTTTTGAATATCTAGGCTCTCTAAAGGGACAACGACCCCTGGGTCTCCAATACACTTCTTTAATAAAGAAACATGGAACACTGGATGCACTGATGTCAAATCTGCAGGCAACTCAAGCTCATATGCTACTTTCCCAAAATGACTTAAGATCCTGAAAGGGCCTACATATCGGGTATTGAGCTTCCCTTTTTTGCCAAATATCTTCACTCCCTTCATAGGAGATATTTTCAAATATACAAAATCACCAATCTCAAATTCGAGATTCTTTTTCATCACATCTGCATAAGATTTCTGTTGGCTCTGGGTTGTCTTAAGACTCTCCTTGATCAACTAAACTATCTCCATAGTATTGAACACTAAATTTGTTACTATCAATGCAGTATCACCTACCTCAAACCAACCAATAGGATATCTACATATCCTCCTATATAGAGCCTCAAATGGAGCCTTTTGGATACTTGAATAGTAGCTATTGTTGTAGGAAAACTCAATCAATAGAAAGTGATTATCCCAACTGCCCTTAAAGTCGATAATAAAAGCTCTAAACATGTCCTCTAAGGTCTGAATGGTCTTCTCTTCCTGACCATCTATCAGAGGGTGAAAGGCTGTACTAAGATGAACTTGGGTACCAAGACCCTTCTGAAAAGCCTTCCAGAACTGAGAGGTGAACTGAGTGCCCCTATCTGAAATGATGGACAATGGGACTCCATGCAATCTAACCAAATCTCTAATATAGAGCTTGGCATCGTCATCAGCTAAAAAGGAAGTATGGACTAGCAAGAAATAGGCTGATTTAGTCGACCTGTCCATAATGACCAAAGTCAAATCATGCTGACAATGAGTATGAGGCAAACCCATCATAAAGTCCATGTTAACCTCTTTCCACTTCCAAGTGGGAATACTAAACTCCTTCATAGTGCCACTAGGCTTTGATGCTCAATCTTAACCTATTAAAAAATAGCGCACTTAGCTATAAACTCTAAATATTCCTCTTCATACCGCTCCACCAATAGATTTCCCGCAAATCACGGTACATCATAGTGGCCCCTGGATAAATTGATTAACGCGCACCATACGCTTCTGCAAAAATTTGCTGTCTCAAATCATCTACATTCAGCACACACAATTTACCCTACAAATGCAACATACCATCTCCCTCTTGGGAGAAAACCTTTACTTTTTGTTATCCGACTAACTCCTTTAACTTTACTAGACTGGGGTTCCTATCTTGCTTTTCTTTCACTTCTGAATCCAAAGAAGATTTTGAACTACTCTGCACCCAAACACTTTCCTTAGCTGAGTTAACCAAACAAATGCCTTATCTAGACAACTGATAAACCTCCTAAAATAACGGCTATTTATTATTCTCAACACGAGCCACACTATCCATAGACAACCTATTAAGACCATCTGCCACTACATTGGCTTTGCTCGGATGATACAAAACACTCATATTATAATCCTTTAAAAATTCTAGCCACCTTATTTGATGAAGATTTAACTCTCTTCATGAAAAAACATACTGCAAACTCTTGTGGTCTATGAACATATCAACATACACCCCACACAAATAATTCCTCCAAATTTTCAAGGCAAACATAACAATTGCTAACTCAAGATCATGGGTGGGATAATTCATTTCATGGGGCTTAAGCTATCTAGAGGAGTTGGCTATGACCTTACCTCTCTGCATCAAAACACAACCAGAACCAACTCTGGAAGCACCAAAATAAACAACAAACCCATCTGAACCATCAAGTAATGTCAAAACCAGGGCTGAGGTGAGTTGAGTCTTAACTTCTAAAAACTCTTTTCACAAAAATCTGACCACTAAAACTTGACTTTCTTCTGAGTTAATCTGGACATGGTGGATGCAATAGATGAAAACCCTTTAACAATCCATCTATAATAGCCAAAAAACCCCAAGAAACTCCTGATATCTTTCATAGCAATGGGTCTGGTCCAGTTTCTCACTGCTTCAATCTTTTGAGGGTCAACTCTAATGACATCATCAAAAATAATATGGCCAAGGAAAACTACTGATCTTAGACAAAAGTCACACTAACTAAATTTGGAAAACAGCTAATGGGCTCTAAGAGTCTGTAATATGATTTTGAGATGGTCTGAATGATCATTTTCATTACGAGAATAGACAATGATATCATCTATGAAGACTATGAAGAATGTGTCCAAGTACTATTTGAACACTCAGTTCATCAAGTTCGTGAAAGCTACTGGGGCATTGGTAAGACCAAAAGTGATGACCAGAAACTCAAAGTGACCATATAGAGTTCTGAAATCTATTTTTAGAATGTCACATTCTTTGACTCTGAGTGGATGGAAGCATGATCTAAGGTCTATCTTTGAGAAATAGCTGGTACCCAGAAGTTTATTGAACTAGTCATCGATTCTTAGGAGTGGATACTTATTCGTGATAGTGACTTTGTTCAGCTGATGATAATCGAGGCACATTCTAAGAAAACCATCTTTCTTATGCAAGAAAAGGACTGGAGCACCCCATAGGGAAACACTGGGTCTAATGAACCCCTTATCTAAAAGGTATATTAGTTGCTCTTTCAACTCCTTGAGTTCTGCTGGAGCCATTTTGTATGGTGAAAAAGAGATAGGCTGGGTATCCAAAAGAAGGACTATTCTGAAGTTAATTTCCCTTTCGGGAGGAACTCCAGGAAGATCTTCGGGAAACACATCTATGAATTCCCTCACTACTGATTCTAACTCAGACTAAAAGTCTTGGAATTAGAGTCTTTAACTCAAACAAGATGGTAGACACACTACTTGGATATCATCTTCCTAGGTCTAAGGTACGAAACAAGCTGACCCCTAAATGCTAAAGTACTACCCTCCCATTCAAGGTCTAGATTATTTAGAAACTGAAAATGAACAACTCTATTTCTACAATTAGCTGAGGAATTGCATGAGTGGAGCCAATTCATGCTGAGAATGACATTAAAATCAGTCATCTCAAAATTCATAAGATTAACTGAAGTGACTCACTGGGATGCTATGACCGGATAGTTCCTATATACCTATCTGGCTACAATAGAAACACCTACTATGGTGGACACCGAGAAGGGTTCTGCTAGAGTCTTAGGACTGACACCAAAATTAAAAGCTATGTAGGGAGTTACAAATGAAATAGACGCTCTAGGGTCTAATAAAGCATAACCATATAAACAAAAGACCCATCAAATACCAGTAACCATATTAGGAGAAATTTCCTAATCCTATTGGGACTGAAGTGCATAAATCCTATTTGGGCATTGTTCACTGTTGGCACGAGAAACGATACCCTACTGAGTCGGGCGACCGAATGGAATTGAGGGACAACTGGACTGACCCTGCTGGCCATTTTATGGGAAATACTTAATCCTTTGGCCTTACTTGCCATACCCAAAGAATACATCACTGACAGCTCTACACATACCCTGATGGTTTCTACTATATTTCTGACAAAGGGGATTGGTGTGACCACTATTCACACTTTCCTAGGGTTTAGGGCCTGGTACCCTATCTCGATTATCATTTTTGGGCTTCGAAATTGGCGTACTAGTTGAAGATGGATCTGATGCTGAAGATTTCTAGTAGAATTAAGGACGGTTACCACCCTCCAACCTCAACTGAGCAAAACTAAAGCTACCCATTCTGGATCTCTTATTCTCCCATTTTTTCCTTACACTTCTACTCCTCAATTTGTTGAGCATGGACCATTAACCAAGACAAGTCCATATACTTAATCAACATCATGTTCCTACACTCCTTGGCCATGCTATCAGCTAAACCAGAGACAAACTCACTTATCCTAGACCTGTCACCAGACACAACATTAAGAGCATACCTGGCTAGTCGAGTAAACTTAAGAGAATACTCCCTCACACACATATTTCCCTTCTTTAGATTAATAAACTCCTACACTTTATATTCCATTAACACCAACGGAATGAACCTATCTAGAAAAGTGGTAGCAAATTCCCCCCATTCAACTGGCCCTGCATCTGCCCCTCTATCTCCCTTTTATTGCTTATACTAGGTGTGAGCAATATCCTACAAGTGGTAAGCACCCAACTCTGCACTCTTATTAGAAGTCACACCTATAATATCAGTTACCTTGTGAACCATGTCAAGGAACTCCTGTGAATCCTCATCAGACTTAGATCCTGAAAATTGAGAATAGTTCATTTAGGTAAAGTCCCGAATCCTAGCTGCGATAGTATTAGCCACCAAAACGAATGGGATGGCAGCTAATTAATTATTTTGGGATATTATTGAGTGAGCTAAGGTAGTGAATGCCGCTCTAAATTGATCCTGATAGATAGGCTCATTCAGGGAGTCTTCCTAAATATGTAGAGGAGAGGGTTGATTCCTGTTTCTTCTTCTGTTAGTCTTTATGGGAGGCATATTTTGTAAATAAAGAGAAAATTGGATTATAAAGGGAGTTAAAATTAAGTTCATGATCAATCGCATGACATGAACACTGAAAGAAGGGAAACTTATCCTAAAACATCGGGTAGCTTCTTGCCTATAAGTGTGGTGCGCTTCATACCCATGCATAAGACTTTACTCAATGACACTTTCAGACTCCCTAGGATACTTTAAAACCTTAGGCTCTGATACAAAGCTTGTATCACCTTGAGAGTAAACCCTGGGTGCCACACAGTGCCTATAACCCCGAAGGACCACAAACTAATCCATACTAGATCCCGCTGCTAGCACTAAATAAAATAACTGAGAACATATGTGGAATTTAACTAAAAATGTTATAAGGTTTTATATACGAAAATAATACTGAGTCAAAATACTAAAAACATCTATTTTATAATAACAATGTAGGACTGTCAATAATAACTAATAACTAAATAACTGACTGAAAGTGTCCGAAAGTATCTAACTGACTGGCTACGGAGTTAATAATTGACTGAAAGTGTCTGAAAGCCTCTAACTGATAGGATGTGGAGTTGATGGGATAAGTCCTCAACTAAATTTGACCTACTACTGAACTAAATTGAAATAAATATAAATGGTCCTTGGAACATAAGGACTCACCACTGCTACTACTGCGCATACGCTGGGGAGGTCTAGGTACGGTCGGGAACCTGAGCATCAAAACCTATGATATGAGACATTATAGCTCAAGAAATGAGTATGCGGTTAGTACTTTGAATGGAATGGTATAAATGAGGTTAGGCTAAACTACATAGTTCATATGTATGAATGATACTAACTGAACACATAACATGAGATAACTAATGTTTAGTATGCGAGAAATGCTATAAAATCTGAGAATGTGTGACCAAGCATATGACATAATACTGGAATAGGCTGTAAACTGAAATATTGAGATACTTATATAGAAATAACAAATAACTATATACCATGGTCAAGCAAGTCAGAAAATTGAACTCTGAATTGAACCCTGGACTGAAATTATGGAAATTATCATCTAATCGACATACCCCCATAAGGTAAATTGGGGTACAACCTGTAACCCCAATTGGAAGGGTATCAGTACCATTCTACGAGTACTAACAATGGCTATGTGGATCTATTAAAGTGTTCTCCCAAAGGACAAAGGGTCACCCTCAACTAGCAAGGCCGTAATAAGATATGTGTCAACCCTTAACTGGCAGGTTAACGTCTCAACCTACACTAGCTATGTGGTTCTGGAACACAAGAACTGCTACTAAAGGTCACACCCTCAACTGGAAGGTGAGCCCTTATCCCAGGGTTCATGTAGTGCTAAATCCTACTCTTAACTGAACTGACCCTAATTATTGAACTGAACTGAGCTTACTGACATGATGTACTGATTAGACTAATAATACTCTACTGTATTTGAAACCCTTCTAAAAGTATTTAAACTAAGTAAACAACTAAGTTTTTGGGTATTCAAAACCCCCAGGACTCGATAGTAATATAAAAAAGAACATATGAGAGCATTTCAAACCATAATACAACTTGGAGAACCTCATAAATAGTCATTGTTCAAAATTCATGTATGAGGCATTTCATCAAAAACATGGGGGTAGTGAGTTAAAGCATGAAATTAGTTTAATACATATGATAGTAACATAACTTCAATACTAAAATCATGGGTTAGGGATTTCAACATGAAATTTTCATTCTTCAAACATGTCAAGAACTAATCCTAATGAAAAACACTTATAGACATGGTATAAAGTCAAAATTAATTGACGTTCATGGATAAAATTCATAAATACATGTTAATATCATAATTGAACTTGAAAATAGGGTTCTTTAACTCCATGGATGAAAACGGTCCATGAATCAGCATCTAACATACCTTAATTAAAGAATTAGTGAAGGTTCTTGGTGGATTTCTTGAGAATTGTACTTGAATGTTGAAGGGGATAGGGTTTGTTCTTGAGAGAGATTACTTTTCATTTTGAGTGAAATATGAATTATGAGGCAAAATGCTACTTTGGGACCTCAATATCATGTTAAAGTGAGGGAGAAAAGACAAAACTACTTTTTTGGATTTAAAATTTGTAACTGGAATGTCGATTAAGACTTCACCGCGATGCGGTGATACCCTCATCTCTATACTCACTGTGATGCAGTACAATTGCATTGAGTCACTGTAAATGACCATTTTTAATTTGACCTTCACACGATGCAGTGGATGCTTCATCGCTATACTCATCACGACGTGGTCTAATCGAGGTGAGCTACTACTAGGAAAATTCAAATATGGTCAAAACCTTATCCAAAAAACTTGAAACTTACCCGAAACATCCTACTTACTCCCCTAAACATTTTTCAATTCAAAAACCATCATCTCGGATTCTAGAAGGTCAACTTAAAAATCCTCAAAGTTAAAGAGAGTCAAAAGTGACTAAGTCCCTCAACACTTAGTCTTATCATGCTACCTTTCTTCATACTCATTCTATATCATGCACCCCTATGATAGCCACCCTCAACTTATACTATTTTCCTAAGTTAAGGTGCACAGTGTCCAAGGAGGACCAGGGTTAAACTAGATTCATTATGATTTAAATGGGAAGGCGATAGGTGTCATACAAAGAAATAGGCTAATTAGGCTCAAAACAGGGATCAAGGGATATTATACACATAGGGAAGGTCATTTAGTCTAAAGTGAGCTAATATCAAAATGGCCTATGATTCTTTCCTAACCCTTATCCTTCAACCAAGGTAAGACTAACAGGGCATGTTTTGGCTTCAACATACAAAGGGAACTAAGTAGTTTCTCACACACACATGGCACACACATATATCACAAGCTATGACTTATTCAGTTCATGTTGCTGTTTAGCAATGATTATTATGTTACTAGAACTAATGCCATACAAAGATTCATAGTGGTCACACTTGAATGCAAATCACATAGTTAAAGGAGAAGACCACTTGAAGAGGTGTACAAAAATCACAAAAGTATTCAACTGCCTCAAGTATGAGTATTTCTCCTAATCGGATACAAAATTTTACAACAATAATTTACTCTACACCCTCAACTTAAAATCAATGAAAATCTGAACTAAGGATTAGAGTATACCTGGAATGGATCAATCCCGGGGGTCATGGGTTCCTGACCCTGCTGCTACATCTCCATCAGGAGCCTCGAACTATTCTGGTGTAGCTGGTCTATCAGTCTCTAAAGGCCTACTGGTGTAGGGACCTATTGCTCTTGCTCGAATGGCTATCTCCCATCTTTCATTGTCCGCTAAGGACTCAATCCTTGCCTTCATCATCTCCTCTTTTTTAGACTTCTTTCTTGCCCTATTCTCTGCTTTTTTTTCTTCATTACTGTTAGATCTCTCTCTTTTTCCTTTGCTATTCTTCTCATCTTTCTTTTTATTTTTCTTCACTAGCTCCTCTGTGAGATCAAGCATCGGGATTTCTTCCTTATAATCCTCAGCTATTGGTTCTACTGATGCCATAAAATGGTACTGCTATAGCTTTCCAACCTCTGCCTTTACTTTATCTAGGTATAATCTGAATAATGCTATCTCTGGAGTAGACCTCTCTCTCAACTAAGCATTGAAATGGTTCTCCAATTCATCAATCTAGCCCAGTAGAGCCTTGTAAGGCTCGAGTGTAGCCTTAACCCTCTTGTCCACTGCAGCTGCAAATTGCATGGGAAAGAGTTTAAGCTGAGCCTCGCACCACTTGGACTATTTTGCTACTCTTCTGAAATTCATAAGGTGAAGGCAAATTCTATTGTAGTAACTACAACTGGCAGAATTATCTCAGTTCTAGGCACTGATAATTCTACCATTTTTGTGGATGTTGGAGGTATAGCTTCAGAATCAGGCATATCTGCATTAGGCACTGAACTAGTACTTGTGACCGGTGGGTCAGTGAGAATCTTTGTGCCCCTATCAAACATTAACCTCGGCTGATTTTCCTTATTTCTGATATGATTATGGGTCTTCTTGGCAAGGAGTTCTTCTTCTAGCCCCACAATCTTCAGCACTTTTGCTGCCCTGCATAACCTCATAATTAAACAAGAGAAGGGATATGCTGTATCAGACCTCGAGACACGAATTTTTATCTCCTCAGCAATAATATCTCCAAAATTTAATTTGAGGTTAGCCATAAAACTTGCGAATAATATTGCTCTATCATACATGAGAATATTATCACCATCTGTGGGCATCAACCAAGTACGAACAATACCCCACCAAAATCTTGCCTCTGAATTTAGGAAGGTCTTGACGATCCTTTCACTTGAATTTGTTAGCCATTCCGGTTCTCCATCGACTATGAGTGTGTCTAACCAATTTTTCTGACTTTCCCCATGCTTCAACCGGGCATAGAAAGTAGGTGAAGTATCCTGAGGAGTGAAGTTTGGGCCATGAAAGAACGTGTTAATTGTTGCTTTAGAAATATCCACCATTACACCTCGTACCAAAACTTTGTCCAACAAAGGTTGGTCAGCTGCTTTCTCTCCTTCTCTACACATGTTTTCCAAGCAAGCTTGGTGCATAGAACTCCCTAACTAGTGTAGGGAAAAATGAATTTCCTCCTCGTGTAGTCCATCCCAAATCATAGCCATGAAATTTTTGCTCCACTTCCGAGCACCTTCTCAACCCCTTAGTGATGATTTTCTTCTCCTTCAAGACCGGCCTCTTGCAGCTCTCATGTTGGTTTTGCGAAGCCCATCAAAAAAGATTTTTTGAGATTTAGGAATCTACTATCTAGTGTTATCTCAGACTTCAGGATTCTTGCATTTGACCATAGTTCCTTGAATCGGAGAGTTTTTGTCATCTTATGGCTCAGTAGAAGGGAACTCAGTTGATGGTCCCTCAGATTCAGGTTGCCCAGACTCATGTTCCTCAGACTTAGGCTGATCTAAATCACGCTCTTCAGATGCAACATGTTCATACTCATGTTGCTCAGAGGCCGACTGCTCAGAAGCTGTATGCTCTGATGTTGTTGGCTCAGTGTCACTTTTTTCACTCTCCTCCACCTCAACTAGTGGGGGTGGCGGAGTTTTTTAGAGCTTTGCTTCTTTTTTTGATTCCTGAAGAGAGGCTCTTCCTCTTTATAATCAGACTCTTCATTGAAGAGTCCCTGAGATGCACTTCCCTTGGTCACTTTCTATGCACTTCCCTTGGTCACTTTCTTTGTGGATTTTGAGTTCTTTCCTTTGGGTGCCATTTCAAGACCTGTAGCAAAAGATAAACCATTATTTGACCCTCAAGAGTACAAACACAAACACAAACACAAACACAAATACAAACACAAATACAAACACAAACATAAACACAAACACATCTATCATTGAAATTCCATACCCCTTGAAAGGGTTTAGCAATGCTTCAGGTCCAGGTGTGACGACATTTCTTGATAGCCGTCACAAACTTCATAGCCTATCATAAATATCATCAGCTCTAAATAGAACTCATAAGATTTTATTAACTTCTGATGACATTTCTGATAAGTCATCACAAACATGATAGCCTATCACAAATCTTATCAGCTCTAAATAACACCTACTACATTCTTAGCAGCCTTTGACAATATTTCTGATAAGCCGTCACAGTTATGATAGCTCATCATAAAAGTCATCATTTCTTATCAGAACTTCACTTTGACTTTAACTCAATTTTTGGTCCTATTTTTCCTTAAAATTCACTCGAGTTTCATTTTTAAGCTTAACTTATAAGCCTTAGGCTTGCACAGCAAACCCTATTTTCGATTTTTAGCCCTTTTTGCAAGTTGAACTTGGTTCAAGCTTCTTGGGAACTTAGGTTGTCATCGATCTATCACTTACCATTTGAAAAGAAAAGTTAAATTTTGAGCATACCTGATAGGAGCCTTCAATGTGATTACACGAGCAATAGGAAGTAAGAAGAAGTTCTTGATTTTAATTGCAAACCGTCACACACAAGGAAACTTGCTTCTTTTACTTGGAAGGAGTTCAAATAAGGGAAGAAAATATTCTAAGTATGGAAGAAAAATAACTTAAAGGAATTAAAAACTAAGCAGGAAGGTGGAAAGGCCAAGCTGTAGGCCGGGTCGGGTCTTTTTAATTTGTCCCACAGTTTCAGCTAATGTTGGGATTTTTGTGACGACATTTTTGATAAGCCATCACAATTATAATAGATTATCATAAATGTCATCAGCCTTGATAGAAACTTCTTCAGAGCTGAGGTCTCTGACGATAAATCTGACAACTTATCATAATTGTGACAGCCCGTAAAAAATGTCGTCAGGGGCACTTGGCTGAATACATCGATTCCACCTTCTTTGAGACATAACCTACTACAAAAATAAACAATTTAAAGGAGTATAAAAATTTTGGGTTGCCTCCCAATAGTGCCTAATTTAATGTCGCAACACAACTTGGTTATCTTGACTACTCAGACTTCGTTAAGACTTGTTGATACCTCTTTACCATTTTTATAGAATACATCAACAATTGAGAAAACACTTATCTCTTTTTGCTGAGTCATGGATGAGTGTATTTTGAAGCGTGCTTCATTGTCATTGAGCCTGAACTTCAGCTCATTCAGCTCCATGTCTACTATCACTCTCCCAGTTGCAAGGAATGGTCTACCTAAGATGATGGGCACTTCAAAGTCCACTTTGCAATCCAGGACAACAAAATTAGCAACAACAACAACAACAACAACAACAAACCCAGTGTATTCCCACCTGGTGGGGTCTGGGGGGGGGTAAGATGTACGCAGTCCATACCTCTACCTCTAAAGAAGTAGAAAGGCTGTTTCCGATAGACCCCCGGCTCAAGACACAAGATACCAGGCAAATACATATTAAAGCACCGAACAAAGTTACAAGACTACATAACATAAATAACATAACATAAATAACATAAATACGGCAACCATAAATAGAAAGAAACAGGGGAAAGCACCCAGCCTCTTACTAAAACAAGGAGCACGGAATCATAACAAGAATACTACCCCCAACAAGTAAAACCCTACACTAGCGACCCAAACTGGCCCTAGTCTTCTGCCCTAATTCGCGTCCTCCAGACCTTCCTATCTAGGGTCATGTCCTCGGTGAGCTGCAACTGCTCCATATCCCGCCTAATCACCTCACCCCAATACTTCTTCGGCCTACCCCTACCCCGCCTAAAACCATCCAACGCTAGTCTCTCACACCTACGAACTGGGGCATCCATGCCCCTCCTCTTCACGTGTCCGAACCAGCGCAATCGGACTTCCCGCATCTTGCACTCCACTGGAGCCACACCAACCTTCTCCCTGATAGTCTCATTCCTAACTCTATCCCCTCGAGTCATCCCACACATCCAGCGCAACATCCGCATTTCCGCCACCTTTATTTTTTGGATGTGGGAGTTCTTAACTGGCCAACACTCCGCTCCATACAACATGGCCGGGCGGACTACCATCCTGTAGAATTTGCCTTTAAGCTTGGGCGGCACCTTCTTATCACACAACACCCCCGACGCGAGCTTCCACTTCATGTAGTCACCTTAACCAAGACATCATGTAGTATACCCACAGGCCGCTTCACAGACCTATCTGCCATCACTAACTGTATGTTTGTTGGAGTAGGATCCCCCAAACTCAATTTTTTGTACACAACAAGTGGCATTAGGTTTATATTGGCTCCCAAATCGCATAGTGCTTTTGTGAAATTCAGGGAACCAATAGTGCACGGGATGGTAAACGCTCTTGGATTTGCCTTTTTCTGCACTAAAGACCTTATAGATATAGTACCACAATGAAGGAGATTGTCCTTTAGTTCATGGCTAACCTTCCATTTCTTAGTCACAAGGTCTTTCATGAACTTCACATAACCTGGCATTTGCTCAAGTGCCTCAATGAAAGGCATATTTATTGTCAATTGCTTGAGCATTGCCATGAATTTGCTGAATTTTGCCTCATCCGTTTTCTTCTTCAATCATTGAGGAAAGGGAGGTGGTGGTCTTGGGATAGTTTTCAGCACTACCTCCTTCTCCTTCTCTTTACCTTTCTCTGGAACATCATCAAAATTATCTAAGTTGTCAGACTCCACTGGACCTTCTTCTTTCGGTTCATCAACAACTACCTCATCAACAACAGGTTTGCCCACAGAAGGGCTAGGTAATATCTTACCACTTTTAGTGGTAATATCCATACATGATCCATCATTCCACAAATTCTGGACTATATCTCTTAGTAATGTTCTGCTCTTCCTCTGGTTGAATGCTGCCGAGAGTTGGCTAATCTGCTGCTCCTACTATTTAATTTTTATGGAGTATGAGTGCACTAACTGGATGATGGATGTTAGATCGGTCTTCATGGTGGTCATACCAGAGTTGGTAGCCTCCACTCCCTTGAACAACTTAGCATCATGTCCTCCATGGATATCTTTTCAGAACTTGATGAAGCAGCCTCATGATTTCTAGGAGGAACATATAGCCCGCTCCTATCATTGTTATTCCTCCGATTTCCTAGCTCCCTATCTTTATAACCAGGCTTATCATAAAAGTTTTGACCTTGATTACCTTGGCTATGGCCTCTGAAACTTCCCTAATTATTAATATAGTTAGCCTCTTCTTCTACATCAGCCTCAATCCTATCCTGAGATCCCACAACTTTCACCTTCTCAACCTTGCCTGATAGCAAGTGCTTGGTTAGAAAGTCCATCTGTGTTTTCAGGTGAGCCATGTCTTGGTCACACTCTTCTTCTCTTCTACGTCGTTCCTCAGTAATACCTACAGAAGCAGTGGGGCTGGCCACCATAGAGTCTCTGGTATGCCATGCCTGACTCTGTTTGGTCATTTTATCTAGCATCTCTGAAGCCTTTGGCAATGTAAGATCAACAAATGAACCACCAACAACATTGTCTACAATTGACTTTGTAATAGATTTAAGAGCCCTATACAAAGTCTTCATCAAATATATGTCCGTCATGTTGTGGTTCGGACACTGTGTCAGCTTCTTCTTAATTCTTTCCCAGGTTTTATGCAAGGCTTCAGTCGAGAGCTACCTAAAGTAGCTGATCTCGTTCCTCAACTGTACCCTCCCAAAAGGCGAAAAGAACCTTTCTAGGAAAGCTCCTTTCAACTACCTCTAGTTGGTTATAGAATTAGGTGTCAGCTCATTTAGCCATAAAGTTGCCTCCCCAGACAGAGACAATGGGAACAATCTTAACCGGATAACATTTTGGCCCACTCCTGGGTTATCAAAAGATTTAGAGATAGTGACAAAATTCACCAGATGCAGGTTTGGGTTATCCCTAGGAAAGCCACTAAACAACCCCTTTAGATTGAGGAGTTGGATCATAGTACTCGTAATGTTGAACTTGGCCCCAGGTACCAACGGTGGAGGAATTATTGCACCCGTTGCACCTTCTCTGTCCATTCCATCATCATCATCATTGAGATCATACTGGACCGGCTAGTACTAGTGTCTTTCTCAAAACGGACAGTTCCTGTTAACATTATGCCATACTGGTGCAGCTATCTTCTCTGCACGCCTTGGGTTACTAGGATTCAGAAACTCCTCATCTCCCAAATCTTTATACTCAGGGTTTGGATGTCGTGCTTGTTGCCCGACATTTTTCACATTCACCTGAGCTAAGGTTGCCAGTCTATCAGCCTCTTGCTATTCTGCCATTCTTTTAATTCATTGCGGTTCCGGATTAGGTGCTAATAATGGTTCACTGGAACTTCTGGTTCTGGTCATACTCTATAAAGATCTTGCAAATAAAAAAAACAATAAATAAACGTAAAACTAGGAAACTTAACTAATAGTCAATTTGCGCACACAAACTTCAATTTACAACCGTATTCCCCGGCAACGGAGCTATTTTTGATAACGCTCAAACTACACCTCTCAGTGAGAATATAAGAGATCATTGTCAATATAAAACCCAACTAGGTTGGGGTCGAATCCCACAGGGAATATGGTGTGAGCGTAAGTCGGTTGTAAATCAATCAACTGATAGTTGGATATTTTCAGAAATAGGGGGTTTTTAGTTTAACAAGCAATTTTTGGTTATGTTAGTTTCAGTGGTCATAATCAAGAGTTTATGAAAAACCAGAATTATATTCACTAGGGATTTTGGTACTTGACAGATGCTACTAGTGGTTCAGGATTCTCACGGTAGGTAGGACAATAAGTTATCTTTATCGAAGTTATGCTTAAATGTCTCTCGACCTACTTAAGAATTTAATTAGCTAATCTTCTCGGACTTAGGGAATTTATATTCACTACCCAGATTTTACCTTAGGTTAACCAACCTTGTTACAACACTGATTATTAAATGGAGTATTTCCAAGTCACTGTTGATAATTCACTTCCTACTATATTTGATTTCTTTCTCAAGAAAATCAAAGTAGGTTTTATCTATTGTTTACAACCAACAGACGTTAATTAAAACCTCAGAATTATCAAGAAATCCTACTATCTTTTAAATCTTGAACACTTATCACCTTATCAAGGCCTAACCCTAGATCTCATAATTTAAGTTAAAGAAATTTAGCCACTCATAATGCTAAAATCAAAACAACAAGTTGTATTCATACTTTGAAAGGTAAATTTACGACAAGAAGAATAATACTTAGTGAATCACATATTAGATAACAAAGGAAAATACCAGAATAATGATAATAATCTCTTCAAAGTATTTGATTTTTCAAGCCAAGAAATTAGAGAGAAAATATCAAAAGTATTGTCAATACTCAATGTGCGAAACTCCTAATAAAACCCTAAACAAGGCTTTAAATAGATCACCCTAATTATGGAAATAAAATAATAGAATTCAGAAATCCCTCAGATTAGGTGACGACATTTGTGATAGCCTATCAGGAGGCTGACGACTTATCACAAATGTCGTCAGCTCCTTTTTCAGTTTTGGCTCTTCTTGTTTAAGGTTGAAGACAACTTGAAAACTTATCAGCTTCATGATGGCCTATCACAAAATGTCATCGAAGCTCTGCTTCAGTTCTCCTGTTCTACTTCAGGCTGATGACATTTTTGACAACTTATCATACCTTTGATGACTTATCACAAAATGTCATCACTTCTTTCAACTTAGTCCAATTCTATGTTTACTGCTGACGACGAACTTGATAACTTATCACAGGGCTGATGACTTATCACAAATGTCATCAGCCTCACTTATCTTCAAATTTCTTTAGATTTTAACTTCTTACTTCCATTCTTGTTGGTTCTCTATCATATCATCTTAAACTGCAAAATCAAACATGAATCAATAAAAAACGACAAAGGTTACTCAAGACTTCACAATTACTCTTAGTTACAAGCCTCAAATGTGTTAGCATTAGCTCACACATCAGTTATGAGAGTGAGCATAATCTGATTCTTGTACCCAATTTGTAATAAATTTTATTTATGTGAGTGATTATGGGTAACTCTATTGCTATGAGGGCACATGTTTGATGATAGTTGGGAAATTGTATGGTGTCTTTGATTAAAAAATATGTATGAGTTTGTCAACTAGGTGAGTCAATTCTTGAGGCTAGGATGTTTTTGAGTGGTATTCTTGGACTTTCAATTGTGTATGTAACATGCTTAGTGTAGAGACTTGCATTCTGTGTAGTTATTGTAGTAGTAGCTTGAGTGTATTGCTTGCAATGAAGTGTGGAGTCACATCAAATTATTATTCTTAGAGTAAAGAGTTTTTTGAGGACGAACAAGGCTTTAAGTGTGGGGTGGTGATCTGAGGTAGATTTTTGCACCTCAGTGTTGTTATCCGAACTTATTTAGTCTTGTTTTGAGGATAACTTGTGTGCTTAAAGTGTTAATTATTATATAATTTAGAATATAAGTATTTAAGTACTTTATTACAATGTTTAATGTGTTTTCCAAACAAGTTTGGATTCAAATTGGTCATTTAGAGTGCAAATGAGAAAACTAGTGTTACTAGCTTGAGCAAGGAGTTGTTCTAGTTAATCACGATGTATTCTAGTGAGTGTAATGAGTTCCTATGGTTTTATTGGTTATTTATGTGTGGAAAAACTTGTTTATAATGTTTAAAGTTGAATTGAATCAATCTAAGAGTCAAAAACCATGTGAAAGATCAAAAGAGGCAAAACTAGTTCTTAGCTTAAATTTCTAGTTCACCGTAGTGGATTGTGTGTTGTTTTGAGATCTAATTTGTGGTGTTTAATTCTATAATAATTCCTTTTATGTTTATTATGATGATATATTAATTATATTCAAGCTTTAAATCAAGTGTAAACAACACAAAAAGGCTTGGAATGTATCAACGAAAGCACAAGACAAGACTTGACGTAAAATGGATACTTTGGATGTCTATGGAATGTATCGGACCCAATATAAGTCTATAGGACTCGCGCTACACATAATTATCTTCCTAATGGACCCAAAACAGTGTTTATCCAATATTAACGCACGTCACACACCCTAGTCCCCGCTATGAGCTCCACGATGCGGACCTAGTGTAAAAATCGATAGTTTTGTCCTTCTTTAAATAAGACACTTGAACTTGATGTTAAACACCTTGTACGACTTTAAAGCTTGGAGAGGGGATGGAAAATACTTAAAATAGGGTTTTTATTATTTTACTTTAGTTTATTTATGTATTTTAATATATATTCATTTATCTTGATTATGATTATGTCCATAAGTGGCTAAAACCCCATTTTCTGGGGTTAAGGGCAAGAACGTGATTACTATTTCTTGGAATTGATTTAGATTTGAATCTTATCATACTTTTTTTTGTTTATTTATCCTTTTTATAACTATTTTAAAGGTTTACTACCCTTAACATACATCTATTATCGTCTTTGTGAGCTGAAGAAGGGGAATAAGAGGATAGAACGTGGGGGTAAGTAGAGTAAGGTTCATATTCTTTTATAAAATAAGTGATTTGACATAGAATATAGGATATAGATATACCTAGAATCCTTAGTTGGTTCATTATGGGATGAAATATAAATGCTTTTAGCTTAGTTCTCACATCCCTACTCAACGATATAGTTGTGGGGCCAAGTTAGATAAGTGATTAGAGGCTCTAGAGACCATGGTCATAAAATCAACCCCGTGAATCAACAACCAAGATAAGAAATCTAACAAATAAAGTTCAATAGCTTAGTATGATTGTTCGCAGTACTTTAACCCTAGTTTTCTCTTTATTGATTGTCCAAGCACTAGACTTTACCGCATTATTTACTTTACTTTTAGTTTACAACACTAAAACTCTTTTTGCTTACTTTTACACCAATTTAATCTCAATCATGATCTAAAATTCAATAGTTGTTAAAATGAGTCTTTGAGGGATCGATACTTGGCTTCTAGAGGGACACTTTACTACTTGGTGAGACCACGTACACTTGCGTGTGTGCTTGGGTGAAAAATAGCCTTAGTGTTTGTAGACTCTTTCATTGGTTTAGTCTTGAGTGTCCCATTTAGTTTAATTGTCTAGCTTAATCACTGATGAGTAAGGGTTTAAGTGTGGGGTATTTAAGCAAGGCTAAATGTTATATTATCTTAATATTATTCAATGCTCATTTGTCCCATTTTTGTATCATTTTAAGCATGAATGTGGGGAATTATCCTTGGGTTTTGTATTGTGAGTTTGCAGGAACATTTTGAGGGATTTGGATAGTAAATAATGGAAAAAGGGTCAAGAACATCATAAAATGTAATGTGGTATACCAAGGAAGAGGCCAGCCTAATACTTGCACCAATTTCCTCACCGGGAAGTTATGGAGAAATAAAGAGAAGTGCTAAGATTATTCTTGAAGATCGCCGCACCACTGCCTTGCTTTGGCTTAGTGGCACAAAAATTTCAAGGTTTCAGAATTAGTAGAACCACAACATGCTTTGGCTTAGTGGTGCAAGTTTTAGAAGTGTTTAGAAGATTTATTATTGTTGCGACACTGACTTGCTTTTTTCTAGTGGCGCGCAAGAGAGTTTTCCTAGTTCAAGTTGGAGACGAATTTATTTTATTCCCACGTACCCTAGCCTTTATAAATAGGATTTTTTGCATGAAAAAACACACATAGATTATTTTGGAGAGTGGATCTAGGGAAAGAAGACTTTTCCTTATGGTTTATTTTCTTTTCTTAAATTCTCTTACTTTCTCTTATAACTCTGATGAACTTTCGGAGATCTTTGTGAATTATGAATGGCTATGCATTTTGTTCTAGGGTATTGGAATAAACATGATGGTCAGTGTCTGAATATTATTCAATTATTAAGTTTACTATCATGGAGTTATTTATTTCTTCTTAATTGGAATTATTCGTTTACTTGATCACCTTACGAATATTATAGAGGGCTTGTTTGTTGAACTTGAAAACGGGAACTACAGGTGTAAAAAAAAAGAAATAGGGCTAGTTTGTGAACCTTATATGGAAAGGGAATAGATTCATCACAGAGGATAGGAATATACTCTGTGACCTAGTCAAGTTGATATAGACGATATCTTAATACATTCCACTATTAAACAGAGACCATAGAAATATAGGTGTTAGGAGTAGTCGAGTAGTTTTAGAGTCATTGGAAGAACACTAGATAAGGGATATAAACCTATAACTAATAACTATTGAAAACTAATAGATGTCAATCGGATTGTTGGAATCGCCAAGACCCGGGAATTATCTCTAAAATTGTCTTTAAACCCAAACATCTATACATTTTGAATGATATTTTCAACGCGTTCAAGTTAATCATAGCATAGATAAATCTAAAAGAGTTGTTTCTTTTCTTTAATAGTGAAAGAAGAATTTGAATTAGACAAGTGATCTTCCAAGTCTCTCTGGGTACAATATCTGGATTTAATATCCTATAATATTTAGACGGCCATGTGCACTTGCGTGCATGATTGGATGCAGCAACTACCCCTAACTGAGGAAAAATACTAACCTTTATCTATCCTTCACTTTGATATTATCTACAAACACTTGTACTCCTCAATGAGGTGGCTCATAGGTTGAAGAGATGAAGTGGCAACCTTAGAAATAGAGAGACAACAGTACAAGAATTTTTTCACTTGCCTAAGTCTTGGTGGATAGAGTTAACTAAAACTAATGAAAAGTGATAGGTAATAGAAGTATTAACAGGCTCCGATACAACCACTATCCTAAAAGAAAACAAAACCAATAAACAAAAATTTATCTAGGAATAAGACACTGGAATGTGGCCAAGTAATCAATGGAAGACAATAGTTTGAATCCAACATATGCAAAAAAAGCTTGATGATTTCTTTATATTGACTGAAATGTTGATGAGGTATCTTGATGAATGGAGTTAGATGGAACTTGTATCAATTAAAGGGTGCATGTATATAGTGCAACGGTTGAGGTTTGTAAACTGACTCTAACATTATCATTATAGAAAAAGATTTTCTAGAAATACCTTTACCAATAAGTAATCTAAAAATTCTTAGCAGCTATCCAAAGTATTCTAAAAGATATTTAATTTTGTATTTTAACGAAACTTTGTTATAAGTTGAAATGTGACACTCATTATCCTCTGAACTCTACATTGATGTCCCTAAGAACCACATGTGACTCAGAGAAAATTTCAAGTTGAGAATTTAAAATCTACAAATTTCACAAAGTAACAAACTGATTGAGTGTCAGACAAAGCTAATCTGGTAAGCCTTATATCATCCCATAAGGAACCTAGGATATCTATAGAAGAAACTGGAATATATACATAATCTATAATAGAACATATATTTCAATTATTGTTTTCTTTATATTACAAGTGTCACTACCTGAGACTACCCCCTAGTTATACATAGTTCTTAGAGCCATAAGTGACCTTAAGCTAACCTATAGCTGGCATAAGCAAAGAATGCTGAAGGAAAGTAATAAACACTGGGCGGGAGCTAACTGAAATAATCTAGTGATGAATAATAGTAAAGTTAATGCCAATACTGTATGAAATACTTAATGAAATTGAAAATTAAAACATTTGTCAGAAATCCTCTAAGCATGTTGAGTTATTAGGACGGGTACCTAACTAACTTGGACTAAATGAAATAAAGGCAATACTGAAAAATAAACAACTAAAAACTAGTCCTCGACTGATGAGGACTCACCAAGACTATAGTTGAGTGGCGTAGGGATGTGCTAACTATGGTTTGGGTACTGTGTGTTCGAACCTATATTATTAGACAATATAAAGTAAAAGAGTGTACGATCTGTACTTTGAATGTACTGAGTATGCGAGATGGGAAACTATCAAATATGTATAAACTGAACATGAATGCATGATCATGTAATATAAATGCAAGACCAGTTAAAATTATGTACTGAATAAACTGAATAAATAGATAACTAAGTAACTGAATATTGAACACTTGGTCAAACAAACCTGAACTAAAAAGGGAAGCCCGGTGTACTAAAGCTATCGCTATGCTTGGTGTCCGGGGAAGGACCCTACCACAAGGCTGTATCATATGCAGCCTTAACTGAATATTGTACACTTTGTTAAGCAAACCTGAAGTAAACACAACTAAAATTGTACCAAGGACTGTGGGAGGTAAGAATAACCGACATACCCCATCTTGAGAAAATCTGGGTTCAACCTGTAAACCTAGTTAGAATGGTGTAAATACCTTGCCAAGGGTACCAACACTGGCTGGTGTGGATCCACTAAATTAATGTCCCAAAGGACAACGGTGATATGCCTCTACTGATAGGGGACCCCTTATGACCTATTGTGATGCCGTAGTTTTGGAACTTTGGGACTGCTACTATTAGTCTCATGCCTAAATGATAGGGGAACCTCTATCCCTGCGTTCACTCGGTGCTAAGTATTACTCCCATTTGAATGATACTAAAGTGTAACTAAAATAGGAACTGATAACTGATATGCTCAAGTCATGGTATTTTGAAAATAATAATACGTGTATAATATGAACTACTTACTAACTTATAAGAAGACATATGCATGCGTTCCTAGGTATCGTGTGTTCATAACCCACTGACATAGACTAATGCAACTGAACATGATAATGTTAATTAGTCATTGTTCAAAATTCATCTATGAGGCATTTCATCAAAAACATGGGGGTCGTGAGTTAAAGCATGGAATTGGTTTAATACATATGATAGTAACATAACTTCAATGCTAAAATCATGGGTTAGGGATTTCAACATGAAATTTTATTCTTCAAATATGTCAAGAACTAATCCCAACAAAAAACACTTGTAAACATGGTATAAAGTCAAAATTCATGGATGTTTATGGATAAAATTCATAAATACATGTTAATATCATAATTGAACTTGAAAATAGGGTTTTTGAACTCCATGAATTAAAAGGGTCCATGAATCAGCATCTAACATACCTTAATTGAAGAATTAGTGAAGGCTCTTGGTGGATTTCTTGAGAATTGAACTTGAATATTGAAGGGGCTAGGGTTTGTTCTTGAGAGAGATTACTTTAATTTTGAGTGAAATATGAATTATGAGGCAAAAATACTGCTTTGGAACCTAAATCTCGTGTTAAAGTCAAAGGGAAAAGACAAAACTACCCTTTTGGATTTAAAATTCGTAACTAGAATGTCGATTAAGACTTCACCGCGATGTGGTGGTGCCCTCATTGCTATACTCACCGTGATGAGGTACAATTGCGTTGAGTCCCTGGAAATGACCATTGCTGATTTTCCCTTCACCGCGATGCAGTGGCTCCTTCATTGCTATACTCATCCCGACGCGGTCTAATTGCGGTGAGCTACTGCCAGGAAAATTTATACGTGATCCAAACCTTATCCGAAAAACCTGAAACTTACTTGAGACATTCTACTTACACCCCTAAAAATGAATCAACTCAAAAACCATCATCTCGGAGCCTAGAAGGTCAACTTAAAAATCTTTAAAGTCAAAGGGAGTTAAAAGTTACTAAGTTCCTCAACACTTAGTCTTATTTTTAGGTTCTAAGTGTCTTAAGCAAGTACTAGGGGCTGAGCTAAAGTTGAAACATACGGAGTATTATAGTAAATGATGGAAGAAGAGGCAAGAACATCATAAAGTGTAATGACACACTGCCCGTAATCATTACTTTGTTATTGTCTGATATACAAGTTGAAAGAGTGCTCAAGGTTGCGTGGGATAGAATTAAGGCAATTGATTGGAGCATAGCCGATATTCAAGTAATAAATGGTTCATTTTGCATGCATAAAATATTGCACGGGAAAGATGCCAAGCCCAGTGTTGAGCAATAGAGACGGTTGAACCCTATAATGAAAGAAATTATTAAAAAGAAGGTGATAAAGTGGCTCGATGCATACGTTATATACCCTATTTCAGATAGTCACTAGTGAGTCCAGTTCACTGTGTTCCAAAAGGGCTTAAATTATGAGAAAAATGTGATTGATAAACTAGTACCTCCAAGAACTATAATATGGTGGCGGATTTGCATTGACTATCGCAAATTAAACACTACGACCTAAAAAGATCACTACCCTTTGCCATTTTTGGATTAGGTATTGGATAGATTGGTTGGCCATGACTACTATTGCTTCCTCGACAGTTACTCAGGCTATAATCAAATCATGACAGTGCCATAGGACAAAATAATACCACATTTACATGTCCCTATGACACTTTTGCCTTTAGAGGATACCGTTTAGACTATACAACTAGATGTTGTGTTTATAAGATGTGTAGAGACGAACCTAGTATTGAACTAGGAAAAATATCATTTCATGGTTCAAAAAGGCACTGTGCTTGAGCACAAGATTCCAAAAGCTAGAATTGAGGTTGATAAAGCTAAAATAGAGGCGATAGAAAAATTGCCACCTTTTAAAAATTATTTTTCTATATTTTTTTCCTTTCTTTTCTTTTTTTCTTTTATTTCCTTTTTATGTTCATTTTAGAAATAGGAATACTAGTCGGTATTTATTAGAGAGTTTGTGGGACCCATTGAATGCTAGGTGCTTGAACTAAGTGCTACCTTCGACTGAATGATGCAGTTGGTTTTTGAAATTTAAAAGCATATGGTGGGAATTGAATGACTTCTTTTAAGAAACCTAGGCTCAATTACTTGACTATTGCATGATATTTTTTAAGTTTAAATTTGAACCATAATGTTACTTGATTAAGATTCGATCTGGATCCATATTGAGTTGAACGTGTGCCATGTGTGAGGATTTTATGATATTGCATTCCATAATATTTTTTTCTGGAACTTGCCCGGTATGTGTGCAAAATGTAATGAAGGATGTTAAATTTAGGAGATGATATAGACATTTCTTTGGTTAGCTAATTTTTTATCCTTTTTTCCTAACATACCAATAATTGATATTCCTAGTTAACCCCATTGAGCCTTTAGTATTTTCTTTTGGTAGCCACATCTAAAGATAAATCCTTTTATTTTAATGGACCTTTAATTTGGTACAAAGACCCTAAGCACTTTCATTGAATGATAAGAGTTGAAGGGAGTAAGAAAAAAAGAGAGGGGATAATAGTTGAAGATGGAAACCTAGAGAAAAATCTAAGGGTGCAAGTGTGTAAAGGAACAATCATGCTCCAGTAGCAAGGAGTAAAATATTTTTTTAAAAAACAAAGTGTTTGATGATTAAAGTGATCCTTACTAATTGTGTGCAAGGTTGTTTAAAGAGATAGTAAAACAAAAAAATTTATGAGTGAGAAAATGGAAGAAAGGTTGGGTGATTGAAGAGCGGGTAAATGATGAAAATTGTGATGTATTAAAGTTCTTAGGGAAGATAGTCACTATTTTATCCAAAATAATTCCTAACCATACCTTATCCTAAGTTAGAACCTTTAAGTCCTACTTGATCTTTCATTTGATGTTCTTATATTAGTGGAGTAGCACACGAAAGGCAAGCTTATGGTTCATCATACGTGACATGTGAAACTCATTCTGAGAGTGATGGTAATTTTATTTTCTTCTATGCCTATGTGTTCTGTTATGTATTTATTAGTGGATATGGGTAACTTTCATTGTGTGAGGGCACATGGTTGACAAACTATAGGTGAAGCATCTTATCTTTTGGTTAGGTAATGCCTATGAGTTTGCTAATATCATGGAGTCTGATCTTGAGGCTAGGAGGTTTTGGAGAAGTTATTCATGAGTTTTTATTTTGAATGAAGAATGTATAATGAAGAACTTGCTATCGTGTGTTATGATTGAAGTAGCCTGATCTGACGTGAATTTATGCACCCCAGTGTTGTTAGCCGAGCTTATTTAGCCTTGTTTAAAGGAAAACTTATGTGCTTAATGTGTTAATTATGATATAATTAAGCATCTAAGTGTTTAAGTATTTTATTACAATGCTTATGATGTTTTCCAAATATGTTTGGATTCAAATTCGTCATTTAGAGTTCAAATGAGAAAACTAGTGTTACTAGCTTGAGCTAGCTGGTGTTCTAGTCGATTTTGATGAATTCTAGTGAGTGTAATGAGTTACTAAGGTTTATTGTATAGTTATATGTGGAACAACTAGTTTATAATTTTTGAAGTGCAATTGAATCAATCCAAGAGTCAAAACAAAGGTATAGATCTAAAGAGGCAAAATTAGTTCTTAGCTTAAGTTTCTAGTTCACTATAGTGGATTGTGTGTTGTTTTGAGATCTAATTTGTGGTGTTTAATGCTATAGGATGCTTTTATAGTTGATTATAATGATATATGAATGACATAAATGCTTGAAATCAAGTGGAAACAACATAAAAAGGCTTGGAATGGATCAACGAAAGCATAAGACAAGACTTGACGTAAAATGGACACTTTGGATGTCCATGGCGCGTCTTAGACCCAAGAAAAGGTTATTGGGAGAATTATACACATATTTATCTTCCTAAGGGACCCAAAACAATGTGCCTCCTCTATGAATGAGTGTCACACACCCTAGTCCCCTCTATGAGCTCCGCTACGCGTACCTAGTGCAAAATCAACAGTTTTGTCTTCCTATAAATAGAACACTTGAACTAGATGTGAAACACCTTGGACGACTTTGAATCTTTGAGAGTGGATGGAAAACACTTGAAATAGTTTTTTGTTATTTTACTTTAGTTTATGTATGGATATTCATTTATCTTGATTACGATTATGTCCATGAGTGGCTAAAAGCCTCCTTTCTGGGGTTAAGGCCAAGAACATGATTACTATTACTTAGAATTGATTTGGTTTTGATTTATTATCATATTTGTTTGTTTATTTATCCTTGTTATAACTATTATAAGGATTTGTGATCCTTAGAATACATCCATTATCGTCTTTGTGAGCTTGAGAGGGGGAATAAAATGATAGAATGCGGGGGTAAATAGAGTAAGGTTCTTTTTCTTTTATAAAATAAGGGATTTGAATTAACATCTAGGATAGAGATATACCTAGAATCCATATTTGGTTCACTACGGGATGAATATAAATATGTATAGCTTAGTTCTCATATCCTTGCTCAACGATATAGTTGTGGGGCTAAGTTAGATAGGTGATTAGAGGCTCGAGAAACCGTGATAATAAAATCAACCCTGTGAATCAACAACCAAGATAAGAAATCTAACCAATGAATTTCAATAGCCCAGTATGATTGTTCGCAGTGCTTGAACCCCAAATTTCTCTTTATTGATTACCCATGCACAATTCTTTACTGCATTATTTACTTTACTTTTAGTTTACAACACTAAAACTCTTTCGGTTACTTTTTCACTAATTTAATCTCAATTGTGAAGTAGAATTGAATAGTTATTAAAATGAGCCTCTGAAGGATCGATACTTGGCTTCTACAGGGCCACTTTACTACTTTGTGAGACCACGTACACTTGCGTGTGCGCTTGGGCATAATTAAGTTTTTGGCACCGTTGTCGGGGACCTTTAAATTGGCAAGTACTTTAGTTTTAGTTTTACTTTTTAGGTTTCTTTAGTGCTTTACGTTTGGTCTTGGTTTTGAATTTGCAGACAACTGGTTTGCAGACTAGTAAGCTGACAAGGGATAGGAAATTGGTTAAACTAAGCCCCGAACGTGAGCAATGCTTTCACCAACAAAGGACAGAAATAGTCCTTCTCTACCGTATCCCGTAAATTCAAGAGAAATGAGGAAATCCTGCCCTTATGGCTGAAGATCAACCTGCCTACAAGATAGTTTGTAAAGTAAAAATCCCACTTCCAATGAATTTGACCTCTTCATTTCAAAAACCGGCTGCTGGAGGTAACTCTAAGCTGAAATAGAATATGGTGAAACTTTTGATTAGTAGTGGACAATTTATGGGGCTTTCACATGAAGATCCACAAGTTCACCTATGGAACTTCTTAAAGATTAGTGACACATTCATCCCTACAAGTGCGTCAACTGACTATGTTAGGCTGACATTTTTCCCTTTTTCACTATTAGGGGAAGCAAAGAAGTGGTTTAATACTGAGCTGGCAAGTTCAATCACATCCTAGGATGACTTAGCTTGGAAATTCCTCATCCGATTCTTTCCATCTAGAAAGACTGTCAGAGTGCGCAGTAAGATTGTAAGCTTCAAACAAAACCCAGATGAGAACTTATATCATGCGTAGGAGAGGTTCAATGCTTTTTTTAGGTACTATCCACATCATTAGTAGTCCAATGAGGTACTAGATCACACTTTTGTTGAGGCACTTGATCACAACACAAAAGTTTTGCTAGATTCAGCTGTAAGTGATCAAGCATTGGAATTAACGTATGATGAGATACACACATTGTTGAACCAGATTGTACAAGGGAATCCTAAATGGCATGTTGACTCAAGAATTGCTCCAAAGAAGGTTGCATGCGTGTTGGAGGTAGAAAAGTTACTGCCTTATCATCTCAGCTTGCTGTATTACAAAAATGGATAACTACTCAGTTCATTTCATCAGACAGATACTTGGTGTGAGATTTATGGGAATAGTGATCATTCTGCATCCATGTTTGGTGCAAATTCTAAGTCAATGATGTTTGTAGGTAATGCTCAAATGCTGAATTATGGGAATGCCTACAGTCAGAAGTGGCAGACTCAACCACCAATTCCATCATGGAACTACCAACGGTAGCATTTTCAGCAGCAGTAGGTTCAAGGAAATCAGGGCACGACTCAGCCTTGCAATATGGAAGATATGCTGAAACAAATTATAGCATCTCAAGCATAGTTGGCACAAGCTATTAAGAGTTAGTAGATTATTACAAAGCAATTAGAGAATTAGTTGGGGTAGATACAACAGGCACAAAATGCAAAGTCTCAAGGTTGTTTGCCAAGTAACACTAAACCTCCTAAAGAAGTAATGGAAATCACTCCGAGGAGTGGTAAAGAGTTTAATTAAAAACCTCCAAAGAAAACTAAGGAGGTAGATGTAGAGTTGGTTCCTCAACAGATAGATTACAAAGTTGCTGAAAATTGAAGAAAGTCTGAGTACTCAAAAACAAAAGTTGCTGAACTGGTGAAAGAGCGACCACGACCACATTTTCCACAGAAGCTTATAAAATCAAAAGAGGATGTATTCTTTAAAAAGT
Source organism: Capsicum baccatum var. pendulum (assembly GCA_030864225.1). Taxonomy (NCBI): domain Eukaryota; kingdom Viridiplantae; phylum Streptophyta; class Magnoliopsida; order Solanales; family Solanaceae; genus Capsicum; species Capsicum baccatum. The sequence continues at coordinate 36,462,601 of CM061556.1, forward strand.
TCTTTGACACGTTCTAAGAGCTTCATATTAACCTTCCTCTTTTAGATATTTTGTAGGAAATGCCCAAGTACGCTGAGTACTTAAAGGACGTGGCCACTAACAAAGTTAAGCTACAGGATGTTAAAACAGTAGCAATCACTGAGGAGTCTAGTTCTAGGGTGATGCAGAAGATACCCAAAAAGCTCAAATACCCTGGGAGTTTCACTCTCACAATTCAAATTGGCAACAGTGAGGTCTATGCATTGAGTGCTTTAGGGGTAAACATCAATTTGATGCCCCTCTCATTATTCCACACTTTGTTCTTGGGGAATCCAAGACCGAGCTCTGTATTACTCCAATTAGTAGACTGAACCCTAGCCCTTCCTGAAGAAATCATAGAAGCTATTATCATCAAGGTTGGTAAGTTTATTATTTCTGCTGATTTTATTATTTTAGATTTTCAGGTAGATGAAAGAGTGCAAATCATCTTGGGACATCCATTATTTATGATGGGAGGAGTATTGATAGATGTGAGAGAGAGCATACTCACAATGAAGTTATATAATAAAGAGGCAGTTTTCAATATGTACAAACCACTCAACACACTATCCCACTGCAAAGATTTATGCATAATTACAGTGTTGAAGGGGATAAGTGTTGGGTGGTGGAGTTTATTCCACTAAAGACCTCTTCAGACTTCTGCATTGATCTACCCAAGCCACAAATACCTCAACCCAAAGTGAAGTAGATTAATGAGCCTGAAAAGGCTATTATTGAAAGATATGTTAACCTTGAGAGTTTACTCTCAATAGGTATAAAACGAATTAGAAGATTGCCTCCAATTCAGAGAAAAGGGATGAAGGAAAATGGATGAGTCGAAGATTAGGTCGTGCGGCGATACTAAATCAGGTGCTACTTGCGAGGCAACTCAAGTTAAGGTAGGTTTTTCAGTAATTTTAGTTTTTACTTCACCTGTTTTTTTGTTTGGTTGAGTCACAAGTCATGGGAAGTCTGAGTACCAAAAAACCTAAGATAAGGAGCACAACAAAGACCAAGTGTAGGGTCCCCAAACCCCCTTGATATATAAAGATACTACTAGTTAGGCCTACAGGCCTCAAGGAGTATTTCTATCTCTACTTTTGAGTATACTTTGGGGACAATGTAGAGTTTTAAGTGTGGGATAGGGAAATTACCATTTTTAGGAGTAATTTTAAAATTTTTGTGTTAGAAATAAGTAAGATATTCTTATGGGTGCTATGTGTGATTACATGATGCAAGTGGTTTTGTTGTAAAAGCATGTTGATTGTGTGAATTAGTACTTTTTAGATTTCTAGGATCCTGATTATGACTCTTGTACTTGTTGGCTTAATGTGAATTCATGTGATTATTTGGTTAAGCGTCTATAATGATCCTACTAGAATTTACCATGTGCCATATGTGTGTGAGGTTTGTGTATTCTTTGTTGTACTCAATGATAGAACTTGTCTGGTGTGTATGCAAAGCGAAATAAAGAGTATGGGTATAAGAGATGATATAGGAATTTCTTTGATAGTTATGTTTTATACCTTCTAACCTACCATTGTGCATAATCCTAGTTAGCCCCATTTAGCAATTAGATTATTTTCTTTGCTAGCCTAATATGTAGCCTATATCCCCTCTTTTAATAGATATTAATTTGATCCAAAGCTCCTATGTGCTTTAGTGTAAATTTAATGAGTTAATGAGTTTGAAATTCAAGTAGGAGAAAGGTGAAAGTGAAGCCCCAAAGTAATAGTTATTAGTGTGTACAATTAATGTGTTGTGGTTGGGAGTTAGAGATATTTGTGCGAAAGAAATTCCTATTTTTAGCCTAGTTATGATACAATGAACCTATTTTTGCCCTGGTCCTCCTTGGACCTTGTGCACCTCAACTAATAAAAATCAATTAAGTTGAGGGTGCCTATAATAGGGGTGCATAACATATAGTGATTGTGAAGAAGGGAAAATTGAATTATGAATTAATAGACAATATTCCCACCATAGTATATGTGAATAATCTTAATGAGATGGGGCAAAACAAAACATGTGGGTAGATAGAAGTGGTGAAAGTTGGTTGTTAGAGGAGAATTGAACGAAAATTGTGATGTATTAGAGCTCTTAGGGAAGTTAGTCTCTATTCTTAGAATAATTAGTTCCTACCCATCCCTTAGACTACATTACAACCCTTAAATACCTACTTGATCTTGAGCTTTAATATTCTTATACTAGTGGAGTACTACACTAAGGGAAAGCCTATGGCTCATCTGGTGTAACTTGTGAATTTATTGTGAGAGTGAGCATAATCTGATTCTTGTACCCAATTTGTAATAAATTTCATTTATGTTAGTGATTATGGGTAACTCTCTTGCTGTGAGGGCACATGTTTGATGATAGTTGGGGGATTTGTATGATGTTTTTGATTGAACAATATGTATGAGTTTTCCAACTAGGTGAGTCAATTCTTGAGGCTAGGATGTTTTGGAGAGGTATTCTTGGAGTTTCAATTGTGTATGTAGCATGCTTAGTGTAGAGACTTGCATTCTGTGTAGTCATTATAGTACTAGCTTGAGTGTATTGCTTGCAATGAAGTGTGGAGTCACATCAGCCTATTATTCTCGGAGTAAAGAGTTTCTCAAGGACGAACAAGGATTTAAGTGTGGGGTGGTGATCTGAGGTGGATTTTTGCACCTCAGTGTTGTTATCCGAACTTATTTAGTCTTATTTTGAGGACAACTTGTGTGCTAAATATGTAAATTATTATATAATTGAGCATCTAAGTATTTAGGTATTTTATTACAATGTTTAAGGTGTTATTCATATAAGTTTGGATTCTAATTGGTCATTTCAAGTTCAAATGAGAAAACTAGTGTTACTAGCTTGAGCTAGGTGTTGTTCTAGTTGATCTCGATGAATTCTAGTGAGTTTAATGAGTTCATATGGTTTTATTGAGTAATTATGTGTGGAATAACTTCTTTATAATATTTAAAGTGCAATTGAATCAATCCAAGGGTCAAAACCAAGTTAAAGATCAAAAGAGGCAAACTAGTTCTTAGCTTAAGTTTCTAGTTCATCGTAGTGGATTGTGTGTTGTTTGGAGCTCTAACTTGACGTAAAATGGATACTTTGGATGTCAATGGAACATATCGAACCCAATAAAAGGCTATAGGATGCATGATACACATAGGTAGCTTCCTAAGGGAACTAAAATAGTGTTTATCCATAATGAGGGCATGTCAAACACCCTAGTCCCTGCTATGAGCTCAGCGATGCAGACCTAGTGTAAAAATCAACAGTTTTTTCCTCCTATAAATAAGACACTTGAACTTGATGTTAAAAACCTTGGACGACTTTAAATCTTGGAGAAGGTTTGGAAAACTCTTTTAATAGGGTTTTTATTCTTTTACTTTAGTTTATTTAAGCATTTTAATATGTATTCATTTATCTTGATTACGATTATGTCCATGAGTGACTAAAAGCCCCCTTTCTGGGGTTAAGGCCAATAACATGCTTGCTTGGAATTGATTTTGTTTTGATTCTTATCATACTTTGTTTTTTATTTATCCGTTTTATAACTATTTTAAAGATTTGCTACCCTTAGAATACATTCATTATTGTCTTTATGAGCTCGAGAGGGGGAATAAGAGGATAGAACGTAGGGGTAAATAGAGTAAGTTTCTTATTCTTTTATAAAATAAGGGATTTGAATTAGCGTATAAGATAGAGATATACCTAGAAGCCTTAGTTGGTTCACCATGGGATGGAATATAAATTCGTTTAGCTTAGTTCTCACATCCCCGCTCAATGATATAGTTGTGGGGCCAAGTTAGATAGGTGATTAGAGACTCTAGATACCATGGTCATAAAATCAATCCCGTGAATCAGCAACCAAGATAATAAATCTAACAAATGAAGTTCAATAGCTCAGTATGATTGTTCGCAACACTTTAACCCCAGGTTTCTCTTTATTGATTGTCGAAGTACTATACTTTACCGCATTATTTACTTTACTTTTAGTTTACAACACTAAAACTATTTTGGTTACTTTTACACCAATTTAATCTCAATTGTGAACTAAAATTCAATAGTTATTAAAATGAGTCTCTGAGGGATCGATACTTGGCTTCTAGAGGGGCACTTTACGACTTGGTGAGACCACATACACCTGCGTGTGTGATTGGGTGAAAATAGCCTTAGTTTTAGTAGACTTGTTCTTTGGTTTAGTCTTGAGTGTCCCATTTAGTTTGATTTTCTAGCTTAATCATGGATGAGTAAGGGTTTAAGTGTGTGATGTTGATGCAAGGATAAATGTTATATTACTTTAATATCATTTACCGCTTATTTGTCCCATTTTAGTATCATTTTGAGCATGAATGTTGGGTATTATGCTTGGGTTTTGGGTTGTGAGTTTGCAGGAACATTTTGAGGGATTTGGATAGTAAATAATGAAAGAAGGGCCAAGAAAATCATGAAGTGTAATGTGGTATTCTAAGGAAGAGGCTAGCCTAAGACTTGCACCAATCGCCTCGCCATGAAGTTATGGAGAAATGAAGAGAAGTGCTAAAATTATTGTTGAAGAGCCCCGTGCCACTGCCTTGCTTAGGCTTAGTGGTACAAAAATTTCAAGGTTTTAGAATTTGTAGTGCCATAACGTGCTTTGAATTAGTGGTGCGAGTTTTAGAAGTGTTTAGAAGATTTATTATTTGATGCGGTACTGGCTTGCGTTTTGCTAGTGGCGCGAAATAGAGTTTTCCTAGTTCAAGATGGAGACGAATTTATTTCATTCCCACGTACCCTAGCCTCTATAAATAGGAGTTTTGCGTGGAAAAACACACAGATTATTTTGGAGCGTGGAGCTAGGGCAAGAAGACTTTTCCTTCCAGTCTATTTTCTTTTCTTAAATTCTTCTTAATTTCTCTTATAACTCTGATGAACTTTCGGAGATCTTTGAAAATTATGAATGGCTATGCATTTTGTTCTAGGGTTTTGTCATAAATATAACGGTCAACGTTTGAATATTGTTCAATTATTAAGTTTATAATCATGTAGTTATTTATTTCTTCTTGATTTGAATTATTCATTTGCTTGATCACCTTACGAATACTATAGAGGGCTTGTTTGTTGAAATTAAAAACAGGAACTACAGGTGTAAAAAAAAGAAATAGGGCTAGTTCGTGAAACTTATAGGGAAAGGAAATTAATTCATCACAGAGGATAGAAATATACTCTGTGACCTAGTCAAGTTGATACAGACAATATCTTAATACACTCCACTCTTTACCAATGACCATAGAAATATAGGTGTTAGGATTAGTCGAGTAGTCTTAGATTTGTTGGAAGAATGCTCGATAAGGGATTTAAACCTATAACTAATAACTCTTGAAAACTAACATATGTCAACTAGATTGTTGGAATCGCCAAGACCCTGGAATTCTCTCTAAAATTGTCTTTAAAACCAAACATCTATACAGTTTGAATGATATTTTCAAGGCGTTCTAGTTAATTATAGCATAGATAATTCTAAAAGAGTTGTTTCTGTTCTTGAATAGTGAAATAAGAATTTGAATTAGACAAGTGATCTTCCAAGTCTCTATGGGTACAATATCTGGAATTAATATCCTATACTACTTGGACGGTCACTGCACTTACATACACTATTGGACGCAACAACTACCCCTAACTGAGGAAAAATATTAACCTTTATCTATCCTTCACTTTGATATTATTTAAAAATACTTGTACTCCTCAATGAGGTGGCTTATAGGTTGAAGAGATGAAGGGGCAACCTTAGAAACAGAGAGACAACAGTACATGAATTTTTTCACTCTGAATTCTACATTGATGTCCCTAAGAACCACATGTGACTCGGAGAAAATTTCAAGATGAGAATTTAAAGTCTACAAAATTCACGAAGTACCAAACTGATGGAGTGTTAGACAAATCTAAGCTGGTAAGCCCTATATCATCCGATAAGGAACCTAGGATGTCTATAGAAGAAATGGATTATATACATACATCAATAACAACACATATAATACAATTGTTTTTTCTTTATATTACAAGTGTCACTACCTGAGACTACGCCCTAGTCGTAACATAGTTCTTAGAGCCACAAGTGACCCCAAGCTAACTTATGGCCTGGCATAAACAAAGAATGCCGAAGGAAAGTCATAAAAACTGGTCGAAAGCTAACTGAAATAATCTAGTGATGAATAATAGTAAAGTCAATGCCAATACTTTATGAAACACTTAATGAAACTGAAAATCAAAAAATTTGTCTGAAAGCCTCTAAGCATGTTGAGTTGTTGGAACGGGTCCCTAACTAACTATGACTAATTGAAATAAAGGCAATACTGAAAAATAAACAACTGAAAACCAGTCCTCGATTGATGAGGACTCACCAAGACTACAGTTGAGTGGCGTATGGATGTTCTAAGAGCGGTCTAGGTACTGTGTGTTCGAACCGATATTAGGAGATAATATAAAGCTAAAGAGTACGCGATCAGTACTTTGAATGTACGTAGTATGCGGGTTGGGAAACTAATAAATATGTATAAACTGAGCATGAATGCATGATCATGTAATCTAAATGCAAGACCAGGTAAAATCATGTGCTGAATAAAATGAATAAATAGATAACTAAGTAACTGAATATTGAACACATGGTCAAGCAAACCTGAACTAAACACAACTAAAATTTTACTGAGGACTGTGGGAGCTAAGAATAACCAACATACCCTATCTTGAGATAATCAGGGTTTAACATGTAATCCTAGTTACAAGGGTGTAAATACCTTGCCAAGGGTACCAATACTGGATGGTATGGATCCATTAAATTAATGTCTAAAAGGACAAGGGTGACATGCCTCTGCTGATAAAGGAACCTTATGACCTATGGTGATGCCGTAGTTCTGTAACTTAGGGACTTCTACTAATGGTCTCATGACTAAATGAGGGGGGGAACCTGTATCCCTGAGTTCACTCGGTGCTAAGTATTACTCCCATCTGAATGACACTAAAGGATAACTAAAATAGGAACATATAAATGATTTACTCAAGTCATGGTATTTTGAAAATAATAATACATGTATAATATGAACTACTTAATAACATGTACGAAGACGTATACATAATTTCCTAGGTATCGAGTGTTCATAACCCACCGACATAGAGTAATGAAACTGAACATGATAATGTTAAAACTGATCATAGTACGGAAAGTCATGAATAATACTCAATATTTAATAACTGATCATGATATCGAAATTCATAACTAAAGAACTATGGAGACACAATCCTTATGGGGGAAACATGTTTTCATGGTTCATATATAAAATAAACTGGAAAAGTTAACTGAAACTCAAATTTAACCTGGAACCTAATTTAAGGGGAAGGGAATTTCGGCTTGAGAATCAAAGAGTTCTTGGGACTCAATGGGTGGAAGGGACTCATTGATGAAATTCCAAGGTAAATTTCTTGGAATTCAACTTGAACTTAAAGAACCCTAGTTACGACTGGTAACGGGTCATTAGCTAATTCGTCGTCACTGACAGCTGACAGACTGTTAGAAAAACATTTGCATAACTTTTTTCCACAATATTGGATTAAGGCGATATTTTTGTAATTGGAAAACTAATTAAACGGACTATGTTTTGATGGGTCTAGAGCTTGAAAAAATTAGGGTATTACAATATCCCCCCTTGGGGTCATTTGTCCACGAATGAAACTAACTAAGCTGGAGCATTTTGGGGAAAAGTTGAGACTTTTGCAATAAGCACTTTTGATCTGGAACATAGTTAATATTTGAATCTGTGACTGATGCATGGATTGAGTTGAATTTATGAATGCATGTTATTATATGAGGACATATATGGATGGACTGAGATAGAAATGAAAGAACTAATTAATTAAGGAAAACTGTTACCTCAAGCTATGACTGATCTCAAAGAAAAAACATGGGGGGGGGTACTTGGATCGCATATCTACCTCGGCTTTCCAAGTGGATTCCTCAACTGACTGATTTCTCAATAGAACTTTCGCTAAGGAGACTTCATTCCTCATTCTATAACCTGGTGATCAAGGATATCAACTGGGACATCTTCGTAAGAGAGTCTATTTTCCACACCAATGCTTTCTACAGGAACTACTAATACTCGGTCACTAATGCATTTCTTCAACAAGGAGATATAGAAAACTAGAAGCACTGATGCTAAATGTGCAGGAAAGTCCAACTCATATGCTACCTTACCAAAGCTACTCAAAATATTATATGGGGCAACATAACAAGGATTGAGCTTTTTCTTCTTACCAAATCTCTTCACCCCTTTCATGGATGAAATTTTCAAGTAGAAAAAATCTCCAACATCAAACTCATGCTCTTTGCTCCTCGCATCTACATAGGATTTATGATGACTTTGAGCAATTTTTCGCCTCTCTCTAATCAGCTAAACTTTCTCTATCACCTCATGCATCAAATCTGGCCTTATTAAAGCAGCTACACTGACCTCAAACCAACCAATAGGAGATCTACATTGTTGACACATAATTTTTACCCTCCACGACTAAGTTTAATACTGAGTTTCTTCAATTTCAAATAAAATTTAAATATTTATTTCATCGGAAGAATTCTTTCTAAAATATCCATTTGGGTAAAATTTATCATTAAGTAACTAATTATATATTTTTGTATTCACGTATACGAGAACGCATAATTTTGTTACTTAAATAACTATTTTACTATGAGATTTTAATCAAGGGACATCTCGAAAATTAATTTACTTGGGCAAAATATCGATTCAAATATAAATTTGGTTTTAAAAATAATTTATTTGGAAAAATATTTGTTTAATTTTATTAGACCAAGGAACTTGAGATTAAATTGTGGTTAATTTGTTTCAATTTCAATTAAATTTAGTCGATTTATTAAATTTGACCTTAATTAATATCAATTTGACTACAATTGCAATGCAATTGACCCAATTGATTTTTAAATAGTTTAAGATTTAAATATAATCGACAAAAACCCTAAAAATTAGGCTATTTAATAAATAGTCTAAACATAATGTACCTATCCCCTTTTTCTTCTTTTTGGGCCAGCCGACCCAGCTGCCTAGCCCATTCCAGCGCCGCTTCATCTCACCTCAACCGACTTAGACCCGACCCAATTTCCTCAATTCCTTATCCTTTAACAAATAACAGCAGACCAGCAATGACTTCAATCCAACATTCAACAACAATTTCAATCGAACCTCTAATCAACAATGGCAATACCTGATCCAACTTCGACTCAAAAAAATCCAACCAATCCACACCAGAATCCGGCGAACCCGAACCCCGTAACCCAACATAAACAACCTAAATCTACAAATCTAGTAGCTTTAAAGACAAATTTTCTTTAAATTTTCAAATTCATACAAACACAATACAATTCCAACAAACCTTATCCTTATTGGAAATCCTGAAATTTCCCTCATATTTTTTTCCTAAATCGGCAGAAAGCTGAAAATCTACCCCAACTAGCTTCTATATAAATGCTCTTAATTCCATTGTTCATGGAGGTCATGGTGAGGCAAGAACCCCGTTGTGAAAGCATTCATAAGTCATTGATAAAATAGGCTAGCCTTATGCATGCTCCTGAATGATTATTTGCTCCTAATATTGCCTTAATGGCATGCTCTTCTTTAAGAAGATGTCTTGTTTGTAGTTTAGAAGGTTGTAATTTAGTGAAGGCTTTAAAGAAAAAATCATCATGAAGGAGATTTTCTGTTTTGCTTACAAGTATAGTGAATTGACCAAATTTGGATCTTTGATTTGATATATTCGAAGTTCATATACTATCTTTGAAATTGTGTATCTAGCTTGAGTTGGTCACTAATCTTTATTTTTCCTTTGAGGCATGTGACACCAACCCGGGTCTGAATGGACTACCTCTTGTATCTTCCCATGTAACTAAGTCCCATTCTTTCTAGTTAAGCTCCATCAAGTCCGAAATGGATTAAAATCATGAAGAAACATGGTGTATACAAGGATATACATGAAATATACATGGAATACAGGTTGTATACAAGAAACAAAGTGCTGATATTCAGCTGGAGGAATCCAACGATGTGTATATGATTGGTTTCCAGTCATGTGTACACAAAATATACTCAAAAATTCAATAGATAAAGGCTATGATATACAACTGAAAAAGGAGCTGAAAAGGCCTTAAAATGGGCCCAAAGGGCGGGCCAGATTTAAAAAAGGTAAAATTCAGAAATAACATACTTATCTCCTTAATTATGAGTTTTATAACAATAGTTTCATAATTACATAATATAGCAATTTGTATTTTGTATTTTTACAAACTGTTGCTACAAATACAAATACATATGATTTTTACTATCCTTATGATCGATATGTACTTTGTATCTTTGCAAATTATTGCTACAAATATACAAATACATACAAATACATATGCTACAAAATATAATTTGATACAAGTGTTGCTATTTTTTATAATTTAATACTTAAGTATGCTACTTTATGTATATTTTTCCTTTAAAAATTGGCTAAAAATGGGCCCAAATCTCAACTTTTCTCCCTTTATTCCTTGTATTGATTTGTTTATTTGTTTGTATATTAAATTTAATATTGATAAATTCTCGGGGAGTAAATTATATTGAAATAATTCACTTATGTTGGTTATTTAATATTCTTAATTTTAATTCACTCTATTATGCAAACTTAAGCTTGTAGAATAACATGGGAATTTTTCCATATCCCTTCATAGTTATTAAGTAGCTTATAAAATTTAATTCAAATTCTTAATCCAGATAAATTTGTTAAAGTTAGAATTATTTTAAAACATTGATTTTTAGTTTATTAAATAGATTATTATCAAATAAATTCAAGATTTTTCTAAAATAAGTTCAAGAGTTTGATAACTTAATAAATTTTTTCAAAATTGGCCAAACAAGTTAAATTCGTCGAGAACCACACTTGGTGGAATTTTGAAAGTGCCTAACACCTTCTTTTGAATTTACTTGAACCCTTACCTAGACTCTGGTTATATTTATAAAAGGTTTTCTTTAAAAATTTACATTTGTTAAATGGTTTTCTAAAATTTCTAAGAAATTAAGTGGTGACTCTAAATTATCTTTCAAAATAAAATCAATAGACTTCTCTTCTTTATATTCTCCACGAAGTTATGAAATATTTTTGATTATTTTTTAAAACGGATCGTAATAGAATAACGACTTTGCAGGGGATTCATCTAGGTTCTAACCTTAAGAATTTCATGTGTTTGACTAATATTTGTATTATTGTTACTTTTGTAATTATGTGTTTAAATTTTTATAATTTATTAATTGTTGCATTTCATGGAATACTTACCATTTGAAATATATAAATTGTTTGGGCTCTCATGAATGTCCCGGCCCTTATTATTCAATTTCAAATAATGTATTGCGAATACGACGGTTTATCTGCACATGAGGCGTCCAATGGCTATTCATATTTCCAAACCTAAGTCATTCATTTGGGAACCTAGTTCAAACCCACTCTAGACACCTAGGATAGAGAGAAACTAAAACCCTATTTAGGCATGAGCCTAGGACGATCGAATGTCTGAGGGGGTATTGGGCCGATTAAAAAATCTACCTTACGTCTATTTAACCACGAGTAACAACAGACGATCATTCTTTATACGTTAAATTGAAGGATATAATGTCATATTGTACAGGCCATTGTGTCACGACCCAAATGGCCATGAGTGGCACCCACACTAATCTTCCTGTGGGAGAACCATCTAAACGGAACCATTACCCAATAACTTAATCAATATTAAGATGATATTATTATAAAATCAATATAATAATAATAATTTGAGACTAATCATTATTAATGGGGAAGTAAAACTACTTAATAAAATCACAAAGACCCAAAAGTCATCGTACAAGAACTACTAACAAAGATCATGTCTAAAGAGATATCCAAAAATAAAGTAAATAAAGAATGTTTCATTGCCCGAAAGATGGACAAAAACAAATAAGATGACCCGTGGTAGCCTGGAGATAGAGTGCTCACCCTTGGATCAAGACCCACTATCAAACTTGTAGGATCCCACAAAATCATGTGTCAAAATTTAGCTTCGTAGGCTCTTTAAAAGATCCAACACATAGAAAATTTTAGCGAAGTGTTCAACACTTAGTCTCATTTTATCCTTCAAATTTTGGAGATTTATTTCACGACCTTTTCGACCTCCATTTTTTGATTTTCAAGTTGCGTTATGATGGGGCAAGTCAATAGTACATTTCGGGTGATTTTTGGAATTTTCAAAATCCGTTTATGGCATGTTTGGATTTCAAAACAGTAGCATCATGCTATTAGCATGCCATGCATGCTAATCTCACAGGCCCTAGCATGCGATAGAGAATACGACACATAATCCAGTGCGGAGGACTAGAGCATGCGACACACGCTCCATCACACGTTATCGAATTTTTTCCAGCTTCCAGTTCAGCATATTTGGGGGGAAAATGGTCATTTCCCTACCCCTATATATATACTCAAAAGCACGGGAGTTAACCCATTTTTAACCAAAATGCACCCATTTGTATCAAAATCCTCTCAACAACACCTTAGGGTTTCAAATTGGAGGTTTAAGTTCAAGCAAGCTTCTCTGTTAAATCTTCAAAAATTTTCCAACTAAGGTATATGTTGTGTTGATTTATGGATTCCTTTCATCCATAAAGCTTAAAACCCTTATTTTAAATTGTGAATCATGTTATTATGTTGTGGGTTGATTATGTTTATGTGATTGATGTTGTATAATCCCCAAGTTAGGATCTTTATATGTATTTATGAAACTACGTTAGCGTATGAGTTGAAAATCCATGAATTTGGGTGGGGTTGAATTGTTATATTGATGATTACACCTATGCCTTAAGTGGTGCATGTAAGGTGTTTCATCAAATGTCTAAAGGGATATAAAGTATGCCTTATAGCTAAATTGTGATCCAAATGACCAATGCATGTTTTATCTTTAAGCTCAAAGGACTTCCATGCTATTAATGTACCTTGTAAATGTTGTTGGATTGTTCATGTATTAGCTTTATGAAATTATGCCATGCTTACATGAAAACCTATTCATGTACAAGATTACGACAACTATGTACTTCATAAAAATCCCAACTTATTATATTATGGATTGTTGATGTTGATCTTGTACTCAAGAATGTCATGTCCTGTCAGTTTCATGCTATCGAGTCCTGGGGTTACTTATACTCAAAAATTTAGTAGTGTGCCTAGACCCATGTCATATTTTCATGATACTATCAGTCAAGCCATGATCCTTAGACTTCAAACAATTTTAGAACTTAGGAAATCTCAGTAATCTCATAAACTGAGTTAGTTGTCATATATCAGTAGAATTTAGTCAGTCAATGAATTCAATAAACTCAGTCCAAGTTCAGATCAGTTAATCACGTTCAATGTCAATTTAGATGGGAGTAGGATTCAGCACTCAGTGAACCCAAGGATGGGAACTCACCTGATAGTAGAGGGTGTGATTCTTAGAAGCAATCCTTGCATTTAAGAACTATGTAGCCAGCGTAGATTGAGACATTATACTTGCTATTTGAGGGTAAAAAAAGAGGCTTGACCTACTAGTTGAGGGTTCCTACCATTCTCATTAGAGTAAACTGCTAGTTGAGGGTCACTTACATAATGTCCTTACCAGTGGTGCAGTATTGACACCCTTTCAGTCAGGGCATAGATTGGATCCTAATTCAGCTATAATGCGTCATTTGGGGCATGTCGATTAGGTGACTACCTCCTCCATTTTAGTATCAGTCTCAGTACTAAAACTTAGATAGTTCTTCAGATTTCAGGACTGTCAGATACAGTCAATTTAGATACAGTACGAAACTCAGCTAGTTCCTTCATATTCAGTACTGTCAGATACAGTCAACCATGTTATCAGTTATATCAGTTATCAAAACTCAGTTATCAGTCATGTTAGTTATCAGTAAATTCATGTTATCACAATCTCATAAATAGTTACTGTGTATTTATGCATGCATTCTTACATTCATGTTATTCAGTTAGCCAATATTGTTTATGCATATGAACCCCATGCATTCAGCCTACCTCACATGCATACCAGTATATTCAATCGTATTGACGCATTTGTGTTGTGGTGTTTTATACCATAGGTTCAGAGGCACGAGCTCCAGAGCATGAGTAGATTCCAGATATTAGTAGTCAGTCAGCAGTGAGTGCTCATCCTTCGAGGATGATATGACTTGTTATTTCATTATTTCAGTACTTAGTTATTTTAGTAGTTGGAGTTATTTGGGGATATGTCCCATAAACTCTTTATCTAGACAGTCATGTTTTAGAGGCTGTTCAGACTACAGTATGTTCAGACAGTATGTCAGTTTTGGGTATTCTATTACCCCACGCAGATGTTATATTTTATCAGTTATGCAGTTTTGAACCTTATGGCCTTTCAACCTCTATTTATGCATTATATTTAGTATGTTATGCAGTATACAGGTACATATCTCAGTCATGGGTTAGCTTTTGGTCCTTCAGGGTCATAAGCATGGTGTAGCATTTCGGGTACTAGATTTGAGGCATTACAAACTTGGTATCAGAGCCTAAGGTTCAATAAAGTCTTAGGAAGTCTGAAAGCCGCATCTAGTAAAGTCTTATACATGGGTGTGTTGCGCACCACATTTATGTACATGAGGCTATAAGATGTTTTAGGTACAGTTTTCCTTTACTTTTTAGTAATCATGTCGTGCTAGTGAGCATAATCTCAAGTCAATCTCTCAGTCTAATCCATTTCTCCTCTTTATTTTAGAACATGCCTCCCAAGAGAAAAAATTAGCCTGTCCAAGATGATCCCTTAGATGAATATGTTTCTCATCCAGAGTTCAGAGCTGCATTCACTACTTTTGCTCAGTCAGTTGCTGCTTATAATAAATGACCAGCTGTCATTCCGGCCAACCCAGTGGCTAATCTAGCTGTATCCAGGAATCAGGAATTCACCCGAATGAATCCTCTATCCTTTTTCGGGTCTAAGGTAGATGAGGACCCTTAGGAATTCCTAGATCAGGTGCAAAAGGTTACAGATATAATGGGGGTTACTTATAGTAAGAGTGTCGAGCTAATTCCATATCAGTTACAGTATGTTGCTCACACTTAGTTCAAGCAATGGAAGTCAGAGAGGGCAGTTGATGCAGGGTCAGTTGAGTGGGAGAAGTTTGTCTCTGCTTTTCTTGATATATTCTTTCCCCTAGGGATGAAGGAAGCTAAGGTGTTAGAGTTTATCAATCTCAAGTATGTAAACATGATGGTAAAAGAGTATTCTCTTAAGTTTATTCAATTAGCCAGATTGCCCCTCATGTGGTTGCAGGCAGTAGGGCCAAAATGAGTAAGTTCATTTCAGGGGTGAATGATAGCATGGTGAATGAGTGCAGGTTGTGATGCTAAATAGTGACATGAACATACCTAGACTTATGACTCATGCTCACAAGATAGAAGAGCAAAAGATTAAGATGAGGGATAAGCAGAATAAGAGACCAAGGTCAACTAGTTTCAACTTTGCTCAGCCTAAGTTAGAGGGAGGGGATCATTCTCAGTTCTGTCCTAAGTTATCAGTTCCAACTTCTTCGTCATCTATTGCTCCTATGCTGATATTCAAAGATGACAACATAGATAGAGCACCAGGCTCCAAGTCTTAGGGCAGTGTTAGCAGTTACCGTACTATCCTCTTTGTCAGACTTGTGGCAAAAACCACCAGGGTACTTGTAGAGCTGATAGTGATACTTGTTTTGGGTGTGACAGGATAGGACACAGAGTTAGACATTATCCACAATCAGGTTTGCAGGGTCAGCAGAACCATTCCACAGCTCAGTCCGGTTGCCCGAATCAGCAGGGTGCCACTTCCAGTGCTACTAGTGGACATCGCCCGAACAGACTCTATGCTCTTCAGTCCCTGCAGGATCAGGAAAATTCTCCTGATGTGGTTACTGGTATGTTACAAATCTTTCATGTACATATTTATTCTTTTATAGATCAAAGAGCTTCTTTGTCTTTTGTTACTCCTTACATAGCAGTTGATTTTGGAACCTATTCCGACATTATAGTAGAGCCCTTTTTAGTCTCTACCCTAGTGGGTAAAACTATTATAACCCGATGGGTATATAGGAACTATTCGATTATGGTATCTTAGAAAGTCACTTCAGCAGACTTTGTCAAATTAGAGATGACTGATTTTGATGTTATTCTCGGCATAGATTGGCTTCATTCCTGCTATGCCATATTCGACTGCAGAAATAGAATATTCCAGTTCCAGTTTCTGAATGAACCCATCCTAGAGTGGAAGGGTAGTGTATCTGATTTCAAAGGTCAACTTGTTTTCTACCTTTGGGCAAGGAAAATGATATCTAAACGATGTGTCTATCATTTTTTTTGAGTTAAGGACTCTAGTTCTAAAACTTCTAGTCTTGATTCAATCCAGTCGTGAATGAATATTCAGATGTCTTTCCCGAAAAATCATCCAGGAATTCTTCCCGAAAGAGAAATAGACTTTGGCATTAATCTTCTTCCAGATACTCAACCTATATACATTCTGCCATACAAAATGGCACCAGCAGAACTCAGAGAATTGAAAGAATAGTTAAAGGATCTCTTAGATATGGGATTCATTAGGCCGAGTATTTCCCCGTGAGGTGCACCAGTCTTATTTGTGCGAAACAAAGACATTTATCTCAGAAAATGTATTGATTACCGTACACTCAAAAAAGTCACGATCAAGAATAAGTACCATTTCCCAGAATTGATGACTTGTTTGACCAATTTCAGGGTGCCAGTTATTTTTCTAAGATAGACCTCAGATCTAGCTATCATCAGCTTGGAGTCAGAAAATGTGACATTCCCAAAATAGCCTTCTGTACTCGGTATGGTCATTTCAAGTTCCTAGTCATGTACTTTGGTCTTACTAATTCCCAGTAGCTTTAATAGACTTGATGAACCGGGTGTTCAAGCAGTACTTGGACATGTTTGTCATAGTCTTTATTAATGATATTCTGGTCTATTCCCGTAGTGAGCGTGACATACAGACCATCTCAGAATCGTACTCCAGACCCTCAGAGATCAACAGTTGTTCACCAAATTCAGTAAGTGAGAATTTTGGCGAAGGGTAGTAGCATTCCATGGTCATATCATTTTTGGTGATGGCATTTGAGTAGATCCTCAAAAGACCGAAGCGATAAGGAACTGGCCTCGCCCTGTCTCTCCATCAGCTATCAGGAGTTTCTTGGGTTTGGCTGGCTATTACAGGCAGTTTGTAGAGGGATTTTCTTCTATTGTATCCCCAATAGCCTTCAAACTTTGGGGATTTATTTTACAACTTTCCCGACCTCTGTTTTCAATTTTCAAGTTGCGTTATGATGGGGCAAGTCAATAGTACATTCCAGGTGAGTTTTGGAATTTTTGGAATCTATTTAGGGCATGTTTGGATTTTGAAACAGTAGTATCATGCTATTAGCATGTGACACATGCTAATCTCACAGGCCCTAGCATGCGATAGAGCATGCGATGCATGCTCCAGCGCGAAGGTCTAGAGCATGCGACGCACGCTCCATCGCACGCTACCAAATTTTTTCTAGCTTCTAGCTCAGCATATTTAGGGGCAAAATGGTCATTTCCCTACCTCTATAAATACTCAAAAACACAGGATTTAACCTATTTTGAACCAAAATACACCCATGTATCTTAAAATCCTCTCAGGAATACCTTAGGGTTTTCAATGAGAGATTCAAGTTCAAGTAAGCTTCTCCGTTAAATCTTCAGAAATTTTTCAACTAACGTATGCATTGTGTTGATTTATGAATTCCTTTGATCCATAAAGATCAAGAGCCCTTTTTAAATTATGAATCATGTTATTATGTTGTGGGTTGATTATGTTTATGTGATTGATGTTGTATAATCTCCAAGTTAGGATCCTTATGTGTATTTATGAAACTACGTTAGCGTATGAGTTGAAAATCCATGAATTTGGGTGGTGTTGAATTGTTAAATTGATGATTACACCTATGCCTTAAGTGGTGCACATAAGGTGTTTGATAAAATTCTTAAAGGGATATAAAGTATGCCTTATAGCTAAATTGTGATCCAAATGACCAATGCATGTTTTATCTTTAATCTCAAAGGACCTCCGTGTTATTAATGTACCTTGTAAATGTTGTTGGATTATTCATGAATTATCTTTATGAAATTATGTCGTGCTTACATGCAAAGATATTCATGTACAAGATTACGACAACTATGTACATGAAAATCCCAACTTATTATACTATGGATTGTTGATGTTGATCTTGTACTCAAGAATGTCATGTCCTGTCAATTTCATGCTATCGAGTCTTGGGGGTACTTGTACTAAAAAATTTAGCTGTGTGCCTAGAGCCATGTCAAGTTTTCATGATACTATCAGTCAAGACATGATCCTTAGACTTAATACAATCTTAGGACTCAGGAAATCTTAGTAATCTCATGAACTCAGTCAGTTGTCAGATATCAGTAGTATTCAGTCAGTCAACAAAATTCAGTAAATTCAGTCCATGTTCAAATTAGTTAATCACGTTCAATATCAATTCAGATGGGAGTAGGATTCGCACCATGTGAACCCAAGGATGGGAACTCACCTGGCAGTAGAGGATGTGATTCTTAGAAGCAATCGTTGCGTTACAGGACTACGTAGCCAGCGTAGGTTGAGACATCATACCTGCTAGTTAAGGGTGTATGGAGTGGCTTAACCTGCTAGTTGAGAGTTCCCATCTTTCACATTAGAGTAACCTGCTAGTTAAGGGTTACTCACATATTGTACTTACCAAGGGCACGGTATTGGCACCATTCCAGTCAGGGCACTGATTGGACCCTAATTCTGTTATAATGCATCATTTGGGGCATGTCGGTTAGGTGACTACCTCCCACAGTTTCAGTATAATAACTCAGATAGTTCTTCAGATTTCAGGACTATTAGATACAGTCAATTCAGATACAGTATGAAACTCAGTTAGTTCCTTCAGATTCATGACTGTTAGATACAGTCACTCATGTTATCAGTTATATCAGTCTTCAAAACTCAGTTATCAGTCATGTTTGTTATCAGTAAATTTATTTTATCATGATATCAGATATAGTTACTATGTATTCATGCATGTATTCTCACGTTTATGTTAGTCAGTTAGCCAGTATTGTTCATGCATATGAACCCCATGCATTCAGCCTACCTCACATGTATACTAGTACATTCTATCGTACTGACATATTCTCGTTGTGGTTTTTATACCATAGGTTTAGAGACACGAGCTCCAGAGCATCAGTAGATTCCAGATATTAGCAGTCAGTCAGTAGTCAGTCCTCATCCTTCGAGGATGATATGATTTGTTATTTCATTATTTCAGTACTTAGTTATTTCAGTAGTCGGAGTTAGTTGGGGACATATCGCATCAGCTCCTTATTCAGACAGTCATGTTTTAGAGGCTTTTCAGACTACAGTATGTTCAGACAAGATGTCTGTTTCGGGTATTTTATTGCCCCACGTAGATGTTATATTTTATCAGTTATGCAGTTTTGAACCTTATGGTCTTTCAGCATCCATTTCCGCATTATATTTAGTATGTTAGGTAGTGTACAGGTACAGATAACAGTCATGGGTTAGCTTGTGGTCCTTCAGGGTCATGAGCACCGTGTAGCATTGTGTGTACCAGATGCGGGGCATTACAAAACTCTAGAGGAAAGGTCATGTTTGAGCCTCTAGAACACTTTTAGTACTTAACAAAAGAAGAGAACATGGTAGTATCCATAAAACTACTATGTACTGGTAGGTATTATAGGCCAAGTCAATTTAATAACATGTACACAACATAAATCAAGTAACTAGTAGATTGGCATCGTCACATAAAAAAAATCAATAAATCAACAATATAGGACCAAACAGGTCAAAAAGTTCTTACAAGCAAGTCACATAAGTATCAAGAGTATCAACCATACAGTAAACATCCACAGAATCAACACAAATATGTACACACATGCTATGAGACTTATTTTTTTCCAAATAGTCATGACTTGCAGGGAACAATCTTTGTTCATGTATCGTGCCAGCAGTGTACCCGATCCACCATATACATATCCGTACCGGCGTGGTACCCGATCCAACATATACAAACCCGTACTGGCGTGGTACCTAATCAAACATATACATATCTTTACTGGTGTGGTACCCAATCCAACATATACATACCCGTACCGGCGTGGTACTCGATCCAACATATATACATTCGTACCGGCGTGGTACCCGATCCAACATATACATATCCTTACCAGGGTGGTACCCGATCCAACATATACATAACCATACCGGTGTGGTACTCGATCCAACATATACATATTCGTACTGGCATGGTACCCGATCCAACATAGACAAATCCGTACTGGCGTGGTATCCACCCCAAACAAGTAATATCAATATCAAATTTACACTACCTTACATCATACAATATGATGTACCAAGTTTATATGTACACTTAAAGTTATAAGACAATTCCATCAAGTAAATTTTCAATAAGTATTTATACACGACCAACAATCGAAACATCATTAATTTTAAGCATATCCGAATAACAATCAACAAGTATCCAATATAGGAGCATACACACAATTAAATAGTGTCTAAACTCCAATTAAACCGTAACCTACCTCAACCAAAAAAAACCAAAAGCAAGATACTTTGCAAGGATCTTGCCCTTCCGTAACGCTTTTGAATGGTTAAAATCTGTTCAAATATATAATCTCTGTAAGAGCATGAACGAGTACGTCCAATTTTAATTAAAATGGATAGGTATGTTATCTAAAATCCTTGATCCTAAAACCTAAATCTGTTATAATCGGCCTAGTCGAAAATCTGATTATTTAACGCTAAGTGCAAAAATAAAACTAACCAATGCATTACTTTTATACGTACAGGAAACCATTAAACAAAACCATTCAAACAACATTGCCCAATGGTTAGCAATCCCATCACTTGATTATTTTCTTTTTCTCATGATTGCCTAATCATTAGTTGTTGTTCACTAATCCAATAATCACCTAAGGTGGTAATGTTTTTACACCTAACAATTTTAACCCACCTGAATACCTCACTGCCACAATTTCCATTATTTACTCATCTCCTTAAATCATTATACTAGGAACAAGTAACATCCTTAATATCATTCTATATACGTGTCACAATATACACCACGACCTAATTACCAATTACTCCTAACCCCACTAGTTTACACATAAGATTAACTTCGTAAATTCAAATTCACCTCATATCAGTGTTGCGTGGGTGTAGCAGTAACAACAAATTCACAAAAATATAAACAAATCTAAAGCGGTAGTGAAGTGAAAATAGGGTTGTAACTAGTGTACCCCTCTTGCTTTAAACTTATGACTCTATTATTATTATAAATGATAAACCCTAACCACTTAATTTTATTCTTATATTGATCACATAAGTTAATAAATTAAAACTTTGATCCATTAAATCTCTAATTAAATTGATTATTTAAAATACCCAAGAATTTGAATAGGTCATCGAAATTTATCGGGACCTTGAGAAAATAATCCATTAATAACTTAAATCACTTTCGTACATCTCAAAAATTGATACTACTCATCCTACGGGGCATAAATTTACGTACACAAACTATGGGGAGAGCAAAAGTGCAAAGGACCAGTAAAATTCATGAAACGACTAGGAGGGTTGATATATCAGATACCAATTAAACAATTGTTCGTCCCCAAATGGAAAAACAAGTGACAAGAAAGGAAACTAAAGAATTACCTGAATCATAAAAATATGTGCATACTTGCTACGCATGTCTTCTTCGGTCTCCTAAGTGGCCTCCTCAATAGGACGATTCTTCCACTGGATCTTCACTGACGCAATCTCCCTAGTCCTCAACTTACGGAAAACCAAATACCTAGCCAAGGCTATGTGTACCCCTACCTCCTCAACTCGGAAGGTTTAATTAGTATACAAGAACACAAGTCATATTCTTCAACCATATATATGAAACCATCTTATACCAACTGATAAATATAGGTGCATACTAATGATAGGCGATGACATACATGAATGAATCCAAAGTACATAATCACTAACACAACTCATCATAACTGTCCTCATCAGGACCATCATCATCGTAATCAACCTCCGGCCTTGCCGGATATCAACACATCATCAATAGTATCCATTGGCCTTGCCGGGTATCAACATATTATAAATATATCATACGACCTTGCCGGGTATCAACATGATTACAACAGTATCCTTCGGCCTTGCCGGATATTAACATATCATCATAATAGTCATTACCCAATAACATGCACTAAAAATACACATAAAAAATAGTCATACCACCATAGAATATCTATCTAGTCAATACTTCCCAACTACTCGTTATTAGCTAACCAACACTTCTTATAATACAACTACTAGCTCGCTAGTCATCACAGAACCTCTAATTATTAGCCTAAATATTATCCATCATATAATCCTTATTCACGGGATAGCAACTAACCACTATTTATTAATAGCCAACATCTAACATCTAGTTAAGGTTCATCACTAGACCAAAACCACCAGTTATCTACCATTCATTATTATAAACTAATCATCCTATATTTTTTAATCATTACTAGACAACACATTACTACTTGTCACCTAATCATCTTTTATTAATTGACTCCATTCATTATCTAACCATCGTTTACCAACTAATCCTCGCTTAACTATTCATTAGTTAACCATTTAGCAACTATTCAAAGTTATTAACTAGTCATATCTTATTACTAACATCTATTATTATCTAGCCTCATTAACACTCAACTCCTCGTTATCGACTAATCGACATCACAAACTTAGTCATCAATACCAACTAATCTTCCTTTATGCTAGATCCGACCTCACCATAAGTCACACATTAACCATCGCTAGCTATCATGTTTCAACTAAGCAAGATTTATTAACTAATACATTGGATTCCTAGCCATCACTTGTATCCAATCAATAAGGTCGTAAGCAACATACCGTATCTTCCTCCGTCCCATATTGGAGAGATGTGCATACAAACATATATGTATTCATAAACTGTAATTGTATCCCTTACACTGATAAACACTTCTCGAATATTCAATCATTATCATAACACAACCCTTGGCCCGTTAATTTATTTGGAATAGTCACAACAACATAATCATGGCCTTAGGCCCATATACATATTTGAAACTCATACCGATAATCATATTTATTAGTCGTAGCATATCTCTAATCATCTCACATATAAGAAATATCTCACATATTGGAGGCATAATATAGATAGACATGTAATCGTCTATAGGATATCTTGTATCGATAGGTTATACATCATGACTACGAGGAATATCAGCTCTCTAGGTCAATTTGCATATCTAAGAGGAAATAACATCTCTATAGGCCAATCATCAAGTCTAAGAGAAAATAGTATCTCTATAGGCCACATAATGTATCTATGAGGAATATCATCTCTAAATGCCCAAAATCGCTTCCACAAGAAGTATCATAACTATAACTCAAAATCCACAACCCGATAACATCAATACTAGTTACCAAGTTATGATGTAACCTTATTCTAAGGTTTATTACCCTCATCTATGTCTAACATCTGCAACTAAGTCCATAAGACTTAACATAAGTTTAGGCCTAAGTGGGCCAAACGATCCCACTTCTAATCCTCAATTTTCATAAATAGGCACAGTATACCCCAAACTAGACTAAGGTATCTAGTTCATCTTCTAGATGTCAAGTAATACATACTCAATCCTAAGATAAGAACTTCAACTAGAAACAAAGGTACTCTAGTAAACTCAACCCAACTTACAATTTCAAGACTACCACACTAGCCCAATAAGGCTAAATATACAAATCATGCTTCAAATGCTAAAACCACATTCCAAACATAGGTTTACATCATAACCATGCTACAACTAATCTAAACTAGAGATGGAAAGTAATAGGATTCAAAAAGAGTATAAACATACCATTTTACAGGTCCCAATCCCACATCTAAAATCCAACCATCAACAATCGAGGACAAGTTATCCTACTCATAATCAAGCCTAACATCCATATCTATACACAACATATATAACACATTATCTATGAAGAAAAGAAGACAGAAGCCTTCTAAATCCGATACTTAGAAACTTTGCATCAAGCCTTTTCTCTTCTAACAAACCCAAAACAATCCTTAAGTAATTCTCATGTTCCTTTTTACTCTTAAAATAAACCAGAATATCATCAATAAAGACAATCACGAAAGAATTCATGTAGGGTCTAAATATCTCATTCGCCAAACTCATAAAAGAAGTTAGGGCATTTGTCAGCCCAAAAGACATCATAAGAAACTCATAGTGCCAATATTAGGTTCGAAAAACAGTCTTAGGAATATCGTTAGGACAAATCTTAAGCTGATGATAGCCGAAGCTCAAATTGATCTTAGAAAATATGGATTTACCTTGCAACTTGTCAAATAAATCATTGATATGGGGCAAAGGATACTTATTACGGAATGTAACTTGTTCAACTTCCTATAGTGTATACACATACAAAGACTACCATTTTTTTCCTTCTCAAATAGGACCAGAGCACCCCATGGAGAGGCAGTCGAATGGATAAAACCCTTACTCAACAAATCCTATAACTAAGTCTTTAGTTTCCTCAACTCATACCCAAAATTATATCAAAATCTACCATGTCTAAAATCATAAAATTTGCCCAAGTTTGATACCCCATAAATAAAATAGAACAAGAATGATAAATCCTATCAACAATAACAAAATCACTAATAGGAGTAGACACGTGAATTGGAAAGTCAAGTAAATCTCACACTATGTCCAAACCCATAACAAAATTGATAGACACATATGAGAAAGAAGAACCAATATTAATAATACAGTGGACATCCGACCACAAACAAGAATAGTACCTGTAATGACAATGTCTATTACCTCTACCTCGGTCCTACTGAGAAAAGCATAAATATGGCCCCTACTACCATTTTGAGCATCCTTTTTATCAAGTTTATAACCACCTCGATGAGGTGGATTACCACCCCTACTTACCTGATGACCACCACAACCACTCTTTGAATGACCTATACCCTTACCACCCCCAATACTGGCTAGAACTAGAGCTCGAGGAGCCTACTGCTGGCCAAACTAACCATAATACCTCAAATTAGGACAAAACATACTATTGTAACTCACTCCACCACACTCATAACATACTCAGACAAGTAGAATAAGAGCCACCAAAACTACCTCCTCTGTGGGCATTCTTTATAACTACCTTAGCATAACTCTCTTGCTTTATGCCCTCCACCTACTTAACAAATACACCATGACCTAAGAAGACTTACCTTAAAATGCTATCTGAAGAGAAGAAATATAGAGAACTGTATTCAAACCCTTCACAAAGAGAAAGATCATCTCCTTCACAGTTTTCAGCAACTAAGGTGCATACAAAGATAATGAATGTAATTTGGCCTCATAGGCCACAACTGACATGTTCCTCTACCTAAGATTAGTAAACTGAACCCTTTTTCTATCTGTCAAAGTACAAAAAGTGTACTTTTCTAAAAAAAACTGAGTAAAACTAAGTCTAAGTCAAGGAAGGCAAACCTACATCCCTACACTCTACAAAAGTTCTCCACAATATTTTGGAATCCCCTTGAAATTAGAAGGTAACCAATTCTATACCATACCTCTCAACCACACCTATCATCGATAATAAGAATGAAAGAAGTAAGATACCAATTGGAATCACCAGATACCAATTAAAATCAAGTAATAACACATAAGAAAGAAGAATTTGAATTTTTCTAGTGTCCTATAGCCTCTCACAGAAAAGTATAGATGTCTTCGTACCGTTCCATAAGACTCTACTAGACATTTTCTTGTATTATGAGATCGAAGAACCTAGAGCTTTGATACCAACTTGTCACGACCCAAATGACAATAAGTGGCATCCATACTAATCTTCCTATGGGAGAACCATCTAAATCGAATCATTACCTAATCATTTAATCAATATTAAGATGATATTATTATAAAATCAGCATAATAATAATAATCTAGGACTAATTATTGTTAATGAGGAAGTCAAACAAACTACTTAATAAAATCATGAAGATCCAAAAGTCATCGTACAAGAACTATTAACAAAGATCATGTCTAAAGAGATATCCAAAAATAAAGTAAATAAAGAATGTTTCATTGCCCAAAAGATGAACAAGAACAAATAAGATGACTCATGGTAGCCTGGAGAAGGAGTGATCACCCTTGGATCAAGATCTTCTATCAAACTCTAGAGAAAAGGTCATGTCTGAGCTTCTAGAACACTTTCTGCACTCAACAAAAGAAGAGTACAGGGTAGTATCAGTACAAACCACTATGTACTGGTAGGTATCATAGGCCAAGTCAATTTAATAGCATGCACATAACATAAATTGAATAACAAGTAGACATGCATCGTCACATAACAAATATATAATAAATCAATAATACAGCAACAACAGGTCAAACAATGCTTACAAATAAGTTACTTAACAATTAAGAGTTTCACCATGCAGTAAATATCCACAGAATCAACACAAATATGTACACACATGCTATGGGACTTATTTTTACCCAAATAGTCAAGACCTGCAGGGACCAATCAATGTTCATGTATCTTACCGGCGTATTGCCCAATCTACCATATACATATCCGTACCAGCATGGTACCTGATCTAACATATACATACTCAAATTGGTGTGGTACCTAATACAATATATACATATCTATACTGGCATGGTACCCGATCCAACATATATATATCCATATCGGTGTGGTACCAGATCCAACATATATATACCCATATCGGTGTGGTACCCGATCAAATATATATATATATATTCATACTGGCGTGGTACCCAATATAACATATACATATACATACCGTTGTGGTACCTGATCCAATATATACATAATCGTACCAGCATGGTACCCGATCCAACATATACATATTCATACTGGTGTGGTACCTGATCCAACATATACATATCCACACCAGCATGGTACCTGATCCAATATATACATATTTGTACTGACGTGGTATCCAATCCACCCAAAACAAGTCATATTAAAATCAAATTTACACTACCTTATAGCATACAATATGATGTACCAAGTTTACACGTACACTTAAAGTCATTAGACAATTCCATCAAGTAAATTTTTAATAAGCATTTATACATGCCTCAACTATCCAAACATCATTAATTTCAAGTATGTTTGAATACCAATTAACAAGTATCCAATATAGGAGCATACACACAATTAAATAGTGTCTAAACTTTAATTAAACTGTAACCTACCTCAACCAAAGAAAACAAAAGCAATCTACTTTGCAAGGATCTTGCCATTCCGTAAAGCTTCAGAATGGTTCAAATTTGTTCAAATATATAATCTTCGTAAAAGCATGAACTAGTACATCCAATTTCAATTAAAATGGGTTATTATGTTATCTAAAATCCCTGAACGTAAAACCTAAATCTGTTAAAATTGCACTAGTAAAAAATCTCTTTATTTAATGCTATGTGCAAAAAGAAAACTAACCAATGCATTACTTTATACGTACAAGAAACCATTAAACAAAACCAGCCAAACATCATTGCCCAATGGTTAGCAATTCCATCACTTGATCATTTTCTTTTTGTCATGATTGCCTAATCATTGTTTGTTGTTCAATAATCTAATAATCACCCAAGGTGGTAATGTTTTTACACCTAACAATTTTAACCCACTTGAACACCTCACGACCATAATTTCTATTATTTAATCATCTTCTTTAATCATTAAACTAGGACCAAGTAACAACCTTAATATTATTCTATCTACGTGTCACAATATATACCATGACCTAGTTACCAATTACTCCTAATCCTACTGGTTTACACATAAGATTCAATTCATAAATTCAAATTCACCTCATATCAGTATTGCATGGTTGTAGCAGCAACAACAAATTCAAAAAGTATAAACCAACCTGAAGCGTAGAAGATCTCCTATGAAGCGGTGAAGTGAACATGAGGATTATGTCCCCCCGGCTTTGTAACTTTATAGATTTCTCACGTTCAACCCATCTATTATATTATTTTGCATGTAAAGTATACAATATATGTATTATCAGCCGTTTTGTGAACATGAAGATAAATCTCACCCTTTACTAGTTCAGTCTCAAGGTGTTGCCTTATTGCTCCTTGCTACAACCTTAGTTCACTATCACCTTTTGGGATCAAGTGATTAGATGAGATGACAGAGACTATAAGGTGGAGGTGAATCCCAAATTACTGTCCTAATCTTCTTTTTTCAATCACAAACTCCCTTGTGAAGATGAATGTGAACACAGGCTATCTGAAGCTTCTGCAGCAACTCAAAGATTAATTATTGCAAAGAAAATTAAGATACATGAATAAAACTAGAATAGATGAATATCTCACTAATCCACCTGGATTCCCATAAATCTCATCAAGGAGATTAGCTGGTCATATTTATGAGATCAATTTTGGGATCCATAGACAAAATTACAAAATCAATCTCAAAATAATGAAAGATAAATTCCAAAGTCTTAAATTGAATAACAAACCAAGAATAATAATCAATTTATGAATGAATTATTACTAAATTAGAATAATTAATACAAAGCATAAAGGGTATTAATAGATTACAAAAATCAAATCCTAAATAAAATAGGAAAATCATAGAAATCAACTCCTAAATAAAATAGGAAAACTCTAGAAATCAAATCCTAAATAAAATAGTAAAACTTAATTACCCATACATAATAGGACTTAAAAATATCATATGAGTGTAATTAGGATAAATGAAAATCCTAGGAAACAAATCCTAACTAAAATGGAATAGGAATACTAAGTTGGCCAAACTTACAACTCGTATCTTCATCTTCAACCGAGCATAAATTTTTGTTTATTTAAAATTTTTTATCTCAAAACCCACCAAAAGATAGACAATTGAATTATCTTTCCAACAATACCAATTTCTCCTTAATTCGATATCGGGGTGAAAGTTTATGGGCAAAATATTGAAGATATGACTTGTAAGGTTTGTCTAAGATACAACTCATATAGTCTCCTTATGGGTTGTTAGGAGATGTTGTAAGTTGGGAAGTAAAGGATGAAAAGGGGTTTTGACTATGAATCAAGCCACTTTTCAGAATTCTTCTTGAATTTGGAATCCCAAAACCTAATTCCCTGCAAAACACTTCCAAAAACACGTCAAATCCAACAAAATAACCTAAAGTACATACATATTGTCATAGTTCTATCATCGTAAGTTCTATATTACTATAGCATATCAAGACCCTCAACTTAGAACATTGCATGTCCTTAGGCAACAAAACATAACAAAACAATATGAATATGCTTAACCAAGAGAAATGTAAGATATTTATGGCAGCCAATCATTAATTTTAGCTCAAAACACATTACCTTCTCTAAGTTCAATCACTTTAAAACCAACTGTACGTATTAATGAAGAACAACCATGTTACACAAAGGAATCAAGCTATGATATTCATTAGCAACAAACGACTATGCATATATACAAGTTACTCTACCCAATCAAGTAAGAAGCTAACAATACAACCCATGTACTCTCAAAACAAAGAAGTCCATCCTCACTCATATATGAAATCAAGAATGTCAATGTTGGGACAATCAAGAGACACTCACTCTCAGAAAGAAGTTCCAATCAATGCATGTCAAATACCATAGGCTTTCCCTTATTTTCTTTACCTAAGCTTTTAGATAGTTAAGTTAGGATCACTATAGGACTTTTCTTTGGCTTGTAATGTAGTCTTGGGGATGGTATGACACGTATGGATATTTAAAGTGACTAAGCCTCCTTGGAACTACACTAACGTTTGGGATCCACACTTAACCAGTTTTTTACTTTATTTTTGCTCTTATTTCTCCCTTTTCATTTTAAAGCATATTCAGGTTGGGTGTGGTTTTTTAGTCTTTTTTTCCCTCTTTTTCACAATTTTTTTTCTTTTTCTACCACACCCAGCCTTACTTTCTTTTCTTTTATTTTATTGTTCTTCATACCCATTTTACATCACACACCTCTATGATAGCCACCCTCAACTTAGGCGATTTACTTGAGTTAAAGTATGCAATGTCCAAAGAGGACTAGGACCACAACAGGTTCATTGTAATACAAATGGAAATGTGTTGGGAGTAACAAGAAAAATAGGCTGTAAGGCTCAAAGATCAGGATCAAAGGATACTAATTCACACATGGAAGGTCAATTGGGCTAAAAGTGGAATAATGTCAAAAATGGCCTATGATCCTTTCCTAACCACTATCCTACAACCTACAACCTACAAAGACTAACAGGGCAAGTTCTGGATTTAACACATAAAGAAAACTAAGCAGCATCTCACATACACATGACACAGAGTCAATATTTCAAGTTACCACCTATACGATTCATGTATAAGTTCGCAATGATTATTATTTCCCTAATACTAATGCCATAAGAAGATTTACAATAGTCGCATATGTATACATATCACACACTTAAAAATATACAATTGGAGAGGTATTTATCATTTATCTCAAAAATCAACAAAAATATGTCAACTACCCTAGATACTTATTTTTCTCTCAGTTAACCACAAAATATCACAAAACAAAATACAATACACCTAAACATGTCAGCTCTACTAGGAACAAGACTCAGGAGAAAAGAGACTCGACAACAAAAATCACAAGAGGACATCAAGACCCACAAATAACCCCATCCTCAATTTGAAATCATGCATCATTCCCAATGTATCAAACCAAAACAAGAGAGTTAGAAACATATCTATGGCACCATATGTGCAGAGATCTAACGTCAATCATGCAATACGAATACATACAACAAAACACCTTGGGTTGCCTCTCAAGTAGGGCTTGATTTTACTTCGTGGCATGGAAGGACTTTGTTGGGTACTCAGTGTTCCCTGTCAAGTCCATGGGTACCTTGATTACTCAGACTTCATCAAGGTATCCCTATAGTTGGCCTTTAAATTTCTCTTTTCTACTTTGAACTTATGAATTTCACCCCTAATTGCTTTTTTGTATTCCCATTAAGCTCATGGGATGGAGGTATAAAAATAAAGGACCCAAGAAATAGATGTGGCATATTGTACTTCTTGGCCCTTACGTGAGAAATATAGTTCTTTGATTCTGGCTCAGCAAATTCAAGAATATAGACATAGTTTCCTACTCCTTGCATTCTTCTTTAGGCTAGGATGGATTGATCAAAATCTGACTATCCAAACACAATGTGAAAAAATACTTAGAATGAGGTCCAATATGCCCCAACTTAGGATTTGCAGTCTTATTTACATCCCCACACAACTCTAATATGCTCTCCTTAAGAGTAAAGCTATCCACAAGAGCATGAACATTTTTTAACTCCTCTAATATTAGATCATCAAGTTGGCTTTTCATAATTCTTTTAGTCTCACAGCGTCCATAACTAGGTTGTTGGGCATTACACGCAACAACTTTTGCATCCAATTCTACTTGTAAGTGGTGAATATCCAATCCAAACCTATCAACCTTTTGAAAAAAAATATTGTCTTTCTTTTTCTAGGAGTGCCAACATGTCAAGCATGCTCTCATTATGTTCCAATAATATATTTATCACGCTCTTACAATAATGTACCATATAAAAAGAAAAAGCATAAAAAAATAAGAAGTCATCATCACTCCACTCTTCCTCTGGCTAGATTGTCATCTCTAGAAGAGTAAGTCAAAAAAATTAAAAAAAATAAGAAAATATAACGCAATAACTCCAACAACTTCAATCAATCATTTTGAGATCGTATTCCCCGGCAACGGTGCCAAAATTTGATATCGCCAAAAATACACCTCTAATTGAAGTTTAAAGCAGTCGTTTTCAAATATAGTAACCCAAATAGGTTGGGGTCAAATCTCAAGGGAATGCGCTGGAAATCTACCTCAATTTTATTGAAATAACCGAGCAATGTGTAAAAGTAAAATGGGCCTTGCCGTCATAGGAGACCACATGCATGTGGCAGATGAAAACATAATGCACCTCGAGACGAGACTACAAATGCTTTTTGTTGCCGTTGGAAAAAGAATAAGTCCCGCTCCTATTAACATAGGGACTGGAAGTGGAATGAAAGGTATGATCCATGCATATTCATATGTCCATTCCATAAAAAAGTTTTGAATTCTTAATTAATTCTAATACTAATATCATTAAATAGTGATTGCAAATATTGTTAATATTCTATTTATGTTCATTTTCAATTTGAATGGTAAATATTCTTTTTTATTTCTTTAGCAAATCCAACTAGAAAAACTTATATTGGGCTTAGTGATAATCAAACTCAAACTGATGACTTTCACCACGTCAAGGTGACACTCTACCGTTGAGTTATATCCCATCCTCTCCACATCGAGAGAGAATTAGCCCATCTTTATAAACTGGCTTTCCTTACATCAAAGATTTTCGGTTCTCTTCCTTTATAAAGAAAGGATAGGCTTGTTATCGACGAAGAAGATCTTTAGACTATTCATCCTAAGAAAAGAAGTTTTCACTCGGTACAACTATTCTATTCCATTTTCTCATATTAGCAATGTACAGTGGCCAAATTGGATCATTTTCATCTCGGGACCTTTTACTTTTTTTCATCATGTAGGAGTTAGAATTAATTCCTATTTATCTACTTCTAGCCATGTGGGGAGGAAAGAAACGTTTGTACTCAGCTACAAAATTTATTTTGTACATGACGGGGGGTTCTGTTTTTCTCTTAATGGGAGTTTGGGTGTTGCTTTATATACATTTCGATTAGGATGTCTTTTTCATTCCATCAAAAATCAATTTTATGGTATGCCTTGTCCCTGGTAAAAAGTATAGTGAAATAACCTTCTCAATTCTTTTTCCGGACCCTACTACTAAGAAGGGGATTTGTTGAAATAGAAAAAAGAGAAGAATCAGTTTCTCTGGGTTGTAAGCAATATAAAATAAATATTAGGCTTGTGTTCCCCTATCTTGGAGGTGAATCCCAGGTTGCTATCCTAATCTTCTTTTCCCAATCACAAACTCCCTCATGAAGATGAATGCGAATACAAGCTATCTCAAGCTTCTGCACCAGCTCAGAGACTAACTATTGCAAAGAAAATTAAGATACATGCATAAAACTAAAATAGATGAATATCTCACTTCCTCTACATAGCTAATCCAACAGGGTTCCCACAACTATAGTCAAGGAGATTAGCCACTCATATTTATGAGATCAATCATGGAATCCATATAAAAAATTACAAAATCAATCTAACAATAATGAAAGATTAAATCCCGAAGTCTTAAATTGAATAATAAACCAAGAATAATAATAAATTTATGAATGAATTAATAACTGAATTGGAATAATTAATACAAAGCATAAAGGGTATTCATATATTACAAAAATAAAATCCTAAATAAAATAGGAAAACCATAGAAATCAACTCCGAAATAAAATAGGAGAACTCTAGAAATTAAATCCTAAATAAAAGAGTAAAACTTGATTACCAATCCATAATAGGACTTAAAAAAATCATATGAGTGTAATTAGGATACATAGAAACCATAGGAAACAAATCCTAACTAAAATGGAATAGGAACACTAAGTCGGCCAAACTTATAACTCATAGCTTTGTCTTCAACCGAGTATAACATTTTGTGTATTTAGAATGTTTTATCTCAATACCCACAAATAGATAGACAATTGAATTAGCTTTCCAGCAATACCAATTTCTCCTTAATTCGATATCAGGGTGAAAAGTTATGGCCAAAATACTGAAGCACTATCGAAGATGTGCCAAATCTATCCAAGATATGACTTGTAAGGTCTGTCCAAGATATGAATCATTTGTTCTCCTTACGTGTTGTTAGGAGGAAGGTGTAAGTTGGGTAGTAAAGGATGAAAATGGGTTTTTGACTACGACTAAAGTCACTTTTCATAGTTCTTCGAGAATTTAGCATCCCAAAACCTAATTTCCTGCAAAAATATAAGACCTCGTAAACTTTCAAGCCTAACTCAGTCCTTTACAGCATAAAAAGAGGCCCCAGACTTAGAAAATTTTAAGCAAAGTATTTACACTTAGTCTTATTTTAGTCTCGATATTTCCATGAACTTATTTTTGACCCTTATGACCATAGAATGTCAATCCTTAGGTTGATTCATGATCAGGAATGTCAGTAGGTGTTCTCGAGCGAGTTTTAAATTTTTTAAACATCGTTTGAGGTACGTTTGGAACGCCGAGACAGTGAATCGATGTGGTATCGATGCATCATATCACCTATCGCATCAATAGATATTTTCCTAGCTCCTAATGCAAATTATAATGAGCCAATGCTATCTCGATGGGTCGCGTCAGCCATCACATCGACCCCATCGATGCGGAAAATCGATATGTGCGTCGGTGGATGAAAATTTTATGTAATTAAAAATTTGCATCCCAAGGGGTAAATGAGTTAGTTTTCTCACTCTTATTCCATTCAAAACATACAATTTAACCCCAAATAGCAAAGATACGTCATTATTCATCTTTTTCATCTCTAATAACAAAACCCTAGCTCTAAGAATCAAGAACAAATTTCATAACTCCTACTCTAAGAAAACTTGTAATCTAAAGTTTTGGGTTCAAGAACTTCAAGAGGAAGCTTCAAGAACACCATTACAGAGTCAAGAATCAAACTTTTATATTCAAATTCTTCAACAAGGTATGTGTGATTTTCAATAAGGATAGTTCTATCATCCTTGTGCCCCAAATTTGATTTAAATTTGATTTTTATATGAAATTACATGTTTTTAGTTTGGGGTTTACACCCACTTATCACCAATTAAAGATTATGAGATTTAAAGTATTGTTGATGTTGAATTACATGTTTTCTTGCATATTTTTATGTGTATTGTAGAAATTTCTAGATTTTGAATTGAATTATTAATGTTTACATTATCAAGCATGAATATTATGATGTTTTGACATGGATTTGAAGTATGGGTTATTAGGCCCTAGTTTGTATGTTGATATTTTTAGAATGACTATGTTTTAAGCATCCTATCACTAGTTTATTTTTAATAAAGAATTGATCTTTTAATCTGCTGAAAAGATTTAGAATCCACTTTACAGATTTATTTCAGATTACAGAAATCAGATTAGCTTTATTTACAGATTGAATCATATAAATGTTATGACTCACTATATTCATTCAATATGTTTTACTACTTATGATTACAGATTTCAGTTTCTTAGCTACTTAAGCATATGTGAGTCATTTATATTTGGCATGCATTATTTTATAAATTTAATAATGATGAGATGATGTTTTACTTATGCATTCACCCCCATATACTCAGTACATCCTCAAAGTACCGATCCACATATATGTCTATGTGCTATATTGTCTCATAATGTACATTTAGGTGCTTAGTTTTCACAGCGTGAGTGATTTTGAGCATCTTCATCTACATTCGATAGTTGGAGAGTCCTCATAGTTCGGGGACTTAGTCATTCAGTTTATTTTTAGCTCATTATTCTAGATTATTTAGTATTCTTTTCAGACAGTTCGAGTCAGCTGGGGGTCTCTAGTTATTATTAGTAGAGGCTTGTCAAACTACTAAATTTGATTCAGACTTATAGTATTTGGTTTTCAGAGATTATATACAAATTATTCTAAGTTATTTTAGTCGAATTTCCATATTTAGTATGACTTTTATGTCTATATTTCCATTATTATGAGATTCAGACTTTGCAGAAGGCAAACAGGGTTATCTTAAGGCTACTCGTAGTATTAAGCACCGTGTGACATCTCAGGACAAGTCTTTGGAGCATTACAAACTTGGTATCCGAGCCTAAGGTTTATAAGAGTCCTAGGGAGCCAGATAAGCCGCGTTACGTAGAGTCTTGATCATGGGTGTGAAGCATGCCATATTCCTGAACAAGAGGCTATGGGACATTCTAAGGAAATTATCTCTTTCTTTCATGATATATAGTACTTATGGTATCTCTATCTGCTTTTAACTTGTTCTCTCTCATGACAGTTGTTGAAAATGCCTCCTCATCAAGCTAACACTCACAAAAATGATAACCAGCCACCTCAGCCTGTTGACCCCCTGAAAGAGAATGCATCCTATATCGAAGTTCGGGCTGCCTTTCAGATGTTAGCTCAAGCTGTGACTTTAATGTTCAGGCCAATAATCAGGCTACAGTTCTGCATCAGCAAAAGGGTGATTTAGCTGCAGCCAATCTTTGTGACTTCATGAGAATTAATCCACCTTAATTCTTTGGGTCAAAGGTATGTGAGGACCTATAATTGTATCTTGATGAGGTGAAAAAGATCACCCAAGTTATTCAAGTTACTGAATAGGAGCATGTCGAATTAGATTTTTATAAGATCAAGGATGTTACTTATGAGTGGGTGGTTATGTGGAATAAAGGTAGGGCTCAATGACAGTGATAGAGTACTACCTTAAGTTCAACTAGTTATCTAAGTATGCTCCTGAGTTGATAGCTGACACTAGATCTCGTATGAGTAAGTTTGTTACTAGAGTATCTGGACTGGTAATCAAGAAGTATAGGACTGCCATGCTTATTGGAGACATGGATCTTTATAGATTTATGACTCATGCCCAATAGATTGAGGTTGAAAATTTGAAAGGAAGATATAAAAGCAATAAGAATTCTAGAACTGGGTAGTTTAAGTATGGTCAGTCAAGGTCTATAGGGGGAAATCATACATAGTTTCAGAATTATTCATCTATGGCAGCACCATCGTCAGATATTGATCTTGCTTGCAGAGCTAGGTAAGAGTAGTGGGGTAATTCTTCTATGTCCAAATCTTAGAATAGTGTGATTGGAAGACCTAATTATCCTCCGCGTGCTAAGTATGGTAAGAATCATCCTGGTGAGTGTTTGATGGTACAAAAAGGTTGTTATGGTTGTAGTAAGTTAGGTCATGGAATCAGAGAGTGTCTGCATTCTAAGCAGGGAAACAGAGATGTTCATCCCTAGACTTAGGCTATTAGTACACCAACTCCCATAGCTCGCCCAATTCCTTCTTAGGGTGCATCATCTAGTACCGGTGGCGGTCAGCGCCAGAATAGATTCTATGCCTTATCGTCTCATCAGGAGAAGAAGAGCTCTCTAGATTTTGTTATTGGTATGTTTCACATATTTCATCTTGATGTTTATGTGTTGTTAGACCCTGGTTGATACAAGCATGAGAAGCACCAAGTGCACAAGATATTGTCAAAGGATCAAGCTTCGGAATTGACAAGTGTTTGAAGTCCTTTGGGAGCATTTTTGAAGCCTTGTTCAAGAGAAGCTACGAGGAGAAACTTTACACTAAAGAGGTTCCTCAAGTGAAGGGTATAGAAGAAAGTTTACACCCTAAAGTGACCCTCAAGAGGTGCCATATTTCCCTTATTCATTAAGGGTATTTTTGACATTTATAATGTAATAGTATAAATAGACATTTGAGCTCTTGTTTTCATTAGACTTTGATGAATTGATTGAGTACTACTCAAATTGTATTTTTTTTCCTTAGTGTAGGGTTTGGAAGTGTAGGCCTTGGAAAAGACTTCAAAACTAGGGATTAATACATTTGATGGATTTCACTTGTGTTGATCAATTGGCAAAAAAAGTGTGATTGAGGAGTGTGAATTCCTTTGGTCCACCTAAGATCGTGGTGTTATACTTTAATTAAACTGGTCAGATGTCAAGTTCTCAAGCTTCCCTCGACATTAATATGGTCATTTTTTATCAACCTCTACATATCTCTTTTATTTTTCAACTTTGAGGATTATTTTATCTTCTCTGTTAGTATCCTCTCCATTGGTGTTATGTGTCTTGCTGTTTGATACATACCTTGGTTCTATTCATTGATGTAGGTATATGTCTCACTATCTATCCTTTTATTTTTATGCTATTTTATCTTGTTTTGTGTTAAAGTCGTGTCATCTACTCCATCTCCCTTTCTTATAGTTGCTGATTATTAGGTTCTTAAGGTTAATTTCATTTTTAGTGGTTGATTCTTGTATATTTGGTATCAAAGCCTTGGTTAGGGTTGTTCTTGCATCCCTAAATCTTGGTTTTAGTGTCCTTATTAAGAAAATTGCAATAAAAAAAGAGTCAAATCCAAAAGAAAATCACATAAAATGGTGTCTAGTTGTGTTATGTTGTAGATCCGAAACTTGAACACTAGATCTACACATTTTTATTTTGTTTTGGAAGTTTATCGTTCTTGATTCTTGTTTCCTAGCACCTAATGAGTCTAGATCTACTCTTGGAACAAGATTGGGCGATTTTGAGCTAAAACTCCATGGATATAGCATGTTGAAGCTTCTAAGCTTTAGATCTGTGTGGTTTTTTGCATTGTGGACGTTGGTTGTTGTTGGTTTGTTGATATTTGAGTTCATCTTGGCCTAAGGAACCTAGATCTATAAAACAATTGAAGGTTAGAGTTCATTTGAGTGAAGGTCAAACTTTGGTCAACCCTTGAATATTCATCTTGTTCTTCTATATTCATCCAATCTTGTTGAAGAAGAATGTTCAAGAAAGGTGTTTGATACAAAAAAAGAGAATAAAGAGAGTGTACTTGGTGTTTGTTAAAGAATATTCCTTGGCATATTCATTGTCATCCAAAAGAAAGAAGAGACAAAGGAATAATTAAAGTACAAATTCAATTACAATCCAAGTACAAAGGGGGGGCATTGTTTTTGAATTCAAATTGGAGATTGAAAGGGATCCAAAACTTGTTATTTCACCCTCAAATCATCATCTTTATTCCCCAAAGGTGTGTTAGGCCTAGACTTGGAAATTTTGGATTGAAAAATTTGAAATCTGAACGTCCAATCAATTGTTGCCATGTCACCACTTAGTAAATGGCCAAATTGCGTTCCTAAGTAGATTTTCCTAGTTTCTAATTTTTTATTCTAGTTTCTTTTAAGTTAATTGTATAGCTAATTAGCAAGCTAGTAAGTTCCTACTAGATTGTTAATTAGTCTAGAGTTCGTTTATTTTGTGTCTTCGATTTTTGTATGCTTTTTTCATTTTTAATTCATAGTAGTTTGTTGGTTCAAGTAGGTACATCATTTTATTTGATTCATATCAAACAAAAATCAATTCAGGGCCAAAGCATATTTGATAATGCTCAAACTACACCTCTCATGTGAGAATGTAAGCGATCGTTGTCAATATATAACCCAACTATGTTGGGGTCGAATCCCATAGGGAATATGGTGTGACTTAAGTCGTTTCTGTTTTAATCAACTGATAGTTGGATGTTTCTTGAAATGGGGGTTTTGGAGATTAGCAAATAATTGTTGGTCACTTTAGTTTTAGTGTTTGTAATTAAGAGTTTATGTAAAACCAAAGTTATGTTCACTATGAGTGTTGGGCTTTGACAGACGCTAGTAACGATTCAAGATTCTTGTGGTAGGTAGGAACAATAGATTATCCTTGTCGAATTTATGCCTAAATGTCTCTCGACCCACTTAAGCATTTAACCACCTAATTCTCTCGAACTTAAGGAGTTTATATTTCATAGTAGGATGTTATCTCAGGTTAATTAATCTTTCTACAACATTAATTATTAAACTGAAGGTTGGTAGCTTCCAAGTCCCTGTTGATAACTCATTTCTTACTAGGGTTGATTTCTTAGTTCAAGAAAATTACTAGTAATCAGGACCTATTGTTTGCAACCAATAGATAAAGTGTAAAGAAGACGGATTACCAAGAAGTTACTACCACCATCAGAATCTTGAACACTTAATTGCATTACAAACCCAAACCCATAGATCCCATAACTCGGGTTAAGGGGTTTAGCTACTCATACTGTAAAGAGCAATACAGATTGTTGAATTCATAATACTATGGAATAATACTTATAGCAAAAGGGAATAGGAATAGTTGTATCTAGGATTAAATTGCAGTAGAAAAATCCCAAAAAATAATATGATAATCTCTCCAAAGCTAACTGTAAACTTGTATAAAAAAAACTAGAGAGGAAACACATGAAGTTAAAGTCCAGAATATCGAGTACCAGCCCCCAAGAAAACCCTAAACAATACTTTAAATAGTTCACCCTAATTATGGAAAGAAAATCACAGAGTTCAGTAATTTTTTGGACAAGTGACGATATTTTGTGACACCTTATCAGGAGTCTGACGACTTATCATATATGTTGTCAGTTCCTCTTCATTTTTGACATTCGCTGCCTTAGGCTGATGATGAAGCATGACGACTTTTCATATCTTTGATGACTTATCACAATGTCATCGATGATTTACTTCCGGTCTCATGTTCTGCCTTAGGCTAACGACGATCTTGATGGCTTATCACAACTCTGACGGCTTATCACATATCGTCCTTACTTATTCCATCTAAATCCTATTATCTTTTTAAGGATGAAGATGAAGCTAATAACTTATCAGAGTGCTGGGGACTTATCAAGAATGTCGTCAGCCACACTTCTCTTCTATTTGCTTCAGATTTCAACTCTTTTACTTCCATCATGTTGGTTCTCTTGCATCTTGACTTCCACTGCAAAATCAAAGATAAAACAATCAAAAATGACAAATTTTGCTTAAGACTTTGTAATTATTCTTATTTAAAAGACTCAAATGTGTTAGCATCTGCTCACACATCAACACCCTCAACTTAAAACAATTGCTTGTCCTTAAACAACTAAAACAAAACCAAGAGGATACAAATTTTA
Organism: Capsicum baccatum var. pendulum; assembly: GCA_030864225.1. Classification (NCBI taxonomy): domain Eukaryota; kingdom Viridiplantae; phylum Streptophyta; class Magnoliopsida; order Solanales; family Solanaceae; genus Capsicum; species Capsicum baccatum. The sequence continues at coordinate 36,503,526 of CM061556.1, forward strand.
TTTGGCAGTCAATCATCTGTATTATTAGAAAGACATCTTTACCTTCTCCAAGGTCAATTAATTCCAAATCAACTGTGTATGCTACTGAAGAACAACACTGGGACACACAGGAATCAAGATATGGCATCAATTCAGCAACAACAACCCTATTTGTATTAAGCTTACACTATCCAAACAAGTTAGAAACTAGCAACGTAACCAGTGTACCCTTACTACAAAGAAGTCCCACTTCACTTGTATCAAACATTACATATGTAACCATGGGGACAATCACCAGACACTCACTCTCAGAATGAAGTTCCAATTAATGTATGCCAAATACCATAGGCTTGACCTTATTTTCATTACCAAGTTCAGACAGGTTAGCTAGGATTATTATAGGTCTTCTCTTAGGCTTGTAATGTAGGGTAGGGGCTAGTGTGATACTCGATGATATTTAAAGTGACTAAGCCTCCTTGACACTACACTAGCTTTTGGGGTTTCACTCATTAGAATTTTTCTATTTTTCTCTTTTCTTGATCACACTTATTCAGGATGGGTGCGGTTCTTTTCTATAATCACTTCTTTTTTTCCACAACTTTTCTTTTCTTGCTTTTTTCCACTATACCCAACTTTTATTCTGTTCTTTTACTCTACATTTCTTCATACTCATTTTACATCACGCACCCTTATGATATCCACCCTCAACTTAGGCCATTTGCCTAAGTCTAGGTGCACAGTGTCCAAGGAGGACCAGGGCCAAAACAGGTTCATTATGATATAAAAATGGGACAATGATAGGTATCATAAAAATAAATAGGCTATTCAGGATCAAAATAGGGATCAAGGGATATTATGTATACAGGAAAGGTCATCTAGGCTAAATTGGAATAATATCAAAACTACCTATGATCATTTCCTAACCCTATCCTTCAACCTAGGTAAGACAAACTGGGCAAGTTTGGAATCCAACATACAAAGGGAACTAAGTAAAATCTCACACGCACATGGCACACAAGTATATCATAAGTGACTACTTATCCGATTCATGCAATTATTTAGCAATGGTTATCAAGTTACTAGAAATAATACCATACAAAGATGAACAGTGGTCACAATTAGATGCAAATTACACATTTAAAGAATTAGACCACTTGAGAAGTGTTCACAAAATAACAAAACCATGTTAATTGCCTCAGGTATTTGTATTTCTTCTAGTCAACTACAAAATGTTACAACAACAACTCACCCTACACCCTCAACTTAAAATCTAAGAAAAATTGAACTAAGGGTTAGGGTATACTTGGAGTAGATCAAGCACTGGAATCATGGGTTTCCTCCCATGCAGCGCCTGATTTAACATTGCGGCACGACTCGATTAACTTGACTACTCAGAATTCATCAAGTCAACTTGCTGATAACTTTTTACCATCTTCATAGAATACATTCACGATTGAGAAAACATATCTCCTTTTGCTGTGTCATGGGTGAGTGTATTGTGAATCTTGCTTCTTTTTTATTGAGCCTGAACTTCAGCTGATTTAGATCCATATTTACTATCACTCTCCTAGTTGTGAGAAATGGTCTACCCAAATAATGGGTACTTCAAAGTACACATCACAGTCAAGGACTACGAAATCAGCTGGAAGTATAAAGTCAGCCACCTTTACCAATATATCATGTAATATTCCTACTGTCTGCTTTACAGACCTATCCACTATCAGCAACCGTATATTTATCGTGGTAGGATCCCCCACACCTAGCTTTTTATATACGGTTAGCTACATCAGATTAATGCTCACACCCAGATCACATAAGGCCTTAGCGAATTCCAAAGACCTAAATGTACATGGGATAGTGAATGCTTTAGGGTCGACCTTCTTCTGCACCAAGTTCCTTATAGAAATAGCACTATAATGATGGAGATTATCCTTCGGTTCGTAGGTGACTTCTCTTTTTTCATCACAAGGTCATTCATGAATTTAGCATACCCTAGTATTTGCTTAAGTGCCTCCACCAAAGGCACATTTATTGTTAACTGCTTCAACATGCCTATGAATTCACTAAATTTTGTGTCCTTAATCATTTTTTTCAATCTTTGAGAAAAGAGAAGTGGTGGTCTTGGGAGAGTTTTCACCACTACTTCCTTTTCATTCTCTTTCCCTTTTTCGGAGCATCATTAGAACCATCTAACTTCTTAGACTCCACCAGACATTTTTCTTTGGGTTCATTCTCTGCTTCAATCATATCTTCAATCAAACTTTTACCCATAGAAGGGCCAGGTAATATCTTACCACTTCTAGTGGTAATCGTCATATATGAGCCATCATCTGCAGATTCTTGACAGTGTCACTAGGTAATGTTCCACTCTTCTTCTGGTTCAGTGCTATGGAGAGTTGACTCATTTGCTATTTCAACTGTTTGATTACAGTGGAGTGCAAGTTTACCAACTGGCTAATAGAAGATAGATCGGTCTTTATGGTAGTCACACCTAAGTTGGTAGCCTTCACTCCCTTTAATAATTTAGCCATCATGTCTCCATGGACATTTTTTCAGAACCTGTTGTAGCAGCCTCATGATTTCCAGGAGGGACATATAGCCCGCTCTTATCATTATTGCTCCTCTAATTTCCTTGCTCCTAATTTTTATATACTAATTTATCATAATAATTCCGACCTTGATTCTTTTGACTATTGCCTCAGAAACCTCACTGATTATTAACATAATTCGCCTCTTCTTCTGGATCAACATCAATTCTATCTTGAGATCCCACAACTTTCACCTTCTCAGTCTTTCCTTATAGCAAATGCTTAGTTAGCAAGTCCATCTGTATTTTTAGGTGAGCCATATCTTGGTCACACTCCCTGTCCTTTCTGCATTGTTCCACAATTATACCCATAAAAACAGTAGGGCTTGCTACCACAGAGTCTCTGGTATGCCATGCCCGACTCTGTTTGGTCATTTTATCTAGCATTTCTGAAGCTTTTGGGAATGTAAGATTAACAAATGAACCACCAGCAGCATTATCTACAATTGGTTTTGTCACAAAGTTAAGAGACCTGTACAAAGTCTTTATCAAGTGTATGTCCATTATATTGTGGTTCGAATACTGTGTTAGCTTCTTTTTGAATCTCTCCCAAATTTTATGCAAAGCTTCGTTCGGGAGCTGTTTGAAGTTACTGATCTCGTTCCTCAACCTTACCCTCCTAGAGGGTGGAAAGAATCATTCTAGGAACACATCTTTCAACTATCTCTAGTTGGTTATCGAATTGGGCATCAGCTCATTTAACCACATTGTTGCCTCGATAGAAAGAGACAACGGGAACAATCTCAAGTGATTTGCATTCTGACCCACTCTTGGGTTATCAAAAGATTCACAAATAGTGACAAAGTTCACCAAGTGCATATTCGGATCATCGCCAGGCAGGAAACCAAACAACCCTTTTAGATTGAGGAGTTGAATCATAGTACTCATAACATTTAACTTTGCCCCTAGTGCCAATGGTGGAGGAATAATTGCACCCATAGAATTTGCCCCATCCATTCCATCATCATCATCATTGAAATCATACTAGATAGGCTGGCGATCTTGCCTTGCTCTGAACGAACGATTTCTGTTGGCATTATGTTGCACTGGTGCAGCTATTTGTTCTGCACGCCTTGGGTTACCAGGGTTTAGAAACTCCTCATCTCCCAAATCTTCATCCTTAAGATTTGGATGCCGTACTTATTTACCGACATTCTGCATATTCACCTGAGCTCTAACTAAGGCTGCTAACCTATCGGCCTTCTGCTGGTCTACCATTCTGCTGATTAGTTATGGTACCAAATTAAATGGTAATAATGGTCCTCCAAAACTACTGATTTTTGGCATACACCACAAAGTCCTACAAAAAACAAAAACAACAAATAAACGTAAAACTAGGAAACTTGACTAACAGTCAATTAGCACACATAAACTTCATCAACGATGCCATTTTTGATAATTCTCAAACTACACCTCTCATGTGAGAATGCAAGTGATCGATGCTAATATATAACCCAACTAGGTTGGGGTCAAATCCCACAAGGAATATGGTGTGAACTTAAGTCGTTTGCAATTTAATCAACTGATAGTTGGATATTTCCTGAAATAGGGGGTTTTGGAGATTAGAAAATAATTGTTGGTCACTTTAGTTTCAGTGTTTGTAATCAAGAATTTATGTAAAACTAGAGTTATGTTCACTATGGGTGTTGGGATTTGATAGACGCTAGTAATGATTCAAGATTCTTATGGTAGGTAGGAACGACAGATTATCCTTGTCGAATTTATGCCTAAATGTCTCTCGACCTACTTAAGCATTTAAATACCTAATTCTCTCGAACTTAGGGTGTTTATATTTCATAATAGGATGTTATCTCAGGTTAATTAATCTTGCTATAACATTAATTATTAAACGGAAGGTTGGTAGATTCCGAGTCCCTGTTGATAACTCACTTCTTACTAGGGTAGATTTCTTAGTTCAAGCAAATAAATAGTAAGCAGGACCTATTGTTTGCAACCAATAGATAAATTGTAAAGAAGAGGGATTACTAAGAAGTTACTACCACCGTTAGAATCCTAAACACTTAGTTGAGTTACAAACCCAAACCCATAGATCCTATAACTCAGTTTAAGGGGTTTATCTACTCATACTGGAAAGAGCAATACAACTTGTTGAATTCATAATGCTATGGAATAATACTTACAACAAAAGCGAATAGCAATAGTTGTATCACGGATTAAATTGCAGCAGAAAAATCCTAAAAAATAATATTATAATCTCATAAAAAAAACTAGAGAACAAACACATGAAGCTCAAGTCCAAAATGTCGAGTACTAGCCCCTGAGAAAACTCTAAACAATACTTTAAATAGTTCACCCTAATTATGAAAATAAAATAACAGAGTTCAGTAATTTCTTGGACAGGTGACAACATTTTGTGATGCCTTATCAGGAGTCTGACGACTTATCATAGATGTCGTCAGCTCCTCTTTGCTTTTGACTTTCGTTGCCTTAGGCTAACGATGAAGCATTACGAATTATCAGATCTTTGATGACTTATCACAGATGTCATCGATGATTTACTTCTGGTCTCATCTTCTTCCTTAGGCTAACGATGATTTTGATGGATTATCACAACTCTGACGGCTTATCACATATTGTCATTACTTCTTCCATCTAAATCCCATTCTCTTTTTAAGGATAGCGATGAAGCTGATATCTTATCAGAGTGCTGACGACTTATCAAGAATGTCGTTAGCCATACTTCTCTTCTATTTTCTTTAGATTTCAACTCTTTTACTTCCATCATTGTTGGTTCTCTTGTATCTTGACTTCCACTTCAAAATCAAAGATAAAACAATCAAAAATGACAAAAGTTGCTTAAGACTTTGCAATTATTCTCAGTTAAAAGCCTCAAATGTGTTAGCATCTACTCACACATTAATATTCACCATTCATTCACTTGCCGAGTATTGCCAAGTTTTCAGCACTTGTGAGACCAAGTATAAGGTGAGTTCCGAGTGTGAGAGTGGTGAGGATTTTGAACTAGTTTTTTTGTTTAGTAGGTGTTGTCTTTGCTATTTTTTTTGCTTGTTATTAGGTACTTTAACCATGGAATCCGAAGGTACCACATCCCAACCTTTGGGAAATGATGTTTTGGGAGTCTTGATGGCTCGGTTGGATGCACTAAACCTAGACTTAAAGGGTGATTTGGACATTATAAAAAGTGACTTGAGATCCATGAAGGGTGATTTAGGATCCATGAGGGGTGATTTGGTATCCATATAGGGTGACATGATTATAATTAAAATGGGGGTCAAGAGTGACTAAGTCCCTCAACAGTTAGTCATATTTTTAGGTTCTAAGTGTCTCAAGCAAGTACTAGGGGATGAGCTGAACTAGAAACCTATGGGTATTACAATAACTCCCCCTTGGGAACATTGGTCCTCGAATGAGATTAATTAAGCTGAGGATACTGAGGGACTGAGATTACATGTTAATTATGCATAACTGAAAATATGATTATACGTAATACCCGTACCTTTTTCCTAGCTCGAAACCATCTCAAGGATGTTAGAACTTGCTTTGAAATACAAATTCATTTTTGTACATGTGGTATTTTTAAGATTTTCACTTTCTATCACATGGGAAATTGAATAAGCTTTCCATTCATATGAATTTCATCAAAATTTTGTGTCAGATGAGGAAGTTATGGCTGAAATATAGAAGGCAAAAAAATCGCCCAGGTGCGACGGTGCAGGCCGATGGACCGTCAGATAAGCAATGGACCATCGACCACATCCATTATATCAAGGCAGTGAGTCAGCTTTCTGGCTATGTATGAAGAAGAGATCCAACGGACCGTCGACCTAACAATGAACCATCGCACCCCACCATCGTACAAAGGCAGTAGGTCCCACTTCTGGTCTCCATCGATGGAAAGGTCCGACGGACCGTCGGACTAGCGATGGACCATCTCATGACCCACTCAGTTAATTTAAGTCATTTTAATAGTGTTATTTTGGTCATTTACCACCCACTTATATATACCCAGTTATATCCAACCTCAGTTCATTTATTCACTATTATTGCACAATAACAAAACTAGGACTTTCTCTCTATGATTAATCCCAAGAACAAAAATCCAAATCTTCTTCAATAACTAAGAGATTCAAATCCCTCAAGTTCAACAACATCAAGAAACTCAATCCAGGTATGCATAGTGTTCATTCATGGACTCCTTTCATCCATGAAGCCTAAGAATCCCTTTTTGTAAGTTCAAGTTTATGGATTTCCTATATGAATTTTCATGATGGGCTGCTTTCTTTCATGTTGATAATGAGTAATTGAATTCTATTCTATGTTGGTGATAAATTATATGTGGGTTTGATTAGTACTGATATAGATTCATGTAAACCTACAACTAAACCCTTGAATGATGTTATTAGAATTGAATCGTGATATTTAATTGTTGTATAATGTTGTTTACACATACTATGCCTACCATGTGTTTGATTAAATTCCTAGATGAAGGAAAATGCCCAACTAGCATGATATCATGAAATCCCCATGTATGTACAAGTTTATGCATATCACATGTTTGATGAAATGCTTTGATAAATGTATTATGGATTATGATGTTAGTCATGTGTTCAAGTAAGTCATTCTTTGTCAGTTTCCTTCTATCGATTCCTGGGGGTACTTGTACCCGAAATATTAGTTGTGTTCTTAGAGCCATGTAATGTTTTCACGATACTCTCAGTCAAGCTATAATACTTAGACTTCAGACAGTCTTATGACTCAGGAAATCTCCATAATCTCATGAACTCAGTCAGTTGTCAGATATCAATAGTATTTTTTCAGTCAATGGAATTCAGTAACTCAGTCCATGTTCAGTTCAATAAATCATGTTCAGTGTCTATTCAGATAGGAGTAGAAATTAGCACCGAGTGAACTCAAGGATGGAAACTCACCTGTTATATGAGGGTGTGATTCTTAGAAGCAATCCTGGCATTCTAGAACTATGTAGCCAGCATAGGTTGAGACATCATATCCTGCTATATGAGGGTAGATGAGGTGGCTTAACCTACTATATGAGGGTTCCCACCATTCTCACTAGAGTTACCTGTTATATTAGGGTTACTCACATGTTGTCCTTGCCAGTGGCGCGGTATTAACACTTTTCCAATCAGGGCATAGATTGGACCCCAATTTAGCTATCATAGCATATATTGGACATGTAAGTTAGATGACTACTTCCCACAGTTTTAGTATCAGTATTAGTTAGGAAATCAGATAGTTCTTCAGATTTCAGGACTGTCAGATACCATCAACTCAGAAATAGTATGAAACTCAACTAGTTCCATCAGATTCATGACTATCAGATATAGTCACTCATGTTATCAGTTATATCAATTATCAGTATATTATGTATCGGTATTCAGATTTAGTAATTGTGTATTCACGATATTAGTGTTAGTTATTATGTCTCATGTATGTATTCTCACGCTCATAATAGTCAGTCTGTTATTATTATTGTACATGCATATGAACCCCTAGCCTACCTTACATGCATACCAATATATTCAGTCGTACTGACGCATTTGCGCTATGGTGTCTTATACCATAGGTTCAGAGACACGAGCTCCAAAGCATCAGTAGATTCCAAATATCAACAGTCAGAGTTAGCAGTGAGTCCTCATCCTTCAAGGACATGATTATTTCTCTATTATCTCATTAATTAGTTTATTAGTTGGAGTTAGTTGGGGACATGTCCCATCAACTCCATACTCAAACAGTTCTGACAGTTAGAGGCTTTCTAGACATTATATTCAGACAGTTATTTTAGTTGTTTTAGGTATTTCATATCCCGTTTATATGTTATGTTTTGCTTTAGTAATGTGAACCTTATGGACTTTCAATTCATGTTTCTACATTATTCAATATTTTATGCAGTAAAAAGGTATAAATATCAGTCATGGGTTATCTTGTACTCCTTCGGGGTCATGAGCACCGTGTAGTATTTCGGGTACTAGATTTGGGGCATTACAAACTTGATATCAGAGCCAGGTTCAATATAGTCCTAGGAAGTCTGAACGCCGCATCTAGTAGAGTCTTGTACATGGGTGTGTTGCACAACATATTAATATACAGGAGGCTATAAGTCGTTTTAGGAATAGTTTTTCTTCTTTCAGTATTCATGTCGTGCCAGTGAGAATAATCTCAAGTTAATCTCTCAGTTTAATCCATTTCTTCTTCTTATTTCAGAATATGCCTCCTAAGAGAAGAACCCATCTTGTTCAAGAAGATCCCTTGGACAAACATGTTTCTCATGCGAAGTTCAGGGCCATATTCACTACTCTTGCTTAGTTAGTTGCTGCTCAAAATGAACGACCAACTATTGTTCTGGCCAATTCAGTGGCCAATTCAGCTGCAGCCAAGATTCGAGACTTCACCCAAATGAATCCTCCATCCTTTATCGGATCTAAGGCAGATGAGGACCCTCAGAAATTCCTAGATTAGGTGCAAAAGATTACAGACATAATGGGGTTACAATTAGTGAGAGTGCTAAGCTAGCTGCATATCAGTTACAGGATGTTGCTCACACTTGGTTCAAGTAGTGAAAGTCAGAAAGGGAAGATGATGCAGGGTTAGTTAAGTGGGAAGAGTTTTCTTTCGCGTTCCTTGATAGATTCTTTCACCTAGATCTTATAGAATCTTAGGTACTAGAATTAATCAACCTCAAGCATGACAATATGACAGTGAAAGAGTATTTTCTTAAGTTTACACAATTAGCCAGATATGCCCCTCATGCAGTTGCAGATAGCAGGGCAAGATGAGTAAGTTTGTGTCAGGGGTGAATGATAGTGTGGTTAATAAGTGTAGATCTGACATTCTAAATAGTGACATAACTTTAACCAGGATCATAAATCATGCTCAGTAGATAGAGAAGCAGAAGATTAAGATGAGGGAGAAGTAGAATAAGAGAGCGAAGACAGGTAGTTTCAACTTTTCTCAGCCTAAGTTAGAAGGAGGAAACCATTCTCAGTTTCATCCTAAGTCATCAATTCCAGATCCTTCTTCTGCCAATGATCTAGTTCCTAAGTTCATAGAGGGAAACAAAGAAAGAGCGCTAGGCTCTAAGTCCAAGAGAAGTGTTAGTATTTCCTGCACCTATCTTCTTTGCCAGATATGTGGCAAGCACCATCAGGGTATTTGCAAAGATGGCAGTGGTATTTGTTTTGGATGAGGCAAGAAAGGACACAAAGTCAGAAACATTCCTTATCTAGGTCTTCAGGTTCAACAAAATTGCTTCTCAGCTCAGTCCGATCGCCAGCAGGGTGCCACTTCTAGTGCTACTAGTGGGCAACGCCTAAATTATCTTTATGCTCTTTAGTCCCGACAGGATCAGGAAAATTCTCCTGATGTGGTTACAGATCTTTCATGTGAATATTTACACTTTGCTAGATCCAGGAGCTTCTTTGTCTTTTGTCACTCCTTATATAGCAGTTGATTTCAGAGTCAGTCTCAAAATTCTAGTAGAGCCCTTTTTAGTCTCTACCCCAGTGGGTAAAAGCATCATAGCTCGGCGGGTATACAGGAACTTTCCAATTATGATATTTCAAAAAGTCACTTCATCAGACTTAGTTGAATTAGAGATGACTAATTTTGATGTTATTCTCAACATGTATTGGCTTCATTTTGCTATGCCACAGTTGACTGTAGAAATAGAATAGTCCAATTTCAATTCCCAAATAAACCCATCCTAGAGTGGAAGGGTAGTGTATCCACTTTCACAGGTCAGCTTGTTTCCTACCTTCAGGAAAGGAAAATGATATCTAAGGGATGTGTCTATCATCTTGTTCATGTTAAGGACTCTAGTTCTGAAACTCCCAGTCTTGAATCAGTCCCAGTAGTGAATGAATATTGAGATATCTTTCTCAAAGATTTTCTAGGAATTCCTCTCGAAAGGGAAATAGACTTCGACATTGATCTTCTTCCAGATACTCAGCCCATATCTATTATCCCATTCAAAATAACACCAGCAGAACTCAAAGAACTAAAAGAGAAGTTGAAGGATCTCTTGGATAAGGGATTCATGAGACCCAGCATTTACCCATGGGGTGCACCAGTCATATTCATACGCAAGAAAGATGGTTCTATCAGGATGTGCATTTATTACTGTCAGCTCAATAAAGTAACGATCAAGAATAAGTATTCTCTTCCCAGAATGGATGACTTGATTGGCTAACTTTAGGGTGCCAGCTACTTCTCTAAGATAGACCTCAGGTCCAGATATCATCAGCTCAGAGTTAGAGAGTGTGACATTCCAAAAATAGCTTTCTGTACTTGGTATGGTCACTTTGAATTCTTAGTTATGTCCTTTGATCTTACCAATCCCCCAGCCGCTTTCATGGACTTGATGAACCGTATGTTCAAGCAGTACTTGGACATGTTTGTTATTGTCTTCAGAGATGATATTCTGGTCTATTTCCGCAGTGAGCGAGATTATATAGATCATCTCAGAACAGTATTTCAGACTGTTAGAGATCATTAGCTATTCGCCAAATTCAGTAAGTGCGAATTTTGGCTAAGGTCAGTAGAATTCCTTGGTCATATCATTTCTGGTGATAGCATTAGAGTAGATCCTCAAAAGACCAAAGTGGTAAGAAACTAGCCCAAACCTATCTCTCCATCAGATATTAGAAGTTTCTTGGGTCTAGCTGGCTATTATAGGCGGTTTGTTGAAGAATTTTCTTCTATTCCATTCCCTATGTCCAGATTGACTCAGAAGAAAGTCAAGTTTCAGTGGTTAGATCCTTACAAAAAGAGTTTTCAGGAGTTGAAAACTCGACTTAACTCAGCTCCAGTCTTAGCTCTTTCAGATGGTTTAGATGGGTTCTTAGTGTATTGTGATGCATCCAGAGTGGTCTTAGTTTGTGTCCTCATACAGCATGGTAAGGTCATATCCTACGCCTCCAGACAGCTTAAACCCCATGAGAAGAATTATCCTACTCATGATCTTGAGCTAGAAGCCATAGTTTTTGCCCTAATATTTCGAGGCATTATCTATACAATGTTTGTGTAGATGTTTTCACAAATCATAAGAGTCTTTAGTATGTCTTTTCACAGAAAGATCTCAATCTTTGTCAGAGAAGGTAGTTAGAGCTCTCGAAAGATTATGACATGAGTGTCCTTTATCATCCAGGCAAGGCCAATGTAGTGGACGACACCCTCAGTAGACTGTCTATGGGTAGTGTTTCTCATGTTGAAGAAAATAAGAAAATTTAGCTCAGGAAGTCCATCAGCTTGACAGACTAGGTGTTCGCTTAGTCGATTCTTCAGAGGGTGGTGTCTGCATTCAAAGTAGTTCAAAATCATCTCTAGTTTCCGAGGTAAAATAAAAACAAGATAGAGATCCCAGAATCAGAAAATAGAGGTTTTCTCCTAAGGGGGAGATGGTGTTCTGCGTTGTCAGGGTCATCTCTGTGTTCCAGGTGTAGATGACTTAAGGCAGCGAATTCTTCCAGAAGCGCATGATACGTGCTACTCTATTCATCCAGGGGCCACAAAGATGTATCGCGACTTACGAGAGATCTATTGGTGAAGTGAAAAGAAGAAGGATATTGCAAAATTTGTGGCTAAGTGCTCTACATGTCAGAAGGTTAAGATAGAGCATCAGAAGCCTAGTGGTCCTATGCAGGAGTTCATTATTTCTACTTGGAAGTGGGAAGAAGTGAACATGGACTTCGTGATGGGTTTGCCTATAACTCATCTCCAACATGATTCAGTCTAGGTCATTGTAGATAGAATGACCAAATCAGCTCACTTACTTCTAGTTCATACCTCTTATTTAGCCGATGATTATGACAAACTCAACATTAAGGAGTTGGTTAGATTTCACGGTGTTTTGCTATCTATAATCTCAGACAGAGGTACCCAGTTCACCTCTCATTTTTGGAAAGCATTGCAAAAGGGTCTTGGTACCCAAGTTCATCTTAGTACATCCTTCCATCCTCAGACAGATGGTCAAGAATAAAGTACCATTCAGACTTTAAAAGATAAGCTAAGGGCGTGTACAATTTATTTCAAGGGTAGTTGGGATGACCACTTGCCATTGATTGAGTTTGCATACAACAATGGCTATTATTCCAGTATTAAGATGGCTCAATTCGAAGCTCTCTATGGTAGGAGATGTTGATCTCCAATCGGTTGGTTCGAAGTTAGTGAGGCCTCAGTCATAGGGCTTGACTTGGTATTCGACGCCTTAGAAAAAGTCCAGTTGATTAGAGAAAGACTCTAGGATGCTCAGAGCTGACAGAAGTCTTATGTAGACATTCGTAGAAAGGATATCGAGTTTGAGATTGGTGATTATGTCTATCTAAAGATCTCTTCCATGAAGGGAGTGAAGAGATTCGGAAAGAAGGGAAAGCTTAGTCCCCGATATGTCGGTCCCTTAAAGATTCTTAGTTGCTTTTGCAAAGTAGCTTATGAGCTCAAATTGCCTTTAATCTAGCCTCAGTTCATCCAGTTTTCCATGTCTTCTTGCTCAAGAAGTGTATAGGTGACCCAATAGTTGTAGTCCCTATTCAGACTATAAATGTTTAGAACAGCCTCTCTTATGAAGAGATTATAGTCGAAATCCTAGACTATCAGACTCGTAGACTAAGGAACAATGAAGTCCCTCTAGTCAAAGTTCTTTTGCAAAATCAGTCCGTCGAGGGAGATACTTGGGAAGCAGAAGCATACATATGTATCATGTATCCTCACCTCTTCTCTGCCAACTCATATCAAGCTCAAGGTAACAGTTCTCCTTAAGCTTATTCATTTTCATGTTCAGTGTTAATCACAAACTTGGTATCAAGTATCATTGTATATTCAGTCATGCATTCATGTATTAATTCAATTATATAATTATACATCAAACATGCATTATTATTGTGAGAAAATTTAGTTCCTCAGAACAGTCAGTGATGCATTCATGAATCAGTTACACATGCATCAGATATGCATGTTCAGTATGGTATGTTCATCTTATCAGTTATGTCAGTCAAGAGATCATGTTCTAGTTATTCATGTTTAGTTTGTATGTTAGTTTAATTTCTTCCCCTCACTCTCAGTCTCATTCAAGGATGAATGTTCTCAAGGGGGAGATATTATAATACCCATACCTTTTTGCTAGCTCGAAATCATCTCAAAGATGTTAGAACTTGCTTTAAAATACAAATCCATATTTGTACACATGGTATTTTTAAGTTTTTCACTTTTTATCACGTGGGAAATTGGATAAGCTTTCCATCGATACTAATTCCATAAAAATCCGGTGTCAGATGAGGAAGTTATGGATGAAAAAATACCCAGGTGCGATGGTGCAGGTCGACGAACCGTCCGATAGGACACGGATCGTCGACCACGACTGTCGCATCGAGGCAGTGAGTCATCTTTCTATCTATGTATGATAGAGAGGTCCAATGAACCTTCGAATCAGTGAAGGACCATCGCACCCTACCATCGAACAAAGGCAGTAGGTCCCAGTTATGATCCCCATCGATGGAGAGGTTCGATGAACCATCGGACTAGCAACGGACCATTGCACCCTACCGTCGCATGACCCTCTTAGTTATTTTAAGTAATTTTAGTAGGGGTATTTTGGTTATTTACCACCCACTTATATATACCCAATTATATCTGACCTCAGCTCATTTATTCACTATTATTGCACAACAACAGAACTAGGGTTTTCTCTCTAAGATTAATCCCAAGAACAAAAATCCAAATCTTCTACAAGAAGTAAGAGATTCAAATCCATCAAGTTCAAGAACATCAAGAAACTCAATCCAGGTATGCATAGTGTTCATTTATGGACTCCTTTCGTCCATGAAGCCCAAGAATCTCTTTTTCTAAGTTTAAGTTTATGGATTTCCTTTATGAATTTTCATGATTGGGCTGCTCTCATTCATATTGATATTGAGTAATTGAATTCTATTCCATATTGGGTGATAAATTAAATGTGGGTTTGATTAGTATTGATACAGATTCATGCAAACCTAGGACTAAACCTTTAAATGATGAAATTAGAATTAAATCATGATGTTTAATTGTTGTATAATATTGTTTACACATACAATGCCTACCGTGTGTTTGATTAAATGCCTAGAGTAAGAAAAATGCCCAACTAGCATAATATCATGAAATACCCAAGTATGTTCAAGTTTATGCATATCACACTTCATTAGCCATACATAATAGGACTTAAAACAATCATATGAGTGTAATTAGGATAAATGAAAACCCTAGGAAACAAATTCTAACTAAAATGGACTAGGAACACTAAGTCAGCCAAACTTACAACTCGTATCTTTGTCTTCAACCGAGCATAAATTTTTGTAAATTTTTTATCTCAAAACCTACCAACAGATAGAAAATTGAATTAGCTTTCCAACGATACCAATTTCTCCTTAATTTGATATCGTGGTGAAAGGTTATGGCCAAAATACTGAAGCATTGTTGAATCTGTCCAAGATACAACTTGTAAGGTCTATCCAAGATATGACTCATATGGTATCCTTATGGGTTGTTAGGAGAAAGTTGTAAGCTGGGAAGTAAAGACTGAAAATGGATTTCTGACTATGACTCAAGCCACTTTTCAGAGTTCTTCTTGAATTTAGCATCCCAAAACCTAATTTCTTGCAAAACATTTCCGAAAACACATCAAATCTAATAAAATAACCTTAAGTACATGCATATTGTCATAGTTCAAGCATTATAAGTGCTATATTCCTAAAGCACACCAAGACCCTCAACTTAGAACATTGCATGTCCTCAGGCAACAAAACATAACCAAACAATATGAATATGTTTAACCAAGAGAAACGTAAGATATCTATTGTAGTCAATCATTAATTTTTTTCTCAAAACACGTAACCCTCTCCAAGTTCAATCACTTTAAAACTAACTGTGTGTATTAATGAAGCACAACCATGTGACACAAAAGAATCAAGCTATGGTTTCATTAGCAACAAACGACCATGGATATATACAAGTTACACTACCCAAACAAGTAAGCAACTAACAATACAACCCATGCGCCCTCACAACAAAGAAGTCCCTCCTCACTCATATATGAAATCAAGAATGTCAATGTTGGGATAGTCAAGAGACACTCACTCTCAGAAAAAAGTTTCAATCAATGCATGTCAGATACCATAGGCTTTTCCTTATTTTCTTTACCTAAACTTTCAGACAGTTAAGTTAGGATCACTATAGGACTTTTCTTTGGCTTGTAATGTAGGCTTGGGGTTGGCATGATACATATGGATATTTAAAGTGACTAAGCCTCCTTGGAACTACACTAGAATTTGGGGTCCACACTTAACCAGTTTTTCACTTTATTTTCACCCTTATTTCTCCCTTTTTATTTTAAAACAATTCAGGTTGGGTGTGGTTTTTTCGTCTTTTTTTTACTCTTTTTCACAAATTTTCTTTTTTCTCTTTTTCTACTACACCCAGCATTACTTTCTTTTCTCTTATTTTACCATTCTTCATACCCATTTTACATCATGCACCCTTATAATAGCCAGCCTCAACTTAGGCGATTTGCCTGAGTTGAAGTGCATAATATCCAAGGAGGACCAGGGACACAATTGGTTTATTGTAATACAAATGGGAAGGTGATAAGTGTAACAAGAAAAATAGGTTGTAAGGCTCAAATATCGGGATCAAAAGATACTAATTCACACATGGAAGGTCAATTAGGCTAAAAGTGGACTAATGTTAAAAACGACCTATGATCCTCTCCTAACTACTATCCTATATCCTAGAAAGACTAACGGGGCAAGTTTTGGATTTAACACACAAAGGAAACTAAGCAGCATCTCATATACACATGACACAGAGTCAATATTGCAAGCTACCACCTATACGATTCATTCACAAGTTTGCAATGATTATTATATCCCTAATACTAATGCCACAAAAAGATTCACAATAGTCACATATATATACATATCACACATTTAAAAATAGACAATTAGAGAGGTATTTATCATTTATCCCAAAAATCAATAAAAATATGTCAACTTCCCTAGATACTTATTTTACTCTCAGTTAACCACAAAATATCACAAAACAAAACACAATACGCCTAAACATGTTAGCTCTGCTAAGAACAAGACTCTAAAGAAAAGAGACACGGCAACAAAAATCACAAGAGGACATCAAGACCCACAAGTAACCCCACCCTCAACTTGAAATCATGCATTATTCCCAATGCGTCAAACCAAAATAAGAGAGTTAGAAATATATATATATGGCACCATAGGTGCAAATGTCAATCATGCAATACGAATACAGACATCAAAATAACTTAGGTTGCCTCTCAATTATGGCTTAATTTCACATCGCAGCATGACAAGAATTGTTGGGTACTCAGACTTCCTCATCAAGTCCATGGGTACCTTGATTACTCAGACTTTATCAAGGTAGCTCAATAGTTGGACTTCAAATTTCTCTTTTCCACTTTGAAATTATTAATTTCACTCCTAATTGCTTTTTTGTATTCCCACTATGCTCATGGGACGGAGGTATAAAAATAAAGGACCCAAGAAATAGATGTGGCATGTTGTACTTCTTGACCATTACATGAGATATGTAGTTATTTGATTCTGACTTAGCAGATTCAAGAATATAGACATAAGTTTCCTCCTCCTTGCATTATTCTTTAGGCTAGGATGGATTGATCAAGAACTGACTATCCAAACACAATGTGAAAAAATGCTTAGAATGAGGTCCAATATGCCCCAACTTAGGATTTGCAGTTCTATTTACATCCCCACACAACTCTAATATGCTCTCCTTAAGAATGAATCTATCCACAAAAGCATGAGAAATTTTTGATTCCTCTAATTTTAGCTCATCAAGTTGGCTTTTCATAATTCTTTTAGTCTCAAACCACCCATAACTAGGTTGTTGGGCATTACATACAATAACTTTTGCATCCAATTCTACCTATAAGTGGTGAATATCGAATCCAAACCTACCAACCTTTTGAAAAAGCTTTTTCCTTTCTTTTTCTAGGAGTGCCAACTTTTCAAGCATGCTCTCGTTATGTTGCAATAATATATTTATGACGCTCCTACAATAATGCACCATATCAGAAGGAAAAACATTAATAAATAAGAAGTCATCATCACTCCACACTTCCTCTGACTAGATTGTCATCTCAAGAAGAGTAAGTAAATAAAATTAAAAAAAAATAAGAAAATAAAACCCAATAACTCCAACAACTTCAATCAATCATTTTGAGATCATATTCCCTGGAAACGGTGCCAAAATTTGATGTCGCCAAAAATACACCTCCAATTAAAGGATAAAGCAGTCGTTGTCAAATATAGTAACCCAACTAGGTTAGGTTCAAATCTCAAGGGAATGCACCGGAAATCTATCTTGATTTTATTGAAATCACCGAGCAATGCGAAAAAGTAGAAGGGGGGAATTTGTTGAAATAGAAAAAATGAGAAGAATCAATTGCTCTTGGTTGTAAACAATATAAGATGAAAACTAGGCTTGTGTTCCCATGGCTTGGAGGTGAATCCCAAATTGCTATCCTAATCTTCTTCTCCCAAACACAAACTACCCCGTGAAGAGGAATGCGAATACAAGCTATCTCAAGCTTGTGCACCAGCTCAGAGACTAATTATTGCAAAGAAAATTAAGATACATGCATAAAACTAGAATAGATGAATATCACACTTCCTTTATATAGCTAATCCATCAGGGTTCCCACAACTCTAGTCAAGGAGACTAGCCACTCATATTTATGAGATCAAACATTGAATCCACAAACAAAATTACAAAATCAATCTCAAAATAATGAAAGATTAAATCCCAAAGTCTTAAATTGAATAATAAACCAAGAATAATAATTAATTTATGAATGAATTAATAACTGAATTGGAATAATTAATACAAAGAATAACGGGAATTTGTATATTACAAAAATCAAATTCTAAATAAAATAGGAAATCCATAGAAATCAACTCCTAAATAAAATAAGAAAACTCAAGAAATAAAATCCTAAATAAAACAAAAAAAACTTAATTACCTATAAATAATAGGACTTAAAAAACATCATATGAGTGTAATTACGATACATGGAAACCATAGGAAGCAAATCTTAACTAAAAATCGAATAGGAACAATAAGTCGGCCAAACTTATAACTCGTATCTTCATCTTCAACCAAGTATAAAATTTTGTGTTTTTAGAATCTTTTATCTCAAGACTCACCAACAGATATATAATTGAATTAGCTTTCCAGCGATACCAATTTCTCCTTAATTCGATACCGAGTTGAAAAGTTATGGCCAAAATACTGAAGCACTATCGAAGCTGTGTCTAATCTGTCCAAGATACGACGTGTAAAGTCTGTCCAAGATATGACTTATTTATTTTCCTTACGGGTTGTTAGGAGGAAGTTGTATGTTGGGTAGTAAAGGCTGAAAATGGGTTTTTGACTACGACTCAAGTCACTTTTTATTGTTCTTCTTGAATTTAGGATCCCAAAACTTAATTTCCTATAAAACTGTAAGACCCCGTAAACCTTCAAGCCTAACTCAATCCTTTATAGCAAAACAAGAATCGCCAAACTTAGAAAATTTTAAGCTAAGTGTTTACACTTAGTCTTATTTTGTCCTCGATATTTCCATGAACTTATTTTCGACCCTTACGACCTTAAAATGTCGATCCTTAGGTTTATTCATGATCAGGAATATGAGTAGGTCTTCTTGAGCAAGTTTCAGATTTTTTGGAACATTATTTGAGGCACATTTGGGAGGCCAAGATAGTGAATCAACACGATCTCGATGCATCGCATCACCTATTGCATCGATAGATATTTTTCCTAGCTCCCAGTTCAAATTCTAATATGCCGACGCTATCTCAATGGGTCGCATAGGCCATCACATCAACCCCATCAATGCTGCACGTCGGTCTACGCATCGCTGGGTGTAAATTTTTTGTAACTAAAAATCTGCATCCCAACGGGTAAATGAATCAATTTCCTCACTCTTATTCTGTCCAAAACACAAAATTTTAGTCCCAAATAACAAAGATACCATATTATTCATCTTTTTCATCTCTAATAACAAAACCCTAGCTCTAAGAATCAAGAACAAATTTCATAACTCCTACTCCAAGAAATCTTATAATCTAAAGTTCCGAGTTCAAAAGCTTTAAGAACACCATTGGAGAGTCAAGAATCAAACTTTTATATTCAAATTCATCAACAAGGTATGTGGGGTTTTCAACAAGGATAATGTTTTCATACTTGTGCCCAAAATTTTATTTAAAGATGATTTTTGTATGCAATTACATGAATTTTAGTTTGGGGTTTATACCCATTTATCACCAATTAAAGATTATGAGGTTTGAAGTATTGTTGATGTTGAATTGTATGTTTTCTTACATATTTTTATGCATAATATAGAAATTTCTAGATTTTAAATTGAATTATCAATGTTTACATTATCAAGCATGAACATTATGATGTTTTGACATGAATTTGAAGTATGGGTTAGTAGGCCCTAGTTTGTATGTTGATATTTCAAGAATAACTATGTTTTAAGCATCATATGACTAGTTTATTTTCAGATTTTCAGTAAATAATTGATATTTTGATCCTTAGATAAGATTTAGAATCCACTTTACAGATTTATTTCAGATTACAGAACTTATATTAGCTTTATAAATGCATAATTAGTTTCATAATAAACCCTTATGATAGTTTTTTTAAAGTGAACTTCCAACAGAATGAGCATACAAATTATAGGGAGTAGTATTTAGCACCGAGCAGGAAGTGTGGGATTAGCGTTCCCTAACTTTCATAGAAATACATAGCCAATATAGGTACAAATTCAGATTATTCCCATTTCTATATGGATGATAGATACAGATCTGATCACTTAGATTAGGTTTTTACTCCTTGACAAGAGTATGACACATCTCCCCATCATAAGGTTTTTCCCATAGGGGAAAAAGACATTGGATTCCATGTTAGCTCACATGGTTTATGTCGGTTAGAAGATGTAACGCCCTGGTTCCCAAGAACTGGAACGCCACACGGTGCTTATGATCCCAAAAGACCACAAGCTAACCCTTTTTCTGATATCTATACCTGTTCACTGCATAATATAATAAAATACATGCGAAAACTAGCTAAAACTTGCCATAAGGTTCAAACATCTAGAAATATACAATACCTTAAACCACACACTAATACATCTGTCTGAAAATCCTCTACACTGCTTGAACTGTGGAGTTGAAGGGACAATTTCCCCAACTAACTCTGTCTACTAAAATCAAATACTGTAATAACAACATCCTCGGATGATAAGGACTCACTACTGCACCCACTGCTGCTATACAAATGACTTCTAAGATGCTCGAAGTTTCACTCCTTTGAACATATGGTGCCCCAAAATAAAAGAACACCATAGCGCGAATGCTTTAGTACTAAGATGTACTGAGTATGCAAGCAAAGAAGTCTAAATGCAAAGGCTTATGCATGAACATTTAATCAATAGAATAATCATGAGAATAACGAATGAGTACATATATATGAATGCACAGTTCACAATTACTATAACAGTTATAACGACTCTAGATACCACATCTCGGATACCACTTTACTATCCTCAAAACTCACTACTGTACTGGGGTACTGCATTACTGAATCACAGGATACTAACACTAATCAATCGAATACACTCACACCCCTGACTCGTCATAAGCAACTGAATATGTGGGGGTGCACGCAATAATTTGAATAATATCTTTGATTTCATAAAACATACGTACGAAAAATGAAGACTCACATGGCTTGAATTTCATTATCCATACTTCTCATAATATTATAGAGAGGAAAACATAAGTAAAATCCCATAAATCATCATAAAATCATTAATAGTTATCATAAATTCTCATGACTCATCATAGACAACCAAACTCATCAACTTAAGACTCGGAGCGACTCGATAGTTCAAGAAACATACTCTTATGGACAGGGGAGTTTCCTATAACCGAAAACCCCACGTGAGCCGCGTGGAATACCAACATCTTCCCTCCTAGAGAGAGCACTCCCATTAGCGTGAGTGTTGTACTCTTTCCAGGGAGTACAACCTTAAAGCTTTCATAATCACAATTCGGCTCTCTGTCCAATAATATCATCATCAACAACCCTACGGTGGCACATAGGTTTGGGGAAATACCAAATTTCCCTCTTGGTGCTAATTAATACTCCCCGACTAGCTCAGAACGCATTAGAAAATCCACCACAACATCACAAGGGTCTATCATAAAGACAAATCAAATCTCTTTGGAAATCCACCACAACATCGCAAGGGTTTATCATAAAGACCAAATCAAATCTCTTTCTCATTTATCAAATCATATCAATTTGTGGATTCCTAACTCAGCACATTTTAGCTCAAAATATTTTAATTTTCCTCAACATCAACATAGTATCAATAACATAACATTTCATCTCTGCGAGCTTAAAATCAATATAAATCATCCCGACTCTGCGGATGCAAATGAATATTCTCAAATGATTATTCTTTTATTTAATATTCAAATCATGACAATAGCTTTTGAAAAGCATTTAAGATCTTTAAATCATTGTAAGATTTTGTATGTCGTAATGTAACTCAAATCATGGCTCTTATATCAAGAATCCTTAAAAATATAATTTCATAGTAGTGGTATGCAATTTATGGCATACAATCTCAATTCAAAAAAATAAGATAATAAGGTTATTATGTATACCAATATTGGACGATTCAAAGTTCCATAAATCATATCTTGAAAACACTTGAAATATCAACTCATGGTAGAAATATGAAATTCACCATATGAAATCATAACTTGGAAATAATAAAGTAATCATGCACATCAAAGCTTAAACAATTTATATTTTTCATAACCTCATAATTCGTCATAAAAACATCTTGGGTATTTACCCACTTTACAAAATCATGAAATTTCAATGATAAAATCAATTCTTTGGGCACAAGAATGAAAAGATATTCTTGTTCAAAACCACACATACTAAGTTCTCATGGAATTCATGTTAAGTTCTCAAATCATCAGAAATTCATCGATCGTAGCACGACTAAGATTATCGTGGAACTGACTCAGCTCTAGTCTAGCAGACTATTTTGGGCATATGTACCCCTAGCAATCAATAACATAAGTAAAACGTAGTATACAACAACGCATACTCACATGCCCACTGGGCATCGTGCACCATGCATTCATTAACATCTCACACCAATCATTTGAAGATCATATTCATATACAAGTATTGGGATCTCATGTCATTACATCGTAGATCATTCAACAAGGATGCATATGGTTAAGGAAGAATACAACATAACATAGTTCATCCAATCGGGATACACACAAATAACATACATTCAACACATCATGGTTTACATCTCAAGGTTCTTTCCTTTAAGATCTTGATATATGCAATTCGACCCATAATTAGACATTTCACACTTAGCGTGGCCTAATGGCCTTACCATTTCTCTCAAGCATCATAGTAAACACGTAGCATGCAAGTATGGTATGAACTCATAACTTCGATCACAAGGGGTCATACTATCCATTCTTCTTCAACTAGGCATTTCTACAATTACCTTGCATACACCACTTAGGCATAGGTTAGTATGAACAATTACATATTCTACAACACCATCATTCATCTTAATTCCACCAACTAAATCCCTCGTCCGCACTTACAACCATGT
The DNA here is from genome assembly GCA_030864225.1 of Capsicum baccatum var. pendulum. Classification (NCBI taxonomy): domain Eukaryota; kingdom Viridiplantae; phylum Streptophyta; class Magnoliopsida; order Solanales; family Solanaceae; genus Capsicum; species Capsicum baccatum. Next base: position 36,526,835 of record CM061556.1, read on the forward strand.
CATAAGCCTTCCACACAACATCCCCAATTTTAGACAATAACATGGAGTTCATGTTGAACGTATACATAGAAAGTAGTCTAGTCATTTAGAACTTATTATATCCTAAGAACATAAATTTATAGCCTCTTAGACAATTCCACATATACCTTACATGCACTTTTAGGCATTGGTGAATTTGTCAAATTCTCATGTTTTCCGCCACCCCATATATCTCATCCAACACACATAATCATCACATGCATGTATCAACCAGCATACACCATCACCACACACATATATATATCAACCAACATGCATAACCATCATATATATATATATATATCAAGTAATATACATAATCCTTATATATATCTCAACCATCAAATATCAATCAACATATATATATATACATCATCAAAGTCTAGAATATATATATATATATACATAACTTGAACTTTCAAAAAGGGATTCGTGGACTCTATGGACGAAAGGAGTCCATAGATAAACACTTGCATACCTTAGATTTCGTGGCCGGAAGAGATTGATGGAAGGAATTCTTGAATCAAAGCCTCCAATTAATTTCCCCCAATTCAAAACCCTAACCCTAACTTGATATATATATATATATATATATATATATATACATATAAGAGAAATGAGAGGAAAATAATACAAGTTCAGTTAAATGGAGTATTTATAGAGGTTTAAAAGAGTAGTGAAAGACCAAAATGCCCCTAAGAAATAAATAAAACCCGAATCTGTCCTTCAGTGATCTATTCGTTAGGCTGCAGTAAATTGGCCATAACTTTTTACTCCGATGTCCAAATTGGATGAAACTAATTTTATTGGAAAGAAGACTCTTAGGGATTTCTGTTGATTATGTACAAGGAGTTATGATCGTTTGAAGTTGACAAAAAAAATCTCCTGGCTACAATATTTTTTTCCCTGTACATTTTATAGTTCACAGTTCGATTGGAATGGTCGTAGTTTGATCAGAATGGTCGTAACTCATCGCTTGAGTGTCCTTTTTGGTTGATCCACATATTGTTTGAAAGATTATTCGATGATCTATGAAATGGTTTGTTGAAATCCAAGAAATGACACAAAAAATTATAAATCATTCTCAAAGATAGGATCCAATACGTTTACGCATAAAATTTTGATGAAAAATTTTCTGGGGTATTACAGAAGAACCTCCCTTGCAAAACAGTTTTTAAGATAATTCCCTAAAAGAAAAAGGGGACTACAAAAAAGAATAACAGAAAAGCTTTTAGAAAACTAATAATAGAAAAGCTTGTAGAAAACTAAGTGTAAAGGCTCACAACTTTATTTAGATTATGCTTTTCAGAATGAAATTAGTTACAGATTTCATCTTTCAAATTTTAGATACAAAAGTGAGTCCTTTTTTTACACTTAGATAGTGTGGTTTACAGACAGAATACTAGTACAACTTTTAGAACTAAATGTTATGACTCACTAGATTCATTCAATATGTTTTACTACTCATGATTACATATTTCAGTTTCTCATCTACTCAAGCTTATGTGAGTTATTTACATTTGGGGACTTAGTCATTCAGTTTATTTTCAGCTCATTAGTCTAGATGATTTAGTATTCTTTTCAGACAGTTCGAGTCAGCTGGGGGTATGTCCCAGTGACTCTCTAGTTATTAGTAGTAGAGGCTTGTTAGACTACTAGATTTGATTCAGACTTATAGCATTTTGTTTTTTTAGAGATTATATACAGATTATTCTCAGTTATTTCAGACGAATTTCCACATTTAGTATGACTTTTATATCTATATTTTCATTATTATGAGATTCAGACTTTGCAGAAGGCAAGTAGGTTTAGCTTAAGGCTACTCATAGTCTTGAGCACCGTGTGACATCTCAAGACCAGGTTTTGGGGAATTACAAACTTTGTATCAGTGCCTAAGGTTTATAAGAGTCCTAGGGAGTTAGTTAAGTTGCGTCACGTAGAGTCTTGATTATGGGTACGGAATGTGACAAATTCCTAAGCAAGAGGCTACGGGACGTTCTTAAGAAATTTTCTCTTTCTTTAGTGATCTATCATGCTTATGGTATCTCTATCTTCTTTTAACTCGTTCTCTCTTATGAAAGTTATTGAAAACGCCTTCTCATTGAGCTAACGCTTGCAGAAATGATAACTATCCACCTCAGCCTGCTGACCCCCTGAATAAGAATGTATCCCATGCCAAATTTTGGGTTGTCTTTCAGACATCATCTCAAACTGTGACTGCTAATATTCAGGCTAATAATCAATTTGCAGTTTTGCATCAGTAAGAGGGTGATTTTGCTTCAGCCAAACTCCGTGACTTCATGAGAATGAATCCGCCTAAATTTTTTGGGTCAAAGGTAGGTGAGGACCCATAGTTGTATCTTGATGAGGTGAAAATAATAACACAATTTATGTATGTTACTGAATAGAAGAGTGTGGAATTAGCTTCTTATAGGCTAAAGGATGTTGCTTATGAGTGGGTGGTTATATGGAATAAAGGTAGGGGTAAGAATGCAACTCCCCAGAGTTGGCAGGTGTTTTAGGATGCCTTTCTAGATAGGTTCTTTTTGCATAAGTTGCGGGAAACAAAGATTGAGGAGTTCATAAACCTGAGGCAGGGCTCAATGACAGTGAACGAGTACTACCTTAAGTTCAACTAGTTATCTAAGTATGCTCTTGAGTAGATAGCTGACACTGGATCTCTTATAAGTGTAGGACTACCATGCTTATTGGAAACATGGATCTTGCCATATTGATGACTCATGCCCAACAGATTGAGGTAGAAAAGTTGAAAGGAAGAGATAGAAGAAATAATAAGGATAGAACTGGTAGTTTAAGTATGGTCAATCAAGGTCTACAGGGGAAATCATACACAGTTTTAGAATTGTTCATCTATGCCAATAATATTTTTATCTAGTACTCCCACTCCCAGAGCTAGGTAAGAGTAGTGGGTAAGTCTTCCATGTCCAAATCTCAGAATAGTGTAAGTGGAAGACCCATTTATCCTCCGTGTGCTAAGTGTGGTAAGAATCATCCTGATGAGTGTTTGATGGGACAAAAAGGTTGTTATGGTTGTGGTAAGTTAGGTTATGGAATTAGAGAGTGTCTGCATACTAAGCAGAGGAATAGGGATGTTCATCCCCAGACTCAGGTTACTAGTGCACCAGCTCCCATAGCTTACCCAATACCTCCTCAGGGCACATCATCCAGTACTGGTGGCGGTCAGTGCCAGAATCAGTTCTATGACTTACCATACCATTAGGAGTAAAAGAGCTCCCCAGATTTTGTTACTGGTATGATTCACATCTTTCATCTTTATTTTTATGTGTTGTTAGACCATGGTTCATACAAGCATGAGAAGCACCAAGAAAATAAGATATTGTCAAAGGTTCAAGCTTCAGAATTGACAAGTGATTGAAGGCCATTTGTGAGCATTTTGAAGACTTATTCCAGAGAAGCTAGGAGGAGAACCTTTACACTCAATAGGTGCCTCAAGTGAAGGGTATAGAAGACATTTTACACCCTAAAGTGACACTCAAGAGGTGCCCCATTTCACTTATTCACTAAGGGTATTTTTGACATTTATTCTGTAATAGTATAAAAAAATATTTGAGCTCTTATTTTCATTAGACTTTGATGAATTGATTGAGTATTACTCAAATTGTATTTTCTTTTCTTAGTGTAGGGCTTGGAAGTGTTAGTCTTGGAAAAGACATCAAAACTAGGGATTAAAACATTTGATGGATTTCACTTATGTTGATTAATTGGCAAGAAAGGGGTGATTGAGGAGTGTGAATTCCTTTGGTCCACCTAAGAGTGTGGTTTTATCCTCCATTGGTGTTGTGTGTCTTGGTGTTTGACACATACCTTGGTTTTATTTATTGGTGTAGGTGTATGTCTCACTATCTATCCTTTTATTTTTATGTAATTCTATCTTGTTTTGTGTTAAATACGTGTCTTCTACTTCATCTCCCTTTCTTGTAGTTGCTGATTTTTAGGTTCTTAAGGTTAATTTCATTTTTAGTGGTTGATTCTTGTATCATTTGTTATCAAAGCCTTTGTTAGGGTTGCTCCTACATCCCTAAATCTTGGTTTTAGTGTCCTTATTAAGAAAATTACAATAAAAAAAGAGTTGAATCCAAAAAAAATTACAAAATATGGTGTCTAGTTGTGTTATGTTGTAGATCCAAAACTTGAACACTATCTCTACCCATTTTTGGTTTGTTTTGGAAGTTTCTTGTGCTAGATTCTTGTTCCCTGGTACTTAGGGAGTCTGGATCTACTCTTGGAACAAGATTTAGGCTATTTTGAGCTAAGAACTCCATGGATATGGCTTGTTGAAGCTTCTATCCTTTAGATTCGTGTGGGTTTTTACATTTTGGATGTTGGTTGTTGTTGGTTTTTTGATATTTGAGTTCATATTACCGTAAGGAACCTAAATCTATAAAATAATTTAAGGTTAGGGTTTATTTGAGTGAAGGTCAAAATTTGGTCAACCCTTGAATATTCATCTTGTTCTTCTATATTCATCTAATCTTGTTGATGAAGAATTTTCAAAGAAGGTGTTTGATTCAAAGAATTAGAAGAAATAGAGTGCACTTGGTGTTTGTGAAAGAATATTCCTTGGCATATTCATTGTCATCCAAAAAAAAAGAGACAAAGGAATAATCAAAGTACAAATTCAAGTACAAACCAAGTACAAAGGGTGGACCATTGTTTTCGAATTCAAATTAGAGCTTGAAAGGTCTCCAAAACATGTTATTTCCCCCTCAAATCATTATCTTTCTTCCCCAAAGGTGTGTTAGGCGGAGACTTGGAAATTTTGGATTGAAAAAATTGAAAACTCAGCGTCCATTCAATTGTTTCCATGTCACCACTTAATAAACAGCCAAATTGAGTTCTAAGTAGATTTTCCTAGTTCCTAATTTTTTATTCTAGTTTCTTGTAAGTTAATTCTATCACTAATTAGCAAGTTATTAAGTTCCTACTAGATTGGTAATTAGTCTAGAGTTGGTTTATTTCGTGTCTTTTATTTTTGTGTGCTTTACTCATTTATAATTCATAGTAGTTTTTTGGTTCAAGTCCATACATCATTTTATTTGAGTCATATAAAAAAATCAATTCTGGGCCAAAACATATTCACCATTCATTCCCTTGCCGAGTATTGCCAAGTTTTCAACACTTGTGAGACCAAGTGTGAGGTGACATCTGAGTGTGAGTGTGGTAAGGCTTTTTAACTAACTTGTTTATTTGTTTTGTAGGTGTTGTCTTTGCTATTTCTTCTTTTTCTTGTTCTTAGGTACTTTAAGCATAGAATCCAAAGGTACCACATCCCAACCTTTAGGAAATGATGTTTTGGGAATCTTGATGGCTTGGTTGGATGCACTAAACCGAGAATTGAAGGGTGATTTGGACCTTATAAAAGGTGACTTGAGATCCATGAAGGGTGATGTAGGATCCATGAGGGGTGATTTGGAATCCATAAGGGCTGACATGATTAGAATAAAAATCGGGGTTCATAGACTATGTCCACCAAAACCTCTACAATATTCAAACCACCAAGTCCCAAATCCACTTGACCAAAGACCCTACATTCCACAAAATCCCATGCTACAAATTCAAATCCTTTCTTTACCAAACCTGGTTTCCCCTCTCCAAACTTCCCTAAATCAAAATCAATCCATCTAAGTAGGAGAAGTGGGAGAGTTAGCACCCAAGTAGAATGAGGCTAAGCCTCAAGATGGAGAGAAAATGAATGGTGATGTACAAGAAGGATGTGAAGAAAGGAGAGGAAAGGAAAGGGAATCCAAAGGTAGTGAAATTGGAAGGGAAAAAGAACACTTGATTGTGGATATTGTCCACAAAGAATCCTTGCTATTCACTAACCTTAATGCTAGCACTTTTTCTAGCATTGATTCTTCTTATGTGCAGGTTTAATATAATATATTCTCAAAGAAGAATCCAAAAAGAGTTCCACACACATACATCGTTGATGAGTTAATGGAACCCTTGGACGAAAGTTCCAATCTTGGAACAAGTGATGAAGAAATGAATTCAAGGGGATAGATTGACATATTCCATTATGATATGGAACATGAGGGCTTCCATGGTGCAAAACCAAGTGAAGAATACGCTTCCATGATCTAAAAGGTAGCTAAGCTATCTTCTACACCCCTAGAAACTTAAACTGTTATGATGTGGCTAGTAGTGGCCAAATTGGTGTATTTTCAGATTTTCTTAGTATAGAAGTGTATAAATCTTCCTTTTGTGATACTCTTAGTGTTTTTGGGTTACACAAGGACCAAACTCTGGTTGCAAGTACACAAGCACTAGTTGATCCTTTAGATGACAAAATCAATTCTTTTCGTAAAGATGATTTGTGTCCATCTAGTGCTAGCACTTATAACTTGAATAAGGTTCCATTACTAAGTGGAAAGAGTATTCACATACTAGTTGACCCTTATGAAAACCAAGGTTAGTCTATGTTGGTATTTGAATTTCCAACAACTAGTGAGGGTGTGCAAAATGATCAATCGAGTGGAGTTGACCTTGATTTGCTAGAATGTTTAGGAGACCTGAATTGTGATTGTACTTGTTCAAATGTTTTTGATTGTGATACCTTTGCTGCTCGTTATGGTTTGAATATGCATGTGGGCTACTCTCTTGAAATAAAAGGTAGTATTTGTTTAGGTATTCCATCTACTTCTTCTTTGTGTGTTTCCTATGATGAGCATATCAATGGTGATGAGCTTAAAACTAGTGAGTGCATGCATAAGGACACTGATACGCCTAAATTACAACTAACATTAGAGAGTTTAAGTGGTCGCTGTCAAATATAGAACCCAACTGGGTTAGGTGTCGAATCCCACGAGAAATACTGTGTTATCTAAGTATTATAGTTGTTACTAGACTGTTGATCGAAGGTTCCAGAATAGAGGGGGATTTTGATTTACCAATTATATTCAAATGCTTGTCACAGAAAGTAATCCAACTGTAGCTTATATTACTAATAGTAATTCAATAAGAGAAGTCAAACTAGAGTTATGGTTACTAAGATGCATAAGCAACTAAGGTTGTGAACTATGTTGGATTCCCAATGAACAATTCTTATTGGAAGAGTAATTGAAATCTATGGTTTACTCATTAGTTTCTCAACCTAAAATTAGTAACTTATCCCTTAATTCTTTCAAACTTAAGGAACATAGTATTAATTCAACTATAATCTCACATGGGTTGATCCAGTTAAGGCATCTACCCTCTATTCGAAGGTTAAAGCCATTAGATTTACGTAAACCTTTTCTTTTCCCAACAAGAACTTTTCTATTTGAACAAGTGTTGTTCTTGGGATTACTTTTCAAGTTTGCAACCAAGAAAAGTCATTAAAGTGAAGAAGAGTTTATGCAATATCAGTTACGCATGGGAATATACTAGATTCACAACTAAAAATCAGCTTTTCACATCAAGGATCCCATAACCCTAGTTATGGGAGCTTAGCCATACATTTCCACCCAATAAAGAGAAGAAACCATTGTGCTATTCATAAATTAATTAAAAATTTACTTACAAGTCATAATTGTTGTTCTTCAATCTTCAAAAGAAAATATGATAAAGGAATCTAAATCCACAAATCTCCAATGAATCTTAGATTAAAACTATCCAACAATGTATTTTTAGTATGGAAAACCCAATAAAATATAAGAGATGTCTAATAAAACCTAAATCTGGGTATTTATATGTTCCCAGCCAAAAAGAATTTAAAATTCAAACTTAAAAACCCGTGTCCAAAGTGACGCAAAAAGTGGTGGTCCATCGCAAGGCTGGCAGTCCTCCATTTGGTCTGTTGCTGCTAATCCTGGAGAGTCACTTTTTGGATAAGAATGACGGTCAAAGTGGTGGTCCATCACAAGACTGATGGTCCACTATTTTGACCTTCGCTGATGATCCTTGAGAGGTAAGTTTTGAATAGTCCTGACGGCCGAAGTGGGGGTCCATCGCAAGACCAATGGTCCACCATATTGGCTCTCGCTGAGGATTTCAGGATGCCTGGTTTTGTTTAGCGCTGATGGCCAAAGTTGTTGTCCGTCGCAAGACTGACGGTCCACCATATGGGCCGTTGCTAGGTCTTTTGAAGTCTTGGATTCTGTTTGGACCTGACGGTTGAGTTGGTGGCCTGTCGCAAGACTGACGGTCTACCATTTTGACCGTCAGGAGTGTTTTTCTGCTAATTTTTTGAGATTTTCCTTCAACTAGCTCCTTACCCTGAAACACTAAAAACCAGCATTAAATGCAACCTTGGTTGCTTGAAAACATGCAATTTTCCCACGAAAAAAAATGAAAAATATCCCATCAAAAGCCAGAACATCAACACCTTAGACTTAAGATAATTGCTTGTCCTCAGGCAACTCAGGAACAAATTGCAAATATGAATAATACAATGATGGGCATTTACTACTGAACCAATTCTCACACAGTCATTCACTTGTCATCCAAATCATATGATTTAACATGTCCGAGTCTATAATCGACAGTTTTTAAAATTTAATTCATCTACACAACATGGATACAAGAATCTACAGAGATCAGCCAAATTAAGTATGACTCAGGTTGCCCTCACAGACAAGGAGATCCACCCCTCAGTATATTTTGTAGCTACAAATCAAAACCCTTTCACTCATAAAAAAAGTTCCCAACATAGAATATGCACCCATAAGCTTGCCTTTATCATCCAACGTCCCTCTTATAGCTAAGTTCCAAGATCAAGTAGGTCTTTTCTAGGCTAGTAATGAGGTATCAGGCTAGGTTAGGACGGAATTTTCTAGGCTAATAAAAGTGACTAAGAGCAAGGCTTTAGCTTTCTTTGCCTTCAAATTCTTCTTACCAAGGCCACTGCTTTGCTAGCTCACTTTCTATTTTCTCATTCATTCATGCTTTACCATGATAAACCCCTTTTATATACATATATATATATATATATATATATATATATATATACACAAGCATAATCCACCCTCAACTTAGGTTGATGTCATAAGTCAAGATGCACATTGTCTTAACTAGACCAAGGCCAAATGCTTAAATTCAAATTCTAGACTAACTTTCCATTAGGATGTTTTTAGTCCTACAATAGCCACCCTCAACTTAGGTGTTTTTCCTATTTTTAGGTACACATTCCCATTACTAGGCCAGAGCCAAAGTTAGGAGTCAACAGCTAAAAGAGAGTTAACTAGAATGCTTGGTGATGAAGAAAAATTAACAAAGGCTCAAAGAAGTGTTGAAAATGGGAAATTATTTTTGGTAGAGTTAATTATTTTGTCTAAGTGGACTAAAAACACAAGGTGGCCTTCCATCCCTTCTTATCTCATCACCTATAGAACAACATCAATTAAACCAGGCAAGTTCTAGGTACTATACTATGTAAGAACTACTACAATTACTCGCACAGACAGTGGCAATTGAGTCAAACTCATTTACTATTCTTAAGATGTGCATCACATATCAGGTGTATTCACTGATTAATTCCAACTACAGATTCACTAACAGCTGATCACATATCCTAGGAGACAAATATAAATAGTCAAATGGAAATAGTCATAGCTTGATGCCAACATAATAAGACTTAAAAACAAGAAAAATGCAAATCTGAAATTAAAACTATAAAAGAAAAATGTGAACTTATCATGATCCTAGACATACCGATTCTCCTAGATAGTACATGGTAGGGGTTTAGAATATCAGAAACACAAACCCCTATGGTAAAAGTGCACCACCCCTACATAAAAACACATGCATTATCCTCAAAGCATTAAATTAAAGTACAAAGGAATGGGTATGATTGTATTTCCTCTTATTCATTTGACACATCTGTGAAGTGTGGTGAGGACCCTCTATCCTCACCTGGTGCAATGTTGGCCCCTATTATGGTAGGGGCACTCAAAACCTCACCCTCTTAAATTGGAGAAATCATCTCTCAGACTGAGCCTGAACTTTGCCCCCTTGTTGGGGTAGCACTAGTAGATACTCCTGCTGTTTTATCTTCCTTTTTCTTCTTTCTCTTTACATTATCTTTCTTTGATTTCTTTTGATCTCTCTTCAGATAATGTTGTTCCTGTTGCTTCGGTGTCATTTTTTCTCTCTTTCTCCTCTTTTTATCTTTCTTTGCATCTCGTTCATTTATGTGTTGCTTTACTTTGTATTTCACAGGTCTTCCCATTAGGTCCACAATGCCTTCATCATCATCACTCATCACTAAGGTTGGGTCAAAAATAGTCTGTTGTGGATGCCTTCCCTTTAACTATGCTATATCAGCCTTTGCCTGCTCAAATTCAACCATGAGCTTAGCAAGATCAAGAAGAGACAGTGCATCTAGCCTTTGATTGATGCTGTGTTCCATGTTTTCCATCCTAGCCTAAATATTTTGGAATGGATGGATTGCCTCAGCTAAAATTCCATCAATAAAAGGCTTGAATTCTGATGCCCATTTGTCTAACTATTTCTGAAAGCTCTTTTACAGCTTCACTAATTTTGATAAATTTTTGTGCGTTAACCTATATTCAACAAAGTCTTCTCCGCCCATAGATGGTGCAGAACCTAACCTTACAGATGTACTTGGAGGCATATACTCAGGTGGCACATAAGTGATGATAAGGAAAGGCATACCTGTAGGAATTTTGGTAGTATCAGGAGTTGGTGCAGATTGAGTCTGGTAAGTAGGAGGCTTGGTGACACGCATCTCAAATTTGAAGTCATATTTTGACTTCTCAATGTCTTGTTTATGTGTATCCTGGACTGCATTATCAACTCCACTAATTAGAGGCACACTTTCTTGTGTACACAACTCTATGATCAAGCATGGGAACGACAATGCACTGGCAGTTTAATATGCCCTTACGAATATCTCATATGGAATAATCTAGTCGAAGTCAACCTACATCCCTGAAACCATGGTTGCCACTAATACAACTCTGTGTTTATCCCAGTTTCCATCACCTTTTATTGGCATCATCCTTAAGCGAATAATGGCTCACCAGAACTTATCCTTGAAGCTAATGGAAAATTTTGCAATATGCTTCTGAGGATTGGTCAACCAAGAGGGTTAACATCATCAGTCAATATTGAATCCACCCAAGGACTCTGAGTAGATGCAGTTCTCAACCTATACTTAATATCAGATATAGCAGGTGGAGCTTCATACTCTGGCCCAAATAGCATCATATTAATGTTTGGGCTGTAATGTCGATAGTGGCCCCTCGGAAAGGTGTTGCCTCTCTTTTCAGTAGGCTTGCAACTGACGTCCCCTATGGACAATCCTTCTATAATAATGCTAGATAATTGGCAAAGAATTCTCTTACCAAATTCAGTTGATACGATCCTGGTGGCCTGCTCATCCACTCTAGTTTATACTAGTTGAAATTGTGTTCCATCTCAGGATATTCATGTAACTCCATTGTCACAATCTGGTGTTCCTCCGTAAATGGCCTTTTTATCCCTTTTGCTATAGGTGTCAATTCATCATACAATTTCTCTCTTGGTCCCTCTATCTACCATCTAATCGCCTCTCAAACTTGAGGATCCTTACGCCTGATAATGTTAGCATCCCCAGTTTCAGTATCCACATCAGTTTCTTTTATTTGTTCTCCTATGTTATAGCCTCAGTTTCCCCCTCAACAGGCTTGGGTTGATTTGTAAAAACCGGTGCCTCGTCTGGGATTGAGCTGGTACTGATTGTAATTTTTATCGCTCTCCTCTACAGACTGAGAGAGCATGGGATTTTCCCTTTCAAGTTGCCTGGTGTTGTACACGAGTGCAGATTTGCGTCTATCCCTTTGGGATCTTCTTCCTCTATTTGGTGCAGTTTTAAGAGCCATAACTCCTGAAAAGGAAGTAAGGAATCAGTTTATATCACAAAATATCCTAATAGTGAAAAATTTGACTCGACGGCCATTCTGCTGGTCCGTCAGGTAACTAGTGGTCCACCAGGTGGGCCGTCAGGTCCTATCCAGGAGACCTGAGATTTCAGAGAGTTGCAATGGTCCATTTGGTGATCCGTCGCAAGAGTGACGGTCCACCATTTGGGCCATCGTATCTTATCCAGTGGGTGTCACTTCTGGGGTCCTTATGACGGTCAATTTAGTGGTCCTTTGCAAGAGTGACGGTCCACTATTTCAACCGTCACACCCCCTTCTTCATATTTAGCTTTCAATTTGGTACTTATTCGAGCATTTGCTGAGCAACATCATTTGTTTAGCAAAAACTGACACTAATTTCACAATTATGCACATAATCACATATTTTTAAACACGTGAGTTACTAAGACTTCACTCAACAGTGCATATTCAAGTTTCCAAACTTACAACAACTCAAAACAATAGAATAACAAATGATTTAATCTTAATCAACAAACCACTCATTTATTTCGTGTTTAGCAATTCAAAAAGGAAAGACATGGAGGTTCTCATACCTTGGTTTTGCAGAAGTTTCTCTTTTACTTGCTTGCAAATACTGAAAATAAACTTTACTTAAAACTCTATATATGCTTTCCAGAATGTTTGAGATAAAGATAAAGAAAAGAAAATGGTTTGCTTAAATAAAGCAAAAAGAAGTAGATGGAGAGTCCTAGGAAGATCAAATCCCCTCAGATTCTTTGAATCCAATGGAATTTGGTCAGTTGAAGAAGTTAAAAAGGGACAACGTATGTAACCTCTTTTTTACCTCTTTAAAATAAATTAGCAAAAAATATTTCACTTAAATAAATCTCAATTTTAACTTGACCCAACCCAGTTCTAGGGTAACAGCGACGGCTGCTACGACGGTCCATCGAAAATGCGATGGACCACCATTTGGGCCATCGCTCCTTACCAAAACATGATCACTTAAACTTAATTTTGATGGCCCAAGTGTCGGTCCACTAAATTTGTGATGGTCCACCATTTTGGCAATCGCACCTTACCAAAATCTGGGCAACTCAACTTGATTTTGACGGTCAGTATGGTGGTCCACCAATTTAGTGATGGTCCACCACTTTGGCCGCCAACATTCTCAAGTGAATGAATTTTTCATCTTCTTTGAGATGGTTGAAATGGTGGTCCATCATGTGACTGGTGATCCACCAATTCGGCCGTCACTTTTGTTCCAGTAGCTCAGATTTTCAACCCTTTTTCCAATTGTATTAGTCCTTTTTTTGCTGCATTTTAAATCCTGCACACTTTACAAACACATAAAAATGCACTAGAACAACAAAATAATTTAACTAATTCTTTAAAACAACACACTTTGGGTTGCCTCCCACCAGCACCAGATCGTGGCACAACTCAATTATCTCGATTACTCAGACTTCATCGAGATAGATAGTATCATACTCCTTATCGAGTCCATTGGACCGATATACAGTTTCAGACGCTGCCCATTTACCTTGAAGATACTTCCGTCTTCATTTTCAAGTTCCACTACTCCAGATGAGTAGACTTGACTCACTTTAAATGGTCCAGACCATTTGAATTTGAGCTTACCTGGAATCAGTTTGAGTCTGGAATTGAATAGAAGCACCAAGTCACCTTTCTAAAAATCCTGCTTTTCAATTCTGCGTTCATGGTACTTCTTCATTCTTTCCTTGTATAGATCAGCCCGATCATAAGCTCCAAGATGGAATTCGTCCATCTCATTCAGCTGTGCCAGTCTCATATTCAATATCTCATTCCAATTCAAGTTAATTCGCTTCAGTGCACACAACACTTTATGCTCTAGCTCAATCAGTAAATGACATGCCTTACCATAAACCAGTTGGTATGGTCACATGCCAATACGTGTCTTGAAAGCCATTTGATATTCCCATAAGGCATCATCCAGCTTTCTAGATCAATCCTTCCTGCTAGCATTTACAATTTTGGCAAAGATAGCTTTGATTTCCTGATTAGGGATTTCTACCTACCCACTGGTTTGTAGGTGGTATGGTGTAGCTATTTTATGCTGCTTAACTCCATATTTTGCAAAGGCATCTCTGAATATCTTGTTGCAAAAGTGTGATCCTCCATCGCTGATGATGGTACGTAGTACCTTGAAGTATGAGAAGATGTTTCTCCTTAAGAATGAAACAACTTTCTTTCCTTCATTATCTACTAGAGCCACTACCTCAACCCATTTTTGACATATATTCAACAACAACTAATATGTACTTCATCCCAAATGAGATCACTAAGGGTACCATTAAATTAATTCCCCAGACATCAAATAATTCTACCTCCACATTTTAGATATTGGCTTGTCATGGTGCTTCGAGATGGACCCTTTTCTTTGACATTGGTCACACCTCTTCACGAACTCGTAGGCATCTTTGAACAAAGAAGGCTAATAGTTGACACTCTGAAGAACTTTCCTTACAGTTCGATCACCTGCATGGTGACCTCCTATTGGGGAAGCATGACTCACTTCTAGTATACTCAACATATTTACTTTTGGGATGCACCGTCTAATAATACCATCCACACACCGCTGAAAAAGATACAAATCATCCTAGAAGTAATGTATCACATCATGGAGAAACATTTTCCTTTGATAAAAGGAAAGATTCTCTGGTATTACTTCACTCACCACATAGTTCACAAAGTCCGCATACCAAAATACTTTTTTTAGCACTGCAGCCAATATTTTCTCATTCAGAAGGGAATCATCAATCTCTAACTCATTCTTGGTTGCATGTTCGCCTTCAAGTCTGGATAGATGATCTGCTACCTGATTCTCACATCCCTTTTGATCCTTGACCTCGAAGTCAAATTCTTGAAGTAGCAATACCCACCGTATCAATCTTGGCTTAACATCCTTCTTCTCCATTAAGTACCTCAAGGCAGCGTGGTCAGTGTGCACCACTACCTTGGTACCCAACAAATATGCCTGGAATTTCACAAAAGCATAAACCACTACTAGAAGTTCATGTTCAATCACCGAATAATTATTTTGAGCCCCATTTAAGGCCTTGCTTGCATAATATATCAGATGGAACAACTTCTATTTATTTTGGCCAAGAACATCTCTAAGTTCCACTCTACTGCATCACACATAATCTCAAACGACCTTATCCAATTAGGAGCAACAATAACTATAGCCTCCATCAGTTTCAACTTCATACATTTAAAGGCCTTTCTGCAGTCATCACCAAAAGTGAACTTAGCCTCTTTCTCTAGAAGTTTGCAAAGTAGGTTTGCAATCTTTAAGAAGTCTTTTATGAATCTGTGCTTAAACCCCGCATGACCGAGAAAGATAGGAACCCCTTTAACTGATATAGGGAAAGGTAGTTTCTCAATCACTTCGACCTTTGCCTTATCTACTTCAATGCCTTTAGCTGAAATTTTATGGCCGAGAACAATGCCTTCCTTCACCATGAAGTGGAATTTTCCCAGTTAAGGAAAAGGTTGAACTTTTTACACTACTATAATACCCGACTAAGATTCAACAAGAAGAGCTCAAAAGAATCACCAGACAACCGAGAAATTATCCATAAGCACCTCCAAGGTGTTTTCAACTATATCAGAGAATATCAATATCATGCACCAATGAAAAGTGGCAGGCGCATTACATAACCTAAAATACATTCTCTTAAAAGCAAATGTGCCATATGGGCATGTGAATGTCGTCTTCTCCTGATCTTCAAGATCAATAGAAATCTAGTTATAACCAGAATACCCATCTAAGAAATAGTACTAACCCCTTCCCACTAGCCGATCAAGCATCTGATCTATGAAAGGCACTGGAAAGTGGTCCTTTTGTGTCCACAAGTTGAGTTTTCTGTAATCCATACCTACCCTCCACCCAGTAACAGGCCTGAGTGGGATCAACCCATTCTTCTCATTAGCTACAATAGTCATGCCCCATTTCTTAGGCACACACTGTATAGGACTTACCCACTTACTATATGAAATTAGGTATACCACTCCTTCATCTAGCCACTTGATGATTTCTTTCCTTACCACCTCTTTCATAGGGGAGTTTAATCGACACTGATGCTCAATAGTCAGAACACAATCCTTCTCTAGATGAATCAAATATGTATATATACCAGGAGGGATATCGATGATGTCTGCAATCGTCCAACTAATAGCCCTCTTATATCTCTTAAGAATAGAGATGAGAGCTTCCGCCTATTGCTTACCCAGATCAGCAACAATAATAATAGGTAGTGCGTTCCCACTGCCTAGAACACATACCTCAAATAACCGGGCAACTCCTTTAGCTCCAAGGTAGGTGGCTCTTTGATAGAAGGCTTAGCAGGTGTACTTTGAAGATTTTAAAGTCCAAATCAAACTTCTTGGGTGCATATGAATAAGACCCCATGCCTGTTAAGGAACACATTGTCTACTCATAATCTTCAATACCTTCATGATCAAAATTCATCAATACAGCAGCTAAAGTCTCCATAGTAAATTTTTCTTCTATAGGCACTTCCTACTCCTCCTCATAATAAATATCCATAATAGAAAATACGCTCATATCTTTATGTTGTTTCATGGACTAGCATACATCGAATCAAACTACATCATTCAACTTGAATAGTAGTTTATTTGCCCTCAAATTAATTAGTACACTCTCGGTTATGAGGAAATGTTGACCAAAGATTATGGGCACCTCAAAATCTACCTCGCAATCAAGAATGACAAAATCAGCCAAAAATATGAAACTGGCCACTTTTACTAATACATCATATAGAATCTACATGGGCAGCTTCACAGACCTGTTCGACATAAATAGCCTTATGTTTTTTGGAGTAGGATCCCCCAAACCCAATTTCTTATATACAACAAACAGCATCAAGTATATACTAGCTACCAAATCACATAGAGCTTTTGCAAAATAAAGAGACCCAAGAGTGCACGAGATGGTAAATGCTCCCAGGTCTGCCTTTCTCTACACCAAAGACCTTATGGAGATACCACCATAATGATGGAGATTGTCCACCGGCTCATAGCTAACCATCCGCTTCTTCATGACAAGGTCTTTCATGAACATTGCATACCTGGGCATTTGTTCCAATGCTTCCACCAATGGCAAATTGATTATCAATTACTTTAGTATCGCCATAAATTTTCCAAACTTTATGTCATCAGTCTTCTTCTTCAACTGATAGAAAAATAGAGGAGGTGGGTTTGGGAGAGTAGTAACCACCACTTCAGCCTTTTTTTTTTGCTCTTCCTTAACTCATCAACCTGCAGATGATTTAATGGTATAACCTCATCCAGTTTCTCAGATGCCACTGGATAACTTTCTTTAAGCTCAATATTTTCTTAGACCGCCTCTTCAATAATAGTTTTGCCCACAGAAAGGCTTGGTCATACCCTACCACTCAGTGTGGTAATTTCCATGCAAGAGCCATCATTTTAAGGATTCTAAAATGTATCACTTGGAAAAGTTCCGCTCTTTCTCTAATTCAATATTGCTGAGAGTTCGCTCATTTGCTACTCTAACTGTCTGATAGAAGTAGAGTGTGAGTTTACCAGCTAACTCATAAAAAATAAATCACTCTTCATATTAGTCACCCAAGAGTTGGTAGTCTAAATTCCTTTTAATAATTTCTCCATCATGTCCTCCATGGACATCTTACTAGAGCTAGTTGTAGCATTATCTCTACTTTTGGGTGGTACATATAATCCACTCCTATCATTCTTACTCTTCTAGCTCTCTTGATCTCTATCCTTGTAACCAGTCTTGTCATAGTAGTTTAGACCTTGATTTCCTTGTCTATTACCTCGAAAACCCTCCTGATTTAGATAGTTCACCTCATCTTCTGAATCAGAGTCAGCTCTTTCCTGGGGTGCAATATCCTTCACCTTCTCCATTTTTCCATACAATAAATGCTTAGTCAGTAAATCCATCTGTGTCTTCAAGTGTGCCATGTCATTTTCATGTTCTTTATCCTTCTTGCATTGCTTTGCAATCATACTACCAGACACACTAGGGCTTGCAACCATAGAATCCCTGGTATGCCAAGCTCTACTTTTTTTGGTAATCTGATCAAGTATCTCAGAAGCCTCTAGAAAATTAAGGTTAACAAATGACCCTTCTGCAGTATTATCCATAACTGGCTTCATAATAGAGATCAAAGCCCAATAAAGAGTCTTCATCAAATGAATATCTGTCATGTTATGGTTTAGGCATTGCATCAGCTTCTTTTTAAACCTCTCCCAGGTCTCATAAAGAGCTTCAGTGGGAAGCTATCAGAAGTAACTAATTTCATCCCTTAACTGTAACCTCCTTGAAGGCAGAAAGAACCTTTTTAGGAAAGTCTCTTTCAACTACCTCTAGTTAGTGATAGAGTCGGGAGTCAGCCCATTGAGCCACAGTGTCGCCTCTTCAAATAGAGACAACAGAAATAATATAGGAGAATTGCATTCTGGCCTACTACTGGGTTATCGAAAGACTTGCAAATAGTGACAGAGTTCACTAGTGCAGCCATATTCTCTACATGTCTTGGGTTAACAAGATGTAATAAATCATCATCCCCCAAATCATCATCATCAGGATTAGGATGACGTGCCTGCTAGCCGTCATTCTACTAATTTAGTTAAGCTCTTACCAGAGCGGCTAGTCTTTTTACATCTTGGGGGTCTACCATTCTGCCAATTAACTGCAGTTTCAGATGTATTTGTAATAATGGTGCAACCGATCTCCATGTACTTGTCATACACAATAACTACCCTGGACAGAACAAAAACAACAAACAAAAGTAAACTTTAGGAAACTTAACCAAAGGTCAATTAATAAACACAAACTTAATTTACAACTGTATTCCCCGACAATGACACCAAAATTTAATACGCCCAAATTTAAACTCTCATTAGAGAGTATAAGTATAAGCGGTCACTATCAAATATAGAACCCAATTGGGATAGGTGTCGAATCCCACAGGAAATACTATGTTCACTAAATATTGTGGCTATTACTAGAGTGTTGATCGACGGTTCCAAAAAACAGGGGGATTTTGATTTATTAATTATATTCAAATGTTTGTCACAGAAAGTAATGCAATTGCAGGTTATATTGCTAATAGTAATTCAATAAGTGAAGTCAAACTAGAGTTATGGTTACCAAGATGCGTAAGCATCTAGGGTTGTGAACTATGCTGGATTCCCAGTGAACAATTCTTATTGCAAGAGTAATTGAATTCTATAGTTTACCCATTAGTTTCTCAACCTAAATGAGTAACCTATCCCTTAATTCTTTCAAAATTAAGGAACATACTATTAATTCAACTATAATCTCATATGGGTTGATCCGGTTAAGGCATATACCCTCTATCCAAAGGTTAAAGACTTTAGATTTATGTAAACCTTTTCTTTTCCCAACAACCACTTTTCTATTTGAACAAGTGTTGTTCTTGGGCTCACTTTTCAAGTTTGCAAACAAGAAAAGTCATTATAGTGAAGAAGAGTTTATGCAATATCAATTACTCATGGGAATCTACTAGATTCACAACCCAAAATTGGCTTTTCGCATCAAGGCTCCCATAACCCTAGTTATGGGAGCTTAGCCACACATTTCCACCCAAGAAAGAGAACAAACCATTGTGTTATTCATAAATTAATTCAAAGTTTACTTACAATAGTCACAATTGTTGTTCTTTAATCTTTAATAGAAAATATAATAAAAGATTCTAGGTCGATAAATCTCCAATGAATCTTAGAAAAAAACTATGTAACAATGTATTTTTAGTATGGAAAACCCCAATAAATAATAAGAGATGTCTAATAAAACCTAAAACTAGGTATTTATATGTTCCTAGGCAAAAAGGATTTAAAATTCAAACTTAAAAACCCGCGTCCAAAGTGACGGCCAAAGTGGTGGTCCGTTGCAAGGCTGACGGTCCTCCATTTAGTTCATCACTTCTGATCCTGGAGAGTCACTTTGTGGATAAGACTGACAGTCAAAGTGGTAGTCCATCGCAAGACTGATGGTCCACCATTTTGACCGTCACTGATGATCTTTGAGATTCAAGTTTTGGATAGTCCTGACAGCTGAAATGGTGGTTCATCACTAGATCGACGATTCACCATGTTGGCTGTCGCTTAGCATTTTAGGATACCTGGTTCTATTTAGCTCTAACGGCCAAAGTAGTGGTCCATCGCAAGACTGAAGGTCCACCACATGGGCCATCGTTGGGTCTTCTGAAGTCATGGATTCTATTTGGACCTGACAGTTGAGTTGGTGGTCTATCGCAAGACTGGCGGTCCACCATTTTGACCGTTAGAAGAGTTTTTCTACTAATTTTCTAAATCTTTTCCTTAACCTAGCTCCTTACCCTGAAACACTAAAAACCAGCATTAAATTCAACCTTGGTTTCTTGAAAACATGAAATTTTCCCAAGAAAAAAATGAAAATATTTCATCAAAAGTCGAAACATCAGACACCCAAAGTGAAGTTAATTTTTATGACACCTTTCTCAACCCTCTTTGCTCTCATGACATTTCTAATAGTTATAAAGAGGGTATACTTAACTTTGTGGATGGAACCTTAAGGGAAAATGAGAGTGGTCGAGACTTAAGCCCTTGGTTACTTCTTCCCTTTGACCCTGGGTACTTCTGAGACGTTTGAAGTGTAGTTTTGGCACATTCTCATTATCTTTTAATGTTGATTCTGTTCATTTCTTTGGTATCCTTTGTGCTAATCTTTTCAAGTCAAATACCAAGGATATATGGGTGTATGTCAAGTGTGAAAAACCTTGGAGTGATGGACTTTGTGTTGCTAATGGAGTTTTTTTAAGCTATAGGTCCCTAATTTTGAATATTTATATTCCCTTGAAAACATGTACCCTATATGTTTGTTTTGGCTTATGTTCCTCATTCCTTGATGTTTGCCTTAATCGTGTCCTTTGTGGTGCATGTAGTGGGTATTTCATGATTGTAACAAAGGATAGTTGGGTGTATTCCAAAAGAGGTGCGAATTTGAGGACAAATCCCTTTCAACATGGAGAGGATGATATAAGCATGAGAAGCACCAAGAGCACAAAATATTATCAAAGGTTCAAGATTTGAAATTGACAAGTGATTGAAGGCTTTTTTGGAGCAT
Source organism: Capsicum baccatum var. pendulum (assembly GCA_030864225.1). NCBI lineage: Eukaryota > Viridiplantae > Streptophyta > Magnoliopsida > Solanales > Solanaceae > Capsicum > Capsicum baccatum. The sequence continues at coordinate 36,547,877 of CM061556.1, forward strand.
TTTTGAAGCCTAGTACAAGAGAAGCTAAGAGAAAAACCTTTACACTCAAGAGGCACCTCAAGTGAAGGGTATAGAAGACATTTTACACCCTAAAGTGACACTCAAGAGGTGCCCCGTTTCCCTTTTCCTTAAGGGTATTTTTAACATTTACTATGTAATAGTATAAATAAACATTTGAGCTCTTTTTTTCATTAGACTTTGATGAATTGATTGAGTATTACTCAAACTATATTTTCTTTCCTTAGTGTAGGGCTTGGAAGTGTAGGTCTTGGAAAAGACATCGAAACTAGGGATTAATACATTTGATGGATTTCACTTGTGATGATCAATTGGCAAGAAAGGTGTTCTTAAGGAGTGTGAATTCCTTTGGTCCACCTAAGAGTGGTGTTATCCTCCATTGGTGTTGTGTGGCTTGGTGTTTGATACACACTTTGGTGCTATTATTTGATGTAGGTGCATGTCCTATTATCTATCCTTTTATTTTTATGCAATTCTATCTTGTTTTGTGTTAAATCTGTGTCTTCTACTTCATCTCCCTTTCTTGTAGTTACCGATTTTTATGTTCTTACGGTTAATTTTTTTTAGTGGTTGATTCTTGTATCACTGGGTTAAATTTCTCTTATGTGACCCCGTTATTCGTAGTGAATTTTAAAATAGCCACTGAACAGATTCGTGAGCCCTTCTTGGTTTCTACCCCAGGCGGTGAGTCAGTTGTTGCCAAACAGGTCTATAGGAAGTGTCCTATCACTATGTTTCATAAAATCATGTTGGCAGATTTAATAAAGTTACATATGGTTGACTTTGACCTTATTCTTGGCATGGATTGGCTTCATTCTGATTATGCACCCATAGATTATTGCACCCAAATGGTGAAGTTTCAGTTTCCAGATAAGCCCGTCTTTGAGTAGGAAGGTAATTAAGTGTCTCCCAAAAGTCATTTCATATCCTATCTTAAACCTAGAAGGTTGATTTCCAATGGATGTATCTATCATCTAGTTCGAGTCAAAGACATTAAGTCTGAGACTCCAACAGTTCAGTCAGTTGAGTAGACAATAAGTTTCTTGAAGTTTTTCCTAAAGATTTGTCAGGGGTACCTCCCGATAAGGAAATAGAATTTGATATTAACTTTCTCCTCGATACTCAGCCTATCTGTATTCCTCCTTATAGAATGGCTCCATCCAAGCTTAAGGGGTTAAAAGAGCAACTCAAAGATCTTTTAGATAAACGTTTCACATGACCTAGCATTTCTCTATGGGGCGCTCCCATCCTATTCATGTGAAAGATGGCTCTTTGCGAATGTTCATTGACTATCGTCAGCTAAATAAAGTCACAGTCAAAAACAAATATCCTCTTGCCCTAATTGATGATCTATTTGACCAAATTCAAGGTGCAAGTTACATCTTAAAGATAGATGTTAGATTTGACTATCATCAACTTATATTAAGGGAATGTGATATTCCAAAAATAGCTTTTAGAACACGTTATGGTCATTGTGAGTTTCGAGTTATGTCTTTCAGGCTAACAAATTCCCCAACAGCTTTCATGGACTTGGTGAATAGAGTGTTCAAACAATATTTGTACATGTTTGTCTTAGTCTTTATAGATGATATCCTTGTTTATTCTTGTAGTGAGGATGATCATGTGCACCATCTTACGATTATGTTGCGAACTCTTCGAGACCATTGATTGTTTGCCAAATTCAGCAAATGCAAATTTTGGCTAAGGTCTGTAGCTTTCCTTGATCATATTGTTTCCAATGAGGGCATTAGAGTTGATCCCCAAAAGACAAAAATGGTAAGAAATTTTCCTAGACCTATTTTTTATTAGATATTAGGAGTTTCTTGGGTTTAGCTAGCTATTACTGGTATTTCATTAAGGGTTTTTCGTCCATTGCATCCCCTATGTCTATATTGACTTAAAAAAAGTTTAAGTTCTAATGGTAAGGTTTATGTGAGAAGAGTTTTCAGGAGTTGAAGACTTAATTCACTTCAGCTCTAGTTTTAGCACTATCTAATGGTACAAATGGGTTCGTCATGTATTACGATGCTTTTAGAGTCAGTCTGGGTTATTTTCTGATGTAGAGAGGCAAAGTTATAGCTTATGCCTCTAGACAACTTAAACCTCACGAAAAGAATTAACCTACAAAGACCTTAAGTTAGCTGCTGTTATTTTTGCTTTAAGAATCTGAAGGCACTATCTTTATGAGATGCATGTTGGTATGTTTATGGATCATAAAAGCTTGCAGTATGTGTTTACTCAGAGGGTGTTGAATCTTCATTAGATAAGGTGGTAAGAATTGTTGAAGGATTATGATATGAGTATGTTGTATCATCCGGGCAAGGCCAATGTATTGGCAGACGTCCTTAGTAGATTGTTTATGGGCAGTGTTACTCATGTGGAGAATGATAAGAAAGAGTTAGTTTAGGAAGTTCATCGGTTAGCGAGATTGGCCGTTAGATTGGTTGATTTAGCTAAAGGGAATGTTTAGGTTCAGAGTAGTTCTGAATCTTCTCTAGTTTCTGATGTGAAAGAGAAGCAAGATAAGGATCCTAGTTTGGTCAAACTGAAGGAGTCAGTTAAAGACCAAAAAGTAGAGGTTTTCTCCCAAGGGGGAGATGGCGTGTTAAGATACCAGAATAGATTATGTGTGCCATGTGTTGATGATTTCAGGCAGTAGATTTTGGTGGAAGCGCATGGTACGCGTTATTCCATTCATCAAGGAGCCACCAACATGTACCGCAACTTACAGGAAATCTATTGGTGGAGTGGTATGAAGAGAGATATAGCAGATTTTTAGCCAAGTATGCAACTTGTCAATAGGTTAAGGTAGAGTACCAAAAACCTGGTGGTACGTTGCAAGAGTTTGGTATCCCCACTTGGAAGTGGGAAGAAGTGAATATGGACTTTGCTACTGGATTACCCCATTCCCGTCGCCAGCATGATTCAATTTGGGTTATTATAGACAGATTGAATAAGTCAACATATTTCTTACCAGTTCAAACATCTTACACAACTGAAGATTATGCTAAGTTGTACATTAGAGAGTTAGTCAGATTGTATGGAGCACCCTTGTCTATCATCTTAGATAGGGGTACTCAACTTATCTCTTAGTTTTAGAGAGCCTTTAGGAAAGGGTCTTGGTACCCAAATTCATCTTAGTTTAGCTTTTCATCCACGGACAGATGGTCAGGCAGAAAGGACTATTCAGACTCTAGATGATATGTTAAGGGAGTGTGTTCTTGACTTCAAAGGTAGTTAGGATGAGCATTTACCATTGATTGAGTTCGCCTATAATAACAGTTATCATGCTAGTATTTAGATGGCTTTATTTGAAGCTCTTTATGGGCAGAGATATAAATCGCTAGTAGGTTAGTTCGAAGTGGGTGAGGCCCCTTTGGTTGGGTCAGACATGGTATTTGAATCCATGGAGAAAGTTTAGTTGATTCGAGAGATATTGAAAGCAGCCCAGAGTCGTTCAAAATCTTATGCAGACGTAAGAAGAAGAGATCTAGAGTTCGTTGAATATGATCTTGTGTATTTGAAAGTTTCACCTATGAAAGGGCTGAAGAGATTTGGAAAAAGAGGAAAACTTAGTACCCGATATGTAGGCCCCTTCCGGATTTTGAATCGTGTTGGGAAGGTAGCATATAAGTTTGAGCTACCCGCAGATTTATCCTCAGTTCATCGGTGTTCCATGTGTCCTTGTTGAAGAAGTGCATGGACGATTTAGCCATTATAGTCCCTCTAAAAAATACAAATATTTAAAATAGCCTTTCTTACGAAAAGCTTCCAATAGAGATTCTTGATCATCAGATCCGTAGACTAAGGAACAAAGAAGTTTTCTTGGTCAAAGTTCTATGGCAAAACTAGTCTGTTGAGGGTGATACTTAGGAAGCAGAAGCAGACATGCATACAAAGTATCCTTATCTCTTCTCCACGAATTTAGATTCAACTGTAAGTAACAGGCTTCCTTCATTCAGTTCTTTTCCAGTCTCAGCTTCAGCCATACGGTTATCTTATGTTAATTAATGCACACGGAGATTAGTTCAGCAGCACGTCATGTTTTAAATTCAGATGTTCAATTCTGGTTTCAGTTATGCATGTTCAATACGAAAACTTGGTACATCAGTTGTTTCAGTCATGTAATCATGCTTCAGTTGTTCATGTTCGGTATGCAAGATCAGTCTATCAACATTCTCAGGTTAGCCAGTCTCATTCGAGGACAAATGTTCCTAAGGGGGAGATATTTTAAGACCCCATAAACTTTCAAGCCTAACTCAGTCCTTTATAGCATAAAAAGAGGCCCCAGACTTAGAAAATTTTAAGCTAAGTATTTACACTTACTTTTATTTTGGCCTCGATATTTCCATAAACTTATTTTCAACCCTTACGACCTTAGAATGTCGATCCTTAGGTTGATTCATGATCAGTAATGTCAGTAGATGTTCTCAGGCGAGTTTAGAATTTTTTGAAAATCATTTGAGGCATGTTTGAAAGGCCAAGACAGTGAATCGACATGATCTCGACGTGTCGCATTTCCTATCGCATCGATAGATATTTTTTCTATCTCCCACTGCAAATTTCAGTGAGTTGATGTAATCTCGATGCATCGTATCGACCATCGCGTCAACCCTATTGACGCGGCGCGCCGGTCTGCGTGTTGTTGGGTGCAAATTTCAGTAATTAAATGTCCGCATCCCAAGAGGTAAATGAGTCTATTTCCCCACTCTTATTTCGCCCAAAATACAAAATTTTAGTCCCAAATAGCAAAGATACCTTATTATTCATCTTTTTTTATCTCTAATAACAATACCCTAGCTCTAAGAATCAAGAATAAAGTTCATAACTACTATAAATAAGAAATCTTATAATCTAAAGTTCTGGGTTCAAGAACTTTAAGAGGAAGATTCAAGAAAACCATTAGAGAGTCAAGAATCAAACTTTTATATTCAAATTCATCAACAAGGTATGTGGGGTTTTCAACAAGGATAATTCTTTCATCCTTATGCCCAAAATTTGATTTAAAGTTGATTTTTATATGAAATTACATGAATTTCAGTTTGGGGTTTATACCCATTTATCACCAATTAAAGATTCTGAGATTTGAAGTATTGTTGATGTTGAATTGCATGTTTTCTTGCATATTTTAATATGTATTGTAGAAATTTCCAAATTTTGAATTGAATTATCAATGTTTACATTATCAAGCATGAACATTATGATGTTTTGACATGGATTTGAAGTATGGGTTATTAGGCCCTAGTTTGTATGTTGATATTTCAAGAATGACTATGTTTTAAGTATTCTATAACTAGTTTATTCTCATATTTTTAGTAAAGAATTGATCTTTTGATCCTCATATAAGATTTTGGAATCTAATTTACAGATTTATTTCAGATTACAAAACTCAGATTAGCTTTATGTACAAATTGAATCAGATAAACGCATTATTGGTTTCATAATAAACCCTTATGCTAGCTTTTTTAAAGTGGACTTCCAGTAAAATGAGCATATAGATTAAAGGGAGTAGTATTTAGCACCGAGTGGGAAGTGTGGGATTAGCGTGCTCTAACTTCCATAGAACTACGCAGCCAACGTAGTTACAGATTCAGATTATTCCCATTTCTATATGGATAACAGATACAGATGTGATCACTTAGATTAAGTTATAATCCTTGGCAAGAGTATGATACCTCTCCCCATCGTGAGGTTTTTCCCATAGGGGAATAAGACGTTAGACTCCATGTCAACTTACATGGTTTATGTCAGTTAGAAGAACCTTCCCTGTAGAATAGTTTTTAAGATAATTCCCTAAAAGAAAAACAAGGGACTACAAAAAAGAATAACAGAATAGCTTTTATAAAACTAAATGTAAAGGCTCACAACTTTATTCAGATTATGCTTTACAGAATGACATTAGTTATAGATTTTAGCTTTCAGATTTCAGATAAAAAAGTGAGTCCTTTTTTTTACACTTAGATAGCATGGTTTACAGGAAAAACACTAGTACAACTTTTAGAACTAAATGTTATGACTCACTATATTCATTCAATATGTTTTACTACTCATGATTACAGATTTCAGTTTCTCAGCTACTCAAGCATATGTGAGTCATTTACATTTGGCATGCATTATTTTTTAAATTTAATAATGATGAGATAATGATTTACTTATGCATTAACCACCATATACTCAGTACATCCTCAACGTACTGATCCACATATACGTCTATATGCTACATTGTCTCATAATGTAGGTTCAGGTGCTCAGTTTCCACAACATGAGTGATTTCGAGTATCTCTAACTACATCCGACAGTTGGTGAGTCGTTATAGTCCGAGGACTTAGTTATTCAGTTTATTTTCAGCTCATTAGTCTAGATAATTTAGTATTATTTTTAGACAGTTCAAGTCAGTTCGGGGTTTGTCCCAGTGACTCTAGTTATTAGTAGTATAGGCTTGTCAGACAGCTAGATTTGATTCAAACTTATAGTATTTAGTTTTCAGAGATTATATTAAGATTATTCTCAGTTATTTCAGATGAATTTCCATATTTAGTATGACTTTTATGTCTATATTTCCATTATTATGAGATTTAGACTTTGCAGAAGGTAGATAGGGTTAGCTTAAGGCTACTGGTAGACTTGAGCACCGTGTGACATCTCGGGACTAGGTTTTGGGGCATTACAAACACACTCCCCAAAATACATCAAATCTAACAAAATAGCCTTAAGTACATGCATATTCTCACAGTTTAAGCATCGTAAGTGCTATATTTCTATAGCACATCGACTTCCTTCAGAGTGACATGTTATTATGCTCTAGACCGTCACCTCTCTTAGAGTGACACGTTATTATGTTATGGAACGTCACTTCCTTCAGATTGATACATTATTATATTATGGATCGTCTCCTCCTTTAAAGTGGCATGTGATTATGTTAACTGTCACCGCTTTCAGAGTGATATGCGGTTATGTTATGGACCACCACCTCCTTCAGAGTGATATGTTATTATGTTATGGATCATCACCTCCTTTAGAGTTACGTATTATGTTATGGTTTGTCACCTCCTTCAACGTAATACGTTATGGATTGTTACTTCTTTCAATGTGGCATGCTAAAACAAGATATGCACGATTGCCCTTATATTGCATTTGCTACTAATAAGTTTAGTGCAGGTGATTAATAGACACATTGTACCGTCCTTCATTCAAAATGGCATGTTATATTTAAATTGGGCCATCCTCTATTCAATGAGATAGTTGGATCATCAATTTGTTCAAAGTGGTATGTTACATTTAATTTGGGTCGTCCGCCATTTAATGAGACATGGTTGACCTTCACTCCGGTCAGAGTGGTATGTTACATTTATAGGGGTCATTCGACCTTCAATGAGACATGTTGGGCTGTTACTCTAGTCAAAGTGGCAAGTAATTAGGTCATCCACCCTTCAATGAGACACGTTGACCGTCACTCCATTCAAAGTGGCATGTTACATTAAAAATGGCTCATCCATCCTTCAATGATACATGATGAACCGTCACTCCGTTCAAAGTTGCATGTTATATTTAAATTAGGTCATCCGCTCTTCAATGGGACACATTGGACCATCACTCCGTTCAAAGTGGTTTGTTATATTTAAATTGGGTCGTCCTCCCTTCAATGATACATGTTCTCCGCTCAAAGTAGCATATTACATTAAAAATGGGTCGTCCACCCTTCTATGAGACACGTTGAACCGTCACTCAATTTAAAGTGGTATATTACATGTAAATTGGGTTGTCTGCCTTTCAATGAGATAAGTCGTACCATCACTCCATTCAAAGTGGCATGTTATATTTTAAATGGGTAGTTTGCCTTTCAACGAGATATATTGGACCATCACTCCATTCAAAGTATCATATTACATTCAAATTGGGTCTTCCTTTCTTTAATGAGACACGTTGGACCATCACACCGTTCAAAGTGGCATGTTATATTTAAAATGGGTAGTTTTCCTTTCAATGAGTTGCATTTAAAATGGGTAGTTTTCCTTTCAATGAGACACCTCGGACTGTCACTGCGTTCAAAGTGTCTTGTTACATTCAAAATAGGTTGGTCGTCTTTCAATAAGACACGTTGGACCGTTACTCCGTTCAAAGTGTCTTGTTACATTCAAAATAGGTTGTTCGTCTTTCAATGAGACACGTTGGACCATCACTCCATTCAAAGTGGCATGTTTCATTCAATATAAGTCACTTTTACTAGTACACGTTGGGTTGTCACCTCGTTCAAAGTGCCATAATATGTTTAGACAGATTGTGCAAATTGGTTCATCAACTATATTAACATAGCATGTTCAAAAAAGTTTGTACTAATTTACGTTTGTGTAATGCAATATTTACGACTTATCATTTATTTGAGTAGCTGTTTAGAGCATCCTAAAGGATGAAATTCTTAAATCAAAACCACGGGTATGGATGACTCCAAAAAGGATGCCACACAATGTGAACTTTTTCTTAGCAGCGAACTGGAACATAACCTGAAGAGGAATATCCAACTCTTTGGATGCGAGTTGAAGGACGAATTCTACCACCGTCAAACCACACCTCTTTTAGAAGGCATGTGGGGTACTTAAGGATATGCTGGTTTGAATTTCACTTTTAAGATATTTCTAAACTCACACTGGAAGTAACTTTCTGTTTCCTTCAAATCTGGGTGATAAAGCATTTAGAGTTTTGGAAATTATGTCCAGGTAAATTCTTTTCTATGGATGTGAAGGATCCTACATTCATGGTCAAGAGGTTACAAGTCTCTTTTGCTTAACGCAATTGATTTATCACTTATTTCGAATTAGAGATCGTCTCAAATAAAAGTTTGTCTTTTCTATCGATTGAGTCAAACGACAAACAGTGTGATTCCCTAAACATTGGGATATATAGGCTGGGCTCCGTGTTGAAAACTCGACTACATTCCAACTTCCCCTAATCCTCTTATTCTTCGGCTTTTTGGTTTTACCAAGATTCAAAACTGAAATAGCTAGTGAATTCTTTAAACATCGAGATTTAAAATCAAGCTTTATAAACTACAAGTGGCCTGAATTCTCATGTAATGTAGGATATATAGGAAACCAGATGCCAGGGTCCGACCATAACACCCTAAAAAGCTCGTGTGGAAACTAACCTCTTTCGAGAAACGAATTTGTGGTCGGATAAAAATTAGGAATGTCAAACTCCCTTTGCTCAGGGTTACTTGCATCCGCCCTACTCAAAGGAAGGGGGCAGTTGTTGACACCTATTTTTTACCCTCCATGACTAAGTTTAATTCTGAGTTTCTTCAATTTTAAATAACTAAAATATTTATTTCATCGGACAAATTCTTTCTAAAATATCCATTTGGGTAAATTTTGTCATTAAGTAATGAATTATATATTTTTCTATTCACGTATATGAGAATGTATAATTTTATTACTTAAATAACTATTTTACTAAAAATGAGATTTTAATCAAGGGACATCTCAGAAATTTATTTAAATGGGCAAAATTTCAATTCAAATATAAATTTGTTCTTAAAAATTATTTATTTGAAAAAATATTTGTTTGATTTTATTAGACCAAGAAGCTTGGGATTAAGCTAGTTGTAATTTGTTTAGTCGATTTATTAAATTTTACCTTAATTAAAATTAATTTGGCTACAATTACAATACAATTGACCAATTGACATCTAATTAGGTTAAGATTTAAACACAATTGACAAAAACCCTAACAATTAGGCAATTTAATAAATAGCCTAAACATAATGTACTCAGCCCCTTTCTCTTCTTTTTGGGCCAGCCGACCTAACTGCCCAGCCCATTCCAATGCCGCTCCAGCCCATCTCAGCCGACCCAGACCCGTCCCAATTTCCTCAATCCCTTACCCTTTAACAAATAACAGCAGAGCAATAACAACTTCAATCCAACGTTCAATAACAACTTCAACCAAACCTCCAATCAACAATGGCAATACCCAATCCAACTTTGACCCATAAAAATCATACCAACCCACACCAGAATCCATCAAGCCCGAACCTCGTAACTCGACATCAGCATCCCAAATCCAAAAACCAAGCAGCTTCAACGATACCTTTTCTTCTAATTTTAAAATTCATACAAACACAGTGCAGTTCCAACAAACCTTATCCTTATTGGACATTCCAAAATTACCCTCAATTTGTTTGTCCCCCATCGACTGAAAGCTGAAAATCAACCCCAACTTGCTTCTATATAAACTCTCTCAATTCCATCTTTCATGGAGGTCATGGTGAGTCAAGAACCCAATTTCAAAGGATTTTGCCATTAGTAAAGATTTTCACAGTCTAAAAGGTCCTATAAGACCCTCCGATCTTGGATCTCAACGAAGAAAATTCAATGTTTTCTGATGATGGTGAAGCGATTCTGACAAAGGCTCGTAATCCCAGTTCGAAGCCCAAAAAAGATAAATATATCTTGCTCTTCGTTATTTTCTCTTATTTTTTCTTGTTTTCTTTGCATTAGTAGCGATCTTGTAATGAGTGTTGGGACTATTTGTTGGAGAGAACTTTAATATCCATAGGTTTCATGTGATGAAACCACTTTTCTCCACATCATTTTTCTCGTCTTTTCTCAGAGTAATTATTCTGTAATAATTTGATTAATTTGTTGATAATTGTTAGGTATGGTGTAGTCGCTCTAGTATCGAGGTTTTTATTAAATGGTTGTTGCTATTTAAGAGCTTGAATATCATAGTTAATGTAAGTATGGTGGTTCTATCCTGTTCATTAATAGCCAGTTATGCATAGGAGTTGTTTTTAGACACTATTTTGTTGCTTGTAGAGTTTGTTTCCCTTTAGTTTCTTTGGTCAAATGTGAGCTATTAAAGCTCCTTTTTCCCTTTACTTCGCTCTGCTAGTGTAAATATGGTTTGCCTCATAGCTTTTATGTTATGTGTTTGAAACAGATTGTTCAAAGTGTTCTAATATGAATGTGTAGGTCTAATGAACCCTCAATGACTTGTTAGCTTTTGGTTCAATGTCATCAGCCATAGAGAGGGTGAAGGCCGTTTAAAATAGTTAGATAGTAGCTCTCTTGTAGTAAGTTTGTTTTGTCAATTAAACTATTTTGGTTGATTGTTAGTTATTGAAATCTAAAATTTCCATACCTTGGAGACCTTTTCCAATTTTCACAGTTTTGATGATAGTTTTATTTCTTTATACTTACTTCTGCGAAAAAAAAATTTAGTGAAAAAATTGGTTTAAAAGTGTTTTCTCCCTTTGAAGTCTTACACTGTCGAAAGTTGTCTACTTTCTTTCTCCTCTTTGACAGAGCCAACATATGCTTAACGTTTGTCCACTTCTATAAAAAAGTGTGTGTCTTGGTTTATTAACTTTCGTCATACCTGAATGTCTTTGTTTTGATAAAAGAAGGCCACCTGAAGGGCTTACTATCTTCCCTTTCTTTTTCTGCTTAAATTACCCAACTTAATGGATTTCTTTCATTGTTTTATTTCCTTTATAGAATAAATAAGTAGAGTCGTGTCACTTCTTAGAATCTACCATGACCCATGTGATTGCCTTGGTTTTTCGAGAATTATCCGTTCTTCCTCATCTTAAAACAACTCTCTCATAAGCCATTGATAAAATTGTCTAGCCTTATGCATGTTCCTTGAATGATTATTTTCTCCTAATGCTGCCTTAATGACATTCTTTTCTTCAAACAAATTTCTTGTTTATAGTTTAGAAGGTGGTAATTTAGTGAAGGCTTTAAAAAAATCCTCACGAAGGGGATTTTCTATTTTGTTTACAAATATGAAGAATTGACCAAATTTGGATGTTTGATTTGATATATTCCAAGTTCATATAATATGTTTGAACTTGTGTATCCAGCTTGAGTTGGTCACTAATCTTTATTTTTCTTTTGATGCATGTGACACCAACTCTGGTCCGAATGGACTCCCTACTGCATCTTCCTGCAGGACTAAGTCCCATTCCTTCTAATCAAGCCCCATCAAGTCCGAAATGGATTAAAATCATGAAGAAACAAGGATGTATACAAAGATATACAAAATATATACATGGCATTCAGGTAAATATACGAGAAATGAAGTGATGATAATCAGATGGAGGAATTCAAGGATGTGTATATGACTGTTTTTCAGTCATGTATACATAAAATATATACAAAAATGCAGGATATAAAGGTTTTGATATACAACTGATATACAACTGAAAAAGGAGCTGAAAAGGTCTTAAAATGGGCCCAAAGGGATGACCAGATTTAAAAAGGGGCTAAAAAGGGGCCCAAATCTCAATTTTCTTCCTTTATTTCCTTGTATTGATTTGTTTATTTGTTTGTATATTTAATTTAATCTAGATGGATCCTGTGGGAGTAAATTATATTGAAATAATTCATTTATGTTGGTTATTTAATATTCTTAATTTTAATTTGCTCTATTAGGCAAATTTAAGCTCGTAGAATAAATCGAAGATTTTTTCATATCCCTTCATAGTTATTAAGTAGCTTAAATTCATATTTAAGAAATTGAATTAATTATTTAATTCAAAGTCTCAATCCGGATAATTTTATCAAATTTGAAATTATTTTAAAACTTTGATGTTTAGATTATTATAAAATAAATTCAAGATTTTTCTAAAATAAGTTCAAGATTTTGACAATTTGATAAAAAATTTTAAAATTAGCCAAACAAGTTAAATTCGTTGGGAAACACACTGTAGATTTTTGAAAGTGCCTAACACCTTCTTTCGAATTTACTTGAACACTTACCTAGACTGGTTATATTTATAGTGATGTAATTGTTATTGTATTATGACTGACCATGGCTCTAAATAATCAGCTAAATTATCGGGTACAAGTACCGCCAGGACTCGATAGCACAAAATAAGAGACATGGCATAAACTTGAAATATGTAAACTAAGCATTTGATCATTTTTCATTCATTGGGGCATTTTATCAAACACTTGCATTCCATGAACTTAAACACATGCTAACATGATATAACTTCACTATTCAACTCACATGCTTAATTCATCAATCACTTGAAAGGTCTAAATTATGCACATAGTACTAATTAACACGTGATCATACAATTTCAATATTATATTCACCATTTGAAGGCTTTAGCATGATTTCACATGGTAACACATATAAATCAATTAACCCCACATGAAATTGATCATGAAACATGGATTTGAAACCCAATTAATCATTTTGAATATGGAGATTATCAAACCCAACATGGAATTCGTGAAATTCATATACTTGAAGTCTAAAAAATAGTTTCTTGGACTCCAAAGGTAGAAGGGACACTTAGATGAACACTTCACATACCTTAGTTAAGGAATTTCTAAAAATTGATGGTGGAATCTTGAGTTCTTGATTTGAAATTGAAGCTTCTAGGGTTTTGTTCTTGGGTAAATTTTAAAAAAATGAGTTTATTTACTCCCTAAACTGATTAATTTCATGTTTTAGGGGCTGAAGGTTGAGGGAAAAAGACCTAAATACCCCCAAGGATGTGGCATTTTAATGACTGAAAACTGCACCATTGACGCGCAGACCGACGCACTACGTCGTTGGCATCGACGCGATAGTCAACACGTCACGTTAAGTCCGCGTCGACTCACTAGAAATTGATGCTGGGTGCTGGAGAAAATATTTATCAACGCGACAGTCGATGTGGGGAACCAAGATCGCGTTGATTCACTGTTTTAAGATTCCAAAGGAGCTTCAAACGAAGTCTAAAAAATCCAAAACTTGTACGAAAACACCTATGGACATTCCTGATCATGAATCGACTAAAATATCATCATTTTATGGACATAAAGGCCATAAAATAAGATCACCAACTTTCGAAGGCTAAGAATAGCACTAAGTCTGAATTCTTAGTTAAAATATTCTAATTCTGGGACCCCTTGACAAGCTTAGAGGACTGAATTAAGCTAAGGATTTTGCAGAGTCTTACATTATCTCCCCCTTGGGAACATTCATTATCGAATAAGACTGTTGAGACTGAGAATACTGAGAGACTAAACTTAGACACTGGGCATGCATAACTGAAACATGGTTTCATGAGTGAGATTAATGTTACACCGAATTATCATACTGAACATACATATATAATGCATGAGTGCCTAGCTGAACATGATTCATGATTGCATAACTGGGAGTATTGATAAGCTAAGTTTATATACTGAACATGCAATGGTAACTAATACCATGTTTGTAACTAAAATCTGAACATGAAACTGAATAAGCCTAAGGAAAATTATTACGTTGAGCTGAATCTGAGTTTGCGGAGAAGAGGTGAGGATACTTGGTCCGCATATCTACTTCTGGTTCCCAAGTAGCTCCCTCAATGGAATGATTTCACCATAGAACTTTGACTAGAGGGACTTCTTTGTTCCTCTGTCTGTGAATCTGATAATCAAGGATTTCAACTGGAATCTTTTCGTAAGAGAGGTTGTTCTGAACATCTATGCCCTTTATGGGAACTACAATTGATGGGTCACTAACTCATTTCTTTATCAAGGAGACATGAAACACTGGATGGACTGAATATAGATCTAAAGGCAACTCAAGCTCGTAAGCTACCTTTCTAAATGACTGAGAATTTGATAAGAACCAATATATCAAGGACTGAGTTTCCCCTTCTCGCCAAACCGCTTCACTCCTTTAATAGAAGAGATCTTCAAGTACACATAGTCACTAATCTCGAACTCGAGATCTTTTCTACACACATCTTCATATGATTTCTATCACCTCTGAACTGTCTTAAGTCTTTCCCTAATCAAATGGACTTTCTCTAAGGTATCAAATATCAAGTCAAGCCCTACCACTGTAGCCTCACCCACTTCAAACCAACCAATAAGAGATCTATACCTTTTCCCATAAAGTGCCTCAAATAGAGCCATCTGAATACTGGAGTGATAGCTGTTGCTATATGCGAACTCAATAATAGGCAAATAGTCATCCCAACAATCTTTGAAATCTATCGCACATGCTGGAAGTATATCACCTAAAGTCTGGATGGTTCTTTATGCTCGACCACCTGTCTGAGGATGGAAGGTTGTACTGAGATGAACCCGGTACCAAGACCCTTTTGGAATGATTTCTAGAAATGATAGGTGAACTGGGTACCTCTATCTGAGATAATGGATAATAAAACATCGTGCAATCTGACCAACTCCTTAATATAGAGTTTGGCGTAATCCTCTGCTGAATAGGAGGTATGGACTGGAAGGAAATAAGCTGATTTGTTCATCCTATTTACGATGACCCAAACTGAATAATGACAAAGAGTATAAGGCAAACCCATCATAAAGTCTATGTTCACTTCTTCCCAATTCCATGTGGAAATACTGAACTCTTGCATGGACTTACTTGGCTTCTGATGCGCAATATTAACCTGCTAACATGTTGAGCACTTAGCCACAAACTCTATAATATCTCTTTTTATCCTACTCCATAATAGATCTCCCACAGATCATGGTACATCTTAGTGGCCCCTGGATGAATCGAGTAGCACACTCCATGCACATCTGTAAGAATTCGCTGCCTCAAGTCATCTGCACCTGGAACACATAGCTGACCCTAGCAATGCAGTACACCATCTCCCCCTGGGAGAAAACCTTATCTTTCTGATCTCTAACTGATTCCTTTAACTGGACTAGACTGGGATCCCTATCCTGGTTTTCCTTCACTTTGGAAACTAGGGATGATTCTAAACTACTCTATACCGATACACTACCTTCTGCTGAATTAACTAAGCGAACACCTAGTCGGGATAACTGATGGACTTTTTGAGATAACGTCTTCTTACTTTCCTACAAATGAGCAACACTACCTATAGACATTCTACTGAGAGCGTCAGCCACTACATTGGCCTTGCCCAGATGATACAGGACACTTATGTCGTAATCTTTTAACTTCTCTAACTACCTTATCTGATAGAGGTTTAGGTCTTTCTGGGAGAACACATACTATAGGCTTTTATGATCAGTGAACACATTAACGTACACTCCATACAAATAGTGCCTCCAAATCTTTAAGGCAAACACTACTGTTGCTAACTCAAGATCATGAGTAGGATAATTCTTCTCATGGGGCTTAAGTTGTATAGAGGCGTAGGCTATGACCTTAACTGACTGCATTAAAACACAACCCAATCCGACTCTTTAAGCATCACAATACACAAAAAAGTCATCGGAACCATCTAGTAGGGTCAAAGCTGAAGTTGTGGTAAGTCAAGTCTTCAACTCGTAAAAACTCTCCTTACAAGAATGTAACTACTGGATCTTGAATTTCTTCTGAGTCAAACTGGACATAGGGGATGCAATAGACGAAAATCCCTTAACAAACCATCGGTAATAGCTAGCCAAACCCAAGAAACTCCTGATATCTAATGGAGAGATGGGTCAAGGCCATTTCTCACCGCCTCAGTCTTTTGGGGATCAACTCTAACGCCATCACCAGAAATTATATGGTCGAGGAAAGCTATTGACCTTAGCCAAAATTTGCACTTACTGAATTTGGCAAATAGTTGATTGTTTCTTAGAGTCTACAAGACTATTTTGAGATGGTCTGCATGATCATGTTCACTAAGGGAGTAAACAAGAATGTCATCTATGAAGACTATGACAAACATGTCCAAGTACTGCTTGAACACACGGTTCATCAAGTTCATGAAGGCTGCTGGGGCATTAGTAAGACCAAAGGACATGACTAAAAATTTGAAGTGATCTCAACGACTACTGAAAGATATTTTTGGAATGTCACATTCCCTGACTCTAAGCTGATAATAGCCTGATCTAAGGTCTATCTTAGAGAAATAGCTAGCACCCTAAATTTGGTCAAATAAGTCATTGATTATGGGAAGTGGATACTTGTTCTTGACCGTAACATTATTTAACTGACGGTAATGTATACACATTTTGAGGGAACCATCTTTTTTACATATGAATAACACTGGCGCACCCCACGGGGACATGCTAGGTCTGATGAATCCCTTATTTAGGAGATCCTTTAACTGCCCTTTTAATTCTCTAAGTTCTGTAGGTGCCATTCTATATAGCAGAACAGATATGGGTTGAGTATCTTGAAGGAGATTAATTTTGAAATCAATTTCCCTTTTGGGAGAAACTCTTGGAATATCTCTAGGAAACACATCTGGGAATTCACATGCTACTGACACTGATTTAAGAGTAGGGGTTTCTGAAATAAAGTCCTGGACTTGAGCGAGATGGTAGACATACCCCTTCGGTATCATTTTTCTAGCCCGAAGTAAGGAATAAGCTGACCCCTAAGTGCTGAAGTACTACCCCTTAACTCTAGAATGGGTTCATTCAGAAATAGAAACTAGATAATTTTGTTTCTAAAGTCGACTGAGGCATAGCAGGAACGAAGATAATCCATGTCGAAAATGAAATAAAAATCATTCATCTCTAATTCAACTAAGTCTGCTGAAGTTACTTTCAAAGATACCATAACCAGACAGTTTCTGTATACCCACCAGGCTATGATAGATTCACCCACTGGGGTGGAGACTGAGAAAGGCTCTGCTAGAATTTCAAGATAGACTATGAAATCAACTACTATATAAAGAGTAACAAAGGACAAAGAAGCTTCTAGATCTACCAAAGCATAAACTTGCAAATGATAAACTTGTAACGTACTAGTTACCACATCAGTAAAACTTTCCTGATCCTGTTGGGACTGAAGAGCATAGAGTCTATTTTGACGCTACCCATTGGTTGCAGTGGATGAGGCACCCTGCAGATTTAGGTGATCGGACTGAGCTGGGGGATGGGTACGCTGACTCTGCGAACCCACCTGAGGACACTGTCTAAATCTATGGCTTGGCTTGCCATATCTAAAACACGCATTGCTTTAAGCTCTGTAGATACCGTGGTAGTTTTTGCTACACTTCTGGCAAAGGGAATTGGTTCGGGCATTACTAATATTGACCTGGGGCTATGGGCCCGATTCCCTATCTCTGTGGCCATCTTTAAATTTTAGCACAGGAGCACTGGCTGAGCACGGATCTAGAATTGAGGATTTAGGGTGAAATTCAGAATGATTCCACCCTCTAACTTAGGCTAACCAAAACTAAAACTACCTGTTTTTGCTCTCTTATTCTCCATCTCCTTCTCTCTATTCTTATCCTCGTCTACCTATTGAGCATGGACCATGAGCCTAGATATGTCCATCTTCTTTATTAGCATTATGGTCCTACACTCTTTGACCACATTGCTAGACAACCCTGATACAAACTAACTCATCTTACATCTGCTATCTGCTACAACATGTAGGGCATATCTGACCAACTGAGTAAACTTGAGGAAATACTCCTGCAATATCATATTGCCCTATTTCATTTTTATAAACTCCAAAACTTTTGCTTCCCTCAACTCTAGCTGGAAGAACCTATCAAGAAAAGTAACTGCAAACTCCTCCCATTCTATGGGCCCTGAATCTACAGCCCTCTCTGCCTTTCACTATCTGAACCATGAGTGAGCCACATCCTGTAACTAATATGCATCAAACTCAAAACTCTCAACAGCAGTTACTCCCATGATATCGGTAACCTTTTCCACCTGATCAAGAAATTCTTAAGGATCCTTATTTGATTTAGACCCAGTAAACAATGGAGGGTTCATTCAGGAGAAGTCCAAAATCCTGGTAGCAATAGTATTGGCCACTGGGTTAGCTGGAAATACAACTGGAAATTCATTTTGGGATGCTACAAAATGAGCTAGGGTGGTGAAGGCATCTATGAACTCCACGTGGGAGACATGCTCGCCCAAAGGATCTGTATAGACAGGGTGAGGGGATGACTGGTCTCCTGTTCCTCTTTCCTGAGTTCTCTTTGGATGCATATTCTATAAATAAAAGAGAAGCTAGGATTAGATAGATAGTGTAACTGGAGCTCATGCTGACTCGCACGATATGAATACTGAAAAAAGGGAAACTTTTGCTAAAACATCTCGTAGCCTCCTGTCCATAAGTGTGGAGTGCAACACACCCATGAACAAGACTCTACTAGATGCACCTTTAAGAATTCCTAGGACACTCTTGAACCTTAGGCTCTGATACAAAATTTGTAATACCCTGAGTCTATACCCCAGATGCTACACGGTGCTAATAATACCAAAGAACCACAAGCTAACCCATGAGTGGTACCTACTGCAGTAACTGTGTAATAAATACTGTAATGATTAGAAAAATAGGTGGAAACATATGCCATAAGTTTCATAACTATAAATAAATCTAAATGCGGTATCAAAACACCAAAACTGAATATAAGTACTGAAAAACTAAACAACTGCCTGAAAATACTTTAGTCTGAAAAGCCACTAACTATCTGAGCTGTGGAGTTGATGGGACAAGCCCCCAACTAACTCCATCTACTAAAATAAAACTGTAGTACTACAAATAATAAGCATGTCCTCAAACTATGAGGACTTACCACTACTCTAAAAACAGAGGAACTAAATTGCTAAGGGTGCTCTAGAGCTCGTGCATCTGAACCTATGATATAGGACATCATAGCGGAAAGAAAAGCATGCATCAGTTCTTTGAATATACTGATATAGTCAGTGAGGTAGGATGAAATGCATGGGTTCATATTCATGCATAATAATAACTGAATAACATAAGTATGACTGAGTAAGATTACATGTATGAATACATAGACTGTAACTGAGATCATGATAATACTGAGTACTTAATCTGAATACTGGTAACTGATATCTGAGTTTAAAAATACTATATTATTGATTATTTGAATGACTGTATCTGACAGTTCTAAATACTGTGGAACCATACTGAGTTCCGTACTTATCTGAGTGGCTATGTCTGATAGTCCTGAATTTGTAAAACTGAACTGAGTTCTATTCTGATACTGAGACTGAAAGTGAGACTACGGGAGGTAATCATCTAACTGACATACCCTTCTCTAAAATGATTGGGGTCCAAACTGTCACCTCAGTTGGAAGGGTGTCAATATCGTCCTATGGGTAAGGACAAGCTGTGAGTTAACCCTCTCTGAAAGAAAGGTCTTCTGTCAACCCTCCTTGGCAGGATAACTCAAATAAGATATATAAACCCTCCATATATCTGGTAGGAAGATATCTCAACCTACACTGGCTATGCATTTCTGTAATGCAGGGATTGCTATTCAGGGTCAAACCCTCTGCTGGCAGAAATGCCCCCATCCCTAGGTTAACTCAGTGCTGAATCCTACTCCTAATTGAATAGACACTGAACTAATTTCTAGTCTATACTAGTATGGACTGAGTTGTTACTGATATTGCTATTTAATTGAATTGAACTGGGTAAACTGAGTTTTGTGGACTGATGGAAACTACTAAATTCTATTAACTAACTGAGTTTACTGAGGTCAGGACTGAGTACTGAACTTGACTGGAAGAATACTGAGTCTATTGAGTTTTTCCTAAGTTTTGTAACTGACTAAGTGTACTACTGATAGTGACGTAACTGTTACTTTACTATGATTGACCATGGCTTCGAATAATCAAGTAAATTGTCGGGTACAAGTACCCTCTGGACTCGATAGCACAAAATAAAAGACATGCCATAAACTTGAAATATGTAAACTAAGTATTTGATCATTCTTCATTCATTGGGGAATTTTAACAAACACTTTCATGTCATGAACTTAAACACATGCTAACATGATATAACTTCACTATTTAACTCACATGCTTAATTCATCAATCACTTGAAAGGCATAAATTATGCACATAGTAAAAATCAACATGTGAGCACACAGTTTCATTATTAAATTCAATATTTGAAGGCTTTAGCATAATTTCACATGGTAACACATATAAATCAATTAACCCCACATGAAATTGATCATGAAACATGGATTTGAAACCCAATTAATCATTTTAAACATAGATATTATCAAACCCAACATGAAATTCATGAAATTCATATACTTGAAGTCTAAAAATTATTTGTTGGACTCCAAGGATGGAAGGGACCCCTGCATGAACACTTCACACACCTTAGTTAAGGAATTTCTGAAAATTGATGGTGGAATCTTGAGTTGTTGATTTAAAATTAAAGCTACTATGATTTTGTTCTTGCGCAAATTTGAGAAATAATGAGTTTATTTGCTCCCTAAAGTGATTAATTTCATTTTTTGGAGGATGAAGGTTGAGGAAAAATACCTAAATACCCCCAAGGACGTGGTCTTTTAATGACTGAAAATTGCACCATCGACGTGCAGACCGACGCACTGCTTCATTGGCATCCATGCGATAGCTAATACATCACATCGAGTTTGTGTCGACTCATTGAAAATTATCACTAAGATCTAGGGAAAACATTTATCAATGCGATAGTCGATGCAGCACGCCAAGATCGCATTGATCCACTGTTTTAAGATTCCAAAGGAGCTTCAAACGAAGTCTAAAAAATCAAAAACTTGTTCGAAAATACCCACGGATATTCCTGCTCATGATTCAACTAAAATATCAACATTTAATGGACATAAAGGCCATGAAATAAGATCTCCAACTTTTGAAGGCTAAAAATAATACTAAGTCTGAACTCTTAGCTAAAATATTCTAAGTTTGGGACCCCTTGACAAGCTTAGATGATTGAATTAAGCTAAGGATTTTGTGGGATCTTACGGTTTGCTAGTTACTCTAAGCAATCAAGGATTGGGAAAGTGTTGTAAAAGTAGCCCTGAATTCACCGGGAAAAACTTGCTCATTTAGAGGGTCTTCCTAAACTAGCGAAGATGTTGTCTGATCCCTGTTCCTCCTTTCGTTAGCCCTTCTGGCAGGTATTTTCTATAAATGGGTAGAGGACGAGTTAGAAGGAAAAGTTTAATAGAGTTTAACCTTTATCATATGACATAAAAAATGAAAGAAGTTAGACTTTCCTAAAATATTTCATAGCATCTCTGTCATGACCTGAGGTTGTCCCTTGGCCGCGACAACGGTGCTTATGGCCACAAGTGACCACAAGCTAACCCATGAACTAATACCTGCTATAAGAACTAATTAAGATGATAATATAACATGTAAACGAAAGATAATCTATCAAGTTTAAAACATCAGATGAAATATTGGCAGACCAACTATCTATATGAGACAACTGATAAAAAAACTGAAATGAATAACTGACTATCTAATTGTATGTTTGAAAGCCTTTAACCATCACGAGGAGTTGATCGGACAAACTCCTAACTAACTCTGACGATTGAATATAAGAAATACTGAGATAACTGAATAAACATAACATATCCTTAATGGATAAGGACTCACCACTATGGATTCTAGATTATGTTGAGCTGTCTAAAAATGATTGGGAAACTGAGCCTCTAAACCTATGATATAAGACATCATAGCACAAAGAAAAGTATGAGGTTAGTACCTTGAATGTACTAGTATGTAAGATAAGGACATGGATGAAATGCATGAGATAATTGAGCGTGAAATGCATGAACATGTAAAATTTGAGAATGCAAGAACAAGTATATATCTATTATGTTACTGAGATAATCTGTAGTCTAAAAGACTAAAAGCGGGAAACCTAACTATCTGAAAGTCTGTATACTTGGTCAAGTGAACCTGAACTGAAACACACAAAATACTATATTGTGATTATGGGAGCTAGCTATAATTAATATGCCCAAATCTGAGGTATCGAGGTCCAACCTATAACCCAGTTGGAAGGCTTCTGGTATATTGTCAGGGGTACTAACACTGGCTGGCGATGTGGATCCACAAAGTTGAGATCCCAAAGGACGAGGGTGTCATCCTAACTGACGGGGGACCCCTCATAATCTATGAGGGTGCCGTAGGTCTGTAACTTAGGTACTGCTACTAGCTCCCTATGCCTAACTGATGGGGGAGACACCATCCCTACGTTCACTCGATTCTAAGTGTTACTCCCAACCGAATGACACTGATACTGGATTAAACTAAATTGAATTCAACTAAACATACAACTAACATTGCTCATCATGGTCTGTGTCACACCCTTTTTTTTTTACAAAAAGATTGATTTTAAGGTTTCAATACGATTTTTA
Source organism: Capsicum baccatum var. pendulum (assembly GCA_030864225.1). Taxonomy (NCBI): domain Eukaryota; kingdom Viridiplantae; phylum Streptophyta; class Magnoliopsida; order Solanales; family Solanaceae; genus Capsicum; species Capsicum baccatum. The sequence goes on from CM061556.1 coordinate 36,570,954, forward strand.
TTATTAAGTGACAAAAATGAATATTTTTTAAAAGGACGTTTACATTTTATAATTCAAAGTCATCACTTGACATAGTCGGGTATGCCTAGTCACCTTTGGAAATCCTTTTTCAAAATAGTTTGACTTTAAAAAAATTGATCTATGAACAGAGATTCTGGTTAAGAAATTTTGTTGACCAAAGGAAAGGTGTTAGGCATCCCTCGCTCCCGTGGTTCGGCCATGGTTGCTTCATAGAGTATATCGGCTAGTATGACACTATGAAATGTATAAACCTACAAAACACATAAACAAGAAAACAAATAACCAAAACAATTAAAAATCCAAATAATAGTGTCTAGTCCAATTATTACAGTCCAAAATAAAAGATACTGAAATAAACCTATGCTAACCTACGCTAGTCCTAAACTATGCTCTACCCGATGACTTAGGCCTTGGTCACAAACTTCCGCCGCATACAAGATACTTTGGAGCATACCCCAGTGAATAAGTATAAATGGCCTCGGGGCATTCCCCTGCTAAATGAATATATTTTCAAATTTCAGGTGACAGTGTAAAACTATTTCAAGCACAAAATTCACTCATTCCACGATTATCAATTTCTAAAATTTGCCTAACTAACTTAGTATTTGCCTGCTAGTTTTGGCCTAAATCATGATACTGTCAAATAAAAATGCTTATTCGCTTTTAATCCACAATCAACAATCAAAACTAGCTGAACGCATCCACTCTTATCAAGTTTTAATTCCTACCTGCAATTAAATTTTACAAACTCTTAGATTGTCAATTCATTCTTTCTCCTTTCAATTTTAAAAATCCATATCCAGCATCAACAATATACAAAGATTCAAACATTCTAAATACGCAAGTCATTCACACCCACAACAACGATTAAATTCAAGATAAAAATAATGAACGAGAGCAGAAATGGACCTTGAAATGAACAAATTCAGTCTCAATCTAACTTTCTTTATTTTATTTTTTACCAAACTAAACTAAAATTACAAATAAATAAGAGACCCATACCCAAATTCATATAACCCATTACTATTTCCCTCGTTTGCAGCCAAATTTCATCGGGACTAGGACAAAATGGGTTAGATGTCTTAAGTTTAGTGTATTTGGGCACTGGTTTTACTATTTCTAGTAGGATCTGAGCTAGATACATTTTCCCAAAGGGCTTCCAACATTTTCCAGCTAAGAAAACTGGTCACCAAAATAGTGCCAGCGGTGAGAGGTTGCTTGTTCTGTTCTCTTTCATCTATTTTACCTTCCAAATCAACCTCTCAATTTTGTCTCTATTCTTCTCTCTTTTGATATCTCTCTTGTCTCTTTATTGTCTTTTCATTATTTTCTCGTTCCCTATTGTCTCTCTATAAATATTTTTTTTCATCTTCTCTCTCACAATTTCACTATTTACCCATTTTTTGGGTATTTTTCATTATGTCCATGGTTGTGTCAGTGTAGAAGATAAATATGGGTGTGTTGTATGTGTTGCATGAATGTGTGTGTATATGTTCCTATCTATGTGTGTATATGAATTCTAGTGAGGTATGTATTATGGTGTATGTATCATTATGGAGTGGAATTATGAGTGTGTGTGTGTGCATTTTTTGTGGTTGTGCATGCACTGATGACTGTGTGTAATTATGTGTGATATGATGAGTGAGTATATGTAAAATTCTTTCAGGGAGGTAAAATGTGAAAAAGGTTAAGGGGTAAGGCACATGGGTAGGGGTAAGAGGTATGAGGTTAGGGAGCAGGGAATTCTTAGGATAAGGTATAAGGTGGATATGATGTTGTTTTTGTTATGCATTTGTTATTGAGAGTTGGTTATTTTTGTCATTTTGTGAAAAATTATTAAAATGAGGTAGGGTGTATGGTAAAGTGGGATAAATGGGTAAATTCTTTTTTCGAGAGGGACAAAATTATGTGTCTACATTATGCCCCTCCTTTTTTGTAAACACAAAGTGTTTTCAAACAAAGAAATAAATAATGAGATTGAATTTTGACTTGACTATTATCCAAAGAAAGAATCAAAAGGATAGAGAATGACCGAGTCTTGATTTTGGACATCCTACCCATCTCAAGTTGTGTGGTGATCAAGTCACATGTGGTTCAAGAATTCAAAAGAAGCGGGGATATACCGAGTTATAGAGTCGAGTGAGGTCCCGTTGAGGTTCCAGTTTGCGGCCCTGTCATTACAAAAATGAAATTTACAATTTTAAAACATAACTAAAATTACAAAAGTCCTATCTATGTAGTTTCTCTGGACTCTTGACTTTAGTTATGATGCTTTCAAAATTGATAAAAGATATGATATTATTTAGGTTGAACTTGATAAAGGATTCTTTATCCATACAAAATTTGATGTCGGAGTTGAACTCACAAATTAATTGTGTTTTGTTGGTTGTACTTCAAAATTTGACCTAGAATTTGAACATCTTAACCCTATTTTCCAGGCGGGCTCCTGACTTGCAATTTCTTTACTCTATTCTTCAAGCGCGCTCTTCACTTGACATTTTATCACCCTGTTCTTTAGGTGGGCTCCAATCTAGCAATTTTATCAACCTATTCTTTAGGCGGACTCCTAACTTGCCATTTAATCGCCCTATTCTTCAGGTGAGCTCCTGACTTGCCAATTTATCATCCTATTCTTCAGACGGGCTCCTTACTTTCTATTTAATCACCCAGTTCTTTAGGCGGGCTCCTGACTTTCCATTTCATCACCCTGTTCTTCAAGCGGGATCTTGAATTACTATTTCATCACCCTTTTCTTCAGACGGGATCCTAACTTGCCATTTTATCACCCTGTTTTTCAGGTGGGATCTAGACTTGCCATTTCATCACCCTGTTATTTAGGCAGGCTCCTGACTTGTAGTTTTATCACCTTGTTCTTCAGTCGGGCTCCTGACTTTCCATTTCATCACCCAGTTCTTCAAGTGGGCTCCTGACTTGCCATTTCATCACCTTATTCTTCAGGCGGGATCCTGACTTGCAATTTCGTCCCCTTTTCTTTAGGAAGGCTCCCGACTTATAATTTCATCACTCTGTTCTTCAAACAGGCTCCTGACTTACCATTTCTTTACCCTGTTCTTCAGGTGGGATTTTGACTTTCCATTTCATTACCCTATTCTTCAGGTAGGCTCCGGACTTGCCATTTCAGTATCTTGTTATTCAGGAAGGCTCCTGACTTGAAATTTAATCATCATGTTCTTCAGTGGACTCTTGACTTATCATTTCATCACCCTATTCTTCAAGCGGGCTCCTAACTTGCAATTTCTTCACCCTGTTCTTCAGGCGGGCTCCTGAAATCAAAATCCAAACTAGAACGAAAATTTTCCCTCACAAAGATTATGATAAAGAAAACTTCATTTCCAGAAAAATAAAGTCTCATTTTTTAGGAGGGTCTTAAAAGTGAAGTTTCAAATAACAAGAATTAAATTTCCTTTTTGCCCCAGTTTATCATCAAAAGCTTTTGCGGGTATCCAACCCAATCACAACTACTTGCAACAAGTCTTCATGCAAAGATGAATTATGTTTCCAATCAACAAATGCTCCCTTTTAGGGGTAAAATTGAATGAATGAGACCAACAAGTCCCTCTCTCAAGAGTGAAAGTGTAAGATTCTTACTAAAAGTGCATCTTTTAGGATTAAACGCTCAAATTAGGAAGTGAACCTCCTATCCATAAGGCATGAAAGAACCAAATTAGAGAATGTGTCTTCTAGGGGTACAAGATGATGAGTTTCACCATAATTGTAATTACCAAACCTATATAGAAACACTGCTCTTGCAAAAACGAGGAATTGTACCTCTGGATATTTTATCTTTGAAGGCTTTGATTACAAGGTAGCGACTGTTCCAGTTTCATACAAAGAAAACTTGTGAGTTTCAAATTGTGTGGTTGGCTTACGGCTTGGCTTTTGAGGAAATTTCTCGTGCACTTGTCCTGTTAATTTTGCTTTCAACTAATGTTATATGTCATTCACTTGTTGCACCATTGATCCAAACTTAGATTATTAAAAGTGACTCAGAAACAAACATAATATCTCCATTTTGCTATGTCTCTTAGATGAATCTTTCGAACCTTAGTAATTCCTTGATTCCCCAAACTTTTTTTCTAACAAAACTTCTTTCTTGACAATCATGTTCTTTTCATGTGCTGGCCTTTTATCTTACTGTGTGCAATTGAAGAAGTTGATAACAAGTTTTGAGATCCTTTCTCACTTGTTTTGACATGACTTGACTCATAGTCCTGAGAAAAATGATTCTTTGTTCGAATGGCAGACTCAAAAGGATAAAAAATAAAGAAAAGACACGTTTTTTCCCTTTTTGAAAATAAAGAAAAGAAAAGATTTATCGGAAAATGATAATCAATTCTAATAATTATTCCATGCATTTTTGGATTAAGTTGTCTGATCTTTTCATCCAAACTTTCCAGCAATTGTTAATGAGTTAATGACCCTGAAACTGAGTTGCTTCCTTGGGCCAATTTCATTCAGAGACCTCATTCGGTTAGAGATGCCTTGAAGGGTTTTTGCCAACAAGCCTCTCTCATTTTTTTTCTTGCCTCACCATTGCCTTATGGTATCCGTGAGGGTTTTTACCAATGAGACTCTTTTATTTTAATTTCTCTCAGCTCACTATAATCTTCCAGTGTTCATGAGAATTTTCATCAATATGACTTTATGAGACTTTCTCATTTTCATATCTCTCACCTCACAATCGTCTTATGGTTCCCATGAAGGTTTTAACAGATAAAACACTCTTATTTTTATCTCTCTCAGCTTACCATCACCTTACAGTGCCCGTGAGGGTTTTCACCTATAAGACTCTCTCATTGTTATTTATCTCCTTATTCGTTATGCTAAGGAAGAGAAGTAGTACTCAAAATGCGTCATCATATCCATTGCATACTTAGCCTTAAAATTCTCAAAGAATGATTCGAAGGTCTTTCTTTGGTTGTAACTTGGCTTTTGGATAGGATTAAAAAGAAAGGATAGCATGAGGCCCAAATGACACTTGAAGTAGGGTGGGACTTACAACTCTTGGAATCGACTCAGATAATGAAGATTAACTCATGCGTCAATTTCTTTAGACTGGTAATTCTAAATTATTTATTTGGTTGGATCGAACCCAGAGTAGGGCTGCCAACGTATCTCACCCCCAAAAAAGGAGAATCAGGTCAAACATAGATCGAGCAACTTGTTCTTTCGCTTGACTTTGACTTCTTTTCTTCTTTTCTCTTTTATTGATTCTTTTTCTCTTTGAAACTTCTTCTGACTCTATTTTTCTTAGCACTCAGCTTTTTTCTTTCTTTTTGACACATTTTTTCTATTTTTTCTTTTTTTTTTACTCTATTCTTTTACTCGACACTTTTCTTGAACTTTGCTGGCTCTATCTTGATTCCAAAAGAGGGGTACGAAAGAAAATAGAACAAAAGCTCAAATAGGGTAAACAAAGGATGACATATTATTTGGATAGCAGAATGAAATTCCTTCGTCATATCAATCCTTGAAAATGCAAGTGTATGTCATACAATATGAAAGTGAAATATGAAGATCATTTGTGAAATTTTTACAACACTAACTTTAACTGAGCCTGTGCTTCACTACTTCTTCTGCGTTTGTTCAACATACAACTCTGCTTTTGTTGTACATTCCTCATGTTGAATGACTCATGATTTCGTGGAGCTGAGTTTCTTTCTGTTCCTCTTGACATAGGATCACGCATTTACTATTTGACCTAATTAAGATATACCTTTCAATTGATGACCAATTTATTATGATGATTCTCAAAATAATTGCCTTGATTTTTAAAGAAGGCTTCAACTTTATCACCAAGTGCCTCAACACTCTACCTATTTTCTCAGATGTTCTCTCTTATTTCTAACTTTATCCCTCTGATTCAATGTTTCATGATTAAACTAAATTTTAACATCCGAATGAAAATTCTACAGGCATGTCATTACACTACAACCAACATCAAATGTATTATGTATACAGAACAACAAACAACTTAAAATAAGACAAAACATCAAGGACACCATATTTCATTAAAGTAAAAAATGGAAGGGTTTAAATGAAAATGACAGAGAAACAAAACAAGATAGATTCCAAACTACAACTCTCAAATAATTCAGAAAACAGAAAGGAAAACAAAACAAACTAACAACAATAAGAGTGACTTCCCAATTGCTGAGCTTGACATATTAGCCACTGATTTGCACATCACCATGAGTGGAGCTTTCACTACTGTCAGTATTCTGCACCATAATTGATTTATCTTGAACAATATTTTCTATTTATATTTTCAAAGCATGGCAATCTTCAATATTGTGACCATGAAAATTAGAATGATATGCACTTCGTACATTAGGATCAAAATTTCTTGAATATGGATCAAGAGTATACCCAAGGAGAGGAGTGATCATGCCCCATTATACTAATCTCTGGAACAGACTAACATATGATTCTCCAATTGTCTTGAAACTATTCCTAGGCTTTTTCCTCTTTTTATTATTTTACTTGGATTGAACATAAAGCCTAGAAGGGATTTGATATGTTTGTAGAGTTGGAAGATTTCTCTAAGGAGTTGGTGTGCACCATCGTGAGTAAGAAAGAGGTTGAACATATGGTTGTACGCTATATACTGGATATGGAGGTAGGGAAATGAAGTATAATAGATTTTGGGAGTGATTATATAGATCTTTGGTAACAGCTTGGGCTTGAGACTGAGGGTAATGACAATGTGGTCTTCTTGGGATTGCTCGTTGTCCAACTACAATAGCAACTGCATCTTCCTCATTTTTTTCTCTCCAGTTTCTCTTAATTGATTGCAATATTATCCCAAATGTTTCACAGATTCCTCATGTCCATATTTCTCCTCAAATTTTGTTATCTTAAGGTTTGGAGGGAGGCTAACACTAGAAGACATGCCCCAGTTTTTATATGAAATGTCTTCTTTACTCACAAGTCCTAGGAAACTTTTCATAGCATTTTCTGCAATTTTCTTTTTTCCAGTCACTTCTGGCACACTTAGCTTTATGTTAAAAAATTATGGTGGTTCAGTTAACTTAAAAGTAAGCTCAAGAGTATAGCAATGATCATCAAGAGTATTGAACATGGGTTCACTAGGAGATTGGGGAAGCACAAACGACACGTGGTGCTATGAATGTAGTAAGCTTATGCTGAGGAGCTAAAGAAAAAGTGGTGGAAGTATTGGGATACATTTGAGGAAAATTTTTTTGAGACATGTTGTGGTGCATCAACAACACCAGAAACTGACTTTGTGATTATGGTGGAAAACACAAGGTATATGTAAGATCAATAGCAGGAAATGGAAGAGGAGGCAACCCACTATCCCAATCTTGATGCATTTCCATCATTTTGTCTTAGTCTAAAAATCTCTAGCTTTAAAATCTCATTCTTCTAACTCTTTGTCTGATCCATGATGTCACTCTCTATATCCTTATTGGACATGACTAACTCTTCCTTGGATTTGATGTGATATGGAGGACCAGCTACAATGCCACAACCCAACCACCTTAAACTAACTGAACAAGAGATAACAAATATATTAGAGTTCAATACTTTTTCAAATCTTTTTTTCTTATTTTTTTCTTCTGAAAAGATCACCGAAACATAGAAGGGTGCCTACATATCTCACTCCTGAGAGAGTAGAATCAGGTGTGCGTAGTTCGTGATGTTCGGCCAAAAAATGGCCAATCAAACTTTCTTTCTTTTTCTTTTTCTTCAAACTTTAAAAAGAAAATAAAATAAAAAATTGTCAACAGAATTGACAAAAAATATTTTGAATTTTTTCATCTTTAAAATACCTATACAAAATGAAGCCTATGATTACCAAAAGAAAATAATCTTTTTGGGCATTCAATTTTTTAATTTCATACGAAAATGAAACTTGAAGCTATTAAAGCAAAATATTTTTGTGGGTTTTTAAAGATGTATATGAAATAACTACTCTAAATGAAGAATGAAGAAAATCTTTTTGGATCTTTTAAATAAGATCACCGAATCCTAGAGGGCTGCCTACGTATCTTACTCCCGAGAGAGGAGAATCATGTGTACGTAGTTTATCCAAATTGGATAATTAAGGATTAAATAACAAACTAAACCTTGACTTAAGAGATATGACCAAAGAAAGAATATGAAAAACGACAATAAAATCTTTTTTGAGTTTTTCAATTTGATACTTAACATAAAAATGGTACCAACAACTATGAAAGGAATTTGTTTTGGTATTTTCTTTACATAAAATGTACAAAACTTCTACCATCTTTTTTTGAAATTTTCTTTTATGAAAATCTCCTATTGAATTTTTTTTTTGGAAATTTTTGAATTACGAATGTTTGCAAAAGAGAACAAAAGAAAAATCTTTTTGATGTTTTCGTATTTTTTTTTTGAGAAAATGAGTGCAAATGGTAAAAATCTTTTTGAATTTCTGCATTGTGCAAAAAATAAAAACCATAAAGAACTTAAAAAAACTACGAAACTCTTTTTGTCGACTCACTTTTTATTTTCCTTTTTTTTCAACCTTTCCAAGCCAACACACTTTCCTTTAATTTTAGCACATGTTTTTCCCCCAAATCAGTCTGCCAAATGATCCGGTTACCCTCAAATATGCAACAATTAGAACATAAGGATGCTTTTGGGGTGATTCTTCTACAAAGGACCAAGTGGGTCCCAGTAGGTCTCAATGTGATGCAAATAACCATGACCTAACGACTGACCTATGTTTGGGTCCACTAAAAAGACCGTTTGAGACAGAATACGGTCGATAGTGGCTGCGATTCTTTCCACCTACTCCATACATCCGATGGATCTTTCTCCTAAAATAAGGGTGAATCAACTAGAGTTTGTGTACATGACGTGTACTCCGAGACTTATTGGAAATGAATGACTCGAGGTAATGCACATGATGCCAAATATAAAGCAGTAACACATAAGAAAAAATTGTAAACACATAGCACATAAGAACTCAACAATGATAAAACAACAACACAAACACTAACACAAACAAATGTATATATAACTATAGTGTCAAACTAAGCCGACACAACTCAAAAAATATAAGATCGAATTTTGAAAAATCTCCAGCAGAGTCGCCAGAGCTGTCCACCCCTTTTTGTTACCAAAAGAATGATTTTAAGGTTTCAAAATGGTTTATATTATCAAGTGACCAAAATGAAAATGTTGTTTCGAAAAGGAAGTTTATATTTTTTTAACTCAGAGTTGCCACTTGGCATATTCAGGTGTCCCAAGTCACCTTTGAAAATCCTTTTTCAAAATGGTTTGACTATAAAAAAACTGATCTATAAATAGAGATTCTGATTAAGGAATTCTATTGACCAAGGAGAAGGTGTTAGGAATCCCTCTGTCCCATGGTTCGGCCACAGTCGCTTCGTAGAGTATATCAACTAGTATGCGTACACTATGAAATATATAAACCAACAAAACACATAAACAAAAAAAACAAACAACAAAAATAATTAAAAATCCAAAAAATAGTATCCATCCCAATTATTACAGTCTGAAATAAAAGATACTAAAATAAACCTATGCTAACCTACACTAGTCCTGAACTATGCTCTACCCGATGATTCGGGCCTTGATTACAAATATCTATCGCGTACAAGATACTTCGGGGCATACCCGGTGAATAAGTTCAAATGAACTTGGGGCATTCCTTAGCTAAATGAATACATTTTCAAATTTGAGGAAATAATGTAAAATAATATCAAGCACAAAATTCACTCATTCCACAATCATCAATTTCTACAATTTGCCTACCCAACATAGTATTTGTCTACTAGTTTCAGCCTAAAGCATGATACTATCAGTTGAAAATGTTTATCCACTTTTAATCAATAATCAACAATCAAATCTAGCCGAATGCATCCACTCTTATCAAGTTTTAATTCGAGTCCCCAATTAAATTTTACCAACTATTAGATTGTCAATTCATTCTTTCTCCTTTCGATTTTCAAAATCCAAATCTAGTATCAAGAACATACAACAAAGATTCAATCATGCTAAATACGTAAGTCATTTACACCCACAACAATGATAAAATTCAAAATAAAAATAAAGAATGAGAGGAGAAATGGACCTTAAATTCAAGATTTTAATTATAATTTCTCCTTTTGAGTAGAATCGTGATCAAATTCTTGAACCGAACCTCAATGAAATAAACAAATCCATCCTCAATCTAACTCTCTTTGTTCTGATTTTTGCTAACCCAAACAAAATTGCAAAGAAATGAGAAATACGTACCCAAATTCCTACAACCCATTACTATTTCCTTCTTTTGTAGACGGATTTTGTTGGGACCAGACTGAAATGAGTTGGATGGGTCGGGTTCAGTCTATCTAGGCACTGGTTTTACTATTTCTGGTAGGATCTAAGCTAGCTACATTTTCCCGACGGGCTTCCAAAGTTTTTCAACAAAGAAAATTGGTCACCAGAATAGTGCCAGTGATGAGAGGTTGCTTGTTCTCTCCTCTCTCATCTATTTTCCCTTCTAAATCAACCTCTTAATTTTTTTTTATTTTTCTCTCTCAATCTCTCTCTTGTCTTTCTCTTGTCTCTCCCTTGTCTCTTTATAATATTTTGATTTTCTACTATCTCTTTAAATATTGTTTTTCTGTCTTCTTTCTCACAATTTTATTATTCTCCTATTTTTTGAATATTTTTTATTGTGTCCATGGTTGTTGTGAGTATTGTTAGTATAGAAGAGAAATCTGGGTGTGTTATGTGTGTTGAGTGAATGTGTGTGTGTATGTGTTCCTATTCATGTGTATATATGAATTCTAGTGAGGTATGTATTGTGGTGTATGTATTGTTGTGGAATGGAATTGTAAGTGTGTTTGTGTGAGTTTTTGGGTAATTGTGCATGCATCGATGACTGTGTGTAATATGTATGATGCTGAAAGAAGTTAAGGGTTAGGAGGCACGTAGGTAAGGGTAAGGGGTATAGGGTTGGGGGTAGGGGTTGTTAGGATAAGGTGTGAGGTGGATAAGTTGTTATTTTTGCTATGTATTTGTTATTGAGAGTTGGTTATTTTTGTATTTTTGTGAAAAAATATTAAAACGAGGTGGGGTGTATGGTAAAGTGGGGTATATGGCTAAATTCGACTTCCGAGAGGGACAAAATTATGTGTCAACAGTTTGATCATATCAACTGAATGAATGATAATACTCATGGTTTGACTGAAATCATTTCTAAGATACTGAAATCATGTGAAACAACTAGGTATCGAGTGTTCATAACCAGCCAACACATAAAGATCAGAAACATGATAACAAAGCTTTGAAACTATAGTGTGAGACTTATGGTTCAAAGACCCAAAACATGAAAATTCCATCAAACATAATTAAATCATGAACTTGAACTCGGAGGTGTTGTAAAACATGCTAGAACATCACGAATTAATGGATAACCTTGCAATTTAAAATTTGGATGTGGAGTTCAATTGAAATCAACATGGGAAATCAAAATTTAAAGCTTATGTCAACAAAACATTCCATGAAATCATGCTAAAACATATTTTGAATTGAGCTACTCTGAATTAAACTCATGTTTAACACATGAAACTGCAAAATCATAGGCCAAATCATATTGAAATGAACAAAGAGATTTTTGGGATCCATGGGTGGAAAGGACCCATGGATGAACATCCCACATACCTCAGTAGATGAATTCTTGAATATTCTTTGAAGATTTCTTGAACTTAAAGCTTAAATTCCTTGATTTCTTGTGAAAGAGTTTAGGTTTGTTCCTGGGAAAGAGAGGGTTTTTCTTGACAGAACTTGAGAGTAAAAGGGCAAAATATTCTATTTGGGAGCCCCAAATTCATGTTATGGACAAATTGGGTGAAGGGAGGTGACCCAAATACCCTTAAAATGCCAAGAAACAAAAGCTGGGCGAAACAGAGAGGGGGCGGTGTAAGCTCTAGAGCGGTAGACTAGATCGGGTGGCCCCCACCTTGGAGCGGTCGATTGGACTAGATGGTGCCCGCTTTTCACGGTGGTGCTATGGTTTGGTTTTCCAAACATGCCTCTACACTCGTAAAAAAATTTTGAAACTCACCCGAGACATACTTTGAGCAACCTCGATCATGGATCAACTCAAAAATTGACGTACCGAGGTTAGGAAGGTTAAAAATAAATTCATCAAAGTTTAGGGGTCTTGAAAATGACTAAGTTCTCAACACTTAGTGAAATTTTCAAGCCTTGGACCCCTTCAGCATACAACTAAGAGCTGAATTGAGATTAGTACAAGATATTATAATATCACCCCCTTAGGAACATTCGTCCTTAAATGAGGCTAATTTAGCTGAGAATACTGGGGAAACTTAGATCATATACTGAACATGCATGACTTGAAACATAATTACATAATTTAATCTGATACATGATAGATGAACTGAACTGATTTCGTGATTGCATGAAATGACATGAGATTGATTACATAGCTGAAACTAATAATGGAAGAGTGTCAATCTAAGCAAAATTGTTACCTTAAGTTGAATCTGAGTTCGTGGAGAAAAGATGAGGGTACTTGGTTCACATATCTGCTTCTGCTTCCTAAGTGGCTCCCTTAACGGACTGATTCCGCCAAAGAACTTTAACCAAGGGAACTTCTTTATTCCTTAGCCTACGAATCTGATGATCAAAGATCTCAATTGGAAATTCTTCGTAGGAAAGGCTATCCTTCACAATCATATATTCTAAAGGAACAACTACATCTGAATCACCAATACATTTCTTTAACAAGGAAACATAAAATACCGGATATACTGACACCAACTCTGCAGGCAACTCTGGCTCGTAAGCTACCTCCCCAAAATAGTTTAAGATTCTATGCGAGCCAACATAACAGGGACTGAGTTTCCCTTTCTTTCCAAATATCTTCACTTCTATCATAGGAAAAATCTTCAAATAGACAAAATTATTAACCTCAACCTCAAGATCTCTTCTCCTCAGGTCTGCATAAAATTTTTGACGACTTTGGGCTGGCTTTAGCCTCTTCCAAATCAACTAAACTTTCTCCATCACATCAAACACTAAATCTGATCCTATCAAAGCAGCTTCACCTGCCTCAAACCAATTAATAGGAGATCTACATCTCCTTTCATAAAGAGATTCAAATGGATTCATCTGAATACTCGAGTGATAACTATTGTTATAGGCAAACTCAATCAAAGGTAAGTGGTCATCCAACTACCTTGAAGGTCAATAACACATGCCCTCAAAATATCCTCTAAGGTCTGAATGGTCCTCTCTGTTTGACCATCTATTTGAGGATAAAAAATGGTACTGAGATGAACTTGTGTACCAAGACCCTTCTGAATATCTTTCCAAAAGTGAAAAGTAAATTGAGTACCTCTATCTAAAATAATAGACAACGGAATCCCATGCGACTTAACCAACTCCCCAAGGTAAAGTTGTGCATAATCTTCCACTAAATAAGAAGTATGAACTGGCAAGAAATAAGCTGATTTGGTCATTCTATCCACAATGACCCATATTGAATCATGTTGACTACGCGTGCAAGGCAACCCTGTAACAAAGTCCATGATCATCACTTCCCACTTTCAAGTGGGGATTCTAAAATCCTAAAGCATACTATTGGGCCTCTGGTGCTCGACCTTAACCTGCTGACAGTTCAAACACTTAGCCAAAAACTTGCAACATCCTTCTTCATATCACTCCACCAATAGATTTCCCGTAAATCACAGTACATCTTAGTCGATCCTCGATGAATATAATACTACAAACCATGTGCTTCTGCAAATATTCAGTGTCTTGAACCATCAACACATGAAACACATAATATACTCTAGCAATGAAGCACACCATCTCTCTTCTTGGGAGAAAACCTCCACCTTCTGATCTCTAACTACCCTATTTAACTTAATCAAACTAGGATCTCTATTTTTCTTTTCTTTCACTTCGGCAACCAAGAAAGATTTTGAACTGTTCTGAACCCATACACTACCCTCAGCTAAATCAACCAACTGAACACCTAATATAGCAAGCTGATGAACCTCATGAACTAACTTTTTCTTATCCTCCTCAACATGAGCAATACTACCCATAGACAACCTGCTAAGGGCATCTGCCACTACATTGGCCTTGCTCAGATGGTATAAAATACTTATATCATAATATTTTAACAACCCAAGACACCTTATCTAATGAAGATTCAGATCTTTCTGTATGAACATATATTGTAAACTTTTATGATCAGTGAACACATCCACATGAACCGCATAAAGAAAATATCTCCAAATTTTCAAAGCAAATACAACAGCTGACAACTTAAGATCATGGGTAGGATAATTCTTTTTATGGGACTCAAGATGCATAAAGGCATAGACTATGACCTTACCTCTCGACATCAGTACACAACCAAGACCAACTATGGAAGAATCACAGTAAACTACAAATCCATCTGAACTATATGGAAAGGTCAAGACGGGGGCAAGAGTGAGTCGAGTCTTCAACTCCTGAAAACTTTTCTCGCAAGACTCTTACCACAAAAATTTGTCTTTATTCTGAGTCAATCGAGACATAGGGGATGCAATAGAGGAAAACCCTTTAATAAACCACTTGTAATAGCCAGCCAAACCCAAGAAACTCTTGATATCTGATGGAGAGATAGGTATGGGCCAGTCTCTCACTGCTTTGGTCTTTTGATGGTGAACTCTAATGCCATCACAAAAAATAATATGGGCCAAGGAAAGCTACTGATCCTAGCCAAAATTTGCACTGACTAAATTTAGAGACAACTGATGAGCTCTAAGGGTTTGCAACATAATTTTGAGATAGTCTGCATGATCATTCTCACTATGGGAATAGACAAGGATATCATCAATGAAGACTATGATGAACATGTCCAAGTACTGCTTGAACACCCTGTTCATCAAGTCCATGCAAGATGCAAAGGTATTCGTCATTCGAAAAGACATTACTAAAAATTTGAAGTGACCATACCATGTTCTAAAAACTACCTTTAGAATGTCACATTCTCTGACTCTAAGCTGATGATAGTCGAATCTAAGGTCTATCTTTGATAAATAACTAGCACCCAAAAGTTTTTTTAACAAGTCATCAATTTTGGGGAGTGGATACTTATTATTGATTGTGACTTTGTTAAACTGATGGTAATTGATGCAAAATTTTTTAGAACTATCTTTATTATGCACGAACAAGACTGGAGCGCCATATGGAGAAACCCTAATCCTGATAAAAACCTTATCTAAGAGATATTTTAACTGTTCTTTAAACTTCTTAAGCTCGGCTAGAGCCATTATATTGAGTGGAATAGATATAGGCTGGGTATCTGGAAGGAGATCTATTTTGAATTCAATTTCCCTTTTGGAAGGAACTCCGAGAAGATCTCCAGGGAACACATCTAGAAATTCCTGAACTAGTAAAACTTACTCGAGACTTGGAGTCTCAGTAATAGAGTCCTTGACTCAAACAAGATGTTAAACACACCCTTTAGATATCATCTTTCTTGATTTACTGTATGAAACAATTTGACCCCTAAGCACTGAGGTACTACCCCTTTGTTCAATGACTATTTCGTTAGAAACTGAAACTAAATGACTCTATTTCTATAACCAACTGAGGCATAGAATGAGTGATTCCAATCCATACCAAATATGACATCAAAATTAGTCATCTCTAACTCTATAAGATCAACTGAGGTGACTTTATAAGATACTATAATTGGGCAATTTCTGTATACCTGTCTGGCTATAATAGATTTACCCACTGGGGTAGACACTAAGAAAGGCTCTACCAATGTTTTGGGATTGACTCAGAAGTTGACGGCTATATAAGGAGTCATAAAGTAAAGTAAAGCTCTAGGGTCTAATAAAACATAAACATGAAGATGAGAAACCTATAACTTACCCGTAACCACATCAAGAGAACTCTTCTAATCCTATCCAGTCTTAAGGGCATACAACCTGCTCTGGCACTGCTCACTGGTGGAACAAATATTGGTGCCCTATTGGGTCGAGCGACCTATTGGTGCTGCTGAAGAGTTATTCTGACCCTGCTGGAGATCATTCCTACCCATCCACATACCTACAGGGTACTCCCTCATTCTATGGCCTGGCTTTCCACATCTAAAACACACATCACTGCCAAACCTATATTTACCTGGATGATTCCTACCATATTTCCATCAAACCTAATTAGTATGACCACTATTCACACTTCCCTAGGATTTAGAGCCTGGCGCCCTATCTAGGTTATCTTGCCTGAAGTTAGGCACTGGCGCACTAGCTAAAGATGAAGATTAGGCTAAAGATTTTTTATGGAAATGAGAATGATCACCACCTTCTAACCTTGGCTATGGAAAGTTAACACTTTCTATTCTGGCCCACTTATTCTCTTTCTTTTTCTCCTTATGATTCTTCTCCTTTATCTCTTGAGCATGAACCATAAATCTAGATAGGTTCTCCTTAATCAACATGGCAGTTTGACACTCCTAAAAGACACTATCAACTATACCAGATACAAACTTACTTATTCTAGACATATTATAAGTCACCATCGAGGAGCATACCTCGCCAACTGATTGAACTTAAGCGAGTACTCTCCTTCACACTCATACTACCTTGCTTCAAATTGATAAACTCCTGCGCCTTGGCTTCCCTCAGCTCTAATGGAAAGAATCTTTCTAAGAAAGTCATGGAAAACTCCTTCCACTCTATAGGACTTACCTTAACACTTTAATCTTCCTTCCACTATTTAAACCAAGTGTAAGCTAAAGGAGAAGAATCATAAGGAGAAAAATAAATAAATTTCTAATAAATTTCGACTATGATTCTGGCCCACTGAAATAAATAAATTACTTTCTAACTGTATGTCTAAAATCCTCTAACCATCAGAGAAGTTGGTGGGACAAACCCCCAACTAATTTCGACTGACTGAATATAAGAAATACTGAGATAACTGAATAAACATAACATATTCTTGATGGATAAGGACTCACCACTATGGCTTCTGGATTATGTTGAGCTATCTAAAAGTGATTGGGAAACTGCCTCCGAACCTATGATATAAGACATCATAGCATAAAGAAAAGTATGAGGTTAGTACCTTGAATGTACTAGTATGTAAGTTAAGGACGTCGTTCAAATGCATGAGATAACTTAGCAAGAAATGCATGGACATGTAAAATCTGAGAATGCAAGACCAAGTATATATCTATTATGTTTTTGAGATAATCTTTATTCTAAAAAAATGAAAGTTATAAAACTGAATACTAAGACTGTGGGAGTTATCTATAACCGATATGCCCCAATCTGAGCTATCGAAGTCCAACATGTAACCCTTGTTGAAAGGTTGTTGGTAACTTGACAAGGGTACTAACACTGGCTGCTGATGTTAATCCACAAAGGTGATATCCCAAAGGACGAGGGTATCATGCCTAACTAACAGGAGAACCGTCATAATCTATGGTGACACCATAGGTCTAGAAATTAGGGACTGGTACTAGTGCCTCATGACTAACTGATGGGAGAGACACTATCCCTACCTTCACTCGGTGATAAGTGTTACTCCTAGCTGAATGACACTAACACTGGACTGAACTAAATTAAATTCAACTGAACAAACAACTAACATTGCTCATCATGGTCTGATCATAACAACTGACTGAATCGTAATACTCATGGTTTAATTGAAATTATTTCTTAGATACTGAAATTATGTAACTAACTTAGTATCGGGTGTTCATAACCCGACAACACTGAAAAATCATAAACATGATAGCAAAGCTTTGAAACTATAGTATGCAATTTATTGTTCAGAGACCTAAAATATGAACATTCCATCAAACATAAGTAAATTATGAACTTGAACTTTGAGGTATCATAAAACATGGAAGAATATCATGAATTCATGGACAACCTTGCAATTCAAAATTTGTATATGGAGTTCAATTGAAATCGACATGGAAAATCAAAATATAAAGCATAAGTTAACAAAACTTTACATAAAATCATTCAAAAACATAATTTGAATTGAGCTACTCTTAATTAAACTCACCTTGAACACATGGAACTGCAAAATCATAAGAAAAATTATATTTAAACCATCGAAGAGGTATTTGGGCTCCATAAGTGGAAAGGACCCATGGATGAACATGCCACATACCTCACTAGGTGAATTCTTGAAGATTCCTTAAGGAGTTCTTAAACTTGGAGCTTGAATTCCTTAATTTATTGAGAAAGAGTTTGGTTTTGTTCCTGGGAAAGGGAGGTTTTTTCTTGAGACAATTTGTGTGTAAAAGGCAAATAAAGCTATCTGGGAGCCCCAAATTCATGTTATAGATGAATCGGGCGAAGGGAGGTGACCCAAATACCCTTAGAATACCAAAAATACAAAAGCTAGATGAAATAGGAAGGGGGTGGCTCGAGATATTGAGTGGTGGACTGGACCAAGCGGCACTCGCCTTAGAGAGATAGACTGGACTAGGCGGCGTCTGCCTTAGAGCAGTGGACTAGATCGGGTGACACCTGCTTATCCCCGTTGTGCTAATGGGTTGGTTTTCCAAACACACCTTTACTCTCATCTAAAAATTTTGAAACTCACTCGAGACATACTTTGAACAACCCAGATCATGGATCAACTCAAAAATCGATGTCTCGAGGTTAGGAAGGTTAAAAATAAAATCATCAAAGTTTTGAGGTCTTGAAAATTACAAAGTTCTCAACACTTAGTTAAATTTTCAAGCCTTGGACCCCTTAAGAATGCAACCAAGAGCTAAATTGAGCTTATAATCTTATAGGATATTACACTCTCACCTATAAGTGTGGCGTGCTTCACACCAATAAACCAAACTCTACTTAACATGGCTTTTAGATGCCCTAGGACACTTTAAACCTCGTGCTCTAATACCAAGCTTGTCACGACCCGAGTTTACCCCTAGTCGTAACATGGTGCTTAGAGCCATAAGTGACCTTAAGCTAAGCCATGGCCTGTATAAGCAAAGAATAATAAAGTAAAGTAATAAACTTTGGACAGAAGCTAACTAAAATAATCTGATGATTAATTTGTAAAGTCAGTGCCAATACTGTCTAAAATACTTAGTGAAACTAAAAATCTAAACATCTTTCTGAAAGATTATAAGCATATTGAGTTAGTAGGATAGGAAATACTAAAATAAAGGAAATACTAAAAAATAAACAACTGAAAACTAGTCCTCGACTACTGTGGACTCACCAAAACTGCAGCTGAGTGGTGTGTGGTTGTGCTAAGAGCAGTCTGAGTACTGAGCATCCGCACCTATATTATGAGATAATATAGTACAAAAGAGTATGCAATCAGTACTTTGAATGTACTGAGTATGCGTGATGGAAAACTATCTAATATGTATAAGTTGAACATAAATGCATGAGCAAGTAATCTAAATGCAAGACCAAGTAAAATCATATGCTGAATAAACTGAATAAATGGATAGCTGAGTAACGGAATACTGAACACTTGGTCAAGCAAACCTAAACTGAACACAACAAAAACTTTACTGATGACTATAGAGCCTAAAAATAATCGACATACCCCAACATGTACCCTAGTTGGAAGGGTATCAATATGTTGGCTAGGGTACCAATACTGGTTGGCGTGGATCCACTAACCTGATATCCTGAATGACAAGTGTGACATGTCTCTACTGATGGGGGATCCATATGACCTATGATGGCACCGTAGTTATGGAACTTAGGGACTTCTACTAACGGTCTCATCCCTAATTTAAGGGAGGGTCGTTATCACTGTATTTACTCCGTGCTAAGCATTACTCCCAACTAAATGACACTAAAGTATAACTGAAATATGAACTGATAACTAATATGCATAAGTCAATGTATCATACAATAACAATACATTTTCAATATGAACTGCTCAATAATATGTAATCTAACATATGCATGAGTCTCTAAGTATAGAGAGTTTATAATCCACCGTCACAAACTAATATAACTGAACATGATAATGTTAAAACTGATCATGGTAGGGAAAGTCATGAATAATACTCAACATTTAAATTTCTTATCATGATATGGAAATTCATAAATATAGAACATATGGAGAAACTAACCTTTTGGGGGAAACATGTTATCATAGTTCATATACAAAATAAACTAAAAAAGTTTAACAAACTTTATATTTAACCTGGAACTATTCATGGGGAAGGGAATATTGGATTAAGAATCAAAGAGTTCTTGGGACTCAATGGGTGGAAGGGACCCACTGATGAAATCCCACATACCAGAAGGTAAATTTCTTTGAGAATTCCTTGGAATTGATCTTGAACTTGAAGAACCCTAGTTCTTTATACCACCCTTTGGGAAGCCTAAACAACATAGGTTTGGCTTTTAAAAGAGTGGGTAAATACTTAAGAGACCATTAAAAATCATCTGGGAATTTTATTCCCAGTCATTATAACTGGTTACGAGTTGTGGTCTGAGTTGTAATCTAAGATCCTGAGGTCTTGGGTCCTTTCTGTTATGATCACGACTCCCCCTCCTAATGACTAGTTAAGTCTGACCATGAGTCGTCAGGTGAGGTCATGGTCAAAGACTTGATTTTGGGACTCCTTACTTTTCTGGTGATGGGTCCACACAATGACTCATTATGTCTGATAATGAGTCATATGCTGGAATCATTACCACTGGATTGAGCTCTTAGTCATTCATTATTGTGGTAATGGGTCCCTCCTAACAACTCATTAACACTGGTAATAAGTCGTAGGGTAGGGTCATTATTATTGGGCTGAATGTTGGGGATCCTAATTGTGATGATGACCCCACGTAACTGGTAACGGGTCATCACTTGAGTCATCATCATTGGCAACTAACTGACTCTTAGAAAAAAATTTGTATAACTTTTTGCCATGATATCAAATTAAAGAGAGACTTGTGGCATTGAAAAACTAATTAAATGGCCTATGTTTTGATGTTTCTAGAGCTTGGAAAAATTGGGGTATTACATTAGGGTCACAAGCAAAGGCCTCCAAAGCTACATCATAAAAGGATGTAGCATCTGGGAAAGGTCAATAGAATGAGTACTGGTATGTAACCCAAGGAAAGGGATAAAACATATACTCATCAACCATAACTATAATAGAATGTCAAGGAAAGGATCAAGGAACATGAAACATGAACATTTGCAATTTAATCTTGAACTACGTAGCTTTCACCATCATTTAGTAACCCACTGGCTATATGGGTCCAATACTCCCCAACCAGAGGGGTCCAAATCTATGTTGGCCGCACATACTGAGGCTAGGAAAAATTCACCTATAGACTAGAGCCATCATATTTGTCACACCCCGAATTAGGTCCTAGATGTAATATGTATCCCAAGTCCAACCAGGACCGGGGACCGCCCTCTTTACACAGCCAACCCACCTCATGCAACCTTAGATGAGCTTAATTTTGAGCATATAATAAGACTGGCCGAATGCTCTTATGGAGACTTTAGTATAGGGTGACGACCGAGACTGACCCAGCTGAGTCCACCCACACCAAACAAATCATCCAACCATACTAAACCAAACTAAAGAGGATATAAAAATATAACACGATGATTAATACCAAAATGTAATACGATGGAATAGTAAGAAATTATACTCGATGATGCCAGCCTACAATTTATTCTAATGCCAAGGTCGACACCAATATCGACACTACACATACCAACCCTCAGAAGTATTACAAAGCCTCTAACCCAAAGAGTAAAAAATATCCAGCTGGGACATTGATCTTGGGTGTATTTATACGCCTGAGAACCATAACTTATCCATATTTTATCTAAGTTTAGAGCAAAAAGTTCCTAGTTTCTTATGTTTTTACTCTACTTCTATGTAATTGACCTAACCGATGTGATTAACATGATTTCAGGTATTAATGAAGCAGATGAAGACATAATGGGACTATAGAATATGGATGGCATATGACACAAGAGAGAGTAGCAGTCTGGACCAAATATGGTGCCTAGAAACTATGTCCAAGACTAGTTTATCATTTAAAATTAGTTCAGGGACTTAGAAGGCAATTATGAGAGAAAAGATTATTAAAAGGCTTAATGCTGAATTTTTATTCATTTTTTCATTATTCTGTATTAGTTTGGGAGAGGGGAATAACAGCTTAAGGAGGCAAGAGAGAGAAATATTTTTCTCTTGTATTCCCTATTCGCACACTAAGATCTTCTTCTAGTTTTTTGTATGATGAATATACTTATGATGATTTTCATTTTATTCATGAGTAGGTAAGTTTATTAGTTAGATTTATGGAAGCCTTGTAGCATACAATATATCACTTTGGGTTTTGAATTCACTATGCATTGATTTTTTTACTTCATATTCTCTTCTCTTATCTTGAATTCTCGTGGTTGCAAACATAGAGGATACGCCTTAAAATGTAACTTGTTCGAAATAAAGGTTGATGTTCACAAAAGAGAGTAGTGACAAGAAAATAGAATTCTCAACCCCTATTTCATATGTTAATAGCTTAGCAGGATTAACTACTTGGATATTTCGTATTAATTTTTGTAAACGCTTTTGATTCAAGAGAACTAAAGTGAATTAGTCCTTGATGGTTGAGAAAAACTAGGATTATGTTATTAAATATAATAGATTTCTCTGCAAGCACGATGCATGTGTGAATTCGTAAAGCCCATAGTTAGAAAGTATTGAAAACTACAAGGTGGACAAAACCCTAGCTTGCTATTTCTCTTAATTTGAATACTACTACACATATTTTATCTTTTTAAACTGAAACCATTAATTTGTGCACTAAATCAAATTCCCCTATTTATTTTATGAAAACGAATGATTAAAAGTCAACTAATCTGCATACAACTTAATTAGCACCATATTCCCTGTGGGATGCGACCCCCACCTAGTTGGGTTATATATTTGACAATGACCACTTACTCTCTCATAAGAGAGGTGTAATTTGGGCATATCAAATTTTGGCATCATTGCCGGGGAATACGGTTATCGATTGAGTTCATGTGTGTGAACTAACTATTAGTCAAGTTTCCTAATTTTGTGTTTATTTGTTGTTTTTGTTCATTATAGGCTCATTGTTGTTTATGCAATAAGCCAGAAGTTCGGGAGAATCATTATTACCCTTCAATACTGAACCTCATCTCATTGGAAGAATGGCTAACCAATAGGAAGCTAAAAGATTAGCCACTTTGGCTAATGCTCAATTAAATCTATAGAATACAGATAACCCAAGTTGGGTACCTAATCTAGATGAAGAGGACCTGGGAGCTGATGATTTAACTGACCCGGCTAATAGGAGACGTGCAGCAGGGGTAGTTACACCTATAAATCGAAATTGTTCATTCAGTGGAAAACCAGGCCGCCAAGTTGGACAATTTGATGTTAACAATGATGAGGATGATTTAGATGGAACTGGATCTATAGGGGCAATCATTATACCACCACTAGCTCCTGGGGTGAAATTCAACATCACCAGTACTATGATCCAGCTCCTGAATCTAAAAGGACTCTTTGGTGGATTACCTGGTGATGATCCAAATCTATATTTGGTGAATTTCATCAATATTTGTAAGTCATTTGATAATATTGGAGTGGGGAAAAATGCTATTCGTTTAAGATTGCTCCCACTGTCTCTGTATAGAGAAAAAACTATGTGGTCGAATAAGCTGACTCCTGATTCTATAATAAACTGGAGGCAATTGAAAGGAGCTTTCCTAGAAAGGTTCTTTTCGCCCTCCAGAATATTACAGTTGAGGGATGAGATAAAAAACTTTAGAAAATTGGCTAATGAAGATTTACATGAGACTTAGGATAGATTTAAAAGGAAGTTAAATCAAAGCAAAAACCATAAGATGACTGATAAAAACTTGATGGAAATATTCTACAGAGCTTTGAACTCCCTTACAAAGCCAATAGTGGATAATGCTGCAGGAGGAGCTTTTATGGAGCTCACCTTTACTGAGGCTACGAACATGTTAGAAAGAATGACTAAAACAAGTAGAGCTTGGCATACTAGAGATTTTATGGTAGCAAACAATACTGGGTCTAGTGTAATATTAGCAGAGTAGTGCAGGAGAGAAGAAGAGCATGATCAGGATATGGCTCATATGAAAACCCAGTAGGATTTGCTCACAAAACATTTGCTATCAGGGAATATAGAAAAGGTAAAAGATGTGGGGTCCCATGATAAGGGAGTTGAATCAAACACCGATAAAGAGGCTAACTACTTGTATAACTAGGGGGGTTTCCGAACCAGTGGTCAAGGAAACCAAGGTTGCAACTATCAAGGAGATTGGAAGAATAAAAGTAATAGGAGTGGACTGTATGTACCTCCTGGAAGCCATGATAATGCTACCACCAGTTCAGGCAAAATGTCCATGGAGGTCATGATGGACAAACTATTAAAGAGAGTTGAGGCGACCAATTCTGGGGTGACTACTATGAAGAGTGACATATCTTCCATGAGTCAACTAGTAAATTTGCACTCAATTGCTATTAAAAAACTAGAGCAGTATATGAGACAATTATCTGCAGCATTCAACCAAAGACAGAATGGGACTTTACCAAGTAATACAATTCAAAATCTGAGGACTGATGGATCGTGTATGGCCATTACCACTAGGAGCGGTAAGATGTTATCTAGTCCAGAATTGGGAGCATCCTCTTACACTGATGCGGTCAAAATAGATTGAGAGATAGATAATGAATCTTCAGTGGTGCCTGTAGAGTTGGGAGGTTCGAAAAAAAAGAGTGCGGAAGTGGAACAACCACCTAAGCTGAAGCATGTTAGTAATATAGAGAAAGGAATAAAAAAAGAGGTAAAAGTTGCTCCAACTAAAATCCCAAGGACACCACCCCTATTTCCATAATGGTTAAAGAAGAAAGAAGATGATGGAAATTTTAGAAAATTTATGTCTATGTTAAAGTAGTTGATGGTGAATGTGCCTTTAGTTGAAGCACTGGAACAGATACTCGGATATACTAAGTTTATGAAAGACCTGTTGACAAAGAAAAGGACTGTGAGCTATGAAACGGTAGACAATCTTCATCATTATAGTGCTATTGCTATAAGATCTATAGTCTAGGAGAAAGCTAATCTGGGAGCATTTACTGGTCCATGTATGATTGGATTGCTAAAGTTTGAAAAGGACCCTTGTGATCTTGGGGAAGTATTAATCTTATGCCATTGACAGTTTTCAAGAAACTAGGTTTAGGAGATCCTATGCCCACAAATATGTGGCTTCTAATGGTGGATAGATTGGTAAAAAGGCCAATTGGGATTCTACATAATGTACTTGTCAAAGTTGCAGATTTTATATTTCCTGCCGACATTGTAATTCTTGATTGTGAAGTGGACTTTGAAGTACCAATAATTTTGGGTAGGCCATTCTTAGCAACTAGGAGAGTGTTAGTTGACATGGAGATGAATGAGCTAAAATTTAGGCTCAACGAGAAAAAAGTTAGTTTTGAAGTATGTCGGTTTATGAAACAACAAAAGGAGATGAGTGTCTTCTCAATTGTTGATGTATTCTACGAAGATGAGCGAGATGCACTAGTTAAGGATAGGTATACTATGGATACCATAGCTAGTTTGGTTGAACTTGCAAGCAAGGATGTGAGTGACTTCAAAGTGGTTGGACTAGGAATAAAGCATTGTCTAATCCAATAAATGAGGTACAAATGGTATAATCGATATATCTTGATGAAGTCTGAGTAGTCAAGATAATTGAGTCGTTCCGCGATGTTAAA
The DNA here is from genome assembly GCA_030864225.1 of Capsicum baccatum var. pendulum. Lineage (NCBI taxonomy): Eukaryota > Viridiplantae > Streptophyta > Magnoliopsida > Solanales > Solanaceae > Capsicum > Capsicum baccatum. The sequence continues at coordinate 36,596,758 of CM061556.1, forward strand.
TCAGGCGTTACATAGGAGGCAACCAATGATTTTATTTTCATTTTATCATGTTAAACAAAAATACAAAAAAAAAAAGTCGAGCCACGATCAAAACTACGGTGCTTGGTGGGAGGAAACCCATCGTTCTAATCATTTTTGTTGTTTTTGATTAATTGTAGGTGCATGAAGTACTAAGCAGGTGATTAGTACCAAATTTGGTTTGGAATTGAGCCATGTCAACGGTGGTAAGTTTAGGAGTGATGGGAACATCACAGATAAGTTAGAGTGGTCAAATGTGCAAGTGTCAAGTATGATTCGTGTTAGAGTTATGCCCCAAATTATATTAATCCAACCAAAAAGGTTTTGTAGTGGGACTTTATTTTGTGACTTTCTATGAGGTATGTGGTGGTAGCATAGGGATCAAACCGATAGGCTTGATCTTGAAGCCCACCACTGACCTCGATGGGGCTGCGGGGGTGAATCCCTCATGGTATGGACCTTTCTCAAGGCTTTATATGGAGAATAGGGTGTATGGTGTCCAAGTTTGCATAGACCATGGTAAAGGAGTCGCCTAAACATGCTTCAAAAGTTTGCCTTAACATATTGCTTTACATACGCGAAAATGGGTGGAATGATGTTCACCGTACACCTTAAGTTATGCAATAACATGTGCGCCGCACACCTCAAAGTGTGTGATAACTTGTGCATCGCATAAGTCTCTGCACATATTCACTATCTCAACTATGCGATACCATTTGCACCGCACACTTTAAGATGTACAATAAAATATGCGCTGCTCAATACTCCGCACATGCTCACTGCCTCAACTGTGCGATACCATGTGCGCCACACAATGCAACTTGTGCGATGACTTGTGCGTCCCATACCTTCACTTATGAGATAACATGTGCCTCGCACACCATAACACATATGCTCACTGTCTAAAGTGTGTGATACCTAATGCGACACACACTTAATGTTGTGCGATAAATTATGCGCCACACACTTAATGTTCTGTGATAAGTTATGCTCCACACACCTCTCCAATGTCAGCTTAATATCCAACTTTAACTTGGGTCAACCCGACCCAGATTTTCATTCTTTAAATATGCTTCACACCCTAAATGCCCAAATTCATCCTTATTTCACTCTTAAGCCATACAATATTGAGCTCTTACCATTCTCTTTGTCCTTTACTAATCTTCCATCTTCAAGGTAAGTTTTACTTTCTTAATCCTTAGTTATTGTGACTCTATGTTATAGTTAATTTATTTCTTAAAGATTACAAATTAAATTCTTGCCATGGCGATGTTGTGAAAGTGATGGTGTTTTGTATATTTTGGTATGGTTGAAAGTGTAGAGCATGATTCTGTTTAAAAAGTGCTCCATTGAAATAGAATTGGGGGAATTGAAGTAAGTGAATTGTATTGCAAATAATGTAGGTGCACCACACCAAAGTGTATGTCGGCGAAGTCTGAGTACCCGATAATAAAACTTAATTGGTTTATACTAACAAATTAAGTGTGGGGTGGTGACTTCACCACCTTCATCTTAATTGTAGTTAGTTTCATTATGTGTGGCTGATGTGGATCATATGATGAACACAGGAAAAATAGCTCTGATTATAATCTCAATGCAGGTGGCATAACTCCTAATATGGATGAGGAGTACTACTAGCCAGGCTCTTTATCTTGTTATTTGCACTGGGGAAAGTGCTGAGATTGAGTATGGGGTGGCTGGTTACTTTGCCACTTTTTTTGTAAGAAAATAGTACCTTCTCCTTAGCATTCTTCTGTGATAGGATTAGTTATTTTGTTTATTTCATTTCTTGTTAGATGTTTATTTTATTTAGTCATAATTAGATGCTTTACTCGATGATGGATGTATGATGACCATCTTAAGAGAAAATTAGTCATTTAATTCCATGTAACCATTCTTGTGGATCACATGACATTATAACATAAGTATGTGATGGATCATTACATTTGAAATACCTATCTCTAGTTGTGACTCTTGTTGTGATTGTTGGTTTTATTTGAATTCATGTAATTGTTGGGTCGAGAATATATAATGCTCCTAATTGGGTTGACCATATGCCATGAGTGTGTATGAATGTTGTCTATTCCTTATTGTAACTGATGGTAGAACTTGCCTAGTGTGTGTGCAAAGCGAAATAAAGATTGTGAGTTTAGAAGATGATTTAGGCATTTCTTTGATAGCCATTGTTCATATCTTCTTTTGACCTACCTTTGTACATTATCTTAGCTAGCCCCATTGATCCTTTATCTTGTTCTTTTGTTAGCTTCATATGTAGCTTAATTTGTTCTTTAATAGACCGTAATTTGATCCAAAAAGCTCCTAAGCTCTCTAATGTAAAATCAATGTGAGTTGGGAGTTTGACAATAAGAGGAAAAAGGTGAAATTGATGCCCCAAAGTCTAGTTATTGGCATGAGCAATTGATGAAGTTGGGAGTAGCGAAAATTGTTGAAAAAGTTCCAAATTTTATCCCGAACATGTTACAATGAACCTATTTTGGCTCTGGTCCTTCTTGGACATTGTGCACCTTAACTAAGGTAGGTCACTTAAGTTGAGGGTGGCTATTATAGAGGTGCGTAACGTGAAATGGGTGCAAAAAAAAAATATTTGAAAGGGTTGCATACTCCCACCATAGTGTTACTAATTGAGCTTAACGAGTTGGTCTAAAAAGCAAATCTGTGAAGATAGCAGAAGTGGAAATTGGTTGTTAGAGATTGGTCTTAATTGCATAATGTAGTGTATTAAAGCTCTCAGGGAAGATAATCACTATTTCTGGCCACAATAGTTCCTACCTATCCTTTAGCCTACATTACATCCCGTAAAATACCTATTTGATCCTAATCTTAGCATTTTGATATTAGTGGAGTATTACACAAAGGGCAAGCATATGGTCATCAGTTGTAATTTGAGAATTCTTTGTGAAAGTGAGCGCTAGTTGATTCTTGTACCCATTTTGTTAGAAATTTCATGATTGTGAGTGATTATGGATAACTTTCTTGTTGTGAGGGAACATGGTTGATGAAGGTTGGGTAATTTATATGATTTCTATGCTTAAACGATATGCATGAAATTGTCAACCTAATGAGTCTATTCTTGAGGGTAGGTTGTCTCTAGTAATGATTCCTGAATCTACTTCTTGTTCATAATTGTTGTATGAGCCTATTTAAGAATCTTGTCTTTCTTTGTGGGTGCTAAGGCTTGTGTATTATGCATAAATGGATATGTTGTTCAAGGACGAACAAAGCTTTAAGTGTGGGGTGGTAATCTTGGGTGTATTTATACACCTAAGCACCATAACTTATCCATATTTTAGCTAAGTTTAGAGAACAAAGTGCCTAGTTTCTTATGTTTTACTCTACTTCTATGTAATTGAGATAACCGATGTGATTAGCATGAATTCAGGTATTAATGAAGTAGATGAAGACATAATGGGACTATGGAATGTGGATGGCATATGACACAAGAGAGAGTAGCAATCTGGACCAAATGTGGTGCCTAGAAACTATGTCCAACACTAGTTTGTCATTTATAATTAGTTCATGGACTTAGAAGGAAATAATGAGAAAAAAGATTATTAAAAGGCTTAATGCTGAATTTTTATTCATTTTTTCATTATTCTGTATTATGTTGGGAGAGGGGAATAGAGGCTTAAGGAGGAGAGAGAGAGAGAAACATTTTTCTCTTGTTTTCCCTATTCGCACACCAAGATCTTCTTCTAGTTTTTGGTATGATGAATATACTTATGATGATTTTTGTTTTATTCATGAGTAGCTAAGTTTATTAGTTAGGGTTATGGAAGCCTTGTAGCATACAATATATCACTTTGGGTTTTGAATTCATCATGCATTGATTTGTTTACATCATATTTTCTTCGCTTATCTTGAATTCTCGTGGTTGCAAATATAGAGGATACGCCTTAAAACACAACTTGTTCAAAAGAAAGGTTGATGTTCGAAAAAGAGAATAGTGACAAGAAAATAGAATTTCCAACCCCTATTTCATATGTTAATGCCTTAGAGGGATTAACTACTTGGAGATTTCATATTGTTTTTGGTAAACGCTTTTGATTCGAGAGAACTAAAGTGAATTAGTCTTTGATGTTTCAGAAACACTAGGATTATATTATTAAATACAATACGTTTCTCTGTAAGCATGATGCATGTATGAATTCGTAAAGCCCATATTAAGAAAGTATTGAAAACTACAAGGTGGACATAACACTAGCTTGCTATTTCTCTGAATTTGAATACTACTACATATATTTCATCTTGTTAAACTGAAACCATTAATTTGTGTACTGAATCAAATCCCCCTATTTATTTTACGGAAACGAATGATTAAAAGTCAACTAATCTGCATACAGCTTAATTAGCACCATATTCCCTGTGGGATTCGACCCCAACCTAGTTGGGTTATATATTTGACAACGACCGCTTACTCTCTCGTAAGAGAGGTGTAATTTGGGAGTATCAGATATGTCCCCAACCATGACCAAAACCAACATAAAAAATTAAGTCAAAATGTCTAACAATATCCATAACATGAAATGATGCCTTCCAAAAGGATGGAAGCTCACCACTCTAGTCCAAATGTTGTCCTCGAGTCAATCACTATATAGGAAGAGTCAAATGGCCGGTTCCTGTATAGCGTGGGTATACATCTGCCAATAGACGGGTTAGTGAATGACCTCTAGCATGAAACTCAGTATAAGGATAAAATAATGTCGGTTATAAAACCAAGTAAACCAATCCATAATGCATACAACCATACATATATTTAAGTGTTCGAAAAGGGAACCGGGTTTAGCGTGCCTTTAAAACCCTTACCTAAGGTGTGTAGCTTGGACGTCCTAACCATGGGAGGTATGGGTTTAGCTCCCCCTTTTGAAAGGTCACCAATGTGTGTATCCACACGATCAGGAAATATCCCATTAGATGACTAGTACATCCCTCCAATATAAAATGTGATGCTCGCACATGGTCATCAAGACCCCTAATATCGGCAAATATGAGTTTTCGATTTTGGTCCCCCCCCCCCAAACCGCCACCCTCCACAGCCTTGCTACACACCCCGCCATTAATTCTCAATTAAAACTGTTTCCACGTAATAAAACCAATCCATTGACCATTTTCTAAGTCAAGGCTAATATTAGTTGTATTGTCATACCACCCTATTACTTGCAAGCAATATCCATAGCCAAATCATTAAGGTCAAGGGGACTTTCAAGTTCCCTTTTCGTTTACCATTTTAACCTCTTTGGAGACTTCCATGTTTCCCACAAGCATAACCAATTAGCCTTACCCCTTTGTAAATCACTTAAAGCTTTAATATATAAGCTGAAAACAAGCAATAGTTCCATTAAAAGAAGTCAATACAATGAACATAACTTTATAAGCATTTTATCAAACGCCTTGGGGTATAATATAACCAAAAACAATTCCAAAGACCATTAAACCATTACCATTCAATACAATTGTCCAAAACCAACATTAATGCATATAAAATCATAATTAAAACCATGGAATACCATAACCAAGAATTTAATATCAAAATCCCCAAGTAATAGTTGAAAACCATAATCATGAAATAGTAAAACCATAGAATAAATCATATAAACCATGCCTTTAGTTGAAATTACAATGAGGGAAGAGAATCATGCTTTAAACCAAGAAATATGAAAAAAAAATCACCAAAGCTAGGCCCAAAGCAATCCTTTAGTTGAAACCATAGCTTTCTTTCCCCAAAAGCTCTTGAGAGAATTATTGGATGTTTAGGAATAGTTTCTAAGTTTTAATGAATAGAATAATAGGGCAAATAACCTCCTAAGTGTATTAGAAGGCATGGGTCCTAATTAGGGTAAGTAGGAAAATATCAAGAATACCCCCACTTAAGTTGCATAAAATCCCATCCTAGGGATACGGCTGACCCTTACGAGTCATTTCCTTTCATATAATTGGCTTTCACCACTCATATCCAAGCCTCACCCTTGGATCAGACACTGTCCATTAAAAATTATGACTCATCCAACCAAGTTGTCACCATAGCATACGATCCGTACCTATTACCTGTATCCCTGGTAGAATGAAATACCTAGAGGATCAAACACTGCCCACTATACGAGTCCCTAATACAACTTGTACCCCTAATTCATGACCATTCCAGTGATCAAAACCATCCCACCAACTAACGCTGGTCAGTATACGACAAAACTATACCACTCATACCTCAACATATGGCTCATACCTATGAGCCGTATTGGGTCTAGAAAACGGGAATTCTAGGAAATTTTCTAAGGCCAAAAGCTAGGATGTTACATTCTCCCCACTAGGAACATTCTTCACTGAATAATGGATAAGGTAAGGGTAACCACACACAGAGTCATTTGAATTATCAAGCATATTCCCAACATTCATCAAAGTTCGAAAACAAAAGGCAAAGATATTAATCTTTTCTTTAACAAACTCAAAAAATAAATATGTATTCAAGAACACATACCTTCCGCACGAATCCCAGGAGCAGAATACAGATGCAGATACTTGGACTTTATGTCCTCTTTTTCTTCCCATGAAGATTCTTCCACCTTATGGTTCTGCCAAAGAACTTTAATCGAAGCCATATCCTTGGTCTTCAATCGACAAACTTGCCTATCAAATATCTCAACTAGAACTTCTTTATAAGACAGAGAATTCAAGATATCTAAACCTTCCAAAGGAATAATCGAAGAAGGATCACCAATGTACTTTCTTAACATGGAAACATGAAAGATCGGATGAACCAAACTTATGCTATGGCAACTCCAACTCGTAAGAAACATTGCCAACTCTCTGTAAAATCACATAAGGACCAATAAATTGAGGACTGAGGTTTCCTTTTTTGCCAATCCGCACCACTCCTTTCATTGGAGACACCTTTAGGAACACCCGATCCCTGACCTAAAACTCCAAGTCTCTACGCCTAACATCCATATAAGCCATTTGGCAACTCTGGGCAGCTTTAAGCCTATCCCGAATCACCTTCACCATCTCCATAGCTTGATATACCAAATTAGGACCAAAAATATCTGCCTCACTAAGCTCAAACCACCCAATAGAAGATCTACACCTCCTACTATACAATGCCTCAAAAGGAGCCAAACCAATACTAAAATGATAGCTATTATTGTAAGAAAACTCCACCTAAGTAGATGCTCAACCTAATTTCCACCATAGTCAATCATATATTCCCGAAGCATATCTTCTAATGTTTGAATAGTTCTCTGCGCTTGTCCATCCAACTACAGATGAAAAAAAAGTACTCAGAAAAAACTTCTTTTACCAGTCCTTTTTGGAAAGACTACCAAAAGTGAGATGTAAAATGCATACTAGGATAAAAAATAATCAAGACAGGTACCCCATGCAGCTTTACAATCTCCTGAAGATATAGCTTTGCATAATCCTCCATCGAAAAAGTAGTCTTCACTAGTAAAAAGTGAGCAGACTTTGTCATCTATCCATAATGACCCAAATAAAATCAAATTGGTTTCAAGATCAAGGAAGACCGATAATGAAATCCATATTAATTAATTCCTACTTCCATTCAAGAAACTCAATTTCTTGATGTAATCCACCAGACCTCATGTGCTCAACTTTAACCTGTTGACTCACCATATGCTGGGCCACGAAACCTGCCACATCTCTCTTTATGCCATTCCACCAATGGATCTCGTTGAGATCATGGTATATCTTTGTCGAGCCAAGATGAACAACATAGAGCGACTCATGTGCCTCAGCCAAAATCCTTTGTCGCAACACGTTGACATCAGAAACACACAACCTTCCTTGGTACCATAAATTACCATCACCACTGATCTCAAACACTACTACCTTTTTCCTACTAATTTCACCCTTGATTTTCATCAAGACAAAATCCAGCACTTGTTTATCCTTAATCTCTACACCAAGAAATGATCAAACCACTTCTTACATCATTACACTCCTATCCTTAGAGTCCAAAAGACAAACTCCAAGATTAGCCAAGCAGTGTAGATCCTTTACCAATTCTCATTTTTTGTCCTTTACATGAGCCAAACTCCCATGGATAACCTGCTAAGAGCATCAACAACCATATTAGCCTTTCCTGGGTGGTAGTGAATACTCATATCATAATCCTTGATAAGCTCAAGCCATCTTCTCTACCTGAGATTAAGCTCTTTTTGAGTGAACACGTACTGAAGACTCTTTTGATCAGAAAAGATATCCACGTGAACACCATACAAAAAGTGTTGCCATTTTTTAAAAGCAAACACAACCGCCAACAACTCTAAATCATGAGTAGGATAATTTCTCTCACGTACCTTTAACTGCCTAGAAGCATAGGCATTCACCTTCTCATGCTGCATCAACACACAACCAAGACCCACCTGAGATGCATCGCAATAAACTATGAACCCATTATTACCCCCCAGTAAAGTCAGGATTAGGTCTGAAGTCAACTTATTCTTCAACTTCTCAAAACTCCCTTCACAAGCAACCGACCAAGAAAACTTAGCCTTTTTTCTGAGCCAACCTTGTCAGAGGAGCAGCTATTGTAGAAAACCGTTCCACAAACTTCCTATAATACTCGGCCAAACCCAAGAAGCTCTACATATCAAATGTATTCGTGGGACTAGGCCACCTTTTCACCACAGCAACCTTTTACGAATCCTCCATGATCCCTTTATTAGAAATTATATGACCCAAGAATGTCACTGCAAATAAAAATTCACTCTTAGAGAACTTAGAAAACAACCTTTGTTCCTTTAAGGTCTACAATACCACATAGAGGTTATTAGCATGATCTACCTCACTCTTCAAATAGACCAGAATGTCATTAATAAACACAATTATGAAAAGATCCAAATACTGCCTGAACACCCTATTCATCAAGTCCATAAATGCCCTCGGATTATTGGTCAACCCAAATTACATCACCAAGAACTCTAAATGCCCATAACAAGTAAGAAAAGATGTATTAGGAATATCCACCTCCATAATCTTAAGTTGATGGTACCCAGACCAAAGATCCATCTTAGAAAAAAACTTGGCACCCTATAATTGATCAAATAGATCATCTATCCTATAGTCAATGCACATCCAAAGGGAACCATCCTTTTTGTGCACAAGCAACGCCGATGCACCCCACAGAGAAACACTAGGACAAATAAACCCTTTGTCCAAAAGATCCTTAAGTTGCTCCTTGAGTTCCCTCAACTCAGTCGAAGCCATTCTATACAGAGAAATAGATATGGGATGAGTGTCCAATAGCACATCAATACCAAACTCTATTTCCCTATCCAAAGCAACGCCAGAAAAATCATCTAAGAAGACCTCTGGAAACTCATTAACCACAGGAATTGACTGTAAAGAAGGACTTTACGAGTTAGAATATTTAACCTAGACCAAGTGATAAAGAAACCCTTTAGAGATTAAAATTCAAGATCTAAGATAAGAAATAAACCTTCCCTTAGGAGCTAAAGAACAACTTTTCCTTTCTATTTCCAGCTTATCGGGGAACCTAAAGATGATTTTATGAGTCCGACAGTCTAGAGATGCATAACAAGAATGCAACCAGTACATACCCAAATTACATAAAATCCACCATTCCTAACTCAAATAGATCTACCAAGGTCTGTTTGTCACCAATAGATACCACAAACCCCCTATAAACCCATTCAACAATGATCGACTCTCCTACCGAGGTAGAAACAGAAAAAGAATCTAAAATAATCTTCATATCCAAAACAAAAGACACAACCACATATGGAGTCACATAAGAAAGAGTGGACCTTGGAATAAGCAAATAATATATGTCAAGATAGAAAAGCTATAACGTACCAGTAACTATGTCAAGTAATGCCTCAGATCTTTTCGGGATGCTAAAGCATACAACCTATTCTGACTAACAAGAGAACTAGGAGTAATAATAGAAGAAGATTCCATATCACCCAATACAGGAGAAGAAAATGAAGCCACAAGAATCTTATTCTCCCCCGTAGCAACCTTATTGACCGAATAATCCCTGAGTTGATGTCCTACCTAACCACACTTAAAGCACTTATCCCTTCCCTTTTTGCAATAACCCCAATGAGGATTACCGTAAAACCAACAAGAAGGATATAAAGAAATTGACTAACCTTGGCTCACATGAGATTGGGAAACCTGTGCCCAAGAATTATCACCACCTTAATGATGCCTGTCTCCCGACTACTATGGGTAAGGAGCATTGGCAAAAAAGAAGCCCAAACTCCCACACTTCTTTTTCTGCCACTTGCTACTATCTCTACCTCCCTAAGACTGTGCACTTGCCTGATCATAAAACATGTTCCTCTTTCCCTGCTTATCCCCAAACTCTGCTTGTTTTCTCTTCTTGTCCTTAACCTACTGTATATGAACAATCAACCTTGAGATGTCTATATCTTTAATCAGCAAGGAAGTTTTGCTCTCCAGAATCAAGTTTTTATTCAACCTGGAAGCAAACTTCCTTATTCTCGACCTCATGTCGGCCACAAAATCAGGTGTACAGCTCAATAACTCATGGAACTTTAAGGTATATTCCCTAACATATATCATCCCTTGCTTGAGATTCACAAACTCTTCCATATTTTCTTTGCTCAACTCTTAAGGAAAGAAATAATCGATGAAGGCATTAGAAAAAGCCTCCCATAACCTTTCCTCTTCCATAAAACCTTTATCTTTATCCTACTTCTTATACCACTGATAAATGACATCCTTAAACTGATAAGCCAAAAAGCTAACTCCTTCCACATCAGTAGCCTGCATTACTCAAAATATCTTTTCTATTTCATCCAAGAAGCCTTGTAGGTATTCCTCCACTTTCACTCCCACAAAAGTAGAAGGACCCATCTTTATAAATTGACCAACCTTTGTGGCCTCAGCAGGCAAAGCACCAGTCGCACCTTGCTCAGCCTAAGCAATGACCATTTGAGCAATAACATAACTAGACAAACAAAACTCCATGCTCATCACATTAGCTTAAGGGACCTAAGGAGCAGTAGAAGGGGAATGAGGAACTCTAACACAATAGGATCAAAGATGTACACTAGACGTAGGATGTACCCTTTCAGCATTATCCCATAAGGGACAAAAGAATTTTCTTGTGTTCCAAATCTAGGAGGCATGATATAAAAGATGAACAAACAAGGATTAGAGAAAATTCCAGGACTAAGAACTCAATCTTGAAGATAGAATACCAAGAAAGTGAAACATTCCTAAATGTCTTACAGTCTCTCTCTTATGAGTATGGAACATTTCACACCCCTAAAAGAAACTCTACCCGACATAGCTTTGTGGACTCTAGTTGACCATAAACCTAAAGTTCGAATACCAACTTTTAACAACCCAAACTAGGTCCTAGACGTAATGGGCATCCCAAGTCCAACCAGGACTGGGAACCGCCCCCTTTACCCAACTCAACCACCTCATACAGCTGTAGATAAGCTAAATTTTGAGCATATAACACGATTGTGCAAATGCTCTTATGGAAACTCTGGGATAGAGTCACGATCGTGACCAACCCAACCGAGTCCACCCGTACCAAACCAACCATCCAACCATACCATACCAAACCAAACCAAAGAGAATATCAAAACACAATACAATTATCAATCCCAAAATATAATATGATGGAATAGTGAGAAATTATGTCTGATAATGCCATCCTCCTAGCTTATTCTAATGATAAGGACGATACACATATAGATCCCGCCCATACCAACCCACAAAAGTACCACAAATAATTTAACCAAATAAGTACAAAATATCCAGCTGGGACAGTCCCCAATGATAGCCAAAACCAATATAAAAAATAAAGTCAAAATGTGTAACAGTATCAATAACATGAAATAATGCCTTTCGAAAGGATGAAAGTTCACCACTTCAGTCCAAATGTTATACCCGAGTCAATCATAATGTTGGAGAAGTCAAATGGACGATTCTTACATCGCATAGGTATACATCTTCTAACAGATGGGTTATTGAATGACCACTAGCATGAAACTCAGAATAAGGATAAAATAATGCCAATTATAAAACCAAGTAAAACAATCCATAATGCATACAACCATACATATATAAGAGTCAATAAAGGGAACTGGGTTTAGCATGCCTTTAAAACCTTAACCTGGGCTGGGTAGCTTGGCCGTCCTAACTATCCACAAGCGATATGGGTTTAGCTCTCCCTGCTGAAATGTCCCCAGCGCATTTAGCCACACGACAAGGAAATATCTCATGGGATGACTAGTCCGTCCCTCCAATAGAAAATGTGACACTCATACATGGTTTTCAAGACCTCTCATATAAAAAAATATGATTTTACAATTTTGGTCCCCCTGGGACCGCCTCCTTCCATGACTTTGCTACATACCTCGCCATTAGTTCCCAATTAAAATTGTTTCCAAGTAATCAAACCAATCTATTTACCATTTTCTGAGTCAAGGCTAATATTAGTGGTATCATCATACCACCCCATTACTAGCAAGAAATATCCACAGCCAAATCACTAAGGTTAAAGGGGCTTTCAAGTGCCTTTTTTGTTTACCATATTAACCTCTTAGGAGACTTCTATGTTTCCCACAAGAATAACCAATTAGCCTTAAACTTTTGTAAACCATTTAAAGGTTTAATATATAAGGATAAAACAAACAATAGTTCTATTAAAAGAAGTCAATACAATGAACATACCTTTATAAGCATTTTATCAAACACTTTGGCGGCATAATATAACCAAAACCAAATCCAAAGACCATTAAACCATTACCATGCAATCCAATTATCAAAAATCACCATTAATGCATATAAAAGCTTAATTAAAATCATGGAAAACCATAACCAAGCATTTAATATCAAAACCTTTAATTAATAGTTGAAAACCATAATCATGAAATAGTAAAACTATAGAATCAATTATATAAAGCATGCCTTTAGTTGAAATTACAATGACGGAAGAGGATCATTCCCTAAATAAAGAAAGATGACATAAAAAAATCACCAAAGAAAGCCCTAAAGAAATCCTTTAGTTAAAACCCTAGCTTCCTTGCCCCAAAAGCTCTTAAGAGAACTATTTGATGTTTAGGAATAGTTTATAAGTGGTAATAAATAAAATAATTGGGTAAATAACCTCCTAAGTGTATTAGAAGTTGTGGGTACTAATTAGGATAAGTAGAAGAATGTCTAGAATACCCCCACTTAAGTTGCACAAAATCCCATCCTAGGGGTACAACTTACCCTTACGAGTCATATCCTTCCATACGATTGACTTCCATCACTAGTATCAAGGCCTCACCCTTGGATCATACACTGTCCAGTATACAAATAATCCAACCAAGTCATAACCATAGAATATAATTCGTACCCATTACCCATATCCCTGGCAAAATGAAATACCAGGAGGGTCAAACACTACCCACTACACGAGTCCCTAATAGACTCGTACTAATTCCCGCAACTCGTACCCCTAAGTCGTGACCATTCCAGTGATCAAAACCATCATAACAACAAATACTGGTCAATATACGATAGGGTCATACCACTTGTACCCTAGCATACGGCTCAAACCTATGAGTCGTATTGGGTCTGGATAACAGGAATTCTAGGAAATGTTCTAAGGCCAAAACCCAGGATGTAACAATATTATCCTCATGTTAAGGACTATCCTAAGGTTAAGACACCATTTCATCATCCAATTAAGCCACAACATTCCTATGCCAACAAACATATGTTTTGGGCATTGATGGTGAAGCCATATAATTCTCTTTGGAGCCCAATCAAAATATTTTCACATTAGATTAATCATAGAGTTGTTCATTAGGGCATAGTCAAATTGGTATCGTAATACCAAGACTTGCAAGTCATTCGTATCATTCCAGAAAACATTATCCTAAACATAAACGACTCTTTAATTCCATAATTTAAAATATCACTCGTATTCATCATTAAATTACATAAGAATCTCAAAGAAAGTCATAATGTTCAATACTTTAGCCATTTCAAAAAGATGGGGTGTCATCTTTGTTCATTAACATAATTCAAAGTTTTTTCAAAGGACATGAAAGTCAAAATTTCAATCATTCATAACGTTAAATATTCCAAAATTTATATAACAAAATGTATCCTTTCAATTATTTTGTTCAAATCACCAAAACCCTTCACCAGTAGTTAGAAATAAAATGTAAGAAGAGGAAAAATCTATATTTAATATTATTAATGAGAATTATCAAACCCAACTTTAGAAAACCAACAAAATAAGTAAAAACGATTACAAAATTCACACTTGATGATCATAATTAAAGTAGGGAGTGTTAGACATTCCTTTTTTATGGAAGAAATTTGAGAAGAACTTCACTTTGAAGCCTTGAATGCTTCAATTTTGGAAAAGAACCTTTTTTGGTGTTCTTTAGGGATTAGGATAAGAGGAATTGTGTGTTTGGGTTATAGGATAAAGGAAAACACATTAGTATTAGTTATAGGATGACATAGGATGTAAATGACTAGTTTTCCCTCAAAAAACTAAAGAAAACTGTGAGATTTAATATCTTTGGGAACATAGGAGTTCCATGACCTTAACTCGGACCACACAGGGTGTGCCACACTCTTATTATGGAGCATACAAGATTTGTTATGCCCTTATCGTAGACCCTCATTGGTTTGCTCACAAAAATGCTCCTAACTTTTTGCTCGAATATTGGATTAAGGCAAAATTGGATTGCGTTGGGAAGAGGGTTCAATAACCTTACATTAGGTGGGTCTTGAGATCCATAACTCAATACATTATATAAGTTATATTCATATAAAGTTGATCCTTGTAGGATCGAATACCAAAATTCAGTCGATAACAAAAGTTCTCAACTTAACTTTACTTTAAGTGTTTCCTATGAACATTCTTCACATCGAAAGAACTTTACACTCTAGGTAAATGATAATGACACATATTTACATAAAAATCATTGGGTTTGGGTTTATACACGTAGGGATGAGGTTCGGATTCTATCTTGAAAATGTGGAGTATTACATTATCTACCAATGGAAACAATCATCTTCAAATAAGGGGTTGGAACTTATTGAAGCTTTAGAAGTATGGAATAAAGGATGTAACTTCATATTAAGAATTCTCCCTCAACAAAACATACATGGGCATCAAAACAAAACTGCTTCATGGAATAACCAAGTAAATCGTGTAGGCATGAATCATGAGATAATGGGACTTGACATGGACATAATCTTGTGCATGAGTTCTATGAATCATGATCATAAGAATGTAAGGAAAGAATTTTTGTATGAATCCTTGTCCTGATTAAGATTGATACAAGAAACAAAATATGATTTTTGTGGGACATAAGAATAAAAGCATTCTACACCATCAATGATATGTCGAATAGACCATTAAATTTAGAGATGCTTCTAAACTATACTTACAGCTATGAATACCATTCTTTATTATTTCTAATTTAATAATTCCCTGCGAAACCCATAACTACACGAGCCTGAGTCTAACTGCATAGTTCTTCCATGCTAAAGCCTAACCTGGAGTAAATAGGTGCTAACTTAAGCTATGAGACCCTATGCTCTACATCCTTCTAAAAGTACTAGCCATTTAACATAATAGTTTGTGTATGTATCAATCACAAAATTCAATCTTATGTTTAATACAACCAATTTATGGATCTCCATACAATAAAAACCCACAACTTCAATCACTATCACATAGATTTTTATCATATCTCCCCTTCCTAACTATTTCATATAATGAAAGTTCATCCCACTCCTCTCTTCGTCTATAACCTTAGCTCAAGTATCCACAAAAAAATTTACAATAAAGAATACCCACTCTCTTATCTAAAACATTACAACTCTTCCATAGCCAGTATCATCCTAACATATGAAGGATCATTGAGAGACTAGAGTATACACATCAGGAATGGGAATGATACTACTCAATTATGACTCTTATTTGTCGTACTACTCAAGTTAATTCCCGCAAAGTGAGATACGATATAATAGGCATTGAATACTTCATAGAAAACACCTAGATCATAAATGGAGGGTTATTTGACATAAACATAACATAGAAATAATTCTTAAGAATGGGCACAGTGAGAAACATGAGTATATATATCATAAGTTGTATACAATAGTGTCAGGATTCATACTTTCAAGGAATAAGAAAAAGATTATTGCTTGATTCTATTGCTTCTTATTTTAAAGACTGAGAATGGACATGAGTTTACATAGATAGCATTTTTTTGGGCTAAGATATAACATAAAATGAGTTTGTAACATATAGAGAGTGTAGTTTCTTAGAACTAAGCATAAAGCGATACATGGGTTTATGGATTATGAGTATCATAAAATACAGCTTGAATAGCTTGGATTGCTAAGAGACATTATTTCTTCTAGTTTACGGGTTGGAGCATAGACATAAGTTGTATAGAGAACTCTGATCTTAGGCATAGGCACAATTTCTATACATAAGACATTGGTAGAATGTCTCCTTAAATCAGAGTAGGAGGAATCTGCTAGAATAAGAATAAATTTATCATTACTCTTCCCTAAAACTCGGCACCATGAGAAAATTCAAGATCTGCCTCAGCTCTGCATCTCTCCCTTAGCTCAAAGGTCTCAATCCTTGACTTACAGACATAGCCCATCGTTAAACCTATAAGAACAAAGGGGTATCACTATATAGGTGGACGCTAAACTCATCCTGATAAGCTATCATATGAAGACACTACCCTTTAGGGACTCTAATCTTAACTTTTGCTAGTCCCTATAGCCATCACCCTACAACTTATACTCTCACGGGTATGCACATCTACCCTTCATAACATATAAAAATTCATTCTCCACTCCTTAGTATACTAGCATTAAACCTCTAATTACATAGCCTCACAACTTAACAAAAAAGTTAAAAACTATACCAAAGGCTCACATCTCGTCTATCTATATCTCCTAGGTTCAGTTCTAACGAATGCCATATAGAAACATCCTAGACTTCTGCATACTAAGTATTAAAAGAACATGAACTAGGTACACATGGAACTTATAACTCATAATCGAATACACTTTATTCTTGTAACTTAAGGCTCTTATCCATCTAATGGTTTAGCCATATTTCATCATTACAAAATTTGTCCTCATATATATATATATATGTGTGTGTGTGTGTGTGATTGTGTAAATATATATATACACACATACATATCACAATTATCCACTCAAAGTTTTCATAAGTTATCAACCTAAGCTGTTTCACACATCAATCAAGCCTATTAATTTACTCCTATAAATCTCATATCACTATCCTCGAGCTAACATTCTTATCACCACAATCAACTTCTAAAGTTCAAAATTAGTGTCTAGCATCAATCATGTAGTATCGGTGAAATATACCACATAATATACCAGTCAATCAAATATAGAAATCAACCTAAATTCCTTATTTCACTTAACTATGGACTACAAGCATTTCTTCTCCAGAATACTACTACTACACCTCAAAATTTACTACATATCTTCTCACCTACTAAACTGGCTTACAACTACTAGAAAAAATAGAAAGACCCAGAGTGTAATAAAACCACAAAGTAAGGATGGTCGATCTTAATCTTATAACATAACCCATTATGGTTTATAAAACATTCACCTTTTTTAGATCACATCCACTTACCATGCATACCTCCCAACTATCTTCAATATTATATAAACATCACTGAGTCCCCATTTTTAATATTACCTCAAGTGAATGCTAAATTTATAAATTAGCTAATCTATCCTCCCATTTACAACCTATGATTAATTTTTTTCCCTACTACAATAGCTATCCATCATGTACTTCTTCCATATTGCAAATAAATTATAAATTATCATCACTAATCACTCTCTCTACTAACTAATATAAAATCTACAATTCTTTCAACAACCATAGCCAATCCCCATAAGAACATACTACCCCCCAACACTCACTTAGTGGTTACACGAATACAAACACCTTTTTCACTCAAAAGTTAGCCTCACTTTTTCTTCTAAACTTATGATTCATATCATTAATGTAAGACCCCACAAAATCCTAAAATCAACTCAGTCTTTTAAGCTTGCTAAGGGTTCCTAGACTTAGAAAATTCTAGCTAAGTATTCAGACTTAGTATTATTTTTGCCTTCATAAGTTGACAACTCTATTTTATGAATCTTATGAACTTAACGTATTGATATTTAGACTGATTCCTGATCAGGAATACCAGTAGGTGTTCCCAGACAAGTTTTGGATATTTTAGACCTCGTTTAGATAATATTTAAGTGAAAAAACACTGAGTCAACTCGATCTCGATGCCTCGCATTGTCCATCGCGTTGACAGATAATTTTTCCCTTAGTGTAATACAAATTCCAGTGAACCAATGCAATGTGTTGGTCATTACGTTGATGCCAATAATACGGTGTGTCGGTCTGTGATTGATAATTCAATTTTCAATCGTCCTTAGGGGTATTTTGGTTTTTTCCCACATCCTTCATCCCCTAAAAACATGAAATTTAGCCTTCTATTTGTAACATACACTCATTATTTCACAAATTTCTCAAGAATAAAAACCTTCGGTGATTAAATTTAAAATTCAGGGCTCAAGATTACACCATTATTCTTCAAGAATTTAGCAACCAAGGTATATCAAGTGTTCATCCAAAGGTTCATTCCACCCTTGCAGTCTAAGAAAATCTTTTAAACTTCAAGTAGTTTGATTTCATGCTTTCCATGATTTGGATTAAAGCGTATCCATGTTTATAATGTTGATTGGATTTCTATTCCATCATTATGTGCAAGATTTATGTAAAAATAACTATTATGTGTGTAGTATCATGTGAATTCATGTTAAAGCTTTAAAATTGTTATGCTCATGTGTTGATTAGTACTATTTGCATATGTAATTCCATCCAAGTATTTGATGATGTAATACCCCGATCGTTCCTTAAGTCTAAATTCATCTTTTGAGTATATGTAAATGACTTTCAAAGTGAATGATGATTGAACTATGTAGAATTTCCCTAATTTTAACTTTTTTTCCTGTAAAGCATTGAATAAGCTTTCCATCGATACCAAATTTGCCCAAATTCGACACTCGGGTGAAGAGTTAGAGTCATTTTAGTGAGATAGTGTGCTAGCTATCACTTTAGCACATTGCGGAGCCAGCCGAAATGGCAATTGTATTTTCCAGTGAGACTCTGTGATATTGACGCGTCGCGCTAAGGCTCCATATTAGGATTGTCAAATTCCAGTACACCAACGCGATTTCAGTTATCCCAATAATTACTCATGCTTTACATTTCAGTTCCATGATCATAACTCATGCATATCATAAAGAATCATGCCCTCTCTTAGTTCCCAAAATATGGAGCTTTAGATCTTTCAGCAGTTGGAATTACATTCCATAAGTTGCGAGTTCCAAATTTAGGTCATGCGGCTTATGACTCATATACTCAATCTTTGTGGTATGTTTAGTTCAAGTACTCAAGTAATTCTTCCAATGATCAACAAAAAAATTTAGATTTATATCGTGCATATCCTTGGGCCGTATTTCTTTGATAAGTTTATGATGTTAAATCCTCTATTACGCAGGCCTCGGTTGAGTGCCAAGTTATTTATAGTATCTATTCATGTGTCAAATCCTCATGCTCTAATCTTATAGTTATCTTTCCTTAATCAAAATAGTGGTGGTGAATAGTTGTCTAGATAGGAGAGAGAAGATATTTCCTTATCAATGATAGAGGGTGGCATGCTTACTTTGGCTAGGTGGTAATGTGAAGTGAGATTGAGGATAAGTTTTTGATACATGTCACGGTTAGTCGAAGTTTAATGTGTTATGATTGGAGAAATTGTTGTATGTTCATTTCGTGTAATTCTAGAAGTCTGAAGGAATATTAAAGTGAAGCGTTTGTGTAGGACTTGATTAGTTAGGAATATGTCGGGTGTGCTTGCTTAAGGTGAGTGCATGGGAGTTGTTCTTGATAAGAGGTGTGTAGGATATGAAGAAGAGGCTTTATAAGTATTTGATTAGGAATGCATATGTGGTTATGAAGATGGGATCGAAGGTCGTGTTTGTGTACATGTGGATAAATGCATTGCACGTTAGTAAATGGCTAGTACTAGGTGGATTAGATTTTTCAAACTGATAATGAGAATTACTCTTAAAGTGAGAAGTTGTAAAAATATAGATGTGTGGAAGTCCATAATCCAGAATGGTGTCATGTGACGAATCTTGTGATTCTAAGTTAGGCAGGAAGACAATGAGAGGGTTTGGTTCAAGGAGATATGAGTAGATGGAAGTATCAGTGCCATGTGAGGATTATAAGTCGTATCGATCAAGTATAGTATCAGAAGGGTATAGTATAGTCGAGAAAGTGTTTGAGAAGTGTGGTTAAGTTTGAGAGTAAGGAGTTGCATTGCTTGAGGGCTAGTACTTCTATCCCGACTTATGATTTATAGGTTTATGTTCCGAGCTATGGGATTATGGCAATTCTATGATATCTGATTTAGATGTCTTGTTTAGATCTTGCCTAAAGTTCCTTTCTCCTTCATACCGTTAGAATTCCTTGGAAGGGTGTTAAAGAAATCCTCTACTTAAGTATGAGTATCTAGTATGATTCAGTTTGCATAGATAGCAGCACAATTTTAAAATTTGGCAGATAGGTTTCTATGATTTTCCATCTTTCGAACTAGTCTGGTCTTACTATTCAAAATTTCATAAGTACGGTCAATCCGGTAAGTAGTTGCTCGTACCCTAGATCTACGAAATCAGTTCAAGTATTTGTATCAGGCATCAGCTTCAGATTCGGATATCTAATTATGATTTAGTCTGTAAGCATTCATTGAACAATCCTTATTTTCCAAGTATTCTAGCCCAGATAATGTAATACCCATTATATAATCTTAACCTTATTTCTAATCATTTATGGCTGCATAAATTATCACTTCTTAGTCTATGAGTATGATTTCACCCTGATCACATCAAGTGAATCCTTATTATAAGCAGAAGGAAAATCAGCTCAGACTCAGTTGAGAATTACAGTTGTCCTCTATTATATCGTTTCCCAGTCTCGGATCCAGCAGTATAGCTATTCTCATCACGAGTTTATACATTCAACAAAGTACTCCAAAGTTTAGAAAGATATAGATTCAGATTAGAAAATTGTTTCAGCTGTGTATCTTTAGTTTTTTCTATATTCTTGGCCAACTAGCAACATTCGAGGATGAATGTTTCCAAGGGGGAGATATTTTAATACCCATATCGTTCCTTAAGTCTAAATCCGTCTTTTGAGTATATGAAAATGACTTCTAAAGTGAATGATGATTAAACCATGTAGAATTTTCCTAATTTCAACTTTTTTTCCTATAGAGCATTGAATAAGGTTTCCATAGATACTAAATTCACCCAAATACGACACTACGGTGAAGAGTTAAAGTCATTTTAGTGAGACAGTGTGCCACCTAGTACTTTAGCGCATAGCAGAGCCAGCCAAACTGGCAATTGTCATTTTCCAGTGAGCCTCTGCGATATTGACGCATCGCACCAAGGCTCAATAATAGGATTGTCAAATTCCAGTGCACCAACGTGATTCCACCGCGTCGCGGTGCCCTACCAAGCCACAACCAAGGTGACAACACGATTTCACCATGTCGCGCCACTGAGCAGTTTCCCAATTGTCCAAATCCAGTGAAGGACCGCGATCCTGGCGCGTTGCGTCAGGGCCAAAAATCGAGCTGCAGTTCTAGAATTTGCTCAAGGGTATTTTGGTATTTTCCACCCATTCTTACCCTCTATATATATATCCAAGTCGATAAGAGAAATTCATTTCCCTCCAATTTTTTTCCAAGAACATTCAAGAATCTAAGGTTTTCTCTCAACCCTAAAATCCAATCTTCCCCAAGAAAATTCAAGAACCTTCCATAAATACCTTCAAGTGGTTCAAGATTTAAGATATCTAAGTCAAGGCATCAAGAAATTTAGCTCAAAAGTGCTAGAAAGAAGTTTCAATCAAGTCTCTTCATCTCAAAACTCATAATCAAGGTATGTGTGGCTTGAACAAGAATATCTTTTCATTCTTGTCCCCAAAGATTTGATTTTTTTACTATTAGAATTTCATGATCTATGCAAGTGGGTTTACACCCAAACTACTTTATTGATGATTTATGAGATTTGATTTGATTAAGTTTGATATTTATGATTATTTTTCCATCATATTTCTTAAATTGAGAAATCCATGCCATGAGATATATATTGATATTATGAAATGATGATTTCTAAAGTGATTTAAGATAAGCGTCGTGATTTATGCTTTTCCATGAGGAGTTTAATTATTGAATATATATATATATATATTGATATTTGAGCTTGAGAGTCAAGAATGAGTCCTATGACATTTTCTCGAAGCTTTTGATACTTTATATGATTTGATAAGCAAGTGTACTTGATGTTGAGAAAGATTGTTTTGAGTTTGAGTCGAGTTAGGAATCCACAAGTTGTATATGATTTACAGATGAGATATATTTATGATTTAGTCTTCATGATAGACCCTTGAGTTGATTAAGGTAGATTTCCTAACGCGTTCTAAGCTGAGTCTGGGAGGAGTATTTAGCACCAAGCGGGAAGTGTGGGTTCAGCACATCCAACTTCCCCAGAACTATGTGCTATCGTAGGATTGAGATTTGAGGGCCAAAGTGCCGAGTTTGTGATCACAGAGATGAGTTTGAGGTTATACTCCCTAGCAAGAGTATAACGCTCCCGCCAATGTGGGGTTCCTTCCTTAGGAGGGCAAAACATTGGACTTCATGTGGCTCACATGGTTTATGTCAGTTATAAGAAACTCCAAAGTCCATAATAATTTAAGTTTCTTGAGTTACCGAGTCACACTAAGTCATGAGTCAAAGAGTTTGAGTTGAGTCCAATGATTTATGTGATTTATGAAGCATGTATTACTGTTGATGATTTATGAGAAACTATATTACAGTTTAATTCAAGTGAAGAGAGTCATTATTCTCAGCATGCATGATTTTATTTTACACTTATGATATTATTTAAAAATGTTGCATACACCCCCACATACTCAGTACATTCCCAAAGTACTGACCCATATTATATGTCTGTGTGCTACATTGTCTTATAATGTAGGTACAAGTGGTAGCGCACATACCATATTCAGTCAGTTTATAGTTTCCAGTCAGTAGGTGATGAGTTCTTTTGATTCAAGGGCTTGAGTTAGCTATACAGTTCGAGAATTATTGTATTTTCTTATTTTAGTCATATTGATCATGGATAGTTGGGAGTCATGACCTGGCTACCTAAAGCCAGTACCAGTAGAGACTTCATGGACAGTTAGTAGAAGTTGATGTACTCAGTTTCAGTTTTATTTTGTAAAGGTAGAGTTGTAATCTCGTAAAGTTCATAATTGTACTGATCAAGTTCAGAGAAGTTCTATGATTTTGCTTATTTTATATAGATTTAAGCATTTTATTCAGTCTCTTATGATTTATGCCAGTAGAAGGGTTAACTTGGGGTCACTTGTGCCCCTAGGCATCGTGTGACATCTCGCAACCCAATTTCGGGGCGTTATAGATGAGATGTTCATGAGATTAAATAATGAAATTATATCATGTTAGCATATATACAAGTTCATATCATCCAAGTGTTTTCTAGAATATCCCACTGAATGAATGATGATTAATTAGTTATTTATCATGTTTCAAGATTGTGCCATGTCTTATGATTTATGCTATCAAGTCCTGGGGATATTTAATACCTGCCAATTTAGCTGATTACCTAGAGCCATGGTCAGTCTCAGGATAGTATCAGTCATGTCACGATCAATAGTACTCTCAGTCAGTTATAGAGCTCAGGAAAACTCAGTAGACTCAATATTAGTCTAGTTTAGTTCAGTATTCATTTTAGACCTCAGTAAACTTAGTCGACTAATAGAATTTAGCAGCATTCCATCAGTCAACAAAACTCAGTAAACTCATTAACAGATCAATCAAGCCTAGTATGAACTAGGAATCAGTTCAGTTTCTATTTAGATAGGAGTTCGATTCAGCACCGAGTTAACCTAGGGATTGGGGCATTCCTACTAGCATAGGGTTGGACCCTTAGTAGTAATCCATTCATTACAGAACTATGTAGCCAATGTAGGTTGAAATATCTTTCTTTCAGACTAGGGTTGATACATCTCGTTCAAGTTTGACTGAGGGTTGATGAAAGAGCTTCCTGTCAGAGAAGGTTAACTAACAGTTGTCTTTACCTGTGGCACGACACTGACACCCTTCCAACTAGGGTTACAGGTTGGACCCCAATCTATTAAGAAAGGGGAATGTCGGTTAGATGATTACCTCCCACATTCTAAAGTTTTAGTTCCAGTCTCAAAATAGAACTCAGTTCAATTCTACAGATTCAGGACTGTCAAAAATAATCACTCATCTTAGTACAAAACTCAATATGGTTCCATATAATCAGGACTGTTAGATACAATCATTCAGTTATCAATAATTCAGTATCAGTATACTCAGATATCAATTAATTAGTATTTAGACTCAGTATTTTGTATTATCATGATCTCAGTTACAGTTTATGTATTCATGCATGTACTATCATCCAGTTATACTCATGTCATTCAATCAGTATTGTTCATACATATGAACCCATGTATTTTAGCCTATCTCACTTAGCATACATGTATATTCAAAGTACTGACACATACTTTTCTCTTGTGCTATGATGTTTTATATCAAAGGTTAAAACATACGGGCTCCCAATCATCCCTAGCATTATAGATTTTCAACAACCAGATTTAGTAGTGAGTCATCATAGTTTGAGGACATGATTATTATTTTAGCATCTTAATTTATTTCAGTTTCCAGAGTTAGTTGGCAACTTGTCCGATCAACTCCCTATTTCAGACAGTTTAGAGGCTTTCCAAACTAGAGTATTTTAGACAGGTGTTTCAGTTTTGGTATTGTTATACCTTATTCAGTTTTAATTTAGTATTGAACCTTATGGCAACTTTCTTCCTAATTTTCTATATACTATAGTACTATTATTCAGTTATTGCAGCAAGTACCAGTCATGGGTTAGCTTGTGGTGCTTCGGGATTATGAGCAACGGGTAACATCCGGGGTACAAACTCAGGGCGTTACAAACTTGGTATCATAGCCTAAGGTTGAACGGAGTCCTATGAAGTATGAAAGCTATATCTAGTAAAATCTTATGCATGGGTGTGTAGCGTGCGACACTTATGGATATGAGGTTGTGAGGTGTTTTAGGAAAAGTTTCCTTTCTTTCAGTATTTATGTCATGATAGTGAGCATAAGCTTCAGTTAAATTCCCTGTCTAATCTAAATTTCTCTTTTGTGTAAAGAATATGCCTCCAAAGAGGCTAAGGGAAGAGGAACGGGAGACCATCCAGAACCCTAGTCCATCTAGCCAGTTCCTTTGGACGAACTCGTCTCCTATGCTGAGTTAAGAGCATCTTTCACCACCCTGCCGTATTCTGAGGTAGCCTAGAATGAACGCGCAACTTCTATTCCAACCAAACCAATGGCCAATATTGGTACAACTAGGATTTGGGACTTCACCCAAATAAACACTCTATCTTTTACTGGGTCTAAGTCAGATGAGTATCCTTAGAAGTTTATTGATTAGGTGCAAAAAATTACAGACATAAAGAGAGTGACGGCTATTGATAGTACTGAGTTGGCCGCATATCAGTTATAGGATGTGGAACACTCATGGTTTAAATATTGGAAAGTAGAAAGGGCCGCAGATACAGGCCCCATCGAATAGGAGGAGTTTGTTGTTGCTTTTCTAGATACGTTCTTCCCACTAGAGTTGAGAGAAAAAAAGGTTTTGGATTTTATAAATCTGAAGCAGGGAAATATGAAGGTACAATAGTATGTGTCTAGCATGTCTAATAGTGTGGCTAAGAAGTTTAGGATCACAATGTTGATTAAGGAGATGGACATAGCCAAGCTCTTGGTCCATGCTCAACAGATAGAGGAGGCTAAGAATAAATATAAGGAGAGGGAAAACAAGAGAGCGAGAATAAGTAGTTTCAACTTCACTCAGCCCAAGTCAAAGGGTGGGAATCATTCTCAATTCTGCTAGAAATCCTTAGTTCTAGATCCTTCCTCAGCCAGTACTTCTGTATCAAAATTTAGAAACGGCAACAAAGATAGGGCGTCAGGCCCTAAACCCTAGGTTAGTGTTAGTAGTGCCTGAACCAATCTCCTTTTCTAGAAGTGTGGCAGAAACCACCAAGGTATCTATAGAGCTAGCAGTGATGTGTGTTTCAGATGTGGCAAGCCAGGCCACAAGGTCAGACAGTGTCCTCAAGTGGATAATCAAAGTCAGCATAATCTTCCTCCAGCTAAGTATGGTCACTTGAATCAGTAGAGTGCCGCATCCAGTGCCACCAGTGGGCAGTTCCCAAACAGACTCTACACACTTCAGTCCTGACAGGATCAGGAGAGTTCTCCTGATGTGGTCACTAGTACATTACAAGTTTTCCATTTATATGTCTATGCTTTGCTAGATCCAGGAGCTTCTTTGTCCTTTGTTACTCCATATATAGTAGTTGATTTTGGAGTCAGTCCCAAAATTATAGTAGATCCTTTCTCAGTCTCTACCCTAGTGGATAAATCTATCATAGCCTGGTGGGTATACAGGAACTGTCCAATTATGGTATCTTAGAAAGTCACTTCAGCAGACTTAGTCGAATTAGAGATGACTGATTTTGATGTCATTCTCGTCATGGATTCACTTTATTCTTACTATGCCTCAGTAAACTGCAAAAATAGAATTTTCCAGTTTTACTTTCTGAATAAATCTGACCTTAAGTGGAGGGGTAGTACTTCAGAACTTAGGAGTCAGCTTGCTTCTTACCTTCGTGCGAAAAAAATAATATCTGAGGGATATGTCTACCATCTCATTCAAGTCAAGGACTCTAGTTCAGAAACCCCTACTCTTGATTCTGTGTTAGTAGCATATGAATTTCCAGATAAATTTCCCAAAGATCTCCTCGGAGTTCCCCCTGAAAAGGAAATCAACTTTGGAATAGACCTTCTTCCAGATACTCAGGCCATATCTATTTCGCCATACAGAATGGCTCCAGCAGAACTTATAGATTTAAAAGAATAGTTAAAAGATCTCCTAAACAAGGGACTTATCAGACCCAGTATGTCCCCGTGGGGGGCACCAGTTTTATTCATGCATAAGAAAGATAGTTCTCTCAGAATGTGTATTGATTACTGTCAGCTATATAAAGTCATGGTCAAGAACAAGTATCTACTTCCTAGAATCAATGACTTGTTTGACCAACTTCAGGGTGTCAGTTACTTTTCTAAGATAGAACTAAGATCAGGCTATGATCATCTCAAATTCAAAGAATGTGACATCCCGAAAATAGCCTTTAGAACTCGGTATGGTCACTTTAAATTCTTTTTCATGTCCTTTGGTCTTACCAATGCCCTAGCATATTTCATCGACTTGATTAACCATGTGTTCACACAGTACTTGGATGTGTTCATCAAAGTCTTCATAGATGACATTCTTGTCTACTCCCACAGTGAGCATGATCATGTAGACCACCTTAGAATAGTATCTTATACTCTTAGAAACCATCAGTTATTCCCCAAATTTAGTAAGTGCAAATTTTGGGCAAGGTTAGTAGCTGATACACCCAAATTACAACTCTCGTTAGAAAGTGTAAGCGGTCGCTGTCAAATATAGAACCCAACTGGGTTGGGTGTCGAATCCCACAGGGAATACTCTGGTCACTAAGTATTGTGATTATTAGTAGACTGTTGATCCAAGGTTCCAAGATAAGGGGGTTTTGGGTTAAGTGCACAATAATACTATTAGTGTAACGAATGAGATGATATATGTAATAATATTTAATCACAGAGAATGACAAGTTAGGGTTATGTCCACCTTGTAGTTTCTACTTCTCTATTAACTATGAGTAATGCGGAGTTTATACATGCATGCACTTATAGAGAGTCGTATTCTAATTTTAAATCCAAGTGTTTTTCAACCATCAAGGATTTATTCACCTTAGCTCTCTCGAACCTAAAGTGTACAACAAATGGTACGAATTCTCCAATAAGTTAATCCTGCTAGGGCATTAACGTGTAAATAGAGGTTGGAAACCCTATTTTCTTGTCACACCCTCTTTTCCAAACATGTATCTTTTCTATCGAACAAGTTAATGCTATAATGGCGCAGTCCCTATGTTTGCAACCATGAGAATTCAATCAAAATGAAGAGAGTAATGATATAAGTGGCATGACACATCAAAACTTCACAAACTCATAGCAATAGAGAGTATATTACAAGGTTTCCATAACCCTAACAGATAAGCTTAGCTACTCATGAATACAACAGAAATCAAAACAGACATAATCATCAGACCAAAACTTAGAATAATCTTCGCGATGGAGATGATTAGCGACAATAAGAGAAGATCGTGTTTCTCTCTAGCCGTTCCTCAAGCCTAGCCGTTTTTCTCTGTTCCAAAACTATTACAGAATATGAATAATTGAATAATGAATGATAATGCTGAAAATTCAGCAATAAGGTTTTTAATAACATCCTTGTCTAATATGTTGCTACTGCATCCTTAAGTATTTAAAATACTGAGTTTGCCCGGGAAAAAGTTTTCATGCATCACATTCAGTCCAAAAGCTGCCTTCCCTTTTATGTGAAGTTTTTCTTTGCTTTCCACAGGTCCCCAAAGTGCTGAAATCTTCCTTATTAGTACCTGAAAAGCATGCTAATCACATAGGTCAGCTCACTTAATTGAAAATGGACTAAAAGTGCAAGAATTATATATTCTATCCTCAAAACTTAGCTAAAACATGGGTAAATTATGGTGGTTGGACGTGTAAATACGCCCAACATCACCACCCCACACTTAAAGCTTTGTTTGTCCTCGAACAAAATATTACATCCATGCGAACACCTAACTAGAATTTCTCAAGATCAACACAAAATTTTCAACAAGACATACACGACAATTATTAACAAAGAGTAGATATCTTGATCATTACTAGAAACAACTCACCCTCCAACATAGACTCATCAAGTTGGTTAATTCATGTACACAAGTTAAGCCAAAGAAAATCATATAAAACTACCCAACAATCATCAACCATGTGCGCTCACACAGAATGTTACCCATAATCACTCATAGTTTTGCACTTTTCAAAAATATGGGTATAAGAACTTGCTTGCTCTCACTCTCACAAAGAATTCTTAGATTACAACTAATGACCATTTGTTTGCCCTTAGTGTAATGCTCCACTAATATCAGAATGCCAAGGTTAGGATCAAATAGGTCTTTACGGGTTGTAATGTAAGATAAGGGACGGGTAGGACTATTTTGGCCAGAAATGGTGACTACGTTCCCCAAGCGCTTTAATACACTACCTTATGCCATTTACACTAACTTTTAACAACCACTATACCTTCCTTTCATGTACCAACCCCCTTTCACCCAACTTGTTATTCAATCAGAAACACAATAATGGGAATATACAACTCTCTTCTTTTTTTTTTCTTTTTTTCTCTTTTTTTTATAAGCATCCCTATGATAGCCACTCTTTTTCACCAAATTTTCAAGTACCAATACACTCTGTGGCATTACTTTTATCATTTTTCTCTTATTTTGCCACACTCTTTACTCAACTTGATTCTACAGTTTAAAGCGCTTAGGAGCTTTTGGATCAAAATTATGGTCTTAAAAAAATGGATTAGGCTACATATGAGGCTGCCAAAGAAAATAGCTAAAGGCTCAAAGGGTGTCCATTAGGACAATGTACAAAGATAGGTAAAAAGAAGATAAACAAAATCAGGGCTGCCAAAGAAATGCCTAAATCATCTCCTAAACTCACAATCTTTATTTCCCTTCACACACACACTAGCCAAGTTCTAGCATCAGTCGCAACAAAGAATATATAATAACCTCACACACACAAGGCACATGGTCAACTCAATTGGGAGCATTATAGATTCTTGACCCAACAGATGAATGAATTAAGCCACAAACAATTATCACACAATGAGTCACAACTTAGAGCCTAAATGTTTCAATAGTAATGATTCAGCACAAACTCTTGTTATAATGCCATGCCGTCTATCAGAACAATTTCATGCAAAATCTGACTAATTAGAACTAACTAACTACGACTAAATCAAAACAACTAAGAATAAATGTAGGCACGCAGTACACAATACAGCAGACATATACCCACACCCCACACTTAGATGGAACACATTTCCCTCAGTGTAAGTCAATAAGCAAAACCTGATTAGTCAGACTCCTCCTCTATATCTGGGGTCATACCCCCTGCGTCAGAATCATCATCAGAGTCATCATCATCAGATTCGTCCTCCACATCTGAGTCTGGCCGTCGGTGATCATCGTCTGTCGACACATCATTATCTAGAGGTTCCTCAAAATTTACCCCCAGTCCACACATGGCTCGAGCATGCTCATTAAGCGGGTAGTCATAGTCCAACTGCCGAAGCTCTGCATCAGTTGGCACACGACCCCCATTCATCATGGTAAACCTAGTCATGCCATACAGATAGCGAAAAAAACTTTCATCTCGAGCATGTCTCTCAGCTGTGGTAAGGTTGATGCCTTGACTAGTTTCTGGCGCTTTGATTTTTGTGATATCTACCTTCTTCGGGTTGTGTGGCAGCTTATGGTTTGCTGGCTCTTTCTCTGTTCAAATAAGCATACGGGTAAGTATTGTGATGACCATTATCCTTGTGATGAGTCCACCGGGTCATGGACCTTGATCCATACAATGTATGTCTGATGGCCCTGTAGGAAGATCTGTGATAAAGCTCCTTGAGTGATGATTTATCCACACTTGGAGTACCCAGAAAAGAGTTGAAGAAATCAGCGTTCAATTGTAAGATTTGGCACCGAATCTTTACTTCACTTCCGGTAGTCCTTGGGGACCAGTTGGCATAAAACTCTCAAGTCAGATCAAGATTGCATTCCCCCATATCTCGGAAGATGAAGTCAAGATTTAGTGCCATGATTTTGGCCAAAATGCGTGGGTCTCTCTTTGCTAAACTTTCCTTCTGCATCAAATACACATGAACATATTTCTTTACTTTATTGTTCTTATACCATTCCTTCCCTTCCTTCTCCAAAACCCACTTGATCCCAAAAGTGCAACGAGGCACTCGAAGAGAGGAGGACTCAGCCTGGTCTTTTCTTGACCTTTTCTGACCTTTTTTTGAGGTGGACGCTTTCTCTTTTCCCTGTCATCCTTTTGGAGCCATTCTACCTGAGATCGCAATAGAGTCATGTTAGTTTCATCTCGAAAGATTCACTATAATCGACAAAGAAAATAGTGATGGTACCACCCCACACTTAATTTGTTTGGACAAACTAATTGAGTAAGTGATGTTGATTAGTAAGACTTCATCGACATATATTTAGGTGGTATGTTCCAACAACATTATTAGCATAGTCACACTTTCAACCCTTCACTTTACATAACAATTTCTCAGTTAGATATAGAGAAGCGGCACACAATGGTCATGTAATCTTGACTATCCTTTCCAACTTTATTTCATTGGATTAATGCAATCTTTGAACAAGACTACCACACAGAAATTTTATCATGTTATCGCATAGAAACAATCACACTATCTTAGGCTAGTGGTCAATCATGATCATTACATCGATGAACGAGTCATTCAAACATTCAAGCTTATAGCTCTCAAGATTATGCATTAACTTCAAAGTTTCAACTCCATAAAAATTTATGACAGTGAATACCAATCAATACATGTTGGAGTAAAGTCAAGAATACCCACAAGAATCCTTTCACTCAATTAGATGTATTCTTTAAAAAAAATCATAACAAACTAACCACACTCTTATCACCAAGCACTACTGCAAAATTGAATTAACCATTATAAGAGTAGCAATGCAAAACTTACTGAATATGAAAGAAAAACTTACTTGGTGATGGATCGGGAAGATGAGCTTGCAAGATTAGATGAGAAAAGAGGAAAACTTGGAGAGGATAAGGGATCTTGGACGGTGCCTAGGTTCAATAAACAATTGAGTGGTGTTCAAAGGTAGAGGGTATATTTATAGGATAAGCCATGGGTTGGTTTGATCTATCTACAACCGGGTTAATAGGCAAAAAGCATAAGTAGGCGGCGCCTATAGCCTTGCCTATGCATAAGTAGGCGCCGCCTTTAGCATTGCCTATGTTAGCATAGGTGACGCCTATAGCATTGCCTACATTGGCATAGGCGGCGCCTTGCCCATTGTCTATGTGAGGCAGTGAGCATAGGCAATGGCATAGGCGACGACTTTCCCATTGCCTATGTTGGCATAGGCGGCACCTTGCCCATTGCCTACATTGGCATAGGCGGCGCCTTGCCCATCGCCTATGTAAGGCAGTGAGCATAGGCAATGGCATAGGTGGCTCCTTGCCCATTGCCTATGTTAGCATAGGCGGCGCCTAGACTATTGCCTACGTTAGCATAGGTGGCGCCTAGCCTATAGCCTTTGCTCCATCATTCCTAGACTTACCACCATTGGCAGGGCTCACTTTCAAATCAAAATTTGGGTCTAATCTCCTCTTTTGTACTCCATGCACCTACACTTAATCAAAAACAACAAAAATGATTAGAAGAATGGGTTGCCTCCCACCAAGCGCCTTAGTTTTGGTCATGGCTCGACTCTTCTTTTTGGACTTTTATTTATCAAAAACAAACTCCTACTGAAACAAACTCCTTATGATGGGTTGCCTCCCATGTAGCGCGTGATTTATTATCGCGGCACGGCATAGTTATCTCAATTACTCAGACTTCATCGAGATATATGGTGGCTATATATTTTATCGAGTCGGGTGGACCGATATATGGCTTCAATCGTTGTCCATTCACTTTAAAGACACCACCATCATTGTTTTCTAACTCCACTACTCCAGATGAGTAAAATTGGCTAATTCTGAATGGACTAGACCATTTAGACTTCAACTTACCTGGAAATAGCTTCAGTCTGGAGTTGAAAAGAAGTACCAAATCGCCCTTCTGAAAGTTTCGTTGGATGATCCTCCGATCATGGTACTTTTTCATATTTTCCTTGTAGAGATCTGCTCTTTCATACGCATGTAGACGGAATTCATCCATCTCATTCAGCTGTCCCAATCTCATATTAATTGCATCATCCCAATTCAGGTTAAGCTGCTTCAGTGCCCACATTGCTTTATGTTCTAGCTCAATAGGTAAGTGACAAGCCTTTCCATAAACTAGTTGGTATGGTGACATGTCAATTGGTGTTTTAAACGCGGTCCTATATGCCCATAAGGCATCGTCCAGCTTTCTGGACCAATCTTTCCTACTGGCATTCACAGTCTTAGCAAGGATCATCTTGATCTCCCGATTTGAAACCTCTACCTGCCCACTAGTTTGTGGGTGGTACGGTGTAGCTACCTTATGTTGCCTAACCCCATATTTTACCAATATGGCTCTAAACAGCTTGTTGCAAAGATGTGATCCTCCATCGCTTATGATGGTACGAGGTACCCCAAAACGAGAGAAGATATTTCTCTTTAAAAATACTACAACACTCTTACCTTCATTATCAGCTAGCGCGACTGCTTCGACCCACTTGGATACATAGTCCACAGCAACTAGGATATATTTTCTCCCAAATGAACTCACAAATGGATCCATGAAATCAATACCCCAGACATCGAATAACTCTACTTCAAGCATTTTAGACATGGGTATCTCATGGTGCTTTGAGATAGAGCCTTGCCTCTGACACTGATCACATCTTCTTACAAAATCGTAGGCATCCTTGAATAATGAAGGCCAATAATAACTACTTTGCAATACTTTTCTGGCCATTCGATCACCTGCATAGTGACCCCCAACTTGGGAAGTATGACTTGCTTCCAGTATGCTAGGCACCTCCACATCTGGGATGCATCGCCTAATAATTCCATCAGCACATCGTTGAAAAAGATAAGGCTCATCCTAGAAGTAATTTTTCACATCATGCATGATTTTTTTCTTTTAATGAAAGGAGAGATTCTCAGGAATCACTTTACTTACCACGTAGTTAGCAAACTCTGCATACCACGGTAAGTCCTCCACCATAGTTACTAGAATCTCTTCGTCGGGGAATGCATCATCAATATCAAGGTTGTGTTGCACTATGTGCTCACTCCTAAGTTTAGATAGATGATCAGCTACTTGATTTTCGCAACCTTTTCTATCCTTCACCTCAAAATCGACTTCTTGAAGCAGTAACACCCACCTAATTAGCCTTGGCTTAGCATCCTTCTTTGCCATTAGATATGTTAGAGCACCATGATCTGTATGAACCACTACTTTGGTTCCTAACAAGTAAGCACAGAACTTTTTGAAAGCATAAACAACTGCTAAAAGCTTTTGTTCAGTGACGGTATAGTTCTTCTGTGCTCCATTCAAGGCCTTGCTTGCATAGTAGATTGGATGAAATAGCCTTTCTCTTTTCTGACCAAGTACAGCACCCAAGGCCACCCCGCTTGCATCACACATAACTTCAAAAGGTAGAGACCAATCAGGTGCTACAATAATAGGAGCTTCAATTAGCTTTCCTTTAAGGCATTCCAATGCCTTTAAGCAATATTCACCAAAGTAAAACTTTGACTCCTTCTCCAAAAGTTTGCATAATGGGCTAGCAATCTTGGAAAAGTCTTCAATAAGCCTCCGATAAAAACCTGCATGACCGAGAAAACTACGAACCTCCTTTACAGAAATTGGAGGTGGTAGTCTCTCGATAACTTCAATCTTGGCTTGATCAACCTCAATTCCCTTTTCAGAGACTTTATGCCCTAGAACAATGCCTTCCTTAACCATAAAATGACACTTTTCCTAATTTAGCACCAGATTGAATTCAACACATCTCTACAAAGCCATACTCAGATTTACCAAGCATGACTCAAATGACTCACCTACAATCGAAAAGTCATCCATAAATACTTCCAAGGTGTCTTCAACCATATCAGAGAAAATGGACATCATACATCGCTGAAAAGTGGCAGGTGCATTACATAGCTCAAATGCTATTCGTTTGAATGCAAAAGTACCATATGGGCATGTAAAAGTGGTCTTCTCCTGATCTTGAGGTGCAATGCAAATCTGATTATATCCGGAATAACCATCTAAGAAATAGAACCATCCCTTCCCTACTAATCGATCAAGCATTTGTTCCATGAATGGTATTGGGAAGTGATTCTTTAACGTCCACGAATTTAGCTTCCGGTAATCCATGCACACTCTCCACCCTGTGATAGGTCTGAGTGGAATTAGCTCATTCTTTTCGTTTGTGACAAGATTATAGAAACTTCAAAATCCACCTCACAATCCAAAATAACAAAGTCTGCAGGAAAAATGAAGGTAGAAACCTTCACTAGTACATCATATAAGATACCAACAGGTCGTTTTACCGACCTATCTGCCATTACGAGCCGCATGTTGGTTGGCGTAGGATTGCCCAACCCCAATTGTCTATAAATGGCTAGTGGCATCAAATTAATGCTAGCCCCCAAATCGCACAACGCCTTAGCAAAATCCAAAGATCCAACCGTGCAAGGAATAGTGAAAGCACCCGGATCTGCCTTTTTCTGTACTAAAGACCTCATGGCAATTGCACTGCAACGATGAAAATTATCTGTCAGCTCATAGCTTTCTGCCCTTTTCTTTGTCAAAAGGTCCTTCATGAATTTGGTGTACCCTGGAATCTGCTCCAATGCCTCCACCAAAGGCACATTAATAGTCAGCTGCTTCAACATAGTCATGAATTTACTGAACCTGGTGTCATCAGCCTTCTTCTTCAGTCTTTGAGGAAAAGTTGGTGGTGGATTTGGAAGAGTTTTCTCCACCACTTCCTTTTTATTTTGCTTCCTATTATCAATCTTTTCAGACTACTGACATCTTGGTGTAGTATCATAAATGTCCTCATTCTGATTTTCAGCTTCTACAGAATCATCATAATCTGCTTCAATAACATTCTCTTCAATATTATCAACCACCGGCTTGCCTTTGGATGGGTTTTCCAACACCTTACCACTCCTGGTAGTAATAGCCAAACATGATCCATCATTCCTTGGATTTTGCACAGTGTCACTTGGTAAAGTGCCAACTTTTCTTTGATTGAATGCCGCTGATAGTTGACTCATTTGTTGTTCCAGCTGTTTTATTACACTGGAATGCGAGTCAACCAATTGATTTATGGAGGACAAATTATTTTTTACCTCAGTTTCTCCTGTGTTGGTTGCCTCCACTCCTTTCAACAGCTTAGCTATCATGTCCTCCATGGACATCTTCCCAGAACCAGATGCAGCAGCTTTACGATTTCCAGGAGGAACATACAAACCACTCCTGTCAGTCTTATTCTTCTAACTCCCTTGGTCTCGGTCCTTGTATCCAGATTTATCATAATAGTTCCGACCTTGGTTTCCTTGGGCATTACCTCGAAAACCCCCCTGATTATTCAAGTAATTCGCTTCCTCCTCAGAATTGGAGTCATCTCTTCCCTGTGATACAATGGCCTTGACCTTTTCTGTCTTCCCTGATAATAAATGCTTGGTAATAAGATCCATCTGCGTTTTCATGTGAGCCATATCCTGGTCACGTTCTTCTTCTCTTCGTCTCTGTTCTACCGACATGCCAATAGATACAGTAGAGCTTGCTACCTCAGAATCCCTGGTATGCCAAGCTCTACTCTGTTTTGTCATACGATCTAGCATATCACTTGCCTCAATAAAAGTAAGGTCCATGAATGACCCACCCGCAGCATTATCAACCACTGGCTTAGTCACCGAGTTCAACGACCTATATAATATTTCCATCATGTGGATATTGGTCATCTGATAATTTGGGCACCGCATAAGCTTCTTCTTAAACCTCTCCCATGTTTCGTGGAGAGCTTCAGTTGGAAGCTGTCAAAAATTGCTTATCTCATCTCATAATTGGGCTCTCTTGGATGACGGAAAGAATCTTTCTAGGAAAGCGTCTTTCAGTTGCCTCCAATTGGTAATAGAGTCAGGAGTTATCCCGTTTAACCATAGAGTTGCCTCTCCAGATAGAGACAATGGAAATAAGCGCAGTCGGATCGCATTCTGTCCAACCCCTAGATTGTCAAATGATTTGCATGTTGAGATAAAATTAATCAGGTGCATATTTGGATCATCACCTACAAGTCCACCAAATAACCCTTTGAGTTGCAATAGAGGGATCATGGTGCTAGTGATATTAAACTTGGCTCCGAGTGCCAAGGGCGGAGGAATAATAGCCCCTGTGGCACCAGCCCCATCCAAATCGTCATCATTATCATCAAAAGGGACCTGCACAGCTCGGCGTTCAGGTCTCATTCTAGCTTGATGATCTCTATTGACATTCCTATTCACAGGTGCAGCCACATCATCTACACGCCTTGGATTTAATAACTCATCATCACCCAGGTCCTCATCATCAAGATTTTTTGCCTGACCTGGGTTATCAGCGTTCTGTTGATTTACTTTTGCAGCTGCCAATGCAGCTAATCTAGCTTGCTCCTGTTGAGCAACCCTTCTTTCAATGTCTCGTTGTGCATCCATTCTGCCAATAAGATATGGTTCAGGATTTAGAGGTAATAATGGCTGACCAGAACTTCGTGTATTTGGCATGCACTCTACCAAACCTGAACAAAACAAAAACAACAAAAAAAAGTAAAATTTGAGAATCTATGACCAAAGGGTCTAATAATTATCACAAACTTAGTTGACAACTGTATTCCCTGGAAACGGCGCCAAAATTTGATATGCCCAAATTACAACTATCGTTAGAAAGTGTAAGCGTTCGCTGTCAAATATAGAACCCAACTGGGTTGGGTGTCGAATCCCACAGGGAATTCTCTGGTCACTAAGTATTGTGATTATTAGTAGACTGTTGATCTAAGGTTCCAAGATAAGGGGGTTTTGGGTTAAGTGCACAATAATACTATTAGTGTAACGAATGAGACGATATATGTAATAATATTTAATCATAGAGAATGACAAGTTAGGGTTATGTCCACCTTGTAGTTTCTACTTCTCTATTAACTATGAGTAATGCGGAGTTTATACATGCATGCACTTATAGAGAGTCGTATTCTAATTTTAAATCCAAGTGTTTTTTAACCATCAAGGATTTATTCACCTTATCTCTCTTGAACCTAAAGTGTACAACAAATGGTACGAATTCTCCAATAAGTTAATCCTGCTAGGGCATTAACATGTAAATAGAGGTTGGAAACCCTATTTTCTTGTCACACCCTCTTTTCCAAACATGTATCTTTTCCATCGAACAAGTTAATGCTATAATGGCGCATTCCCTATGTTTGCAACCATGAGAATTCAATCAAAATGAAGAGAGTAATGATATAAGTGGCATGACACATCAAAACTTCATAAACTCATAGCAATAGAGAGTATATTACAAGGTTTCCATAACCCTAACAGATAAGCTTAGCTACTCATGAATACAACGGAAATCAAAACAGACATAATCATCATACCAAAACTTAGAATAATCTTCGCGATGGAGATGATTAGCGACAATAAGAGAAGATCGTGTTTCTCTCTAGTCGTTGCTCAAGTAGCCATTTTTATCTGTTCCAAAACTATTACAGAATCTGAATAATTGAATAATGAATGATAATGCTGAAAATTCAGCAATAAGGTTTTTAATAACATCCTTGTCTAATAAGTTGCTACTGCATCCTTAAGTATTTAAAAATACTGAGTTTGCCTGGGAAAAAGTTCCCATGCATCACATTTAGTCCAAAAGCTGCCTTCCCATTTATGTGAAGTTTTTCTTTGCTCTCCACAGGTCCCCAAAGTGCTGAAATCTTCCTCATTAGTACCTGAAAAGCATGCTAATCACATAGGTCAGCTCACTTAATTGAAAATGGACTAAAAGTGCAAGAATTATATATTCTATCCTCAAAACTTAGCTAAAACATGGGTAAATTATGGTGCTTGGATGTGTAAATACGCCCAACATCAGTAGCCTTCCTTGTCCATATCATTTCTGGTAATAGCTTTAGAGTTGATCCCCAAAAGATTGAAGTAGTGAGAAACTATCCTAGACCCATCTCTCCATCAGATATCTGGAGTTTCTTAGGCTTTGCTACTATTATCGACTATTTGTTGAGGGATTTTCATCTATTGCATCCCTTATGTCCAGATTGTCTCAGAAGAAAGTCAAATTTTAGTGGTCAGATTCTTGTGAGAAAAGTTTTTAGGAGTTGAAGAATCGACTAACTACATCTCCAGTTTTGACCCTACCAGATGGTGCAGATGGGTTTCTGGTATATTATGATGCCTCTAGAGGCGGTTTGGGGTGTGTTTTAATGTAGAGAGGTAAGGTTATAGCATATGTCTTTAGACAGCTTAAGCCCCATGAAATGAACTATCCTTCTCGTGATCTTGAGTTAGCAGCAGTAGTATTTTCCTTAAAGATTTGGAGGCACTATTTGTATAGGGTACATATTGATGTGTTCACTAACTATAAGAACCTATAGTATGTGTTATCTCAGAAAGACCTAAACCTCCATCAGATAAAGTGGTTGGAGTTGTTGAAGGATTACAACATGAGTGTCCTAGATCATCCAAGTAAAGCCAATGTAGTGGTCGATGCACTTAGCAAGATATCTATGGGGAGTGTTGCTCATGTGGAGGATGGTAAGAAAAAGTTATCATAGGAAGTTCATCATCTTGCTTGACTAGGTGTTCTCTTAGTCGATTCTTCATAGGGTAGTGTATGGGTGCAGAGTAGTTCAGAATCATCCCTAGTTTCCTAGATAAAGAAAAAGCAGAATAGGGATCTCGGTCTAGTCAATTTGAAGGAATCAGTTATAGATCAGAAAGTAGAGGTTTTCTACCAAGGGGGAGATGGTTTTTAGCGTTGTCAAGGTCTGCTATGTGTGC
Organism: Capsicum baccatum var. pendulum; assembly: GCA_030864225.1. Lineage (NCBI taxonomy): Eukaryota > Viridiplantae > Streptophyta > Magnoliopsida > Solanales > Solanaceae > Capsicum > Capsicum baccatum. The sequence goes on from CM061556.1 coordinate 36,636,816, forward strand.
CAGGTGTACATGACTTGAGACAGTGAGTTCTTACAGAAGCACATGGTGCACACTACTCTAATCATCCAGGGGCAACTAAGATGTACCGTGATTTATGGGAGATCTATCGGTCGAGTGAGATAAATAAAGACATTACAGAGTTTATTTCTAAGTGTTCAATATGTCAGCAGGTTAAGATTAAGCATCAAAAGCCTAGTGGATCCATACAGGAGTTCATCATTCCCACCTAGAAATGGGAAAAAGTGAACATGAACTTTGAGATAGGTTTGTCTAGTACTCGTCGTCAGCATTATTCAGTTTTGGTCATTGTAGACAGGATGACCAACTCAACTTGTTTTCTACCATTCCATACCTTTTACTCAGTCGGGGATTATGCCAAACTCTATATTAGGGATTTGGTCAGATTTTATAATGTTCCATTGTCCATTATCTCAAATAGAGGTACCCAGTTCACCACTTAATTCTGGAAGGCATTTCAAAAGGGTCTTGCTACCCGAGTTCATAATAGTACAACCTTTCACCCTGAGACAGATCGTCAAGTAAAAAGGACCATTCAAACTTTAAAATATATGTTGTGAGCGTGTGCGATATATTTTAAAGGTAGTTGGGATGACCACTTTTATTTGGTTGAATTCACATATAACAACAACTATCATTCCAGCATTTAGATGGTTCTTTTTGAAATGCTTTATAGGAGGAGGTGTAGATGTCTCATCGATTGGTTTGAAGTAGGTAAGGCCACAGTGGCAGGTCCTTACTTGGTATTTTGTACCTTAGAAAAAGTTCAGTTGATCAAGGAACGGCTTAAGATAGCTTAGAGCCGACAGAAATTGTATGCAGATATATACAGAAAGAATCTCAAGTTTGAGATTAGTGATTTTGTGTATTTAAAAATCTCTCCTATAAAAGGAGTGAAGAGGTTTGGTACGAAAGGGAAACTCAGTCCCCGATATGTCGGTCCTTACCTAATTCTCAGCCGTTTTGGAAAGGTAGGGCATCTAGTATTCTATGTTTCCTTGCTGAATAAATGCATAGGTGACCCAGCATTCGTGGTCCCTATAGAGGGAATAGATATTCAGAATAGCCTCTCTTATGAAGAGATCCCCGTTGAAATCCTTGATTATTAGATTCACAGACTGAGGAACAAAGAAGTCTCTCAAGTCAAATTTCTTTGGCGAAATCAATCCGTTGAGGGAGCTACTTGGGAAGCAAAGACAGAAATGCAGACTAAGTATACTCACCTCTTCTCCACAAATTCAGACTCAGCTCAAGGTAATAGTTATTCTTTGAATTTACTCAGTCTCATGTTCAGATATAGCTACTAAAATGGTATCAATTAACGTGGCATACTCAGTCATACATTCATGAATCAGTTCAGTCATGTACTCATGTATCAGACATGCATGTTCAGTATATAAACTTTGCTTATCAGTCACCCCAGTCATGTATTCATGAATTATTATCAGTTATACACTCATGCATCAGATATGCATGTTCAGTATAATAATTTAGTATATCAGTAATTTTAGTCATGAAATTATGCTTCAGCTGTGCATATCCAGTGTCTAAATCCAGTCTATCTGTACACTCAATTTAATTAGTCTCATTAGAGGATCAATGTTCCCAAGGGAGAGATATTGTAAGACCCCGCAAAATCATAGGCCCAACTCAGTCTTTTAAGCTTGCTAAGGGGTCCTAGACTTAGAAAATTCTAGCTAAGTATTCAGACTTAGTATTTATTTGGCCTTCGTAAGTTGGAAACTCTATTTCACGACTCTTATGACCTTAAACTATCAATCTTTAGATTGATTCATGATCAGGAATGTCAGTAGGCGTTCCCAGATAAGTTTTGGATTTTTCAAACCTCATTTAGACCATGTTCAGGTGACCAAAATAGTGAGTTGATGCGATCTCGATGCATCGCGTCGTCCATCATGTCAACAGATAATATTTCCCTTAGCTTAGTGCAAATTCCAGTGAACCGATGCAGACTAGATGCAGCGCGTTAGCCATCACGTCGATGCCAATGATATGGCACATCGGTCTATGCATCGATAATTTGGATTTCAGTCATTAAAGGTCGCGTCCTTAGGGGTATTTGGATCATTTCCCACGTTATTCAGCCCCAAAAAACACAAAATTTAGCCTTCTATTTGCAACATTCACTCATTATTTCACAAATTGCTCAAGAACAAAAACCCTAGGTGATTGAACTTTAAATTCAAGGATCAAGATTCCACCATTAATCTTCAAAAATGTAGCAACCAAGGTATGTCAAGTGTACATTCAAGGGTTCTTTAAATCCTTATAGTCCAAGAAACTCTTTTAAACTTCAACTAGCTTTATTTCATGCTTTCCATGATTTGGATTCAAGTGTATCCATGTTTATAATGTTGATTGGATTCTATTCCATGATTATGTGCAAGATTTATTTAAAAACAACTATTATGTGTGTAATATCATGTGAATTCACGTTAAAGCCTTAAAATTATGATTCTCATGTGTTGCTTAGTACTATATGCATATACAATGCCATCCAAGTGTTTGATGAGTTTTTCATGAGAATTAAATAATGAAATTATATCATGTTAGCATGTATTCAAGTTCATGTCATGCAAGTGTTTGCTAGAATGTCCCCATTAATGAATGATGATCAAGTAGTTATTTATCATGTTTCAAGATTGTGCCATGTCTTATAATTTATGCTATCGAGTCCTGGGGTATTTAATACCGAACAATTTAGTTGATTACCTAGATCCATGGTCAATCTCAGGATAGTATCAGTTATGTCATGATAAGTACTACTCTCAGTCAGTTATAGAACATAGGAAAAAGAAAGTAGACTCAGTATCAATCCAGTATAGTTCAGTATTCAGTTCAGACCTCAGTAAACTTAGTCAGCTAACAGAATTCAGTAGTATTTTATCACTCAACAGAACTTAGTAAAATTAGTAACAATTCATTCAAGCCTAGTATGAACTAGGAATCAGTTCAATGTCTATTCAAATAGGAGTGGGATTCAGCACCGAGTTAACCCAGGGATAGGGGCATTCCTGCTAGCAGAGGGTTTGACCCTTAGTAGCAATCCCTAAATTACAGAACTATGTAGCCAGCGTAGGTTGAGATATCTTCCTGCTAGAGTAGGGTTGATACATCTCGTACGAGTTTTCCTGCCAGCATAGGTTGACGAAAGAGCTTCCTGCCAGAAAGGGTTAACTCACAGTTGTCTTTACCCATGGCATGATACTGATACCCTTCCAACTAGGGTTACAGGTTGGACCCCAATCTATTCAGAAAGGGGTATGTCGGTTATATGATTACCTCCTACAGTCTCAGTTTTAGTTTCAATCTTAGAATAGAAGTTAATTCAGTTCTACAGATTTAGGACTATCACACACAGTCACTCAGCTCAGTACGAAACTTATTATAGTTCCACAGAATCAAGAATATTAGATACAGTCATTTAGCTATCAGTAATTTAGTATTAGTATACTCAGATATCAGCTAATCAGTATTCAGACTCAGTATTCAGTGTTATCACTATCTCAGTTAGAGTTTACGTATTCATGCATGTACTCTCATTCAGTTATATTCATGTCATTCAGTCAGTATTGTTCATGTATATGAACCCATGCATTTGCCTACCTCACTTAGCATACTAGTACATTCAAAGTACTAAAACATACTTTTCTCTTATGCTATGATGTTTTATATCATAGGTTGAGACGCATGAGCTCCCGATCATCCCTAGCAGTTAAAGATTTTTAGTAGTCAGAGTTAGTGGTGAGCCCTCATAGTTCAAGGACGTAATTATTATTTCAGCATCTCAGTTTATTTCAGTAGTCGGAGTTAGTTGGCGAATTGTCCCATCAACTCCCTATTTCAGACAATTTAGAGGCTTTCCAGACTAGGGTATTTTCAGACAAATGTTTCAGTTTTGGTATTGTTATACCTTATTTAGTTTTAATTCAATATTGAACCTTATGGAAGTTTTCACCTAATTTTCTGCATATTATAGTACTATTATTTAGTTATTGCAATAGGTACTATTCATGGGTTAGCTTGTGGTCCTTTGGGATTATGGGCATCGTGTAGCATCCGGTGTACAGACACAGGGCATTACAACTAACCTGGGGATCATCTTACTACTTATAGGTCATAACACCCCAATTTATACTACCTCTCGGGTGGAAATACTATCCCTATATTCAGAGATATATCTTTCCTCTTAAGAGATATGTCTACAATAAAGTTTTTGAAAGAGACTAAATATGCTTCTTACCTCAGGCTGAAATGCATAATTCATGAAAATAGATACATACACTTGAATCCATAAACTTTGATGCACTAATGGATTCCTTTCAAGTCTTTATGCTATTTCATAACTTATTGATGACTCAGTGGAAAAGGACCACATCATTAGGAATCTAAGCTTTTGTACTGCTATCACCTCTATAATGAGTCATAACCCAAAAAAATAAAGGAAGGAATGAATTTGGATAGCTTTCATATGGAAAAAACTATTGAACAATCTAAAATATGAAATAGTGAAAAAACATTTTCTAAATGTCTCAAAGCCTCCTGATTATAAGTGTAGTGTATAGCACACCCATAAGTAAGACTCTATTAGGCATGGCTTCGTAGATACCTTGGGACCCTGAACCATGCTCTGATGCCAAGCTTTTCATGACCCAAAGAGGGGGCCCTGGCCGTGACAAGTATCCCAGACCAAAGAAAGTCTAAGATGACCCCTTAGCCTTAGCTCGTGAGCATAGTAGGAATAATATGAAACTGCGGAAGCCAACATATTGAATAAAAGAAATTTAAATAACCAAATGATCCAGTATATAAGTTCAAACTGAATCCAATAATGTAAAAACTTAACACTGTCTAAAAGGCCTCGAACCATAGAATACGAACCATGTTGGGACATAACCCAAACTATGCCAAAAGAAAACCAAAGAACTAAAACAATAAAAGACTAAAGGAATTAAGGCCTTCCAAATGATGGAGGTCTCACCACTTCACCAGGTGTCCAATAAGAATACCGAACCACCTAACGCTACATAGGGTTATAAGAAAAGGTCTCCAAACCTGTATCATGAAACAATCTGGTATCTAGGGATAGTCAGAATGGAGAGTACTGGCATGCAACCCAACATAAGAGATAAAATATGTATTTACCAAAAATCAGTCATCAAACATATGCTTATCAATCATTAGTAGAATGGAATACCGAGGTAGGGGAAAGTAACATGAAACATAACTATTTAAAATTTAGTTTGAACTATATAGATTTCACCATAATCTAGTAACCCACGAGCTATATGTGTCTGATACTCTCCAATCGGAGGGGCCCTAGTCTATGTTGGCTTCATGTACTAAGGTTAGGGAAAAGTAACCAATAGATGAGATACTAGATTATCCTCATGTTAAGGACTATCCTTATGGTAAAGATACTATTTCATCATCCAATTAAGGTATGCCATCCCTATGCCCGCAAACATAGATTTCAGGTATTGGTCAGGAGGACTTACACTTTTACTGTGAAGCCATATAATTCACTTTAAATTCCAATAAAAACATTTTCACATAACATTAATCGTAGAGTCTTTCATTAAGGCATATTCATATTGGTATCGTCATACCAAGATTTGTAACTCGATCCTATCATGCCAAGAAAATATTATCATAAATTATCATCGACTTCTTAACCCCATCATTCAAAATCATACTCATATTCATCATTAAATTGAATAAAAATCTCAATGAAAGTCATAAAATTCATCACTTTAGACATTTCAAAAAGATGAGGTGTCATCTTTGTTCATCATCTTAATTCAAAGATTTTTCAAAGGACTTGATAGGGATAATTTCAATCATTTATAACATTTAATATTCCAAAAATTTATATAATGAAATGCATCCTTTTAATCATTTAATTCAAATCACCAAAATCTTTCACAAGAGGCTAGAAATAACATGTAAGAAGAGGAAAAATCAATATTGAATATTAGTGATGAAAATTCTCAAACCCAACTTTAGAACACCAACAAAATAAGTAAAACCAATAACAAAATCCATACTTTAGGATAATAATTAAAGTAGAGAGTGTTCAACATGTCTTTTTGATGGAAGGGATTTAAGAAGAACTTGAATTTGAAGCCTTGAAAGCTTGAATATTGGAGAATAATCCTTATTTGGTGTTCTTGAGGCTTAAGAAGAAGAGGAATTATGTATTTGGGTTATGGGATGAGGGAAAACATGTTAGTGTTAGTTTTAGAATGATTTGGGATGTAAATAACTAGTTTGCGCTCAAAAAACTGAAGAGAAACATGAGTTTTAGTGTCTCTACGAACATGGAGTGCCACACTGTTAACGTGGAGCACACATCGTGGAGCAAAAAGTGCATGCCATTCCCTTATCATGGACCCTCACTAGTTCACTCGCGAAAATGCTCATAACTCTTCGCTCGGGTATCGAATTAGGTGAAATTGGTTGCATTGAAAAGATGACTCAATTAACTTTTATTTGGTAAGTCTTGAACTCCAAAACTCAATATATTATAAAAGTTATACACATATAAAATTCAGTCGATAACAAAAATTCTCTACTCAACTATGCTTTAAGTGTTTCCTATGAACATTCTTCGCGTCACAAACACTTTACATACTAGGTAAATAATCATGACACTTATATTTACATAGAAATCATTGGATTCGGGTTTATCCACGTAGGAATGATGGATCAAATTTTAGCCCAAAAATATGGAGTGTTACACAAATGCTTGAAATAAGTCATGTTCCAATTAAACACCTCAACTCATAATAAATTGTTCCAATTAAATACTTTTAAATGAAGTTTTGAAAAAACATTTATGCATATTTTCATTCATTTATTAAATAATTAAATCAACCATATAAGACATTTTTTGTATTTACCATACACTTCAATATCAAGTAAGAAAATGTAATTCCCCGAATCTGGTACCCAAGATGCTACACGGTGCTCATGACCTCAAATACCACAAGCTAATCCATGACTGATATTTATACCTGAACATTGCACAGCAACTGTATAAATGCAAAAATAACGGTTGGACGGCCATAAGGTTCAAAACTGATAAAACATAACATCTGAGAGTACAGTATATCGATACCAAAACAACGCTGAAGTAAACTATCTGAACATACTATAGTCTGAAAAGCCTCTAAAACTAAAATGTCTGAATAAGAAGTTGATAGGACATATCCCAACTAAATCCAACTACTGAAATAAACTAAGTACAGAAAGAATGAACTAATCAAATAATAACATCCTCGAATGATAAGGACTCAATGCTAAATCTGGTTGCTGGAATCCAAAATGCTACTGATGCTTTGGAGCTCATAATTCTGAACCTATGGTATAGAATAAAACACCATAGCGTAAATGCGTTAGTACGATTGAATATACTGGTATGCATGTGAGGTAGGTTGAATGCAAAGGGTTCAAATGCATAAACAAGGCTAACAACCTGTATAACATGAACGTGAGAATACATGCATGAATAAGTGACTGTAACTAAATTCGTGATGATACTGACTACAAAGTCTAAATGTTGATAACATGAGTTACTGGTAGCTATATAACTGATACTGAGTGACTGTGTCTGATAGTCTAAGTTCTGATGGAACTAGCTGAGTTCTGTACTAAGCTAAGCGAATGTATCTAACATTCCTGAGTTCTGGAGAACTATCTAAGTTCTATTACTGAGACTGAGACTGAAATTGTAGCTATAGGAATAGTCATCTAACCAACATACCCCAAATAAAGCAATATAGCTGAGTTGGGGTCCAATCTGTAACCCTAATTAGAAGGGTGTCAATATCGCACCACTGGTAAGGATAAGTTATGAGTGACCCTCATCTGGCAGGTACTCTAATGACAATGGTGGTACCATCAACTGACAGGTTAAGCCACTGCATCAACCCTTAACTGACAGGCTTGATGTCTCAACCTACACTGTGTACGTAGTTCTGGAATGCAAGGATTGCTTCTAAGAATCACACCCTCTACTGGCAAGTGAGTTCCCATCTTTGGGTTCACTCAGTACTAAATCCTACTCCCATCTGAATGGACAATGAATAGGATTAACTGAACTGGACTGGAATAAGTTAACTGACGGAATACTACTAAGACTACTTAATTTCTGAGATTTCTGAGGTTACTGGAATTACTGAGTTTACCGAGTCTTCCTGAGTCACATGGCTGCCTGAGTTCTATGGATCATAGATTTGACTGAGAGTATCATGAAAACATGACACTGGATCTAGGCACACAAATAACTTATCAGGTAAAAGTACCCCTAGGACTCGATAGAAGAAAACTGACAAGGCATGACATTCTTGAATACGTGACCAACAATTCATAATAAAATAAGTTGGGGATTTCATGAAGTAAATGGTTATCATAATCTTGTACATGGTAGGAATGCATATAAAAAATTTCATAATTTCATACTCTAACATCATGAGCATTCCAACAAACATCTACATTGCACCACAATAGCATGGGAGTCATTTGAACATAAGGGTAAAACATACATTTATCATATGGGTAACAATTAAGCTATAATACACAATTTCTACCCTCTTAGGCATTTAATCAAACACCATACATGCAAAACTTAGGGCATAGGTGTAATCATCAAATTACACATCATACACAACTCAATTCATGGATTTCAACTTGCATGCTAATGTAGTTTCATGAAAAACACGTAAAGATTCCAACTTGGGACTCGTACAATAAGATAAACATGGTTACAAAACAACCCACAATATAAAAATCATGATTTATAATTTGAAATAGGGTTCTTGAGCTTTATGGATGAAAGGAATCCATAAATCAATACTATGCATACCTTGGATGGAAGATTCTTGAAAACAAATAGTGAAATTCTGGAAATTAGGATCCTCAGTAGAAAACCTTAAGCTTGTTCTTGATGGATATTAAGAGAGATAAGTGTATTTAAGTTGAATTAGGGCTTAATCCTGTATTTTAGATTTATATAAGGGTGGGAAATTAACCCTTTTGCCCTTGATGAAGCGATCATTCAATGACTAAAAACTAGGTGCCGAAGCTACGAGCGACGCGGTGCATTGATGGCTGCTACGCGATACTCGATGCATCGCGCCATGATCACATCAAACCTCAGAAGTTTTGGCTTTGGTAGCCTGCACAATTTTTGACCAATGCGATTGGCGATGTGGAGCACCATAATCGGATTGGTCCACTGTTTTAGGACTCTGAACATGATCTAAACGAGTTCCGAAAAATTTAAAACTTGTCTAGAAACACCTATTGTCCTTCCTAATCATGAATTAATTAAAATACGAACCATTAAAGGATGTTAAGGTAGCTAAATAAGATTTCCAACTTGCGAAGGCCAATAATAGGCTATGTCTAGGAACCTAGCTAAAAGTTTCTAAGTCTGAGACCCCTTGACAAGCTTAAAGGACTGAATTAAGCTTTAGGATTTTATGGGGTCTTACAATATCTCCCCTTTGAGAACATTCTCCTCGAATGATACTGAATGAGAGGGGAGGAAAGATAAGCTGACGTACATATTGAACATGAACAACTAAAACATAATTCCATGACTGACGAGACTAATAACTAAATACATCATACTAAACTTTCATTTCTGATGCATTTGTAACTGATTCATGAATGCATGACTGAGTGTTCTGATGAACTAAGTTTCTCACAATGAGAATGCATATCGGATGCATGATTAAATTACTGAAATGATACATAAATGCATGACTTAATATGCAATGGTAATCGATACTGATTTTATAAGGGAATTCTGATCATGAACTGGATATCAAGTTGTGGCTGAAAACTAAACATAAAACTTAAAGATTAAGGAGAACTGTTACCTTTGGTTGAGTTTGAGTTAGCAGAGAAGAGGTGAGGATACTTGGTATGCATGTCCGCTTCTGCTTCCCAACTAGCTCCCTCAACGGACTGAATCTGCCAAAGAACTTTGACTAGAGGGACTTCTTTGTTCTTCAGTCTGAGTCTGATAGTCAAGGATTTCGATTGGAATCTCCTCATGAAAGAGGTTGTTCTGAACATCTATGCTCTGAATAGGGACTATAACTGTTGGGTCACCTATGCACTTTTTAAGCAAAGAGATATGAAAAACTGGATGAACTGAGGCTAGATCTAAGGAAAACTCGCGTTCATAAGCTACCTTGCCAAAACGATTGAGATTTTTGAAAGGACAGACATAATGGGGACTGAGCTTTCCCTTCTTGCCGAATCTTTTCACTCCCTTCATGAAAAAGATCTCAAGATAGACATAGTCACTAATCTTGATATCGAGATCCTTTCTGCGCACTTCTACATAAGACTTTTGTCGGCTCTGAGCAGCCCAAAGTCTTTCTCTAATAAACAGGACTTTTTCTAAGGTATCGAATACTAAGTTAGGCCCTATGACTGAGGCCTCACTAACTTCGAAGCAACCGACTGGAGATCTGTACCTCCTACCATAGAGAGCTTTGAATGGAGCTATCCAAATACTGGAATGATAGCTATTGTTGTATGCAAACTCAATCAAAGGCAAGTGGTCATCCCAATTACCCTTGAAATCAATTGCACATGCCCTTAGCATATCTTCTAAAGTCTGAATGATCCTTTCTGCTTGACTATCTGTCCGAGGATGAAAGGTTGTACTGAGATGAACTTGGGTACCAAGACCCTTTTGGAATGTTTTCCAGAAATGAGAGGTTATCTGGGTACCTATGTTTGAGATAATAGATAATGGAACACCGTGCAATCTGACCAACTCTCTGATGTAGAGTTTGGCATAATCCTCGGCTAAATAAGGGTATGGAATAGAAGGAAATGAGTTGATTTGGTCATCCTGTGTACAATGACCCAAACTGAATCATGTTGATGACAAGTACAAGGCAAACCTGTCATGAAGTCCTTGTTCACTTCTTCCCACTTTCAAGTAGGAATACTAAACTTCTGCATGGACCCACTAGGTTTCTGATGCTCTATCTTAATGTACTGATATGTAGAGCTCTTAGCCATAAAATATTCAACATCTCTCTTCATCCCACTCCACCAACAATCTCCCGCAAGTTGTGGTACATATTTATGGCCCCTGGATAAATAGATTAATGCGCCTTATACACTTCTGCAAGAATTCATTTCCTCAAGTCATCTACACCAGGAACACACAGACGACCATGAAAATGCAATACACCATCTCTCTCTTAGGAGGAAACCTCTACTTTTTGATCCTTGACTGACTCTTTCAACCTGACTAGACTAGGATCTCTACCTTTCTTTTCTTTTACCTCAGAGACTAAAGATGATTATTAACTACTCTAAACCCATACATTGCCCTCTTCTATATCGACTAAGCAAACACCTAGTCTGGCAAGCTATTGGACTTCTTGAGCTAGCTTTTTCTTACTGTCCTCAACATGAGCAACACTACCCATAGACAGTCTACTGATAGCATCGTCCACTATGTTGGCCTTGCCCGGATAATAAAGGACACGCATATCATAATCTTTCAAGAGCTCTAACCACCTTATCTGATAGAGATTGAGATCTTTCTGAAAGAATACGTACTGAAGGCTTTTATGATCTTTGAACACATCTACATGAACACCGTACAAGTAATGCCTCCAAATCTTTAAGGCAAAAACTACGGCTGCTAACTCTAGATCATGAGTAGGATAATTCTTCTTATGGGGTTTAAGTTTTATGGAGGCGTAGGATATGACCTTACCATGCTGCATGAGGACAAAACCCAAGCCTACTTCGGATGCATCACAATACACTACGAACCTATCTGAACTATCTGGAAGAGCAAAAATTGGAGTTGAGATCAGTTGAGTCTTCAACTCCTAAAAACTCTTTTTGCAAGGATCTGACCACTAAAACATGACTTTCTTCAGAGTCAATTTGGACATAAGGGATGTAGTAGAAGAAAATCCCTTAACGAATTGTCTATAATAGCCATCAAAACCCAAGAAACTCCTGATTTATGATGGAGAGACAAGGAGAGGCCAATTTCTTACTACTTCGGTCTTTTGAGGATCTACTCTAATGCCATCACCTGAAATGATACGACCAAGGAATGCTACTGACCTTTGCCAAAACTCACACTTACTTAATTTGGCGATTAGCTGATGATCTATGAGGTTCTGAAGTACTGTTCTAAGATGTTCTGCATGATTATGCTCACTGCAAAAATTGATGAGGATATCATCTATGGAGACTATGATGAACATGTCCAAGAACTTCTTGAACACATAGTTCATCAAGTCCATGAAAGTTGTTGGGGTATTGATAAGACCAAATGACATGACTAGGAATTCGAAGTGACCATACCGAGTATGGGAAGATATTTTTGGAATGTCACATTCTCTAACTCTGAGCTTATGATAGCCTAATCTGAGGTCTATCTTATAGAAATAGCTAGCACCCTGAAGTTGGTCAAATAAATCATCGATCTTGGAAATTGGATACTTGTTCTTGATCGTGAATTTATTGAGTTGGCGGTAATCAATGCACAATCTGAGAGAACCATCTTTATTTTGCATGAATAACACTAGTCTTCCCCACGGGGACACACTGGGTCTGATGAATCCCTTATCTAAGAGATCCTTCAACTACTCTTTTAATTCTCTGAGTTATACTGGTGCCATTCTGTATGGCGAACTAAATATAGGCTGAGTATCTGGAAGAAGATCAATACCAAAGTATATTTCCCTTTTGGGAGGAATTCCTGGAAGATCTTTGGGAAAGATATCTAAATATTCATTCATGACTGGGATTGATTCAAGACTGGGAGTTTTAAAGCTAGAGTCCTTAACATGCATAAGATGATAAACACATCCGTTAGATATTATTTTTCTTGCTCATAGATAGGAAATAAGATGACCTCTGAAAGCTAAAGTACTACCCCTCCATTCTAGAACAGGTTCATTCAAAAATTAAAACTGGACAACTTTGTTTCTGAATTTGACTATGGAATAGCAAGAATGAAGCCAATCCATGCCGAGTATGACATCAAAATCTATCATATCTAATTCGACTAAGTCTGTTGAAGTAACTTTATGAAATATCATAACCGGACAGTTCCTGTATACCCACCATGCTATGATAGTTTTACCCACTAAGTTAGAGACTGAGAAGGGCTCTGCTAAAATTTTAGGACTGACTCTAAAATCAACTGCTATGTAAGGAGTAACAAAAGACAAAGAAGCTCCTAGATCTAGAAAATTATAAACATGTAAGTGAAAGATCTGTAACATACCAGTAACCACATCACGATAATTTTCCTGATCTTGCCAGGACTGGAGAGCATCAATTCGATTTGGGCATTGCCCACTAGTAGCACTGGAAGTGGCATCCTATTGAATTGGGCGATGAGAATGAGATAAGAAATGGTTCTGCTGGCTTTGGGAACCTATCAGGGGACAATCTCAGACTTTGTGGCCTGGCTTGCAACATTCAAAAAAAATATCATTGCTAGTTCTACAAACACCCTGATAGTGTTTGCCATAAGTCTGACAAAGAGGATTAGTTTGGGCATTTCTAACACTGTCCTAAGACTTGAAGCCTAGCGCCCTATCTCTACTACCAACCCTGAAAATAAGAGTTGGAGCACTGGCTGAAGAAAGAGCTAGAACTGATGACTTAGGATGAAACTTAGAATGGTTTCCTCCCTCTGACTTAGGCTGAGCAAAGTTGAAACTACCTGTACTTGCTCTCTTATTCTACTTCTCCCTCATTTTAATCTTTTGATCTTCTATTTGTTGAGCATGGGTCATAATCCTGGCTATGTTCGTGTTACTATTTAACATCACGGACCTGCACTCATTGACCACACTATCATTCACCCCAGAAACAAAGTTACTCATCTTTGCCCTATTGCCTTTCACTACATGGAGAGGATATCTGGATAATTGAGTAAACTTAAGAGAATAATCTTTCACCGTCATGTTGTCCTAGCTGAGGTTGATAAATTCTAATATCTTAGCTTCTCTCAGCTCTTGGAGAAAGAATCTATCTAAGAATGCGGTCAAAAACTCCTCCTATTCTATGGATCCTGCATCAACTGACCTCTCTGACTTCCACTATTTGAACCAATTGTGAGCAACGTCCTGCAACTAATATGCAACTAGCTCAGCACTCTCACTAGAAGTAACCCCCATGATGTTCGTAACTTTCTGCACTTGGTCAAGGAATTCCTGAGGATCCTCTTCTGACTTAGACCTAAAAAAGAATGGAGGATTCATCCAGGTAAAGTCCCAACTGATTTTAATGACCAGTTGTCGTTCTGGCCAACCCAGTAACTAAACTGTCAGAATAAGAAGTTGATGGGACATGTCCCCAACTAACTCCAACTACTAAAATAAACTAAGTACTAAAATAATTAAGTAATCAAATAATAACATCCTCAAATGATGAGGACTCACTGCTAAATATGGCTGCTGGAATCTGGAATGCTACTGATGCTCTGGAGCTCGTTGTTCTAAACCTATGGTATATAATAAAACACCATAGCACAAATGCATCAATACGATTGAATGTACTAGTATTCATGTGAGGTAGGATAAATACAATGGGTTCAGATGCATGAACAATGCTAACTGACTGTATAACATGAACGTGAGAATACATGTATGAATAAGTGACGGTAACTAAATTCGTAATGATACTGACTATTGAGTCTAAATGTTGATTACATGAGTTACTAGTAACTGATATAACTGATACTGAGCGACTATGTCTGACAATCTAAGTTCTGATGGAACTATCTGAGTTTCGTACTGAGCTGAGCGACTGTATCTGATAGTCTTAAGTTCTACAGAACTATCTGAGTTCTATTACTGAGACTGAGACTGAAACTGTAACTTTTGAAAGTAGTCATCTAACCGATATGCCCCAAATAAAGCAATATAGCTAAGTTGGGGTGCAATCTATAACCCCAATTAGAAGGGTGTCAAAACCGTGCCACTAGTAAGGACAAGTTGTGAGTGGCCCTCATCTGGTAGGTAATTTAATGAGAATGGTGGGACCCTCAACTTACAGGTTGAGCCACCTCATTAACCCTCAACTGACAGGTTTGATGTCTCAACCTATGTTGACTACGTATTTTTAGAAAGCAAGGATTTCTTCTGAGAATCACACATTCTACTGGCAGGTGAGTTCCTATCCTTGGGTTCACTCGGTGCTAAATACTACTCTCATCTGAATGGACACTGAACAGGATTAACTGAACTGGATTGGACTAAGTTAACTTAGTTCCTTTGACTGACGGAATACAACTAAGAGTCCTGAATTTCTGAGATTTCTTAGGTTATTGGAATTACTGAGTTTGCCGAGTCTTCCTGAGTCACATGACTGCCTGAGTTCTATGGATCATGGCTTGACTGAGAGTATCGTGAAAACATGACATTGTCTCTAGGTACACAACTAAA
This sequence comes from Capsicum baccatum var. pendulum, assembly GCA_030864225.1. Taxonomy (NCBI): domain Eukaryota; kingdom Viridiplantae; phylum Streptophyta; class Magnoliopsida; order Solanales; family Solanaceae; genus Capsicum; species Capsicum baccatum. Next base: position 36,652,316 of record CM061556.1, read on the forward strand.
TTGTCAAGTACAAGTACCCCCAGGACTCGATAGAAGGAAACTGATAAGGCATGACATTCTTGAATACGTGACCAACAATCCAAAATATAATAAGTTGGGGATTTCATGAAGTACATAGTTATCATAATCTTGTACATGGTAGAAATGCATATAATCAATGTCATGATTTAATACTCTAACATCATGAGCATTCCAACAAATATCTACATTGTACCACAATAGCATGGGAGTCATTTGAACATAAGGGTAAAACATACATTTATCATATGGGTCATAATTGAGCTATAATACGCAATTTCTATCCTCTTATGCATTTTATCAAACACCATAAAATCACAACTTAGGGCATAGGTGTAATCATCAAATTACACATCATAAACAACTCAATTCATGGATTTCAATTTGCGTGCTAACGTAGCTTCATAAAAAATAGGTAAAGATTCCAACTTGGGATTTGTACAACAAGATAAACATGGTTACAAAACAACCCACAACATAAACATCATGATTTATAATTTGAAATAGGGTTCTTGAGTTTTATGGATGAAAAGAATCCATAAATCAACACTATGCATACCTTGGATGGAAGATTCTTGAAAACTAATAGTGAAATTCTGGAAATTAGATCCTTAGTTGAAAACCCTAAGCTTGTTCTTGATGGATTTTGAGATAGATAAGTGTATTTAGGTTGAATTGGGGCTTAATTCCGTTTTAGACTTGTATAAGGGAGGGAAATTGACCCTTTTTCCCTTGAGTACATAATTATTTAATGACTAGAAACTGGGTGCCGACGATACAAGCGACGCGACGCGTTGATGGCTGTGACGCAATACTCGACGTGTCGCGCCATGATCGCGTCAAGCCTCAGAAGTTTTGGCTCTGGAAGCCTGCTCAAATATTGACCAACGCGATTGGCGACGCAGCTCGCCATGATCGCGTTGGTCCACTATTTTGGAACTTCGAACATGATATAAACGTGTTCCAAAAAGTCTGAAACTTTTCTGGAAACACCTATTGACCTTCCTGATCATGAATTAATTAAAATACAAACCATTAAAGGACGCTGAGGTGGCAAAATGAGATTGCCAACTTTCGAAGGTAAATAATAGGCTAAGTCTGGGAACCTAACTAAAATTTTCTAAGTCTAGGACCCCTTGACAAGCTTAAAGGACTGAATTAAGCTTTAGGATTTTACGGGGTCTTACAGAAAATGTTAATGATTTTTTATGACTTACTATGAAAAATGCTAATGATTAAAGAAAATGACATATTTGATAATGTTAACTTAACAACCTAACAGACAGATAAAAAACACATATTTTAAAAAAAAAAAATTGTATGGAAAGTATCTAATTGAAAAATTTTATTGGGAGTTGAGATATTCAGTCCAAATAAGACTTAGTTCTTATGAATAAATGAAATATTACGATAAATATAAGGGGATGATAATATATTAAGCCTAAGCTACATTATGCTTATTTAAGAATTTTCAATAGACACATAATTTCTCTTAAAACCTTAAAAAGAAAAGGTATTAAATAAAATCCATATTTTGAGAACAATTCTGTATTTGAAGTTTATAAGTTCGAAATTTTACTAATATCAATGTGAATTTGCATTTTAACTTTTTTGTGTATGCATACATAATTTTGTCATATTTATAATCGATCTCGACTTGTGTAGTACTGAGACTGAGTGTTGTTGTTGCAAACATATATACATTATTTAAACAAAATTAAAATGTTCTTATTAATATCATTAACTAGTGTAAGCGCACGTGCCCGCATATGTAACATTTTATTATTTAAAATTAAATAATTTTATCTATTGCGGTGATTTTAAATAAAGTGTAAAAATTCAAATAACATTTTAAATATCCTTCTCACTTTAATATAATAATGTAAATATAAACATATCTTTTAGTGTAAACACATATATATTTTACCATCAAAAGTTTCAATTGGTTGATGGATCATAACTTTTGCATTTTCCATGGTGTATCCCTTTCCCTTATTGCCAAAGGCTTAGAGAGACGCATTAATTTGAACAATATTTACGGTACGATTATTTTTCTTTTTTTTCCTCTAATTAAAATCTTTCCTTGTTTTTAAAGTCAAATCCTTCATAATCATTGAATATATTCTTATTACGTACTTACAACTTTTAAAAATTTGGTCCTTCTTAAATTTTTCTTATTCTAATGCTTTTACATTTATTTCTAGATTTTTTAAATCTTCTTAAAATCAAATTTAGTTGATTTAGAATTCTTAAACTAATGGAATAGTAAGAGTTATCATTAATTCTGATGACTTCTAATATGGAAATATTTTACCATAAATGAATATAATTAATTTTTAACTCTTAAATATTAGGAATGAATAGTGAAAAAATAATTTTGTCTAAAGCAAAGACTTTTAATGAAGATAAAAAAATTCAACCAACATTTGTAAGGCCCTTCATACTTTTAATATGTTACTAGTCTAACTGCACATGTCTCGCACGTGTAACGTTTGATTATTTAAATTAAATAATTTTATCTATTATGGAGATTTGTCATAATGTGCAAACAGTTCAAATCAATTTCCAAAAATCCTTAACACTTAAATATAATAATGTAAACATAAACATCTATTTTAGTGTAAGAACATATATCTTTTACCACCAAAAGTTTCAAGTAATTGATGAATATCATTTTTATATTTGTCATGCAACACCTCTTTTTCTTGGGTCCATTACAATAGTAGCCTAAAGAAAATGAATTATAAAAGCAACACATGATGTAGAAGGGAAAAAATTGATTAGTTGAAAAAAATTGATGAGTTGAGTAAATAATGTACCTGAATATGTGAGTCGTTTTCGTGAATTTAGTCGAGGAAGAGCATTACTTATTAATAGATCCAACAAAGAATACAAATTAAATCAATTAAGAACATAAATTCAACTAATAAAACAAATTAAATAAATTAAAAATATAAGCAAAATTGTTGGTATGTCAATTAATATTGTGTTTAAATTATTAATAAGTAAGCAACAATTAACATATCAAAAAGGCAAAAAATTTTATGACAAATAAATTAAAGCGAGTTGACGAAGAAATTAGCATGACTTTTATAGAAGTTGGCAAAGGGTATGTTAAAGCCTATTTTACGTGGGAAAGAAATTGTTATTTGTGAGTTTTGAGTTTTTTCAATCATATTTTGCCTAAAAAAAGTTATGCTAAAACCAAGTTGAGAAAGAATAGAGTTTTTTTTTTTTTTTTTGGAGGGGTTTCACGTAGGGGTGGGGTTTTTTTGTTACTAATTTTTTATTATTATATTATTTTTGATTTCATGTTAGAAGTGATTTTTTTGTTATTACTATTTTCTTGATTTCATCTTGGGGAGGATTGGTTTCACGTTGGTTTTTTTTATTACTATTTTTTGGGTTTTATGTTGGGGAAATTTTTTTTTTTATTTCTATATATGGTTAGTTTTTTTTAGATGGTGAAAAAGGAATCCTATTTTCACGAGGAGAGGTTTTTTTTCCTTGAAATTATAGTCAATATTTAATATTACTAAAATAATTTTAAAAAAGGTAAAAAGACGATTTTGTCTAAAGCGGAGTCTTTTATTGAGGGGAAAAAAGTTCAAACAATAATTTTATTGTCCTTCACACTTTTAATATATTATTATATTATATTATTATATTATAGGTATAGATAGATATAAATTTAAGATTAGTTGCTTTTGTTTGAATTCATTTATGAATATACTTTACTTGCACATTCTTATCCTCAAGTTTTTGGGACGTCTAATCTACTCTAATTTATATGGATGATCACCGAGCAAAATTATGCAAATTTAAGAATATGTTTAATTTCCTCAATAAAAAGAAAATTGCTAAAGAAGTTTGGATTATGGTGATTCGATAGTTTTGTTTAACCAAATTTCACTTAGTCGACATTCTTTTCACGATTAACATTTTAAGTAGGTACATAATTTCTTTTAAAACCTTGAAAGCATCTCCCTTTATGAGGTAGTGATAAAGTATGAATATATTATATTCTTTTCACACCCCACTTAAAGGAACTTATTGGGTATATTGTTGTTATAACCATAATCCTACAAAGTTTACATTCATTACTCAAGAATTGCTAAAGTCCCAACATAAAAATATTTTGACTGTGGTTTTGCAAATCATTTTTATACATAAATTCAATACACATTGTTAAAATAAAATCTAATCAACACTGTTAAAATAAAAATCAGACCCATTAATTGGGTAGATTGTAGGTCTGGTATTATTTTAATAGATTCAACTTTTAGTTTTGATTTTAAGTAATACTGGCTGATTTATATTTGGTGATGTGGATTTCTAGTAAGAGGTCATATGGCAAAAATGACTTTGCAAAATCATTCTTAAAAAATAATGATCCGAACAAACCTTTTCTGCAACAACAGTGACATAAATAAACCAAACTTTTATGATAGTAACATAAATGTACCAAACTTCTAATGGATGACATACATGAGTCATTTCTAATAATTTGATGACATATATGAACCCTTTCCTTATAAGAATTGGAATATAAGAACATATTAAAAACTATGAAAGTTACTTACAAATACACATAAAACATAAAACCTCAACCCATTTCTTTAGTATTATATTCTAAGATAATAAGAAAATGCATACAATATTATCTTTTGCAAGCAATAAATTTGGTTGAACTTTGATATCATGGGTCACTAACAAATAAACATTTTTCTTTTAATTTATAGTTTACATACAACAACATAAGTCTAATATCATAAGTAGGGTTTGAAAAGTTAGAGTGTCCACCAACCTTACATTCTGAAGATAGAAAAGGTCCAAGGAGAGTGAAGTTAAATAAAATTAGGACTAAAAGATTTTACTTATTTATGAGATATAACAGCTCAATAAAAATTAAAAATCACAAATTTAAAGGACAAAAATTAAAGCATGTTAAATCGTAAGGATTTGCCATCACTAAGAGACTAGGTCCCGAAAAAGTAACAAGTACCAATAAACAGAAATGTAAAGTAAATGCTCAAAGTAAATCGATACAAATATTTTTACGTGCAAACCTCCTCGCTCAAGGAAGGAAAATCATGACCTGTTCTCACAGGCTTTATTAAGATCCACTATAATCGAATCAACTCTGGTTACAGACTCAAAATAGAATTAACTCTAAGTCCTAAAGATTGCAATAACTCTATTACAAACCTACTTCAAATAACTCTGTCTCACCTCTCTCCTAGTCAACTTACTCTATCCAACTCACCTTAGGTAACTATACCTAAGTGAACTCAACACAAAATGAAGAGAAAACTTTACCCACAACACTGGAGTAAATTAGTTTCTAGAACATGACTCAAGAAAAATGATACTAAAGAGCAATGAAATTCTGAGATCTTGAGCCCAAGGATTTTTGTTGGCTCCAAAAGAAATATCAGATGCCAAAAGTATGGAACAATGTTGCTCCCTTATATATATATATATGAGTGTAGGAATCTTGATAGAAATTTTATTTGACCAGGTGTCCATTGTCGTACAATGTTCACTTGCACAATAATTTTGTAGAGGATAAAATTGTGAGAGTGTGATGGTGTACAACTGTCATTCAACAAAGCATATAATAGTCCTAATCCTTGAGATATTCTATCATCATCATCAAAACATGAAACAACAATTTCTCCTTTTCTGTGTGATGACATACTATGTTCTTAAAGAGAACTCTAATTCCTTTCACTTTACCACATCTACATAAGTATTCCCCCTATCAACAATATCACTTATCTACCTTCCACCTATTTTCAGATTCTTTTAATTAACAAAACTTCTTTAATGATTATATTAGAGACTAGGTCTGCACAGATGCCTACATTCCTGTAGTGAATTGTTTTCCCACTTTTGGCGTCATAAAAAAGTAAATATGGTAAACCAAGTTAATCAATTAGCAAAAATAAGTTAACTTCACGGTCTATGTTTTAATGATGACAAACTAATGAGTAGACATTTGTAGGATATTAAAGATCTCTAATGATGGAAGGAGATGTATTGAAGATACACCAAAGATGCAGAATCTCTATGGAATCAGTTTAAGATATCCAAGAATATCTCGCAAGCATCCAACAGCAAGATGGATGTGCTAAAATGGAATAATATCAATCATATGAAATCAATTCAAGATCTCTAAGAAAATCTCGCAAAGGAAAGCAAGCATCCAACAACAACCTGACAGGAGCAAAAGAAATGAAGATCACTAACGTATCTGATAAGGACGTATATAAGTACCATGTATGGACATATCTGATATGGACATACTATATGGTAACATTTCTCAATCAAGAAATCAAAATCAAATCCTTTATTGGGATAAAATATGGGGTTTCCTTATGAATAGAAGCGACTGAAGAATATAAAAGAGTGGACTGGAGATCAAAGCACTTACAAAACTTCAAGAAAGAATCTCAAAGTGTCCCAATCTTAGTCTAATAAAGCTTTGTACTTCTTAGTTTACAATAGTTATGTAAATAGTAGGATCCATTCAACTTTGTAACATAAACTGAAGTTGTGTCACAAGATTTGAAAAACAAAATAAGTCTTTAAAACTTATTTCTCATCATTGTACTTGATTCCGACTTTGAAAGATCTAAGAAAATATTGAAACCCAAGGGGACTGGAAGTAAGCACCACATTGGTGTTCCAAACCAGGATAAATCTATGTGTCTTTATGTTAAAGTTGATTATTTACTTCTATATTTATTTAAATTTAATCTATTTTTTGAAGTGTACTGATCTACAGGAAAGACGACTATGAACAGTCATTAGTAAACTAAAGATCAACATCTAAGGCTACAGTCCTCTTTTTTGACATAGGTAGAACCACCTTGTTCACAAACTCATACACCAACTGACACTCTACTTTAAGGAACTTCTTTCTCAGACCTACTGTAGAAGTTTCACCCACCTTTGAAGAATCCTTTATAAACTCCACTGAAGGTTTTTAATTCTTTATAGATCTGACTCTAATCAAGGGAATGTCCAGAATCATCCTCAGGATCTCCTTATCCAATTTCACCTTTTTCCCTTGCACTAAAAAAGACAAGCTTAAGACATCTTCTGAAAATTTTATAATATAAAGGATCTCTCTCACCTCTTTCAGAAACACAGTAGGAACTATTTTATCAAGGAGGTGCAACAATCCCTGGGGTCTCACCTACTCACCAATTCCACTATTCTAGGTTGTTCAAATATCTTGGAGTTAAATACCCTTCTAGAAAGGACTTTATGAGATTTTAAAATCTTATTTATTTATTTTCTTTATAGAACTTGCTCTTCTTTTAACACCTTTATCCTCTTAGATCCACTTCTTAACTCTTCTTCTGCAATACACTCTTTCATGGGACCGGTTCCCTCAAGCACTTTTCTTTTCATAATGTTGTGACTCTTTAGAGCAACGAATTTTGGTTTACCTTGGGAGGACCTGGTCCTCCTTCTTTCTTGAAGTTTTTTCTCTTCTTTTTAGTTGTAGTAGCAATATCAACTTCAGTTACCTCATCTCCTTCTCCTACATCAACTACCTCATTATTTTCTTTATCAATCATTATTCCCCTTTTAATCCTTTTTCTTTTAGTTGTGGCTATTTTGTTGGTTTTCGTGGCATCTCCTAATATTTTCTTTCCCTCACTTCTAGAGGTCTTGACCACTTTCACAAGTTTAACAACTTTCTCTTTTCCCTTACTTTTTCTTTGCTTTTATATTGCCAATCTCAGGGGCATATCATCATCTTTATCTTTATCATTATCCATATAAGGTTGCACAAATATATTAGGACATTCAGTATAAACAGGGTTTGTGCAAAAATTAAACAATATTTTCTTTATCTCCGCAATACTCTCTATTTTAGCCTAGGCCGACTAAGTTAAGCTTTCAACCATCCAATATTATCCAACTAAGATACTACTAGAGGGGTTTTAGTTTTAGACTAAAAGATCCTCCTCAAAAAACTGAGAAAAAATAGGATTCTATTTGGAGAGAGAAGGGAATTTTATTCTTTGGGATTATCAATAAGAATGTCCATTTTTAGGGTTTCTGAGAGAGTAAAATCATTTGGAAGTTTAGTCTCCATGGGTGAACCAAATGCCTCACTAGTGTCAACAAAAAAGGCTCTTTCTAGGTTTGGTTCCATGATTTCATAGACTTCGTCCATAGTGGATTCTACCATGGACATAGATGATGAAGGGAGAGCGGAGATAGGGTTTGTAGTAGAGGGTGTAGGGGAGCAAGTGGTTTCTGACTCATTTGATGGGCTTAAAGAAGAATCTTTGTAAGATATTTTTATTTTTAGGCAAGGAAATTCAAAGGGAAGAAAAATAATTTGAAGAAGATAAAGATAGTTGAGAGACAAAGAGTGTTGAATGAGAATTTAGGATTAAGTTAGAGAGTACAAACGATTTAATTTCATTTTAAAGAGAGAAAGGGGTGTAATGTTTGGACTTAAAGGGAAAGAGATGTGTTTGGTCCCAATTGGTGCACCCTTTCATATTTAAGCAATTGGACAACTTTTACACAGGTAGGAAAGGACAAGTGGCTTTTTAGAACAGATATTTTATGTAATTTTTAAGAAAGACATGCATGATACTAACTTGTGGAATGGGACCAGGTCCCTCCCTTGATTGAAAGGATTCCTTTATTTGATGTTTGTCTTATCATCCCTCTTTCAAGGGTTTGCTCAACATGCATGTATATCTACAAAGGTATGGTACTGAGTTAGACTAATTTACATAAATTGAAACAAGAATACCTTACCCCTAATCATAGACAAAATTTTATGAATTTGACCTACTTAGATAGGGTAATTATCTTTATCAGCCCCAACCTTAGCCTATATTTCAAAGTTGTTCCTTGGGGAGAGGCTGAAGATATCAACCACTTGATCTTCGATCTTACAAAAAATTATAAAGATTAATCCTTTTCAACATTATCTCTCAAAAAATAATGCCTTACATTAATGTGCTTTGTCCTTTTATATTGCACAAGGTTCTTTGCCATATTTAAAGCATTTGTGTTGTCATAAATTTGTGTAATAATTTGAAATTCCTTATGCTACGACTTTATCAAAACTAATTGAGCACTACATGAAGCTGCAACTATATATTCAACTTCTACAGTAGATAGAGCAACTGAGTTTTACTTTTTAGAACCCCATGAAATTAGAGATGAACCAACGAAATGAGCCATTTCAAAAGTACATTTTTATCCACTAAGTACCTATCATAGTCAGGATCAAACACGTAATTAAATCAAAACTGTCTTTAGAAGGATATAATAGGACCAGGTCTCCTATTTCTTTCAGATATCTGAGAATTATTTTGGTAGATTTCAGGTGAGACTCCTTTGAACAAACCTGAAATCTAGCACATATACCTACGCTAAACACAATATTAGGCCTGCTAGTATTAAGGTAAATCAAGGATCTAATAATCCCTCTATGCATAGTCTCATTAACTAAGGGGCTAGGTTCATCAATATCCATTTTGGAGCTAGCTCCAATGGGAGTATCAATATCCTTGGCATTCCCTTGTTGAATTTCTTTAGAAACTCCTTGATGTATTTTTCTTGATGAGTCATGGTGCCCTAAGATATTTGCTAGATTTACAACCCAAGAAATAAACTTAACTCACCCATCATGCTCATCTCAAACCACTTCACATCAGTTTATCAAATTCTTGACATAGGGACTCAAAAGTTGCTCAAAATATAATGTCATCAACATAAATTTGCACAATCAGCAAATTGTTACTCTAGACATCAAAAATAGGTGCAACATCCTGAAAGTTCTTTTTGGACGTTACATGGTGCTCAAGACTATGAATAGCCCTGAGCTAACCCATGATGTTTGTTTAGATTGAAATTCATATAAGGAGTGAACTAACATTTATCAAAACTGAAAGTAGCGATGTCATATCTTAACAAAAATCTTTAACTTGGAAAATTTTAAAAAAATTGTTGACCTTAAACATACACCATTTGATGAACCTCTAATACTGATTAGAGATCCACTAGGACAGACCCCAACTAACCCAAACATAAATGGAAATAAAACAACTAAAGTACTTGCATCACTGAAAGAAAATCTTCTAAGCTGGATCTTCGGACTATGAGGACTCACTAAAAGTCAGGATGTAGGCGATGATGCCCGGAGTCAATCACGCTGCTAGAGATGAGCGCCCAAACCTATATTATAAGACACAAAGCAGATAGGCATTTATGTGGGTCAGTACCTCTGGAACATACTGAGTATGTGGGGGTGAATGTGTAAATAAAACAAGGGTTGTATATATATATGTGTGTGTGTAAATTTTCAAATAATTCATGCTAAGTGTTGATATACTTTCCTACGGATGAAAAGCAGTACTAAGCTTAACATTTATACCAAGTCCCTTCTGAAAAGACTGCCAGAACTGTGATGTGAACTACGATCCTCTGTCTGATATGATGGATAAAGGTATCTGATGAAGTCTTACTAACTTATGAATAGACATTCTGGTATAATGTTCTACTGTATCTGATGTCTTGACAAGTAAGAAATGGGTTGATTTAGTCATTCGATCTACTATAACCCAAACTGAATCTTACTGATGTCTTGTACAAGGCAACCCTATGATGAAATCCATATTCACTGCTTCCCACTTCCAAGTAGGGATACTAATCTCTTGAAATGTACCCCCCGGCCTCTAGTGTTCGACTTTAACTTGCTAGCAATTGGGACATTTGGGTACAAACTTTGCTATGTCCCTCTTAATACCATTCCAGCAATAAATTTCTTGTAAGTTGTGGTATACATTAGCAGCACCCAGATGAATGGAATACCTAAAACTATATGCCTCGTCTAGTATCCTTTCCCTAAACTAGTATACATTTGGAACACAAAACCTACCTTGAAAGAGAAGTACACCATCTCCTCCTTGGGAGAAAACCTCGACCATCTATTGCTAAACTGTTTTCTATATTTGGCTAAGTATGGAATCATTTCACCGTTTATCCTTCACTTCTACTACCAAAGATAATTCTGAACCATTCTGAACCACTACTTATCTATCATCAGTGTCGAGTAAATCGTACTCCCAAATGAGCTAACCTATGCACTTCTTTTGCCAATTATTGACCTTTGTTTTTGCACATGAGCCACACTACCCATGGAAAACCTACTCAGGGCATCAACAACCACATTGGTCTTACCCAGATGATAGAGTACACTCATGTCGTAATCTGTCAACAACTCTAACCACCTTCTTTGATGAAGATTCAGCTCCTGTAGAGAAAATACATACTAAAGACTCTTACGATCCATAAATACATCATCATTCATACCATAAATGTATTGCCTCTAAATTTTCAAGGGTAAAACCATTGTAGCTAACTCCATATCATGTGTTGGGTAATTCTTTTTGTGACCCTTAAGTTTCCTAGAGGAATAAGCTATCACTCTCCCATTCTATATCAATATACAATCTAATCCAACTATGGAAGCATCATAATACATTACGAATCTGTCTAACCTTTTCGACTGAGCTAACACTAGTGCTGAAGTCAGTCTATCCTTCAACTCTTAGAAACTCTTCTCACTCTTATTTGACTATATAAACTTCACCTTCTTTTGGGTCATCTTAGTCAATGGTGTGTCTATAGAGGATAAACCTTCAACAAATATTCTATAATACCCAGTCAAATCCAAAAAGCTCCTGATATCGGATGGAGTGATGGGTCTAGGCCAGTGCTTCACTGCATTAGTCTTCTGAGGATCTACATGAATACCATCCCCTAAAATGACAAGCCCCAAGAAGGTAACAAATTCTAACCAAAATTTATATTTACCAAATTTTATGTATAATTGACGGTCCATGAGGCTCTGCAGCACTATTCTTAAATGGTATACATGTTTCTCATCACTCCTGGAATACACCAGTATGTCATCTATAAAGACAATGACAAACATATCCAAGTACTGCTTGAAGGCCATGTTCATCAAATCCATAAAAGTTACAGGTGCATTTGTTAATCCAAATAACATAACCAAAATCTCAAAATGGTCATACCTTATTCATAAAGCTATTTTTGAAATGTCTTTCTCCCTAACTTTCAACTAATGATATCTCTCTCTAAGTTAAATCTTGGAAAACCATTGGGCACCCTGAAGTTGATTGAATAAATTATCGATTCTAGGAATTGGATATATGTTCTTGATGGTGACCTTATTTAACTATCAGTAATTTAAATATATTCGGAGAGTACCATCTTTATTGCACACAAAAAGGATCGGAGCATCCCATAAAGAAACATTGGGTCTGATGAAACCTTTATCTAAGAGGTCTTTAAGTTGGTCATTTAACTCTTTAAGTTTAGCCGGAGCCATACGATATAGAGGAATGGAAATAGGCTGAGTATCGAAAGAGGATTAATACCAAATTCTATTTCTCATTATGGAGGTACCCCAAGTAGATCTTCAGGGAAAACTTCTTGAAACTCATTGACTACCCTAACTGATTTAACCGTCAAGGCTTTAGGCTTAGTATCTTTGACTCTAACTAAATGATAGAAACACCCTTTTGATATTAAATTTATTTCCTTAAGATAATAAATGAAACTACCTTTGGGAGACACAGAACTACCCTCCCATTCGAAAACTGCTTCATCGGGGAAACTGAAACTTCACTACGTGGGTGCGACAATCTATTGATGCATAGCATGAGTGGAGCCAATCCATGCCCAAAAGGACATTTAAATCTACCATCTCTAACTCTATTAGGTCCACTAGTTTGAACTTATAGAGAACGGTAATAGGACACCCCTTATAGACTCATCTAGCAATAATAACTGACTTACCCACTTGGGTAGAAACTGAGAAGGTCTAGGAGTGATTTTCAGGACTTACCTTAGAATTTACAATAACCAGTGGAGTTACATAAGATAGATTTGATCCTAGGTCTAACAACAAATATGCATCAAGATGAATGGCAAGAAGCATACCAGTGACAACATCTGGCAAACTCTCTTTCTCCTTATGGGATAGTAAAGCATAAGGCACTGACCGCCACCGGTACTAAATGATGCATCCTGTGAAGGAACTAGACAGCTTGGGTAAGCTGATGGATTAGTATCCTGAATTTGAAAATGGATATCCATGTTTCTTTATTTATCATATGTACATTCCTTGATCCTATGGCCAATCTTTCCATAACCATAGCAACCCACTTTTTCCCATTAAACACTCACCAGGATGGGTCCTGCAACACTTTTCACATATCGAGTAGTTTGACCTCCTGACTATACTGTTCAAAGACCTGGAAGTCGAAGTCTTGCCCTACTATTTCTGCCAGGTCCTGGGTGTAGGGGAACTAAATGAAGATGTTGCAGGCACAAATAAATGACCCTGAAACTATGATCGTCTTAGCTGACTATACTTAGATTGTCTAGTTCTATCCCTCTTGTTTCTTTTGTCTCTCTTCTTTAACTTTTCTGCCTCAATTTGTTGAGCATAAGTCATCAACCGAGCAATATCTATGCCTTTAATTAGCATGGAAGTCCTACACTCCTTGACCACCAAATCAGATACCCTAGTAACAAACTTACTCATAGAAGCTCTAGAGTCAGATAACAACTCGGGAGCATACTTAGACAAATGAGTGAACTTAAGGCAGTACTCCTTCACTGTCATAGAGCCTTGCCTTAGGTTCATGAATTATTCCACCTTAGCCTTCCTTATCTCACACAAAAAGAACCTATCCAGGAAAGCATTCTGAAACACTTGCAATCTCATAGGGGTTAGATTCTCACCCCTACCTTTCTTCCACATAATAACCTAATCATAAGAATATCATTCTGCCTATATTATGCCAACTCCACACTTCCCTCTTCAGTCACATGCATAATTTATGTAATATTCCTTACCTCATCAATAAAAAATTGAGGATCTTCATCCACCTTTGACCTATGGAACTTAGGTGGATTCATCCTCATGAAATCCTGAATCCTGGCTGCAGCTAAATTACCATTTTGCTAAAGTGGGACTGTTGCCTGTTGGTTTACCTGAACATTGGCATTCCTAACTTTTTCCAACACTTGAAAGGTAGCCCAAAATTCAACATGAGATACATTATATTTCAGAGGGTCTATGTGTATAGGTGGTTGATCACCATTTTTACAGGCTTCAAATCAGTGAGGAGACATATTATTTCATGTAAGAGCATGAGTTAAGGCAGATAGACACAACTGTAAGCATGATAGACCATGAAATAAATGATAATTCCTAACTCTTTCTTTAGCCTCTTGCTCGTAAATGTGGCGCGCTTTACACTCATGACCAAGATTCTATATAACGCGGCTTGTTTGACTCCCTAAGACTCTTTAAACCTTAGGCTTTGATACCAAGTTTTTAACACCTCAAAAGTTCCCTGTGGATGTTACATGGTGCACTAGACTATGAATTAACCTAAGCTAACCCATGATATCTATTTAGCTTTAAACTCACATAAAGAGTAAACTAACATTTACAGAAACTGAAAGTATGCAATCTCACACCTTAACAAAATTCTTCAACTTGGAAACTTTAAACAAACTTGTTTACCTTAAAACATACACCATCTGACAAGCCTCTAATACTGATTAGAGATCCACTAGGGCATATCCCAACTGACCCAAATATAAACAAAAATCAAATAACTAAAGTACTTGCATCACAGAAAGGATGTTTGATAAGATAGGTCCTCAGACTATAAGGACTCACCAAATATTGGGATGTAGGTAATGATTCCTAGAGTTAATTATGCTATTGTAGATGAGAACCCAAACCTACATTATAAGACAATGTAGCACATAAACATATATATGAGCAAATACCTATGGAAAGTACTGAGTATGTAGGGGTGAATGCATAAATAAAACAAGGGTTTTGTGTGTGTGTGTATGTATGTGTATATATGTGTGTGTGTGTGTATGTGTGTGTGTGAACTTTCAAATGATACATACTGAGTGTAAATGACTCACCTTGGACTTGAGTAAAATTTTAAAAACTACAAGATCATGAAGCATGTGAATAAGCTTAGTGACACACAACGCTTAGTTTCTAAAATCTTTACTTTTTATTCTTTATTATGGGAGATTCATTTAGCCGACATAAACCATGAGAGCTACCATGGAGTCCAACATCTTACCCATGTTGGGGAGAGTTTTCCTACCCTTGCCATAGAAATAGAACCTTAAAATAAGTGATCACTGAACTTCATCCATGTTAGGAAAAAGATTAACCTACAGTGGCTCATAATTTCCATGAATTTAGGATATACTCATCCGCATTCCCTTCTTGGTGCTAAATCCTACTCTCAGAATACTTATATGCTCATACTTAAGAAATCCACCTTAAATTAGCATAAAGGTTTATTGTCTGAAAACCAGTTACGCTTCTCTTTACTTTAAAAAAAAACAATATGTGGATTTCATGTGTTATCCTTGGATCAAAAGATCAAACTTTTCTTTGAATCATGCTATAAAACATATCAATGTAGCTTAAGAGTATAACCTTCTTGTAAACTGAATACTTGTACTTCGGACATGGAATTCATGCTATATTTCTTAGAATTCATAACAAAACATTATTCTCAATAATCACCTTGAAATATTTCAAAAATATCCCATACAAGATAATGAAATACAAATCATAATATAAATCTCACAAGTAAAAACATGAATATAGGTAAACCTTGTAGCACTTATAGCTTTCAATCACATGGTAGTGTCATACTTTAAGAATATAGTTATTTGGGTATGAACCCTAATTCAAAACAAGTAAATTCAATATTAAAATCATGATTTTTGGTTATAATAATGGAAGATTAACTTTGTTCATAAACCCCATATACCTGGAATTTCTTGACTTGTGAAGAGAGCTTGAACTTTGGGACATGAAAGGTGACTTGGTGAGAGAAACCCTAGTCTTAATGTTCTTGAGGATGAAAAGAGAGATAATGCTATTAATTGATTGAGAGAGGGAGGAAAATAATGCTCCTTTGGGGTTATAAGTTTTGGGTTGGGAGATAATAGAGGGAAAAAGACCTAAAGGCCCCTTTAATTGAAATTCTCGAAATTTGGTTGTCAGTCTTCATGACTTAACCATACTACTCGTATGGTGAGGTAATACTAGGCCTCCTAACTTGTAAGCTTAACAGAATCCAATAGGGTATACATTGGTCAACATACGAGTCTAAACCTACGTCTAGTAACATTCCATATGACTTGTTGCCCGCTACTCGTAAATTGGACAAAATCTTAGGGATCCTATACTGATCAACTCACGACTTCACAACATACGACTCGTATAATTATTTATGACTTCAAATGATAACTCATACCTAAAACAAAATGTCAACCATCTCACACTATCTTGGATACTACTATAACATACTACTCATATGTTGTAAGTACGACTAAAGGGAATGAGTCATATGATGCACCGAGTCCTTTAGACATAGGATATTACAATAGGGTATTGTCAATTTTTACTCTCTTAAAACTATTTTTCAGGAGAAACTTTGACAGTCTTTCATACCAAGTTCTAGGAGCCTGTTTTAACCCATAAAGAGCTTTATCAAGTTTCAGCACATGATGTGAAAGGTCAATACCTTCAAAACCTAGAGGTTACTTAACAAATACTTCTTCTATCAAACTTCCATTTAAAAATGAACTCTTTACTTCTATTTGAAAAATCTTAAAACCTATATAAGCTGCAAAAGTAATAAGGATCATGAGTGCTTTCATCCCAGTAAAAGAAGAAATGTTCTTACAGTCAGAAACACCCCAAACCCTTTTCAAAAATTCCAAAACTCTCCTGGATGACCTTATTTAATATTCCTAAACATAATTCTACTCATAAATCGATGTTTTGAACATGGGAAGGCGAAAACAAATTTTGCAAAATCTCAGGTTCTTAAAATGGTTAAGTCCTTTGTACTTAGTGTGAAATGAATGCTTTTGGAACTTATAAACATAAGACGTATAGCTGAAAACTTGTCTTGGATTTTTCTGGTATAACAAATAACATGATCTTCTTGCTTGTTTTTGTACACCCATTTTATCCCAATAATTGTTTTTTAGTAGGTTTGGGGACTAGGTGCCAAACTTTGCTCCTTTAAAATTACTAAAGTTCTTACAGTATAACATTAATTTAGTCAGCATCTTTGACGGAATTCTTCATATTTTTAGGCTTAATTTGGGATATGAAGGATGAAAATACAACAAAATTACTTGCATATGCCCTTCTTTGCATTCCAGATTCTAATGGAGAGGTTTGATTCTCAAGGGAGTAAGATGATTCATCTTTCCAATTTGATCTTCTTAAAGTTGGTTGAAGTCTGTTGGGACTAGCTTGATCCTAATTCCTTAATGGGACTCATCTGGGACAAGATCCCATAGCTGAGGATCTGGTTCTTCTCTTTTTACTGCTACATCATCTTGAATATTTTGACCGTGAGATTTAGCTTCTGCTAAACCATCCCTTTGAATGGGAATTAGTTCCTCCATATTTGTTTCATCGCTTCTTGATGGGGTATTCAAGTTTCCTGATTTATCAAAGATAACATGTACACTTTCTTGTACACATAAAGTCCTTTTATTATAGACATTGTAGGCTTTACTAGTTGATGAGTAGCCTATACAACTTCATCACTTTTGGAGTCAAACTTTCCCAGCTCATCCTTTCCATTGTTTAGAATGAATCATTTACAACTAAAAGAACTGAAGAAATCAAGTTTTAGCTTTTTGTTGAAGATGAGTTTATAAGGAGTCTTCTTGAGAGTAGATCTGATCAGACATCTGTTAGTAACATAGTATGTAGTGTTGACATCTTCTTCCCAAAAACGCTTTGGAAGACCACCATCTATCAACATAGTTATAACAATATCAATCAGTGCCTTGTCCTTTTTTTCAGCCACTCTATTTTGTTGTGAAGTTCTTAGAGCTGGGAAATAGTGACTAATACTATTTTTAGCACAAATTTTATCAACTTTGGCATTCTTAAACCCTATTCCCTAATCAGACCTGATCCCGACTATTTTATTATTCAGTTGTGCTTGGATTTTCTTAAAAAGATCACCAAGACTTCCAATGTTTCATTCTTAGTTCTCAGGAACATGGTCCAAGTAAATCTAGAGTAGTCAACCACAATCATAAATACATACCTCTTCCCTCATTTACTTTGAACGTTGACAGTTCTACATAATGTGCAGCAGCTTAAGGGGTCTTGTGGTACTTACCTGCTTCTTGTGCTTACATGATGACTTGGTTTTTTTTCCTTGGCAAAAGCATCACAAATCCTGGTGTCTGAGAATTGCAGATTTGGAATACCATTGACCAGGTCCTTTGAGATAAATTAGTTTAGAAGAGAAGAGCTTACATGAACCAATCTTCTATGCCACAAATCAACATTGTTATTTTGAAGACTTAAGCAGGTCAATTCACAACTAGGGATTAAGTCTAAATCAGCCACCTAAATGTTCTTGCATCTTTTAGCTCTGAGAAAAATATTCCCAATTTTCAAGCTAGTTACAGTACTCCAATAAGACAAGAGCTTCACTTCATTTCCTTTATCATAAATTTGGGACACACTTAGTAGGAAATATTTAAAACCACTCGCATAGTATACATCTTTAATAGCATGATTTAAGGATTTCGCAATCTTTACAACACCATGAATATAACCTTTTTGTCCATTGACAAAAAAGACACCACTACCTTAAAGTGCCTTGAGTGAGAAAAACAATCAGTTCTTCTATTCATATGCTTAGAGCATCCACTATCCATGAACCATGTTTAACTACTTTATCTTACTCCTAACTGCAAAGAGAGATCATTTTTAGATTTGGGAACCTACTTGTGTCTAAGTTCCTAATAGGGGGATAGGGGAGTTATCATAACTTTCTTGGTCCAGATACGCAGTTTATTCTTCTTGAAATTAATCAAGGGACTAGGTCCCTTGTAAGTGACTGCATCTGACAAATATTCTTAGCAAAATTCATTTTAGATCTATGCTTTTCCTAACAGTCCTTCTTTTTATGGCCATTCCTTCCACAGTAGGTGCATAGAGGTCTATTAGCTATAGAGATATACTTGTTATGGGTTTTGAGAGGAGAAAATTTATGTTGACACCCAAGACCTCTACCATTATTTAGACCCTGATTTTTCAAATTTGTAAGAATCTGTGAGAAAGTAATCCATTTCATTGATTTGTTATGATACTAACTCATGCAGATCAGGTCCTTTTCTAACTCATCATTCTTTTTAAGAGTATAAATAAGAAGATTTTATGAGTTCTTCAACTTCTCCCAAGTTTAAGCTGAAAACCACTAGCCTCCCTTTTTCCCTTACCATTAGATTCAGCTAACTTTCTCCACTTGTCTAGCATTTCCTTATTTTCAGAGTTTAATTTTAGAGAATGTTCTCCTCGCTCAGATAACTGAATAGGTAGGTCTAATTTTTCATATTCTAGATTTTATACTTTATCTTCAAGTAGATCCTTCTCAGTAGTATGCTCACATACAGAGTCAATCAAGATATTTGCAAGTTTCTTTAACTTCTTAGAAGTGTAGTAATTTAAATTCTGCCTAATGTTAAAAGGAGTTACCTCATCATCTTTTTATTATTTAATCTAGCCATAATAGAAAAGAGGGAATTGTAGGTAGTTTGAAAATCTTGAAAAACCAACATAGAGACATCTTTACACTTTTCTGATTCATCAAACTTAATTGAAGAGCCTTCCAAGAGAACTAAGGCTTGCTTCACCATATAGTCATCTATAGCTTTCCTTCTTGACTTGTCAGGAAAGCGGTCCTTCTTTTTTTATTTATCTCATCCTAACTTCAGATACATTTGATAGTCCATCTTATGTAAGGGACAATCCTTGATAAAATGTCCTAGTTTGCCATATTTGTGACATAACTCATTTGCAGGTGCTGGCCTAATGTTGTTGCCCTTCTTTTGAAACCTTCCACTCTTTTTCATTGCCCTGATGAATGTTTTGGAAAAGTATGAAACATCTTCACTTTCTTACTAGACTCAGATTTTGAAACCTTTGATGCCAAATATTTTTCCTTATAGGCTCCTTCTTCTTTTAGATCTTGTTGCTTCTTTAGTTTATAGGTCTTTAGATTTCCAATTAGCTTATCTATGGTAAGAGTTCTTATATCTCTAGATTCAGAAATACCATTAACCTTATACTTCCATGACTTAGGCAAAACTTCTAATATCTTCCTCACCTTTGCTAGGTGGAATCACTTCTCCAAGATAAAGTAATTCATTGGTGATAGAGGTAAATTTGATATGCATTTCTTACATGGTTTCACTTTCCTTCATAAAGAAAGTTTTATATTGAGTGGTCAACATATCCACCTTGGATTGCTTGACCTGACTCATTACCTCATGATTTGTCCTTATACAGTTCCAAATCTCCTTAGCACTCTCAAACACATAAATAAGATTGTACTCATCAGGTCCTATCCCATAGACCAAGAGCTTTTTAGCCTTGAAATTTTTTTCAATCTTTTTCCCATCCTCATTATTGTATTCCATTCAAGTTTTAGCAAATAGACTGGTGAATTCTCCATATATAACTTCTTTCTCGGGAATATAAGGTCCATCAGGAATCACGTCCCATATCTCACTATATTCAACCATGATAAAATCATGCATTCTTGTTTTCCACCAACCATAGTACGGACAATTAAATTGAGGTGGTCTGGTGGTTGGCTGTTCTACCTCCAGATTTGGTGGTGCATCAATAATTAAGGTTCCACTTTAGGTGTTAATTATTTAGAGTGCACCACTGTGACACCAATTATTGAATCATAATGGTTCACCACCGCTAAGGGACCAGGTCTCTAAGAAGTAATAAGTAACAGTAAAACAGGAATGTAAAGTAAATATTCAAAGTAAATCAACACAAATGATTTTTACATGTAAACCTCTTGCTCAAGGAAGGAAATACATGACCTGTCCTCACAGGATTTCTCAAGCTCCACTCTAATAAAATCAACTCTGATTATAGACTCAAAATGGACTTAAATCTAAGTCCTAAGGATTATAACAGCTCTAGTACAAACCTACCTCAGACAACTCTATCTCACCTCTCTCCCAGTTGATTAACTCTAGACAACTCACCATAGGTAACTATACTGTAACACCCCGATTTGCTGAACCGGAATGCTACACAGTGCTCATGACCCCAAGGGATCACAAGCTAACCCATGACTGATATCTGTACCTGTATACTGCAAGTCATGATATAATAATACAGAATACATAGAACTGTAAGGCCATAAGGTTCAACTGAATAAAATCATATAGGTGAAAATACCCAAAATAACTTAATCTGAAAGCTAAGTCTGAACGTAAATTTGAACGTAACTCTGAAAGCCTTTAAACTATCTGAATAAGGAGTTGAAGGAACATGTCTCCAACTAACTCTATAAAACTGAACTAAAGAAATAAATAAATGTATCAAATCATATTGTCCTCGAATCAATGAGGAGTCACTGTGTCTTTGCGACTGGAATGCTACCGCTACTGCTGGGCTGGAGCTCGTGTCTCGGAACCTATGGTGTAACATGAAAAGAATGCACCATAGCGCAAATACGTCAGTACAACTGGAGTACTGAGTATACGAGGAAGGTAGGATGAACATAAAGGGTTTCATGCATGAACAACACTGACTGACTAATATGAACGTGGGAGTGCAAACACACATATATAGAAACTGGGACCGTGAATACGTGATTGCATGACCTGTAAATTAATACATGGTTTAATGATAACTGTGATGACTAATACTGAAACTGATAACATGGAAGACTGTATCTGACAGTCCTGTATATACTGAAATCTGAAGAACGCCCTGAGTTTTTTTATTGAGACTGATACTGAAACTGTGGGAAGTAGTGTTTAACCGACATGCCCTATGTATGCCATTATGGCTAAGCTGGGGTCCAATCTCTGCCCCAACTGGAGGGGTGTCAATACCGTGCCATGGGTAAGGACAGCCTGTGAGTGACCCTTATCTGGCGGGTACTTAATGAGAACGGTTGGAACCCTAAACTGATGGGTTAAGCCACCTCATCAACCCTAATCTGATGGATTAAGGTGCCTCAACCTACGCTGGCTACGTAGTTCTGGAACACAAGGATGACTACTAAGAATCACACCCTGAACTGGCGGGTGAGTTCCCATCCTTGGGTTCACTTGGTGCTAACCTCTACTTCCATCTGGAGGGATGGACATGAATAACTGACTGTACATGACTTAATCTTACTGAATTCCATTGACTGGCAGAATGTTACTGATATCTGACAACTGACTAAGAAGATGAGGTTTTCCTGAGTCACATGACTAACTGAAGTCTATGGAATCATATCTTGAGTTTGGATATTGTGAAACATGAAATGGCTCTAGGCACACAGCTATAGTTTTCGGGTACAAGTATCCCCAGGACTCGATAGGAGGAAACTAACACACATGACATGACTTGATCACAAGATTTGAGTCCAAAATTCACAATATCATAAGTAAGGCTTTCATAATAAGAATGATTCTCAACAAACTATCACATGATCGAGAATGCACACAACATGTATATACTTGCATGGCTTCAATAACATGGTCATTCCCTATTGCAACAATATCATGAGCATCTTGTACAACTTCTTCAATTCAAGACAATAGTACGGGGATCACATTGAACATAAACTTAGAACATGGAATAGTCATTTAGGACTTGTTATGTCATAAAAGCATGATTTCTATTCCCTTAGGTATTTTCCCAAACACCTTACATGCCCATCTTAGGCATAGGTGGATTTATCAAGATTACAAATATTCAACCACCAATTTCACATATTTATACGTTAAATACCACCATATCCTCACAATAAACATACAAATATCCCATCTTAGTCATCATCAAACTCCAACCACATGAACATCAACCACCAATAACATAAACATCATAATACAAAATTTAGAAGATGGTTTTTGAGCTTCATGGACGAAAGGAGTCCATGAATCAACTCACGCATACCTTAGAAGGAAGATTCTTGATGATTGACGGAGGAATTTCCTTGAAATTGGATCTTCAAGCTTAGTTGCGCAACCCTAGTTGTTTTTCTCTTTTAGTGCTCTTGGATGATGAGCTTTGAGATGATAATAGGGTTGTAATATGTTTACAAGCTATATATTTTGTACGGTTAAGTTTAGGGACGTGTAAGGAGTGTTAAAAGACTTAATTGCCCTTAAAATAACTCAAAACGGAGTGTTTTTTGAACCTGGAACTGACTTAGGCGGCGCCCAAGTGATTGCCTATGCTAGGTTGGGTGGCGCCTAACCAATCACCTATGTTTGGTTGGGCGGCGCCTAACCAATTGCCTATCCTTACTGTCTCTCATGAAAATGGGCATAACTTTTCGCTCGGGTATTGGATTAAGGGGAAATTGGTATTGTTGAAAAGCTAATTCGATTCTCTACAATTTGGTGGGTCTAAATCTGCCAAAATACCACATTAACATCGAATTATACTCGTTCAAATATGACCCTTTCAAAATCGAAGACTAAAACTTGATGGATTCAAAAACTCTTAGCTTGTATTACCTTAAGTGACTCATATGAACATGCTTAATGCATCATAAGCTATCCTATCACTAGGATATTCATTGTAAGTCATGTACTCAAGTATGAATCATAGGATAGGAGATTTCATACGTAGGAATACTTATTCACTTCCTAGCTTAGAAACATGCGGGGTATTACATCTACCTAAGTAAACTCAACACAAAATGAAGAGAAAATTTTACTCACAACACTAGAGTAAATCGGTTTCTAGAACATGACTCAAGAAAAATGATACTAGAGTGGAATAGAATTCTAAGATCTTGAGGCCAAGAGTTTTTGGTTCCTCCATACGAAATATCAGATGCAAAAACTAAGGAAAAATGTTGCTCCCTTTTCTATATATGGGAGTGTAGGAATTTGATTTGATTTGATCAGGTTTCCATTGTCGTACACTAGGCACCTGCACATAAATTATGCTATAGGACAAAATTGTGCAGAGTGCGATAATGTACAACTATCCTTCAACGAAGAATATAAGGGACCTAGTCCCTAAGATGTTACGTAGTCATCATAAGAAGATGAAACAACAATTTCTCCTTTTTTGATGATAACAAACTATATACTTAAAGTTCACTCAAATTCCCTTAATTTTAGCAATCCACATTAATGTCCCCCTTATCAACAATTACCTATTTACCATCCCCCTATTTTCAGCTTCCCTCTCTCAACAACACTTCTTTCATCATTATTACATCAAAGACAAGGTCCTCGTTGATACCTACCTACATGCAGTGAACTATTTTCCCCTTTTTTGCATAATAAATAAGCAAAGTTAGTAAACCAAGTTAATCTATAAGAAAAAATAGGTTAACTCATGGCCATTAGGGCAACACTAACATGAATAAACAATTATAAAGGAGAGATAAATAATAGACACAAATAAAAGTTTCATTCATATTATAATTAGGATTGGTACCTGATAATGCTCCAAATAGACTCTTGAATAGGTGTAGTGGATGTTGTCAATATACTTACCCAACAAAGAGTCAGGGTTAAATCCATAGGGAACAATGTGAGCGGTGATTGAGTAAGTTTGGAATGAAAGTTACTTGCTAAATTCAAATCTGTGTTGCAAATATCTGGGCATTTGTTTGAATGTTTTCAAAGATAAAACAAATTTTCAGCTTTAAGAATACTAACTTGAGGCTAAGAATAATTAGAGTGTAATCAATTAGGAGTGCATTTTGGGGTTATACCATTCTAGGTGCAAACTCATGCATGGGCAATTGAGAATTTATCTAAATTTAACTAGGAGTCATGGGTAGGCTATATTTAGAGGTATTGGTGTCAATCTTTCAATAAAACACCAAATTTCACTTGTGGATTCTTCCGAACACCTCACGAGCATATCAAATCAACCAATCCACTACCTCAATTAACACCCTTTATTTCTACGATGATGTTAATAAATGATCTAACTTAAGTTATTATTAACAATTACCCCTCACCCATATCCCTCTTTCAATGATGGTATAGGATCTAAAGAAATTGGGTTCTCACCCACAATTCTTATGTCGAAAATGGAGTAAAAGAAAAACCCATAATAAATGGTTAATTAGGAGGATAAATCACCAACACCCATGCACTAATCACAAACTACTCAAGAATAACCCCAAGTGGAAGAGTTAGCAACTTATAAAGATAGAAAGTAAAGATGTTCCAAAATTTCCACCAAATTGATCAATGAAAGATAAAGAGAATGCAAATCCAAGCTTTAAATATCAATAGACCTTCAATGGAAATCACTAATTCTTTGCTTAGTAATTACTCTAATGTCTTCTAAGCTCAAGGGTATACAATTATGTTCCAAGCTCCAAGAGGAAAAAATAAGATTCAAGATAATATGAAAGATGAAAGATATAGATAATGAGAACTCCTATTTAAGCCCCAATTCCACATTTGCCAAATATTATAAAAATGGCACCTTGATCTTGATCTTTTTGAGCAGATCCAAAGTAGATGGAAAGAAGATGCAGGGAAAGTGGAAAGCAAATGGAAAGAAGATCCAAAGCATATGCAAAGTATATGCAAATAAGATGGCTCTTTTCTTTCACAATTGACCTTTTGTAGACTTGAACAACTTGCTCATC
The DNA here is from genome assembly GCA_030864225.1 of Capsicum baccatum var. pendulum. Lineage (NCBI taxonomy): Eukaryota > Viridiplantae > Streptophyta > Magnoliopsida > Solanales > Solanaceae > Capsicum > Capsicum baccatum. Next base: position 36,678,115 of record CM061556.1, read on the forward strand.
TTCCCTTTTCAACTTTTACCTTCACAAATGATCATTAAGTATGTTATTAACATCAAATCAATGGAAAAACATGGTAATTTAAGCTTTAAAATTTGTAGCAAGTCATCAAATTGACGATTTATCAACCCCTAAACTTAAAATATTGCTTGTCCTCAAGCAACCAAGAATAATTCAATAAGATAGGGTATTTTAACTTAAATCCATACTAAAGAAATCTACACTAAAGGACTAAGCTAACAATACTCTGAAAAAGACATTTCAAACATGTCATCGCAATAAGTAAATCAAAATTTTTCAATAAGCACATATTTATGAAGCAAGGATGCAAGTTTTTATCAAATGAACTTTCCAAAACAACAAAGCATCTTAAGAGGTGACATAAAATCTTCAAAAATGATCTCAATATTTACAATGCAACTTACCTCACCCATTTACCCAAACCAATAGTAAGACTTCACCTTCGACCTAAAAGTATGCCACTCATATGCAAGAGTTAGTTCCACAGCTCTACACGCACAATAAATTTAAATATCTAAAGGATCTCAAACAACAAAAGAATTAACACTCGCTCTCGCAAAAAAATTCAAGTACAGCGAGTAGAAACACAAGATTGTTATTTGTGTTTTTCTCCACTAATGTAGACTTATCTAGTATGGAATCACCAATATCTTGCGGGTCTAGATGAAGGTTTAAGATACGAAAAGGAATATATATGTATCAAGTGACTAAAAGACCTCATCAACGCTATCTCTTATCCCTTTCTACTCTAATTTTTTTTAATGTAGCCACACTTTTTACCTTCAAATCATTTGCCATATTTTCGTCAGTTTTTTAGTAGCATTTACCAAACAATTCAAAGCCACAATTTTCTTTCTTCACTTATTTGACTTTTTCAATAGACTTTCTAACTTTAAGCTCTTCTTAGCCCCTCAATTGTCTCATTTCTTTTCACATTCTATGGGCTAGGCTATAAAACTTTATCATCAAGCGTGTCTCTTATTTCTTAAGCATATGATTTGACAACCTTACACACACCTTTATTGACCACTTTAGTACATCACATTCTCCCCCCCCCCAAACTTGGAGTTTTAACCACCATTATTTTAATCTCACTATTATATAACCCTCCTCCCCGACCAAACTTAGGCTTTCACTTATATTTCATTATTTAGAACTAAGCAATGCATCAAAGAAAGTTAAGTGTCAAAATAAAGATTTTCAAAAGGGGATAAGTTTTTTAGCATGGTTATCATTACAAGAAGAAAGAGAAATGGGAAAAAGGCTCAAAATGGTTAACTAAGGAACAATGTTAAGATGGAAATTTGGCTATGTGACGAGTCAAAAATGGCCTCGAGTCATCCTCCGAATCAAGATTTCCTAGGATTTTTCTTTGAATAGACTTAAGGCAAGCTTTAGACTACATGTATATAAGAATTATTCAAAAATCTCACCATACATGGCATCACACTCATAGAGCAAAGAGTTAATCTCCCAGCCAATTTGAGCAATTTAAGCTTAATAAGTAACTCTGAGTCAAAGACGCATCCTTCTAAAGAGAGACAATAATTGAATTTAATGGTCTCAGTCAAAAGAAATCTCAAAAAACATCCTCGTTCTATTTCAAAAAGAGAACTACGTTTTTGGTTTTTCTCAAAATTATTTCATTCCTTGCTAATGACATTTTGAAAGTATTTTCAAACTTTTGTCTATTCCTAATTAATCCAAACAAATAGATACTTCACCTAACGATGTAGCCTTATCATCCATCATAGGTGAACTATCACTCAATTTGACAAAGAAACTAAGCTGAAACAAAAATAAAAGGTCAAAATAAAGAGAACAAATTTTGCTCCTTAGGAAAGAATCAAGTTTTTAAGAAAACTCTTGGAGATTATTGGACATGTATATACAAAAGTCAACAAGAGCAATGCGCATAAATTGGGTATATATTAAAAATATGACCATGACCGAAGAAGGGAACCATTCAACAAATCTATCCATATGCCTATCAAGGGCCAACCTAAATCACTGTCAATAATAAAGAACAAGCCCCACGAGGGCTAAAGTAAATAAACATAAAAAGAAACAAAGTAGAGTATATATCCATAATCCATCCAGCCAATGCCATTAAATAAAATCAACCATCAAGTCTAGTGTAAGATGCCCCACCTAACTAAAATTCATTGCATTGTCCCCAATGAAAAAATAAAAAGAGGATAGGGGAGGTTAGAGACTCCCTGTGGCACACTAGGAGTGTGGTTCCATATCGATGGATAGTTGTATTGCACTACTAGAAGCCTCTTTAGACTGGGATCCATAACTTGGATCCACCACTAAAGGAAACTCAACATCATCTCGAGAGCTAGAAGTAGCTTTTGCCTTATCCTTATTTGGAGCATGATCCCTTTTTGCATCCTATGGCAAATTTTTCCTTAGAGATATACCTCTGAAAAGAAAACAACAACAAAATAAAAGATAGAATATGAAACATGTTTAGGGATTTTTTATCTATGGAGAAGGAAAGTAAAGTTAAAGAAAAACTTGGGTGGATACAAGGTAACTCATCATTACACTTCATGGAATTCTTTCCTCACAACACTCAACTCTTTGAGCTCGACATTATCACTCATTCTTCACATATCGCCCATTTAGATCATAAAATACTCATAGTACCAATTGAAACATAAATGACCCTATACCCTTAAGAATGGCACCACCCAATCTATCTTAGGGCAAGGCAAGCATTCATGTCTCTTGGGTTACTCAGACTTCACCCAAAATGCTAAGATAAGCACATTTACTGATCTAACCATTGATGAAACATTCATCAGCAAATTCAACCAAAGACCACCGATTATGCAAAAATTAAGACCTATTGGGTTCAAAACTATGCTCTAAAAATGATCACATAATGTCCCAAGAAAAATCAAATTAACCATTTCAAACATATAAGGCATTTCTTTCTTATCGACATTTCAACAAACATGTGGTGTGCATGATTTGTAAGAGCTTGATAAATAGAACAAAAACATGTGTGAGAAAGATCAATTCACCAATTCATCACCAAACACAACATCTAAATTAAAAATAATCCAATTAAATCATTCTCGCTCAATTTAGCAAAAAATATTAAAGTGGTAATTTCATCCAAACATGGTGCATGAGTTTAAAGAAGCAAAAAAAATCCAATTAAGTATGTAAAACAAGGCACACATTCAAAGGTATCCATTCCAACAACCATATCGTACCAACTTAAGCTCAACTAAATGAAATTCGAGCTAAACTAAACCATGGAAGTGAAGCACCAATTTTTTTATTTTCAAGAGCATTCAACAATAAAACCGTAGATATCATGCCATTCATTTAATCAAAGAGAGGATAAAAATGAAATGATTATCCAATGTAATTATACGGTTCTTAATTTTTTGTGACAAGAAGTGAAAATGTTAAAGTAAGGTTGTAAAACTTTGAACGTATGAAGAGAAGAAAATATTGTTGATGTTGTAGAGTGACAAAATGATTATGAGAATCAATTAGCAAGCTGGATCATTTCTATTTGGAATTTAGAAAGCTTAACAATTTATATTGGTCGCTATGGCTTTAGAGCAAGTTGCCAGTGATTTTTGCTTAATAACATCACATATGCATGCACATTACTTTACCTACACTCCAAGTATGTTAGACCTATGACTGGACTGCTTTAGCATGTCCAGTGCAGGTCAAAGAAATCTGCTTGGCTAGATTAGTGGGTCTCCTGTGTTTCAGGTGTGCCTAGCCAGCGCTTGGACTGCTCAAACATGTCCAGCGTAGGTCCAAGAAGTGTTTCTACGACCATCTGCATCCAAGTTGTGCCTGGATGTACTTGGACTGTTGTTGTATGTCCAATGCATGTCCCTCCAGTGAAGGTTATTTTCAGCCACTTCCAAGCTGCTTTTGGCCTGCTCATGCATGTCCAGCACAGGTCTAGGTTGGCACCACCTATTTTATTAGAAAATTTTAGCTCAATATTGCTTGGGGCATAGTCTTAATGTAACGCCCCGAAAATAGGTCTTGAAGCAAGACACGGTTCTTAAGGCTATAAGTATCCCTAAACTAACCCTTTGAGCCTGCTACTTTATATAATAAATTACTTAGAGATGAAATAAGCAACGTACGAGCACTGTTGTGTTAAATCATAAGAAATACGATGCAAATACCTTATTCGAACAACCATAATACTGGAAATATCAACATATTAAGAATCTGACAACTAGTCTGATAAATCCTCTACTACTCAAGAACTAGAGAGCATTGGGACAGGTCTCCAACTGACTCATACTCAACTGAAAAGAAATAAGCAATTGCTAGACAAACTGAATGTGTGAAGATAATCGGTCCTCGAACCATGAGGACTCACCACTGTGGAGATATAGATGAAGGCACTCGAAGATCACTGACTAGGCTGGGACTGAGCACGTGAACCTATGTTATGAGACAATGTAGCATACAGACGTATATGTGGATCAGTACTTTGGGAATGTACTGAGCATATAGGGGTGTATGCAGTTAAATAAACAATATCACAAGTCTTTATAGAAAAACATGCATGCTATAGAAAATCACTCACTTACTTTGAATAAAATTCTCATAAACTGTGGATGGGAAACAAATAATAGAAATCACGTGAGTCATTTCACTTTACTCTGAATTTGTATTCTTTCTTGGTCCTCAGCTTGTAAATTTTATGAAATATTAAAATATCATCTTTCTGGACATAATCTATAATCTTATGAAAGCAAGAAACTTCTTTGGAACTTAATAATCATGACACTTGAGACTTTAGAAATAATAAGGTCATAGACTTCAAAATCACTATACCTTCAAACTTACACTTTTAGCTCAAGGATAGTAAATCTTCTTTAAAACTCAAGAACTTGACACTTTAGGAACTTTAAGACTTGATACTCTAGAAAACTTAAGATACTCTGGAACACTTGAGACTCGGTGTTATATGACTTTGAGAGTTTCTTCTAACCGACATAAACCAGGTGAGCTACATGGAGTCCAACGTCTTGCCCATGTTGGGGAGAGCTATTCTATCCTTGCTATTGGAGTAGAACCTTTAACTTTTAGTGATCACTAGCTTAACCCACTTGGGGTACATAAGAAACCTATGGGGGCACGTAGTTCTGGGGCATGAGACCTTGGAGTCAAGAACAACTTGGTGCTAAATACTACTCCCTTGCTTAAGCACAGAAGTTTTAAGAAAATCCACCTTAAACAACTCAAAATTATGAAATGGAAGCCAATTATGCATTCCTTTAACTTAAATCAAGTGATGTGGATTTCTTTCTTAACTTAGGATAAAAATCAACTCTTTTCTTGAAACCTTAACAGACAGTAATCATCAAGCTTTACAATCTTAATAACATGGAAATATATATACTCTTTTTGAAAACACTTTAAAGAATATCAATAATTCATTCTCAAAGACTCACAGTTTCACAATAAGGCTCAATTCACGACCACAAATCTTGGAAATACTTGAAAATACGATATCAATATAGGCATGTGAAATTTATATCATGAACTCTCCATTTAGATCATAGTTAAATAAGATAATTAGGAAATTCAAGACTTGAACAATTCCATAATCTCATAAACTTAAAATATAGCAAAATAATACGAATTCATCTTGTAAATACAAAATTCTTTAAGGAAATCTAAAACTTTTGGGCACAAGAACGAAAGACTGTTCTTGTTCAAACCCCACATACCTTAAATTTAAAGCTTTGAATGAACTCTTAACTCCGGAACTCTATTGTGAAATTATTAAGTGCTTCTTGTAGCCCTCGGAATGGGGAATCCTTATATGTAAAAATTATGGAAAACTCACGGTTGAATCTCGAGATACTTTGATCTTTTGGTTGAAACCCTAATGAGAGTTCTTGAGCATTTTTGATGAAATATGATAGATTTTGGTATATTTGGGATTAAATACCATGTTAAGAAAGATAAAGGGGTGGAAAATACCCAAATTACCCTTAATGATACGGAGAAAGAAAGCTGAGAACTGGGCACAAAGGCTATACAGCAGGCGGCGCCCAGGCTAGAGCCTTGGGGACCCAAGTTGGCGCTTTGGTTAGTGCCTTTGCCAAGCTCGGCAGCGCCTCACTAGCACCTTTAGCTACTGGTTTGGCACTCGAAACGTGCCCTAAATGGATTCCAAAAATTCTGAAACTCACGCGAGATACACTATGACCTTGCCCCATCGTAACGTAATAAAAAATCAAGAAACGGAGGTCGGAAAGGTCGCAAAATAATTCATCAAAACTCAAAGGCACAAGATAAACTAAGTATTGGAATACTTATCTAAAATTCAAAGTGTTAAGCTTTTTGTGACTCGTTTCGAAGGATTTAACGACTAGGAAACTTTACTGGGCCTTACAATATCTCCCCCTTAGAAATATTCATCCTCGAATGTCGTTAGATAGTCTAAGAACACAGATAAAACTAAGGATACACAAATGAAATATCCTTCTAAACTGACTGTACTTTATTCTAAATTTCTGGATGCTTCATAGAATGCTTAAACTCATAATAAGAATGTGCAGCTGCAACTTTGATTAGAAAGGGATTGAAGTAAGAGAGAATAGTACCTTCGACTTGATCTGAACTTACAGAGAAGAGGTGTAGGTACTTGGATCGCATGTCTGCTTCGGCTTTCCAAGTAGTACCCTCAACCGATTGGTTTTGCCACAAAAATTTGACCAATGGAACTTCTTTATTCCTTAGTCTCCGGACTTGGTAGTCTAGGATTTCAACTGGAACTTCATCAAAAGAAAGAATATCTTGAACATCAACTCTCTCAGAAGGATCTATAACAACAGAATCACCAATATGTTTCTTAAGCATGAAAACATGAAAGACAGGATAAACAGCTGACAACTCTGCAGGCAACTCCACTTTGTAATCTACTCTCCCAACATGAATCAGGATCCTATAAGGACCAACATACCGGGTACTAAGTTTCCCTTTCTTCCCAAACCTCTTTACCCCTTTCATGGGTGAAATTTTCAGATATACCAAGTCATTAACCTCACACTCAAGGTCCCTTTTTCTCACATTGGCATATGACTTCTGGAGACTCTGCGCTGTCTTCAACCTTTCCCTAATCATTCTCACCGTTTCCATAGCTTCGAATACGGCATCTGGTCCAATCATAATAGATTCTCCCACTTCAAACCAACTTATGGGTGACCTACATCTCCTACCATACAGAGCCTCAAATGGTGCCATCTTAATACTAGTATGATGACTATTATTGTAAGCAAACTCAATCAATGGCAAATGCTCATCCCAACTACTCTTAAAATTAAGAGCACAACCCCTCAACATATCCTCTAAAGTTTGGATAGTCCTCTCAGCCTGACCATCAGTCTACGGATGAAAAGCAAAACTCAAATGAACTTGGGTACCAAGACCCTTATGGAACTCCCTCCAAAACTGAGAAGTAAACTGAGTACCCCTATCTAAGATGATAGACAAAGAAACTCCATGCAACTTAACTAATTCTCGACTGTATAGTCTAACATAATCCTCAACCGTATAATATGTATGCACAGGTAAGAAATGCACGGACTTAGTCAGCCTGTCAATAACAACCCAAATAGAATCATGATGGCGTTGGGAAAGAGGTAAACCAGTCACAAAATCCATATTCACCTATTCCCACTTCCAAGTTGGAGTACTAAACTCTTACATCATACCACGAGGTCTCTGGTTCTCTACCTTAACATGTTGCACATTTTCCCCCAAACCCTACTATATTCTTCTTCATACCACTCCACCAGTAGATTTCCCATAAGTCGCGGTACATCTTGGTAGTGTCGAGATGAATGGAATATCACGCACCATGCGCTTCGGCCATAATTCTCTGCCTCAAATCATCGACATCAGTAACACACAATTTACCCTGCAATCTCAACACACCATCTCCCCCTTGAGAGAAAACCTCAACTTTTTTATCCTTGACTGACTCCTTCAGTCTGACCAAACTAGAATCTAAGTTTTGCTTTTCCTTCACTTCCAAAACTAAGGAGCATTCGAAACTACTCTACCCCAATATACTCCTCTCAGCAGAATCAAGCAGCCTAACTCCCAATCTATCCAAACGATGCACATTATGAGCTAACTCCTTCTTACCTTCCTCCACATGCAAAACACTACCCATAGACAACTTGCTAAGGGCATCTGTCACTATATTGGCCTTGCCCAAATTATATAACACGCTCATATCATAGTCTTTTAGCAATTCTAACCACCTTCTCTACCTAAGATTCAAATCCCTCTTGGGAAACACATATTGCAACCTCTTATGATTAGTAAAAATATCTACATACACACCATACAGGTAATGTCTCCAGATTTTTAAAGCAAACATCACAGCAGCTAACTCGAGATCATGGTTTGGGTAATTCTTCTTATGGGGTTTCAACTATCTAGAGGCATCAGTTATAACCTTATCTCTCTCCATAAACACTCAATCCATACCAACTCTAGAAGCATTATAGTACACCACAAAACCATCCGTACCATCAGGCAAAGTCAAAACAAGGGCGGAAGTGAGTCGAGTCTTCAACTCTTGAAAACTCTTCTCACAAGAATCCGACCACAGGAGCCTAACTTTCTTTTGGGTCAACCGAGTCATGGGAGACGCAATAGAAGATAAACCTTCAATAAAATAGTGGTAATAGCCGGCTAGACCCAAGAAACTCCTAATGTCAGATGAAGAGATAGGTCTAGACCAATTTCTTACAACTTTTATCTTTTGGGGATCAACTTTAATGCCTTCGACTGAAATGATATGACCCAGAAAAGAAATTGACCTTAGCCAAAACTCACACTTGCTGAACTTGGCGAATAATTTATGATCTCTAAGGGTTTGCAAGATAATTCAGAGATGATTTGCATGGTCATCCTCACTACGGGAGTACACGAGAATATCAAATATGAACAATATGATAAACAAATCGAGATACTGCTTGAACACTCAATTCATTAGGTCTATAAAGGCTGTTGGAGCATTGGTTAGCTCAAAAGACATGACTAGAAACTAAAAATGAACATAACTAGTTTGGAAGGCTGTCTTTGGGATATCACACTCCATAACCTTGAGTTGATGATAGCCGGATCAAAGTTCTATCTTAGAGAAATAACTTGCACCTTGCAACTGATCAAACAGGTCATTAATTCTTGGAATAGGATACTTATTCTTGACTGTAACTTTGTTAAGCTGATGATAGTCAATGCACATATACAAAGAACCATTTTTTTGAATGAATAGGATGGGTACGCCATAAGGAGAGACACTGGGCCTGATGAAAACTTTGTCTAGAAGTTCATTGAGTTGTTTTTTCAACTCCTTAAGTTCTGCAGGTGCCATACGGTAAGGAGGAATAGAAATAGGTTGTGTGTCAGGAAGAAGAACAATCCTAAATTCTATCTCTCTATCGGGAGGTACCCCTGGGAGATCTTTCAGAAAGACATCAGGAAACTCATTAACAATGTTGACTGAATGTTGACTGACTAAATACTTGGAGTCTTAGACTTAGTATTTTAGCAAACAACATAGTGATTTGTCCAACTTTAACTTCTTTCATAGGAACATAAGAACCATCCCATAACTCACTATCTTTATCCATGATAAAATCAGGCATTCTTATTTTCCGTCAACCATAGTATTGTCCATTTAATCGAGATGGTCTGGTGGTTGACTGTCCTTCCTCAAAATTTTGTGGTGTGGATATAATCAAGGATACACTCTAGGTGTTAATCATTTAGAGTGTGACACTCTAATACCAATTGTTGAATCAAAAAGGTTCACCAAAACTAAGGGACCAGGTCCATAATAAGTAATATGTAATGGTAAAATCAGAATGCAAAGTAAATGCTCAAAGTAAATCGACACAAATAATTCTTACATAGAAACCTCCTTGCTCAAGGAAAGAAAACCATAACCTATCCTAACAGGCTTTCTCAAGATCCACTATAATCAAATTAACTTTGATTAATTCCTTAAAATGGACTTAACTATAAGTCCTAAGGATTGCAATAACTCTATTACGAACCTACTTCAGAAAACTCTATCTTACCTCTCTCCCAATCGACTAACTCTAACCAACTCACCTTAGGTAACTCTACCTATGTAAACGCAAAACAAAAATGAAGAGAAAACTTTACCCATAATACTAGAGTAAATAAGTTTCTAGAATATGACTCAAGAAAAATAAAATTTAAGAGCAATGGAGTTAGGAGATCTGGAGCCCAAGGGTTTTTTATTCATCCACAAGAAATATCAAATGTAAAAACTATAGAACAATGTTATTCCTTTTGTATATATAGCAGTGTAGAATATTGATAGGAATTTTATTAGACCAGGTGTCCATTGTTGTACATATTGCACCTGCACAATAATTTTTCTACATGATAAACCTGTGTAGAGTATGACAGTGTACAGTTGTCCTTCAGTAAAGCATATAACAGACCTGGTCCCTGAGATGTTCTATAGTTATCATCAAAACATAAAACAACAACTTTCCCCTTGTTGATGATGACAAACTCTATTCATAAAGTGCACTAAAATTCCCTTCACTTTAGCACATCCACATTAGTATTCCACTTCTCAATTACATCACCTATCTTCTTCCCCATATTTTCAGCTTCCCCCTATCAATAACACCCTGTAGCAAACCATTTCCCCTTTTGGCATCATAAAAAAGTAAAGACAGGAAACCAAGTTAATCTATTAGCCAAACCAGGTTAACCCATGGACACTAGGGCAATACTAATATGAATAAACAACTATGAATGAGAAATAAATGATAGACACAAATAGAAGTTCCATTCATATTAATTAAGATCGGTAACATATAATTTAATTTTTAGAAAATCATACAAAAACTAAACTTAATAGCAACAGGGATAATTAAGGGAAACTGACTCAAGGGATACTCATTAAATAATAAAAAGGGGGATTAAAAAGGTGGGCTTTAGAGAAAAGGGATCTGAGTAGCATCTCTATTCTTGCACTCTCAGTAGAATGTGAATTCAAAAGCTTCATGATAAGGTCCTTAACTTTAACATTCAAATTTTTCACCTCCCTTGATAGAGTACTCACATGTGCCTTTATTTTTGTATTTTTAGTTTGGAGTTCCTCTAAAGCACTAGGTCCTTCATATGACAGTTGTTAATTCCTCAACTTGAAGTGTGTAATATCAACTTCCTTTGTATCCAGTCTCATTGTCAACTCATCCACATCCATACTCAACTTCTCATGGGCAGCAATCAACTCTTAAAATTGGTAAATTGCGATGTTGGGCATATTTATAAGTCTAAGCACCATAACTTACCCATGTTTTAGCTAAGTTTTGAGGATAAAATACATAATTCTTGTACTTTGTCTATTTTTAGTTAAGTGAGCTGACCTATGTGATTAGCATGCTTTTCAGGTACTAATGAGGAAGATTACGACACTTTGGGGACCTGTGGATTGCAAAGGAAACTTCACATAAAAGGAAAGAAACTTTTGGACTGAATGTGATATATGGGAACCTTTTTCAGGGCAAACTCAATATTTTTAAATAGTTAAGGATGCAGTAACAATTTACTAGAGAAGGATGTTATTAAAAGCCTTATGGCTGAATTTTTAGGGATTATTCATTATTCAGTATTATTTTGAAAACTAGAGAGCGGCTTAGCTTGAGGAGAAAGAGAGAGAAACGTTTTTCTCTCTTATTTTTGCTATTCATCTTCTCCACCAAGATCATTCTAAGTTTTGGTATGATGAATATTTCTATTGTGATTTCCATTTTATTCATGATTAGCTAAGTTTATTTGTTAGGGCTATGGAAACCTTGTAGTATACTCTCTATTGCTATGGGTTTTTGAATTTATGATGTGTTAATTCACTTATATCATTACTCTCTTCGTTATGATTGAATTCTCGTGGTTGCAAACATAGAGAATGTGACATTATAGCAATAACTTGTTTGATAGAAAAGTTATTGATTGGAAAAGAGAGTAGTGACAAGAAATTAGGGTTTTCAACCTCTATTTTACACGTGAATGCCTTAGCAGGATTAACTACTTGGAGAGTTTGTATGATTGGTTGTACACTTTGGATTCGAGAGAACTAAGGTGAATAAATCCTTGATAGTTGAGAAACACTTGGATTTAGAATTAGAATACATCTCTCTATAAGTGCATGCATGTATAAATCTTTATTACTCATAGTTAATAAAGAAGTAAAAGCTACAAGGTGGACATAACCCTAACTTGTCATTCTCTATGATCTAATATTAATACACATATTGCTTCATTGTTATATTGTAACTATCATTTCAAATTTAAACCAAAAACCCCCCATTCAGGAACTTCTGACCAATAGTCCAGTAACAATTACAATACTTAGTAACACAGTATTCCCTGTGGGATTCGACACCCAACCTGGTGGGGTTCTATATTTGACAGCGACCGCTTACTCTCTTGTAAGAGAGGTGTAATTTTGGCGTATCACATTGTCCCCACCTTTCCATCAATGCACAAATTTTAAATTAGAGTGTTCCGACTAAATATTTGCTTTGTAGTTCCAGGTGTTCCCATATCGCCAAGAATCTTAAAGTTATTGAACACTTTATTCAGAAAATACTCATAGGGCATTCCATGTTTTTCCTCTTTAACATGTGCAACTTTGTACAGGCGTTCAATCATTAAGGTTGGTAAACTGATAAGTACAAACTTAATTAAACATTCCATCAAAAAAGGATCAAGAACAAAGGTTACAGTCCTCTTTTCTGACCTAGAAAAAACAACCTTGTTCGTAAATTCATACACCAATTGAAACTCTCCCTTAAGGAACTTCTTTCTCACACCTATTGTACAAGTCCTACCAACTTTTAAAGCATCTTTCATAAACTCTACTTAAGGTTATTGATTCTTTATAGATCAACTCTAATGATTGGAATTTCCAAAATCTTCCCCAACGTCTCCTCATCAAATTTCACCTTTTTCCCTTGCACTAAAGAGATACAAGAAAGACAAGGGATACACGAAATCATACTCCAAACAGTCCATAAATCATAAGATTCAAGGACCTAATGGAGATCAACTCTAAAATTCATCAAACAACAATAAGAACATGATGTATAGTGGTGTTTAACACTTAAAAACAGCCAACAACAAACTAAGTTAACAACGACAAGATGAAGAACAACAACAATGGAACAAGAACAACAAGTCACGGGTTTGGATTACAAGAACACAAACAAATGACTACAACATAAACAAAATGGATAGATAGATAGACCTTGATTGGTATAATCTTAAGAATCCAATAACATATTCCACTCTTGGACCCTTAACACTACACACAATGGTTAACCTAACTCCTACGTTGACACAAGAAAAATTTTACCTCCTTTAAACACCAACGTATCAAGAAAACATTGCAACAAAAGTAATATCCACACTTGTTACACTCATTTTGGTGTGGTGGCTATTCCAAGCCTTACAACTAAAGGTGTTTCATGTTACAAGTCTTACATCAATAAACAACTAAGTCCTAAAACCCTATCTTATTCTTTTTATATTATATTACAAAAAAAGACAAATAACTACACTACCCTTAATGAGAGGGGTGGCCATGGGGTGCATTTTGGGCAAAGTAAAGTGACCAAAATGCCATCAATGAAGATGGTCCAAAACTGTAAGCTATTACGTGACCAAAATCATGAATCCTCGAGTCTTCAATGCTCCAAGTAATCTTCCACTCAAGGCCTTAATGAATGGCATACTTAATGGTAGGCTCAAAATGGGTTTTCCTTGCATATTATTGTGCCCTCGGGGTGACCAAGTCTTGAGCCTTTAAGTGATAGTCTCCTATCATGTCTTCAAAAATTAGGGTGGACATTTGATTTGTATCATCCTTCCCTTCTTAAAAAGGATTCGACCTCGAATCTAACCCTTGCAAAAACAAAGAAAAGACAAACAAGCACCACATCCTCATGACATAAGGGTTAGAGTTAGTACAATAAACAACATCAACATGCCAAGGAGGTACACACTTGAGATATAGCCACACATCCTTGGCTTTAATCACAAGGGTCTTAGCAAAGATATTACAAAAGGGTGGTTCCCTAATTGAAAGTAAAGTCGACACAACACATATAGCAATATCACTCAAACAAGTGGACCAACCAATAACTATCCTTCCTTCACACCCTAAGAAGTTACCGAGGTCAAATGGAAGACGTAACCAAGGACTTAGGTCTTGGCCACTCTCACTCTCCCCTAGGGTGCTATCCTCAAGGTTAATCAAGCCCTCTTTATCACCATTGGAAATATCATGCACAAAAAGAGGGTTAAGAAAGGTGTTCCACAAGCCAACTTTAAATATAGGGTTCTTATACATGCATTTACTACTAGTTTTAAAATCTCCACTAGGAATATGCCCAACATAAGAAACATTTAAAGAAGTAGACGAAATTTCTAAGCGCATATTACCTTTTCTTTCAAATAAGAAATCCCCACTTAGGCACAAACCACCACAGGCAGCCAGGGGATTATAAGCAAAACCATCTTTACTAAGACAATCACAATTTGGGTTTCCTAAACAATTAAGAACATCAAGGTCTTTGCCACCCGATTGATCATTGTCCATATTATCACTAGTTGTTCGTAACTTAGATACCAACGTAGACTCACATTATTTTTCACAAGGGTCAACTAGTGTGTAAATACTCTCGCCACTTGGTAATGGAACCTTAGTCAAGTTATAAGTGCTAGCACTAGATGGACACAAATCATTCTCACGCAGAGAATCAATTTTGTCATATAAAGGATCAACTAGTATTTGCATACCTACAACAAGAGTTTGGTCCTCATGCGACCTAAAAATGCCAAGATTATCACAAAAGAGAGACTCAAGCACCACTACCCTAGGCAAAGCTGCAACTACACCCACTTGGCTCCTATTAGCCACAACACAATATTCTAAGTCCATAGGAGTGTAGGGAATAGAATTTTTACCTCGCAGCTCACATAATCTACGACCTTCCTCTTGAATTATATCCGGGCAGCCCACTTGCACCCTTTAACCTACCATATGATTCAACATTTAATTTGCCATAGCTAGATCTCGGGACATAGTGTCAAGGTAGGCCAAAATGACATTGGTGGCATTGTTGTCCATGGGTTGAGAGGTTGAATCCATGGATTCCCTCATAATTGTCCCTAAAATAAGAAAATAAATGAACAAGCCTACAAAGCAAAACATAAGTTAGTTCGAAACAACCTCACCACACTCCTGCACACTTGATCATCTCATATTTGGATTCACAAGTGTTGTAAGTTGGCTTGTAGTTCGTGATTAGTCGAGGGGTGAGTATACTCCTTTGTTGGAATGAATTATTTTTTTGACAACTCAAGGAAGTAATGCACGAACTTGAACCAAGAACACTATGATTTAAAAATGAGAAAAGCATACAAATAATGAAGACAGGAAAGAAACGGATTCAACAATTAATCTACAACTAAATAGGTGATTACTAGTTGTTAATTAATTTTAGCAACAAGACATGAAACTCAGAAACAAGAAAATAAAAATAATAATCAAAAATTTGAGCTTAAATCAATGCGTGAACAGTAAAAATGGTGACATGGCAGCCACGTATTGGTTGCGGTTCTTTAACAATTTTTATTTTCCAAAGTTGGAAGTCTTGGTCAATTTTTCAATTTGGGTTGGTGGAAATAGTTTAAGGAGGGAAATACAAGTTTTGAAATCCCCGTTCAAATTCAAAAAGCAAGACTTGACTTTCTTGTACACCCTTAAATCATGGCCTCTTGTTTCATGGAAAGTTGTTGGATAGTGGTTGTTAAAGTCTTTGGTGGTTGAGAAGTCTTGCAAGACTAACAAATTCTTACACCTTTTCCATTACCTTTTTGGATCAAATAAGCATTTTATTTTTAAAAAGGTATGAAGGTTGTGAAGAACATCAAGAACTATAACAACATTCACCAAGAACAACAACAATAATCTCAAGAACAACCAACAATTTCGACACGGCTCCTCCCAAATCCACAACAACAATATCTTCAACACTTGGCCAAGACAACTACAACTTCAACAAAGATGTTCTTAGGCCACCAATTAAAAACAATATCACGTGGTCAAGCTTATAAAAAAACAATTTGAAGACCACACGGCCAAAATAGTCCACCACAACAATGTTCAATAAGAAGTGGCCAAGTTTTATATTCACAACAACAACACTAACAATTAAAGCTCAAACTTAGATATAGAGTCAATGTGTTAGTGAGGAACAAAACAAACACTTAGATACAAAAAAGAAAAGTAAAAAATCTTGGCCAATACACAAAAATAACATAATTTTTGGCCAAGAACACAAGATGGACAGATTGCTCTTTTTTCTGGAATTTTTAGTTTTCAACAACAATTTTTTTTTTGAATTTTTCAAGCAAGCTAGCCAAAGATTGATATTGTGGGAAAAAAATCAAGACATGCTTTGATACCAAATGATACAATAACGACAAGGGATGCACGAAATCACACTACAAACAGTCCACAAATCACAAGATTTGAGGACCTATTGGAGACCAATTCTCGAATTCAACAAACGATAACAAGAAAACAATGTAATGTGGTGTTTAACACCTAAAAACAGCCAAAAACAAACTAAGTTAACAATTTAAAGGTGAAGAACAACAAAAATAGAACAATAACAACAAGTCACAGGTTTGTATTACAGAAACACAAACAAACGATTACAACATAAATAAAATGGATAGATAGTTAGACCTTGATTGGTATAATATTAAGAATCCAAGAATATATTCCACTCTTGGACTCTTAACACTACACACAATGGTTAACCTAACTCCTACATTGACACAAGAGAAACTTTACCTCCTCTAAACACCAATGTATCCAGCCAACATTGCAACACAAGTTATATCCATAATTGTTGCACTCATTTTGGTGTGGTGGCTTTTCCAAGACCTACAACTAAAGGTGTTTTATGTTTCAAGTCTTACATCAATAAACAACTAAGTCCCAAAACCCTATCTTGTTCTATTTATATTACATTACAAAAGAAGACAAATTACTACACTACCCTTAATGAGGGGGTGTTCATGGAGTGCATTTAGGGCAAAGTGAAGTGACAAAAATACCCTCAATGAAAAAGTCTTCAATGCTCCAAGCAATCTTCTATTAACAGCCTTAATGAATGGTAGGCTTAAAATGGGTCTTCCTTACATATTCTTGTGTCTCGGGGTGACCAAATCTTGAGCCTTTAAGTGATGGTCTCTAATCATGTCTTCAAAAATTAGGGTTTCCATTTGACTTGTATCATAAAGCAGACAAGCTCAAGCTATATTCTGTAAATTTTATAGTGTAAAAGAACTCCCTGACCACTTTCAAAAACACGGTAGGAGCTGGTTCCTCAAAGAGGTATAACTAGCTCTGATGTCTTATATACTTCATTTATTCCACCATTCTAGGTTGTTCAAATATCCTGGTGTCAAACACCCTTCAAGACAAGACTTTTTAAGAATTTAGAATCTTATTTCTTAATTTTATTAATAGAACTTGCTCTTATTTCTTCACCCATCTCCTTATATAGAAACTTCCTAACTCTTCTTCTGAAATATTCTCTTTCATGAGACCAGTTCCCTCAGGTACTTTCCTTTTCACTAAAATGTGCTTCTTTGGAGTAACGAATTTTGGTTTTGCTTGGGAAGACCGAGCCCTCCTTTCTTATTGAAATTCTTTTCTATTCTTTTCTATTGCAACAGAAACATATGCATTAATTTTTTTCATATACTTCTCCCACATCTACTACCTCAGTATGTTCTCCATCAATCACTATTTCTTTTTTCAGCCTTTTTCTCTTAGTTGTGGGTGTTTTTTTGGTTTTCATGGCATCTCTCAGTATTTTCTTATCCAGACTTCTAGTAGTATAAGACTGACCCACTTTCACATGTTCATTAATTTTCTCTCTCCCTTTGTTTCCTCTTTGCTTTTGCATTACCCCTCTCAGGGGCATATCATCATCATCATCATCAACAACAACAACAACATCCTCTATTGGAGTTTGAACAACTATATCAGGACCCTTACTAAAAATAGGGGTTGTGCTAAAAGTAACAGATTTTCTTCCATCTCTACAGTACTCTCTATTTGAGCATTGGCCAACTAAGTTAAGTTGTTATCCACCTAATCTTCTCCGGCTAATATACTACTAAATGGGTTTGATTTTTCATCTAGAAGATCCTCCTCAAATAATTGACATAAAATAGTATTGGATTCGAAGAGAGTAGGGAAACCTGGTTCATTAGAATTATTAGATGGGATGTCTATTTTTCTGGTTTATTAGGGAGTAAAATATATTGGAAGTTCAATCTCTATGGGTGAACTAAATACCTCACTAGTGTCAACAATAATTTCCCTTTCTGGGTTTGGTTCCACAATTTTAAAGACTTTTCAATGGTGAATTCTTCCATGGGCATAGATGATGAAGAGGGAACAAAGATAGGGTTTGTAGTAGAGGGTGTAGGGGAACAAGTGGTGTCCGACTCTTTGACATACATTTTGATTTTTAGGGAAGGGAATTTAAAGGCAAGAGAAAAAATTTAAAGAAGATGATGATAGTCCTTGAGGGAAAGAAAGAGTGTTTAATGAGAATTTTGGATTAAGTGAGGGAGCAAAAAGGATTTAATTTGGTTTTAAGGAGAGAAAGAGGTGTAACGTTTGTACTTAAAGGGAAAGAAATATGTTTGGTCCTAATTGATACACCCTTTCACATTTAAGCAATTAGACAGCATTCATAAAGGCTGAAAAGGACAAGTGGCTTTTTAGGAAAAAAAATCGATACAATTTATAAGAAAGACATGCTTGATACTAACTTATGGGATGGGACTAGGTCCTCCCTTGCTTGAAGGAATTCCTTTATTTAATTTCTATATCATCATCCCTCCTTCAAAGGTTTGCTCACCATGCATGTATACCTGTAAAAGTATGGTACTAAGTTAGACCAATTTGCACAAATTAAAAAAAGAATAACTACAAACTAATCATAGCCAAAATTTGACAAAATTGACATACTGAGACAGGTTAATTCTTGTTGATCATTCCCAGTCTTAGCCTATTCTTCACAAATTGCTCCTTGCAGAGAGCCTTGGTAAAGATATCAAATGTTTGATCTTTAGTTTTACAAAACTTCATAAAGATTTCTTCTTTTTTCATATTGTGTCTCAATAAATAATGCCTTACATTAATGTTCTTTGTTCTCTTTGGCTGCACAAGGTTTTTTGCCATATTTAAAGTACTTGTATTATAACACATCAGTCAAATAGTGTTAATAATAATTAAAAAATCCTTTAGCTACTATTTTATCAAAATTAATTAAGCACAATATGTAGCTACAGCTACATATTTAGCTTCTGCGGCAGATAAAGTAAGTGAGTTTTGCTTTTTAAAACCCCATGAAATAAGAGATTAACCAAGGAAATAAGCCATTCCGTAAGTACTTTTTCTATCCACTAAGTACCGAGCATAGTCAGCATCAACATACCCAATTAAACAAAAACTACTCCTAGAAGGATAGAATAGGACTAGGTCCCCTATTCCTTTTAGATATTTGAGAGTTCTTTTGGCATTTTTTAGGTGAGACTCCTTTGGACAAGCCTAAAATTTTTCACACATACCCATACTAAACATAATATCAATCTTTCTAGAATTAAGGTATAGCAAGGATCCAATAATCCCTCTATACATAGTCCCATTAACTGAGGAACAAGATTTATTAGTATCCATTTTAGAGCTAGTTGCAGTGGGAGTATTAATACGCTTGGAAACCCTTGTGTTGAATTTCTTTTACAATAATGTATGTTTCTTAACAAATCATGGCTCGCTGAGATGTTTTTTCGATCTGCATCCCAATAAAGAAACTTAACTCATTCTTCATGGTCATCTCAAACTTACTTCCCATCATTTTAGCAAATTCTTCACATAGGGACTCAAAAGTTTGTCCCAATATAATGTCATCAACATAAATTTCCATAGTCGGCAAGGTTTTTCCTCTAGGCTTCAAAAATAAGGTGTTGTCAATTCTCACTCTCTTAAAACCATTTTTGAGGAGAAACTTTAACGTTCATTCATACCAAGCTCTATGATCTTGCCTAAACCCATACAGAGTTTTATCCAATTTTAGCACATGATGTGGAAGGTCAAACTCTTTAAAACATAACGTTTCTTGACATAGATTTCTTCCTTCAGATTTCAATGTAAAACTAGACTCTTCACATCCATTTGAAAAGATTGAAACCCATATAAGCAGCAAAAGCAATATTCTTGAAATCCACATAAGCAGCAAAATCAGTAAGGATCTTGGTTGCTTCCATTCTGCAATGGACCAAAGGTCTCTTAGTCAATTCCTTCTTCCTAATTATACTTTTTACAATAATCCATTATTCATTTCTAATGATAATTCCATGCTTATCTTGCTTGTTTTTGTACACCCATTTTATCCCAATAATAGTTTTGTCTGTAGGTTTGGGGACCAATGCTAAACTTTGCTCTTTTCAAATTTCTGAAGTACTTCTGATATAACATTAATCCATTCAGCATCTTTGAGGGATTCTTTCATATTTTTAGGCTCAATTTGGGATAGAAAGCCTGAAAATGCCATAAAGTTCCTTGTTTGTGTCCTTATTTGCATTCTAGATTCTAATGGAGAGGTTAGATTCTCAAGGAGTGTGGTTATTTATGCTTCCAATTTGATCTTCTTGAAGTTGATTGAAGGATGTTTGGACTAGGCACTTGAGAGCATTGATTTTGAATTCCTTGTAGGGACATATCTAAGATAAGATCCTACAGCTGAGGATCTGGTTCTTCTCCTTCTTCTTCTTCTATAGTTAAATCAACCTAAATATTTTGACCTTGTGATTCGACTTCTGCTAAACCATCTCTTTGAATGGTAATTAGCTCCTCCATATTTATGCCATCACTTTCTAATGGTTTCTTTATATTTCCTAATTCATGGAAGATGGCATGCACACTTTTCTCCACACAAGGTTCTTTTATTGTAGATTTTATAGTCTTTACTAGACGAGGAATAAACTACAAATACAACTTCATCAATTATGGAGACAAACTTTCCCAACTCATTCTTGCCATTATTTAGAACAAAGCATTTGCAACCAAAAGGCCTAAAGTAATAAAGTTTTGGCCTTTTGTTGAAGATGAGTTTATAAAGAGTCTTGAGGAGAATAGATTTGGTCAGACATCTGTTGGTAACATAGCATGCAGTGTTGGTATCTTTTGCCCAAAAACTCTTATAAAGACCACCATCTATCAACATAGTTCTAGAAATATCAATTAGTGTCTTGTTCTTTCTTTCAACCACTCTATTTTGTTATGGAGTTCTTGGAGCTGCAAAATTATGCCTAATACTATTTTCAGCACAAAATTCCTCAACTTTGGCATTCTCAAACCCTATTCCATGATCAGACCTGATCCCTGCTATCTTGTTATTTTATTTTACAAGAATTTTCTTATAAAAGATCACCACATCTTCATATGTTTTATCCTTAGTTCTTAGGAATATGGTCCAAGTGAATTTAGAGTAGGCAACCACAATCACAAACACATATCTCTTCCCTTATCAACTTTATACCTTGATAGGGGTACATAGATCCATGTAAGCAGCTCAAGGGGTCTTGTGGAACTTACCTGCTTTTTCAGCTTGAATGATCACCTGGTTTGTTTTCCTTATAACAAGTATCACAAATCCTAGTGTCTGAGAACTACAGCTTTGGAACACCACTGACTAGGTCCTTTGAGATAAATTTATTCAAAAGAGAAGAGCTTACATAAACCAATCTTCTATGCCACAAAACAACATTGTAATTTTGAAGACTTAAGCAGGTCAATTCACAACCAAGGATTGAGTCTAAATAAGCCACCTACATGTTCTTGTATCTTTTCTTTGTGAGAATAACATTCCCGATTTTTAAGTTAATTATAGTGCACTAATTAGACAACAAATTCACTACATTTCCTTTATCACAAATTTAGGACACACTTAGTAGGTTGTATTTCAAACTACTCACATAGTACACATCTTCAATAAAATGATTTAAGGATTTCCCAATCTTTCTAGCACTAAGAATATAACCTTTTTTTCCATTTCCAAAAGAGACACCTCTACCTTGAAGTGCCTTGAGTGAGAGAAAAATCTTGTTCTTACAGTCATATGCTTAGACCATCCACTATCCATGAACAAGCATTGAATTCTTTATCTTACTACTACCTGCATATAGAGATTATTTGTTAGATTTTGGAAACCACTTGAGTTTGAGTTCTGAATCAGGGATATGGGAGTGGTCATAAATTTCTTAGTCCATCTAGGCAGTTTATTCTTCTTTAAGTTTGTCAAGAGAATAGGTCCTATGTTAAGTGACTCTATCTGTTGAATATGCTTAGTAGAAATCCTTTTAGCTCTAGATCCTGAAAATCCTTTTTTATGGTCATTCATTCTACAGTGTATACATAAAGGGTAGTTAACAATAGATATATACTTGTTGTGAAGTTTGAGAGGATGAAAGTTTTGTTGACACCCAAGACCTCTACCATTATTCAGACCCTAATTTGTCAAATTTGTAAGAATATGTGAGGAAATAAACCATTTTATTAATTTGTTAAGATCTTCTCTTATGCAGACTAGGTCCCTTTCTAACTCATCTTTCTTTTCAAGATAAAACATGATAAGCTTTTGCGAGTTCTTCAACTTCTCCTCAAGTTCAAATTGCAAACTGCTATCCTCCCTTTTTTATTTACTATTAGATTCAACTTACTTAGTTTATCTAACATCTCCTTGTTTTTAGAATTTAATTTATGTTCTCAAAGCTTAAACAATTGAATAGGTAGGGCTAGTTTTTCATATTCTAGATTTTCTACTTTATCTTCAATTAGATCTTTCTTAGTAGTAAGCTCACATATAGATTCAATCAAGACATTTGCAAGTTTTTTTAACTTCTTAGGAGTGTAGTCATTCAAATTTTTCTTAATGTTAAAAGGAGTTACCTCATCATCTGATCTAGCCATAGAAGCAAAGAGAGAACCGTAGGTAGTTTCACCATCTTACACGGCCAGCATAGAGACATTTTTATGCTTTTCTAATTCATCTAACTCACTTGATGAGTCTTCCCAGACAGCTAAGGCTTGCTTCACCACATAGTTAGCTACAGATCTCTTTCTTGACTTGTTAGGGAACCGGTCCTTCTTTGCTTTGTCTCCTCCTGACTTTAGATACTCTTGATAGTCCATCTTGTGTAAGGGGAAATCCTTGGTGAAATATCCTAGTTTCCCACATTTATAATATACCTCATTCGCACCTAATGGCCTACTACTACTTCCCTTCTTTTGAAACTTTCTACTCCTCTTCATAACCCTGAAGAACTTTTTGGCCAAGTATGCAACATATTCATCTTCCTCACTAGACTCAAATTTTGAAGCCCTTAAAGTCAATGATTTTTCCTTTTTAATCTCCTTCTCTTGATTTTACAGTTTCTTCAATTCATAGGTCTTTAGGTTTCTAATTATCTCATATATGGTAAGAGTTCTTAAATCTCTAACTTTACAAATAGCATTAACCTTACTCTTCAATGAAATATACAAAACTCTTAATATTTTCCTTACCTATTTTGTAGGTGGAACCAATTCACCAAGATAGTGTAATTCATTGGTGATAAAGGTAAATTTGTTATGCATTTCCTGAATGGTTTTACTTTTATTCATAGAGAAACCTTTATATTGATTGGTTAACATATCCACCTTGTATTTCTTGACCTTAATCGTTACCTTATAAGTGGTCCTTAGAGTCCCAAATCTCCATTGTTCTCTTATAAGAAGAAATACGATTGTACTTATTAGGTTCTATCCCACGGAATAAGAGCTTCTTAGTATTGAATTTCTTTTTAATCTTTTTCCTATCCTCCTCATTGTATTCCTTTTTCATTTTAGCAACAAGAATGGTTATTTTACCTTCTCTCATGAGAACATGAGGTCTATCAAGGATCACATCCCAGAGCTAATATCTTAAACCATTATAAAGTCATGTATTCTTATTTTTACCAACCATAGTATTGACCATTGAATTGAGGTGGTCTGGTTGTTGACTTTCCTTCCTCTAGATTTAGTGGTCCAAGAATAATCAGTGATCAACTCTAGGTGTTAACCATTTAGACTACACCACTCTGATCCCAATTGTTGAATTATAAAGGTTCACCACCACTAAGGGACTAGGTCCTAAGAAGTAATAAGTAATAGCTAAATAGGGATGTAAAGTAAATACTCAAAGTAAATCAACACAAATAATTTTTACGTGTAAACCTCCTTGCTCAAGAAACAAAAAATGTGACCTAGTCTCACAGTCTTTCTAAAGATCCACTATGATCAAGTCAACTCTTATTACAAACTCAAAATGGACTTAACTCTAAGTCTCAAGGATTGTAATAGTTCTATTACAAACCTACTTCAGACAATTCTATCTCACCTCTCTCCCAGTCGACTAACTCTAGCCAACTCTCCTATTAGGTAACTCTACGTAAGTAAGCTCAACATAAAATGAAAAGAAAAATTTACTCACAATACAGGAGTAAATCAATTTCTAGAACATGACTCAAGAAAAATAAAACTAGAGAGCAATGGAATTTTTAGATCATGAACCCAAGGGTTTTTGCTGCCTCCATGATGATAGGAGAATTTACACGCCTATATTAATATATTTTGCCCATATTTTAGCCTAGTTTTGAGAACAAATTATATATTTCATGCACTTTTAGTCCTTTTTCCTATAAGTGAGCTAACGAACATGATTAGCAAAGTTTCAGGTATAAATGATGCAGAATTCAGCATTTTATGGCTTACTTGACGCAAAAGAAAGCTCACGAAGGAAGGAAAGGGAGTTTACACGCCTAAGGACCAAAAACGCTGCATGGAAAATCTGTCCCGGGCTAAAACAGTATTTCTGAAGACTTTGGGGACTTGCAGTAACTTAGTTGGATTTGGACAATGATACATTAACCTAGTACAATTGGGTTATGTATTTCATTAGTTTATTTGGATTATGCTAATGTCACATTAACCTAGTACATTTGGGTTAAGTATTCCATTAGCCTAGTAGGATTTGGTTAGATATTTATTTACCTAGTAGGATTAGGATATGGGTATTATAAATACCCTATCATGCTAGAGATTTTTATTAATCTTCTATTCAACAATTAATCTTCTTCCATCCCTCTCTTCTTCCACCACAACAATTCTACAACTCTTCTAATCTTTCCATTAATTCTATTTTTCATCTTCTATTCATCTATTCTTATTTACCGCAACAACAGAATTATTACTTTTGCGTTGGAATTCACGCCACACGCCTACCACCTAAGCTACACGAAAATTACTCAATCTTGTGGTATAACAACAATGTCAATCGTGATCTCCTTCGCATTCATGGGTAACTAAACTTCTCTGTTGGGGTTATGGAAGCCGTATGAGTTACTATCTATTGCTGTGAGTTTGTGAGTTCACAACACGTATACTGCTTATATCATTATTCTCTTCATCTTAATCTACATTCTTTGTGGTTGCAAACGCAAGAATACGCCAGTATAACATTTAACTAGTTCGAAAGAAAGGTTATTTGTCTGGAAAAGAGATAGTGTCAAGGTAGTAGGACACCCTTTCCTATTAAAAAGTTAGTGCCGTAACTGGATTAACCTCTTGGAATTTGTACCGTTAGATACGCTTTAAGCTCGAAAGAGTTAAAGTGAAATAGTCCTTGTTGAGGTCAAAAGACGCTTGGATTTACCATCGAATACAATTCTCTATAAGCACATGCATGTTTGAATTCCGCACAACTCATAGCCAATAGAGACGTATAACTCATAAGGTGGACATAACCCCAACTCCGCAATTCTTATTGTTTACAACTCACGTAATATTCTTTCTTTTTATTTTCAGCTTTTATTTTGATACTTTATTTAATTACTTGCACGACAAGAATCCCCCCTCTTACGAGACTTGCACCAAAGGTTTAGTAATTTTGCTTACTTGTTGGCCAAGCTATTCCCTGTGGGATCGACACCCAACCCAGTTTGGGTTCTATATTTGCTAACGACCGCTTTACAATCCCACAAGAGCTGTAGATTGAGCGTTATCAAAAATTGGCGTCGTTGCCAGGGACTACGAGTGTCAATTAAGTTTGTGATAGTTGCTAGACCCTTTGGTCAAAGATTCTCGTACTTTTACTTTTAGTTGTTGTTTTTGTTTTATTCAGGTTCTATTGATAGAATGGATGCACAACGTGAAATTGATAGGATGGCTTCTCAAGTGTATCAACAGAATATTGATAACCATAGGCGAGCAACAAATCCTGATGATGAGGATCTGGGCAATGAAGAGCTACTAAACCCACGGCATACTGCTGAGATGGTGGAACCCATGCAGAGGAGAGATCGTCAAGCGCGATTAAGACCTGATCGTCGAACTGTGCAAATTCCTTTTGATAATGATGATGATGATTTGGATGAAGCTGGTGCCACAGGAGCCATTGTTCTGCCACCCTTGGCACCTGGAGCAAAGTTCAATATCACTAGCGCCATGATTCAGCTTTTGCAACTCAAGGGATTATTTGGTGGACTAGCAGGCGATGATCCTAATATGCATCTGATCAACTTTATTTCTACATGCAAGTCATTCGACAATCCTGGCGTTGGACAGAATGCAATTCGACTACGCTTATTTCCATTGTCTCTGTCTAGGGAGGCAACTCTATGGTTGAATGGGCTGACTCCTGATTCGATTACTAATTGGAGGAAATTGAAAGACGCTTTCCTAGAAAGATTCTTTCCGCCATCCAAAAGAGCACAGTTGAGAGATGAGATCACCAATTTTCGATAGTTTCCAACTGAAGCTCTCCACGTTACATGGGAGAGGTTCAAGACAAAGCTAATGCAGTGCCCAAACCATCATATGACCAATGTCCACTTGATGGAGATATTATACAGAGCTTTGAATTCGGGGACTAAGCCAGTGGTTGATAATGCGGCTGGAGGATCATTTATGGACCTCACCTTTGTTCAGGCAAGCAATATGCTAGACCGGATGACAAAGCAAAGTAGAGCTTGGCACACCAGGGATTCTGAGGTAGCAAGCCCCACTTTATCTATTAGCATGACTGCAGAACAAAGGAGAAGAGAAGAGGAGCGCGATCAAGATATAGCGCATATGAAAACACAAATGGATCTTCTTACAAAGCATTTATTATTAGGGAAGACCGAAAAAGTCAAAGTTGTTGCGTCAAAAGGAATAGAGGAATCCGACTCTAAAGAAGAAGCCAACTGCTTGAATAATCAAGGGGGTTTCTGAGGCAATGCCCAAGGAAACCAAGGTCGAAACTATTATGATGAATCTGGATACAAGGACCGTGATCAAGGTAGTCAGATGAATAATTCAGACAGGAGTGGTTTGTATATTCCTCCTAGAAATCATGAGGTTGAGGCGTCTGGCTCCGAAAAGATGTCTATGGAAGATATGATGGCCAAGCTGCTGAAAGGAGTGGAGGCAACCAATATAGGCGTAACTGAGGTGAAGAACGATTTGTCTTCAATAAATCAGTTGGTTGACTCATATTCCGTTGCAATAAGACAACTAGAGTAGCAATTCAGTTAACTTTCAGCAGCACTCAACCAAAGAAAGGCAGGCACTTTACCTAGCGATACTGTGCAAAACCCAAGGAATGATGGGTCATGCATGGCCATCACTACCAGAAGTGGTAAGGTGCTGGAAACTTCAGCAAAAGGCAAGCAAGTGATTGACGAAGTTGTGGACATGGATGACAACGCAAAAGGAAAAGATGCCGCAGCAACTACTCCTGATGTCAAGGATGCCACATCCAGCACTGTGCAGCCTAAAAAAGTGGAAAAACAGGAGCAAGAGGAGAAGAAAACCATGGAGAGAACACTTCCATACCCACCACCATCTTTTCCCCAAAGATTGAAGAAGGTGGCGGATGACACAAAGTTTAGCAAATTCATGAATATGTTAAAGCAGCTCACCATTAATGTTCCATTGGTGGAGGCACTTGAACAAATGCCTGGGTATGCGAAATTTATGAAGGATCTCTTGACAAAGAAGTGGGCAGCAAGTTATGACTTGGCGGATAATGTTCATCATTGTAGTGCAATCGCTACAAGATCGCTAGTTCAAAAGAAGGCAGTTCCTGGAGCTTTCACTATTCCTTGCACAATTGGATCGTTGGATTTTGCTAAGGCATTGTGCGATTTGGAAGCTAGCATCAATTTGATGCCACTATCTATCTACAGAAAGTTGGGGTTGGGAGACCCTACACCAACCAATATGAGGCTCGTGATGGCTGATAGGTCGGTAAAATGACCTGTGGGTATCTTGAATGATGTGTTGGTGAAGGTTTCTTCATTCATATTTCCTGCCGACTTCGTTATTCTTGGTTGTAAGGAGGATTCTGAAGTTCCCATAATCTTGGGACGTCATTTCCTTGCAACCGGAAGTGTGCTTATTGACATGAAAGATAATGAGCTTTTGTTTCGAATTAATGATGAAGTAGTACGGTTTGATATATGCAAAGCCATGAAGCAGCCCAGCGATATGAATGAGTTATCTGTAGCTGATGTTCATCAAGAAGATATGAAAGCATTATCTATAGAGAAACAGCCTACTGTTGAGCCATTGTCTGCTGCGCCACTGAATGTTGAGCATGAGGATAATGAAGATTATGAAGAACTTATGGGTGATCTAATAGAAATAGAGTCTTATACTCCTAAGCAACCGGATTGTGATCTCAAGAATCAACCAACAGCGAAGACTCCCATTGACGAGCCACCAATGCTAGAATCGCAAGAGCTCCCCGATTATCTAAGGTATGTGTTCTTGGAAAGTAGAAATATACTTCTAGAGAGTGCAGATGATTTAAGTGAACAGCACGTAGAGGCTCTCATCTCTGCTCTGAAGAGATACAAGAGATCTATGGGTTGGACTATTGATGATATAATTGGTGACTCTCCGGAGAAACGTATGAGCCATCTCGAAAAAGATCGCATGCCCACAGGTAAGCCTCATTGTCGTCTAAATCCTTTCAGAAAACGATCCACCATTTACCTCGATGAAGTCTGAGTACTCGAGGTAACTATGTCGTGCCACGACAATAAATAAGGCGCTATATGGGAGGCAACCCATCGTTTATCATTTTTCATTTATTGTTTATCGTTTTGTCTTTCTTTCGTTCTAGTACTTATTTTGTTTTTGATAAATGAAAATCCAAAAATAAGAGTCGTGCCACGACCAAAACTAAGGCTCTTGATGGGAGGCAACCCATCATTTTAATCATTTTTATTGTTTTGAGCAAATATAGGTGCAAGAGGTATTCAACGAGGAGATTGGTTTCAAATGATGATTTGGATGTATTGAATGGTAAAGGTGGTAAGTTAGGTATAAGGATGCATAAGGGTATGGATTGAGCATTACTCATGCTTAAATAGGCATCGAGGAAGGCTAGGACTAGGTAAAACTAGGCCACGAACAATGCAAAACCTATTCTATAGCCTAAGGTCTCGGAATCTAGTGTGCTATACACTATGCGCCG
This sequence comes from Capsicum baccatum var. pendulum, assembly GCA_030864225.1. NCBI lineage: Eukaryota > Viridiplantae > Streptophyta > Magnoliopsida > Solanales > Solanaceae > Capsicum > Capsicum baccatum. The sequence goes on from CM061556.1 coordinate 36,707,853, forward strand.
CCCATTCCTAAGTGTGTTTTTGACTATGCGCCGCCTATGCTATAGCATTAGGTCTCAGGATCTCATATGCCATAGACTATGCAGCGCATATGTCTCTAAATGCCATAGACAATGCGCCGCATAGTGTATGGCATTCTTAAATAAATGCATGGCATAGTGTATGGCATTCTTAAATAAATGCATGGCATATGCTATGGCATTCTTCTCAACTAGGCAAAGCATTAGGCAACGCCTATGGTCACTTTTGGTCTCCAAATCCGATTTTAATGGGTCAAAACTCAACCCAACCTTTTCTTACAAATATGAGACTTAATCTTGAACCAAAAACACATTGGAAACCTAGCTCATGCACCACCTATAGTCTCCAAATCCTATCAAAAAGTTTCCTTTTGCTCTTTTTCTTCACAAGAACATCATCCAAAGGCTTCAACCAAGTAAGTACTACTTTGTTCTTCATTTAAATTTTGTAAGTACTACTTTACTATACCTATTATGAATTGCTAAATCTTGAAAAAGTATTGGTGATGTGAACGTGTTTGAATTGTTGATACAAAACCAAGTGAGTGAACATGTACGTTAGGATGCTCTTAACTTATTTCCGACTTGAATTTGATTTTGATGCATTGTTATACTACTTGCAGAATTGCTATAGTAATGAACATTGCATAATCTTGTCACTTGAATACTTACATGTTAGAATATCCCGTTCATCGGAATAAGACTTATAACTACCTACCGACATAGGAGGTTGAGTTTATTGATAGAAACTATACCATGATGTAATCCCTATGTAGTAGTCTTGTTATACCTAACATGAAAGTATTGCAAAGGTTGCAAGAAGTGATATATCTCTGATTTTCTTGTTGGAATGTAGCTCCTAAAACGCATGTCGATGAAGTCTAAGTAATCGACCACTTTCACTTCACTAGTTAGTGCCAACAACCTAAGTGTGGGGTGGTACCTTTACTGCTTGTTTATAGATTTTATCCATTGAGATGATGCTAACATGACTCTATTGAGATCTCAGGTACAATGGCACCAAAATACAAGGCAAAGATAAGGCTACCACTTCACAAAAAGGCAAGAAAAGAGGCCAAAGAGAGCAAGGAGAACCCTCCTCGATGCAAACACCTCAACTCACTCTTGGAATTAAGTGGGATACTTATGAGGAACTTCTAAGGATAACGACTCTGATGATGATTCCGATGCAAGGGGTATGACCCCAGACATAGAGAATGAGTCTGACTAACCAGGTTCTTCTTATTTATTTTCCACTGAGGACAGTGTGCCCCGTCTAAGTGTGGGGTGATGGTATTTGCATGCTATACTTCTCTATCCGCATTTGCATTTATTCATGTTTGTTTGCTTAGTTTTTTTAGTAGTAAATTTTTTTTTTAGCTTCGCATGAAACAATTCTAATAGGCAGCATGAGATTATAACAAGAGTATGTGCTACAATTATGACTATTGAGATATTTAGGCTCTAGTTGTGACTTATTATGTGATATTGTGTGGTTCAATTCTTTCACTTGTTGGGTCAAGAGTCTATATTACTTCCAATCAAGTCAACCATGTGCCTTGTGTGTGTAAGGTAACAGTATATTCTATGTTTGTGGCTGATGCTAGAACTTGCCTGGTATGTATGCAAAGCGAAAATAAGGAGTGTAAGTTTAGGAGATGATTTAGGCATTTCTTTGGCAACCTATACATGTTTACCTTTGTTTTACCTACCTATGGACATCATCCTAGTTAAACCTTTTTGAGCCGTTAGCCTATTTCTTTGACAACCTTGTATGTAAGCCTAATCCATTTTTTTTCAAGACCGTAATTTGATCCAAATCCCTAAGTGCTTTAAAGTGAAAAAGTCATGTGACAACATAAGAGGAAATTGGGTGAGTATGATGCTTTAAATTATAATGGTGCTTGAATGTGTTATGAAAAAGAAAGTGCTATCATAAGAGGTATGTTGTGAAAAGAAAAAGGAAAAGAAAGCTGAAAAGTGAGTTGTGCTTAAAATTGAAAAACAAAAGATGAGAACAAGGGTGGAAGAATAAAAGAAAGAAAGGTTGAAAGAAAAAAGTGTCAATAATACAATGTGATGTATTAAAGTGCTTAGGAACTTAGTCACTATTTCTGGCCAAAATAGTTGATCCTACCTGTCCCTTAGCCTACATTACAACCATCAAAAGACCTACTTGATCCTAATCTTAACATTCTGACATTTAGTGGAGTATTACACTAAGGTCAAGCCTATGGTCATCAGTTGCTACATATGAATTCTTTGTGAGAGAGAGAGCAAGGATATTTTGATACCCATGTTTGAAAAATATGCTATACTTGTGAGTGATTATGGGTAATATATTGTGAGACACACATGGTTGAGGAGTTATGGATAGTTGTATATGATTCCTTGTGCCTTAACCTTTGCATGCGAGTTGACCACCATCACGAGTCTATGCTAGAGGCTAAATTGTTTCTACTAATAATCGGAAAGCTACTCTTTGTTGATAATTGTTGTGCTTGTCTTGAAGAATGTTTTGTGTTTTTGCTGTAAAACCCTAAGTTGATGTGAAGAAGGACATGATATTTTATTCGAGGACGAACAAAGATTCAAGTGTGGGGTGTTGATGATAGGCGAATTTACACGCCTATATCAATATATTTTGCCCATATTTTAGCCTAGTTTTGAGAACAAATTATATATTTCATGCACTTTTAGTCCTTTTTCCTATAAGTGAGCTAACGAACATGCTTAGTAAAATTTCAGGTATAAATGATGCAGAATTCAGCATTTTATGGCTTACTTGACGCAAAAGAAAGCTCATGAAGGAAGGAAAGGGAGTTTACATGCCTAAGGACCAAAAACGCTGCATGGAAAATCTGTCCCGGGCTAAAACAGCATTTCTGAAGACTTTGGGGACTTGCAGTAACTTAGTTGGATTTGGACAATGATACATTAACCTAGTACAATTGGGTTATGTATTTCATTAGTTTATTTGGATTATGCTAATGTTACATTAACCTAGTACATTTGGGTTAAGTATTCCATTAGCCTAGTAGGATTTGGTTAGATATTTATTTACCTAGTAGGATTAGGATATGGGTATTATAAATACCCTATCATGCTAGAGATTTTTATTAATCTTCTATTCAACAATTAATCTTCTTCCATCCCTCTCTTCTTCCACCACAACAATTCTACAACTCTTCTAATCTTTCCATTAATTCTATTTTTCATCTTCTATTCATCTATTCTTATTTACCGCAATAAGAGAATTGTTACTTTTGCCTTGGAATTCACGCCACACGCCTACCACCTAAGCTACACGAAAATTACTCAATCTTGTGGTATAACAACAATGTCAATCGTGATCTCCTTCGCATTCATGGGTAACTAAACTTCTCTGTTGGGGTTATGGAAGCCGTATGAGTTACTATCTATTGCTGTGAGTTTGTGAGTTCACAACACGTATACTGCTTATATCATTATTCTCTTCATCTTAATCTACATTCTTTGTGGTTGCAAACGCAAGAATACGCCAGTATAACATTTAACTTGTTCGAAAGAAAGGTTATTTGTCTGGAAAAGAGATAGTGTCAAGGTAGTAGGACACCCTTTCCTATTAAAAAGTTAGTGCCGTAACTGGATTAACCTCTTGGAGAATTTGTACCATTAGATACGCTTTAAGCTCGAAAGAGTTAAAGTGAAATAGTCCTTGTTGAGGTCGAAAGACGCTTGGATTTACCATCGAATACAATTCTCTAAAAGCACATGCATGTTTGAATTCCGCACAACTCATAGCCAATAGAGACGTATAACTCATAAGGTGGACATAACCCCAACTCCGCAATTCTCATTGTTTACAACTCACGTAACATTCTTTCTTTTTATTTTCAGCTTTTATTTTGATACTTTATTTAATTACTTGCACGAAAAGAATCCCCCCTCTTACGAGACTTGCACCAAAAGTTTAGTAATTTTGCTTACTTGTTGGCCAAGCTATTCCCTGTGGGATCGACACCCAACCCAGGTTGGGTTCTATATTTGCCAACGACCGCTTTACACTCCCACGAGAGTTGTAGATTGAGCGTTGTCACTCCACAAAGAATATCAAATGTAAAAACTATGGAATATAGTTGCTATTTGTTGAATATATAAAATTGTAAGAATCTTGATAGGAATTTGATTGGACCAGGTTCCCATTGTTGTACATTGTGCTACTGCATAGTAATTATGCAAAAGGACAAAATTATGTAGAGTGATGAAATACCCTTAGTTTTGGTCCTTAGAAATTTTTTGGGTTTTGGACTTACTAGACATCATATGACTTACCATACTAGTTGCATGATGTAGGTACGAGTTAGGTGACCCAGTCATATATTGTCCAGTATTGGGTGGTGTTAGGTGGTAGAGTTTTTGGTATGTGTACGACTAGGTGGGTATGAGTAATATGGTTAGTGATGGATCACTGGGATGGGTTTTCCTTTACTTAATCTGAAACATAGTGACTTAACTTGGATCTGAGTATGAGTGGCTCACCTTGAGCCGTGAGGATAGGGTACGAATGGTATAGCTTAACTTGTACGTTGGATAGTGTCCAATACCTCTTGATTCTATTATGGGTATGGGTTGAGGGTACAAGTTTTATGCTAGGGTATGGTTGGGGTAGGGTGGTCGTAACATTCTGCAAAACTTTTATGCAGTTTAAATTGGGGGTATTCTAGACATTTCCCTTCTTAACCACTTAAGGCCCCATGACTTATAACTCTCTTGGGATATCATTTACCCTAACATTTTAATCTTAAACACTTAGGAACTCAAACTCTCTCAAAGACTCTTGTGTCAAGGAAGCCTAGGGTTTCGTCAATAAGATCAATTTGGGGACTTACAAGAGTGGTTTCCCTCCATCTTCTTCATAATATAAGGCATGTACTCCTCCCTCATTGTTAGTTCAAACAAAAGGTATGATTTATAAGTTGTTTTCATGGCATGATTGTTGTTTGGTTTTAGCTTTTGAAATATATGTTGGGGGTTTTGGTTATAATGGTTGGTTATGTTTTCCCATGTCTTTTACTTATGTTTTTCATAACGTTGTGGTGGTTTGTACATTTTGTTGCATGGGAATGGTTAATTGGTACTTAGTTTTGGTTTTGGAATCTATATACCCACAACATGTTTTAAAAAATACCTTAAAGAATGTTTTTACTATATTATTGAATGTTTTTACTCTATTGTTGGACCTTTAATAGAACTATTGCATGTTACAACTTAAGTAATGAAACCCTAATTGGTATAAATGGTTTAACTGGTTTGGAGTTGTTAAATGTAAGGTCTTGGTGGTTATTATTATGGTTGAATTAAACATCCTTATGGGGTAAATAGGAATCCCCCAAGCAACTAAATAGTGTAATCTATGTGTACATGGGAATCCTTTTTTCTATAAAAGGTTGGATAAGGACAATGCTTGCAAGCTATGGTTGCTATGACGATACCACTACTTATAGACTTGGCTAATAAATGGAATGGTGGTTTTGGTTATGTATTTATGGTTTTAATTGGGAAATAATGGTAGGGTATAATAGCTTACCGTGGAGGTGTGAGTCTAATGGATGGACATTAGAAACTCATGCTTTTCGAAATGAGAATTGTCCATGATGACCATATATGATACTTATGGGTTACACAAGAATCCCCTACGTTACACTTGTAATTATGTATCATGGAGAGTAAAGGGTACATTAGACCCTTTAAATAACCTATGGTTGGTTCAAAGATGGTTAAGCTATACATACTCAGGTTAATGGTTTTCAAAGCATGCTAAACCTAGTTTCTTTTCTAGAATGGACATATATATATATATATATATATATATATATATATATATATATATATATATATATATATACATATATACACACACATATGGTTGTAAATACATATGGTTGGTTTGCTTGGTTTTAAAGATTGGCATTATTTTATCCTTATCTTGAGTAGTTTCTAGCATTCACCTGCTAACCCATCTTTGGGTGACTGTATCCCTATGCAATATAGAAATCAGTCATTCTACTCCTGTTGCTTAGTGATTAAATTCCAGATCAGCTCAGTTGGATTAAAGTGGTGAGCTTCCATATTCCAAAAGTCTTTATTTCATGTCATGGATGTCTATACTTATTTTTTTCATATCATAGACTATGGTTTTGTCTATGGTTGAGAGCATGTCCCAACCAGGTATTATCTTACTTTTGGTTAAAGGCTTTGTGGAACTACTATGGGTTGGTATAGGTGGTGTCAGTATTGGTGTCGGCCTTAGTATTTGCATTGGTATTGAGGCTGATATTGGCAAACTAAATTTGATTTATATTATTCTATTTTTTTTTGGATTATATATATTTATATTTGGAACTCATTTAGTATTAGATGTATGGATAGGTTAGGGTATGGTTATCGCTTGGGATTTGAATGGTTGAACTTGTTTGGGTTGGTTATGATTATGGATTTATCCTAGAGTCTGGAATTGTATAATACGTTATCTTGTTATGTGGTCAAAATTTATCCAACTCAGGGTGCATGATGTTGGTTAGGCTGGGTATTGGGGGTGTTCTCCGGTCCTGGTTAGTCTTGGGATGCCCATTATGATAAGGCCCTAGTTTGGACCGTGTCAAGTTGGTATCAGCACTTTAGGTTCATGGTCAATTTGGAGTCTACAAAGTCGTGTAGAGTAGAGTCTCTTTTAATGGTATGTATCATGCCACACTCATAAGGTAGAGGCTACAAAGAATTTAGGAATTTTTCTCTTTCTTGTGTTTTGATTTCAAGTTTTAAAGTCTAAATATGAGAATCTTCTCTAATTTCTATTTTTTCACTTTTCAGATCATGCATTAACTATCTAAAACTCACAGAAACTCCTCCATCCCAACTGGGGACAATGTTGATGGAACACACTCTACTTATGGGATGTATACTCGAATTAGGGGTCCAGTCCTTGTATTTTTGGAGTCTCATTGGTTTCCTCTAGTCTTTCTTAGGCTAAATGTTATGAATGCTGAGTTTCGTCAGTTGATCATAAGATTTTTCAGTTGATAACTTCTTAGGCTCAGCTTGGTACATTCGATATTCCATTTTCTAAGGCCACAAGGGTTGGCCAGTTTATGAGGTCGAGTCCTCCAAATTTCACTAGTGTTAAGGTGAAGGAGGATCCTTAGGGTTTTCTGGATGAGATGGAAAATATTTCAAGGATTATGCATGCAACGAATGTAAAAGGGGTCAAGTTTGTTACCTACCAGCTAAAGGATATGGTATACTAGTGGTATAAGGAATAGGGTCAGGAAAGGGGTAATGATGATAAGTCATATTTGTGGGAGGATTTCACTAATGTATTTCTTTACTGCTTTTTTCCTTAGGAGTTGAAGAAAGAAAAGGCGGAGGAATTTATTTATCTAAAGCAGGGGAAGATATTTTTCAAGGAGTATAGCTTGAAGTTTTATCAGTTGTCTCGGTATGCTCCAAAAATAGTGTCTGACATAAGGGCTAAGATAAGAAAGTTTGCTTCAGTACTATCTTGGGATTTGTTCCTTAAAAGCAAGACTGTATTATTGATCAAGGACATGGATATCTCTAAGTTGGTGGTTCATATGCAACAGGTGAAGAAGGAAAAGAGAAAGCAAACTGAGATAAGGGAAAGGCAGGGTAAAAAGTTTAGGTTCTCATAGTAGGGTGGATAATAGCAAAGTGGTCGGGATGGTGGTAAGTGGCAAAAGAAGATATGGTGGAGTTTGGGTTCCTTCTCTACAGCTAGTGCGCACTACCCAAAGTAGTCGAGTTATAGGTGTCAATATGGTAGAAATAACTTAGGGAACAAGATGCCCAATCTCATGTTAGTGGGTCTCTATTGGCCTCATCATGTCTTTTTGTAAGTACTATGGTCAGTTACATAAGGATTTTTATGCTGAGGAAATTGATAGGTGTTTCAAATATGGTCAGGTAGACTATATGCTTAGAAACTGTCCGGTTGGTAAGGTTGCTATGGGGGTGAATAAGGTTCTAGTTGCCTTTTCATCTACTCCTGCACCTAGGGGTACTGCTTCTGTATCTATTTCTACTTCTAGTACCGGTACAAGACAAAATCAATTATATGCACTCACTACCTAATAGGAATTTGAGGCATCGCCCGATGTTGTGACTAGTATATTGAAAATTATTTCCTGGGATGTTTATTCTTTACTTGATCTGGGGTCCTCTCTTTCTTATGTGACCCTATTTATGGATGTGTATTTTGGTTTTAGCCCATAGGTTATTTTAGACCCTTACTCTGTTTCTACCCCGGTAGGTAACTCTGTGTTTGCTAAAAGAAACTATAGGAGGGTGTGGTATCTATTGGTAGTAAGGAGACATTGGTGGATTTTCTTAAACTAGACATGGTGGATTTTGATGTTATTTTGGATATGGATTGGGCACACTCATGTTATGTGTCCCTAGACTGTCGGACCCATAAGGTTATTTTTAGGTTCCCTGGTGAGCCAGTTATTAAATGGGAGGGTGGTCCTCTAGCTCCTAAGGGGAAGTTCATATCTTATCATAGAGATTGAGATCAATCTCCAAAGGGTGTCTCTATCATCTAGTTTAGGTTAAAGATTCTAACTCGAAAGGTTCTTCTTTGTGTTCAATTTGGTGGTAAATGAATTTCCTGAGGTCTTCCCTAATGACCTACCTGGTTTCCTCCTGATAAGGAGATTGAATTTTGGATTGACATAGTTTTGGACACTCACCCAATTTTTATTCCTTCTTATAGGATAGCTTTAGTTGAGTTGAGGAAACTCAAGGATCAACTTAAGGATCTTTTAGATAAGGGTTTTATCTATCCTAGTTTATCGCCATAGTGTGCCCCGGTGTTATTCGTGCATAAGAAGTATGGTTCCTTTTGGATGTGTATTGACTATCAGTAGTTGAATAAGGTGACGGTTAAAACAAGTATCCTCTTCTAAGAATAAATGACTTGTTTGATCAGTTACAAGGTGCCAAATTCTTTTCTAAGATACATCTTCATTTTGGGTATCATCATCTTAAGATTAAGGAGGTGGATATCCCTAAGACAGCTTTTCATACTAGGTAAAGGCACTTTGAGCTCTTGGTTATGTTATTTGGTTTGACCAACACCCTGGTGGTATTCATGGATTTGATGAATATGATTTTTTGTCAGTCCTTGAAAGAGCTGGAGTTGTAGGCCAAATTCTTGAAATATGAATTCTTGTTTAATGTTGTCACTTTTATAGGATATAATATTTATAGAGAAGGGATCATGGTGGATGAAAAAAAGGTTATTATGGGTAGAAAGTGGCCTAAACCCACAACTCTAACCGATATTTGAAGCTTCTTGTGTTTAGTCAGGTACTATAGCAGATTTGTGGAATATTTTTTGACTATATGTGCCCCATTGACTAAGTTGACTCAGAAGAAGGTAAAGTTCTCTTGGTCAAAAAACTGTGAGGGTAGTTTTGAGAAGCTGAAGGATAAGCAAAATTTGGCTTTGATTTTGACTTTGCCAGAAGGCAATGAGGGATTTGTGGTCTACTATGATGTGTCCCTGGTGGGACTTGGTTGTGTTTTTATACATCATAGAAAGGTGATAGCCTACGCTTCTAAGCAGTTGAAGGTGCATGAAAGGAACTATCCTACTCATGCTTTTGAACTGTTAGGTATGGTGTTTGCATTGAAGATCTGGCAGCATTATTTGTATAGAGTGCACGTGGAAATCTTTTCTGATCTTAAGACTCTACAGTATGTGTTCACCTAGAAAGAGCTTTTTCTCAGGAAGAGGAGATGACTTGAGCTTCTCAAGGACTATGATATGAGTCTTCACTACCACCCAGGTAAAGCTAACATAGTCATTAATGCTCTTACCAGGTTGTCATACCCCAAATCCCATTGGAGCGGACTGGCACCCGTAGCCGAGGAGGCCCGGGAGAACCCGTTCATAACCTATACTTTCACATTTACATTACTTATGAAAATTAGAAAGTTGGGCAGCACTTCGTTGTAAATAGAAGAAAACAGTACCTGTATCAGCCCAATAGACACGCATAAATATATATATATAAACAGTAATTGGCCGTCAGAGCCATCACGTCTATCAACCAAACACTCCTATGGCTGTACAATATGTCTACAAAAGTCTCTACATAGATACACAACTGAGTTAGGGTCGGGACAAACTCCCGCCCACAAAAGACTTTTATACAAATACCAAAAATACATATAGAAACGACTTGGGATGCCCCAAAACAACTGGAGCTCACCACTAACAACAGAATGTCCTGGCTCTTACTGTGGAGGTGTACGACCTGAAGTACCTGTTCCTGCAGGCATGAATATAGGTCCCCCACGAGGGACGTCAGTACAGAAATATGTACTGAGTATGTAAGGCAGTGAGTATCAAGATGAGATACAAAAGATCAACAGAACCCAGGTACCAGTGAATAAACAGTATGAGTAGACCACACTTAAAAGAGCTGATGGGATACCTGCACATTACTTTCATATCATTACTTCCCGTAATCCTTATCAATACATAACGTATGTCATACAATGGCCAACTGATCAGTGGTACTAATACAATACATCAGGGACCACCCCTGGAATAGTATATATACATAAACTTTATAATACAATGGCCAACTGATCAGTGGTACTAATACAATACATCATATCATCAATTTAAAATACAGACATTCCATTTCTTAATTCAATTAATCTTTGAGATTGGTTACTTTGTGGTCACACCTTATGGAACTTGAAACCATGATACCTCAATAGGAAAAACATATAAATAGGTAATCAATATCATGAAAATGAAGTAGAGAATCATGGATACCTCATTAAACCATTTCGGAGTCAACAATAGTATATGGACATTTTTTTTGACTAGCCGGACATCTTAAAAGTGAAAACAAGTTCAATTGGTAGTGTCGAAGATCATAAGATGTTATTATGTGTCATGTGTCGAAGGACAATGTTGGAAGCTTACTTCAGAGTGCCATGGGTCATTATTCATGCCAAAGATTAGATAGAGTATGTCTTACATACCATGATAAAACCACTTCAATACAAGTCCAACTTGACTTCCCGTACTCTTCGAACACTTATCTACAATAAGTCATTTGTGGCAAACTAGTATTAGCAACCAAACCTTACCATTTAGGTATTAACTTCACCAAATAATGTCTAGGAAGTAATCCTTTAAATCATCAATAAGAGTGCTACATACATCCTCTTATACTCTTATTACATTCACATATCATGCATTTTAATGAAATATCCCTCAACATCACTCTTAGCCTTTATTTCCCTTCTTAATCACCATCCAATACCAACATGATCACTAGGCATACATAACCACTAATATAATGATATATCACCACAATTCATCCTCCATAATCCAATACAACAACTTCCATAATTTACTACTAACAATTTATACAAAACAATTCATAACTATGTTTCTGGTTATCTTCCAACATCAAGACAATACACATAATCCTTTATCAATACTTATTCATGGATAAGAATCAAGAATAAACAATATTCATAGCTTAACAATGAACTCTTGCATTTAGAATCCTCCTTACATAACCATGGGGTGCTTCTCGAAGCTTTCGAGATGGTGAACACAACTACGGAACCAATTCGAATTTTCTACGGTTGAATCACAAAATATTTGAAGTTGAAATTAGGCTAGGGTTTCACCTTCTCTTAATAATTGGATGATATATGATATATATGAGGCTAAGTGTAGTTTTATAAAGACCCATTTTCGTCCAAGAGGTAATAGAAAATGACCATTTTGCCCTAAAAATTTAAATAAATCCGAAACTGTCCCCAGTGGACAGTTTTGACAGGCTGAAGTAAATCGATCATAACTCTTTGCTCCGGTATCTTATTTAGGTGAAACCAATTGCATTGGAAATATAATTCAAAGGTATTTAATTTTCATATAAAGTATACCACCCAGTTCTTCCTGTACAAGGAGTTATGGTCGTTTAAAGTGGACCCAAAAATCTGTCCCACAATTCTGTTTTTTTTTTTTTTGGTAGGCTGTAGTAAAACGGGTATAGCTCCTTACTCAGACATTGGATTTGGATGAAACTAATTTAATCGGAAAGAAGACTCTCGGAAATTTTCGTCGATATATAGCAGATCACACAGTTCTTTTTGTACAAGGAGTTATGATCGTCTAAAGTTGATCCAAAAAAATAATTGCCTAGCTACAGTAATTTTCCTGCAGATTTACTGTTCACAGGCTTCCCGGCCACCGTTTTGAAATTTCGAATGTGCTCGCTTATATGAAATACTCCTCTGTTTTGGGCAAACTTTATATCGTTGGAAATCTTATTCCAATACCTACCCATACAACTATTGACGGGATACTTCTGAACACCATAAACTTAATTTAACCCATACGCAAGTCTTTAGGACTCCATATAATCGCGATAAGTGTACGAAAAAAAATTTACGGGTTGTTACATTCTCCCCACCTTAAGAACATTCGTCCTTGAATATTAGCATAGTTACTCAATTAATACATGTCCAAGCTTACAATTAACATATTCATCATCATAACATACTTGCATAAAAATAAACACTTACTTGTTATTGTTCTTCTTCCGTCTCATGAACTTCCTCCTCATCATTGAATAGGTAAGGGTACTTAATCTTTATCGCTTCCTCGGCTTCCCATGTGATCTCCTCAACTTATTGATTCCTCCAAAGTACTTTTACCGATGCTATCTCTTTATTCCTTATCTTTTTAATTTGGCGATCAAGAATAGCAATAGGCATTTCTTCAAAAGTGAGATCTTCTGTAACTTGTACATCTTCCGTAGTAGTGATGTGCGATGGATCTCCGATGTACTTGCAAAGCATCGAAACATGAAATACGGGATGAACTGCTGAGAGCTCTTGAGGTAGCTCTAACTCATAAGCAACTTGTCCAAATCTTTGAATGATCTTGTACGGACCTATGTATCGTGGACTTAACTTTCCTTTCTTGCCAAACCTCATCACTTCTTTCATTGGTGATACTTTCAAGAATACCCAATCGTCGATAGAAAACTCAAGTCCTCTTCTTCTAACATCCGCATAAGATTTGTGTCGACTTTGATCTATTTCAAGCCGTTGTTGGATCACTTTAACCTTTTCCATTGCTTGATAAACAAGATCCGGTCCAAACCAGACCGCATCACCTACTTCAAACCATCCTATTGGCGATCTACACTTTCTTCCATACAATGCTTCATATGGTGCCATTTTGATACTAGAATGATAGCTATTATTGTAGGCAAACTCGATAAGACGTAGGTGATCATGCCAGTTGCCTTTGAAATCTAATACACATGCTCGTAGCATATCTTCAAGTGTCTGGATGGTACGTTCCGCTTGTCCGTCCGTTTGAGGATGAAAATCCGTACTTAGATTTACTTGTGTCCCCAAACTCCTTTGAAAAGACTTCCAGAAATTTGCGGTAAATTGGGCTCCTCGATCGGATATAATGGAAATTGGAACTCCATGTAACCGAACGATCTCCTTAATATACAACTTCGCATACTCTTCCATCGTATAAGTTGTCTTAACTGGTAAGAAGTGCGCAGATTTGGTAAGCCTTTCAATGATCACCCATATGGAATCAAACTTCTGATATGTACGAGGCAAACCCATGATGAAATCCATATTGATGTTGTCCCACTTCCAGACTGGAAGATCTATACATTGCATGTAACCACTGGGTTTCTGGTGTTCTACTTTGACTCTTTGACAATTCGGACATTCAGCTACAAATTCGGCAATATTCTTCTTCATGTCATTCCACCAATATATTGTTTTCAAATCTTGATACATCTTAGTCGACCCTAGATGGATGGAATACCTTGAACAGTGTGCTTCTGTCATAATTCTCTTTCTTAGTTCAACTACATCAGGTACACATAAACAATTCTGACATTGAAGCACTCCTTCTCGCGTAAGCTCAAATTCCTTTGTCGTGCCACTCTGCACATCCTCCTTAAGCTGCAGTAAAATTGGATCTGCATACTGCTTCTGTTTCACTTCAGCTATCAATGAAGATTCCGCTGCATTACGTACAATAACCTCTTCATCTGGAGTTTTGAGAAGTCGAACTCCCAAATTAGCTAGTTGGTGAAGATCCTTAATCATCCCCTACTTTTCTATAGATGCCATTTTAGACTTACAACTCAGTGCATCCGCTACCACATTCGCTTTCCCTGGATGATACAAGATATCAACATCGTAATCTTTCAACAATTCAAGCCATCTCCGCTGCCTCATGTTTAGATCTTTCTAACTGAAGATATATTGCAGGCTCTTATGATCGGTATATATGTCAACATGAAACCCATATAAGTAGTGGCGCCATATCTTCAAAGCAAATACAACTGCAGCTAGCTCAAGATCATATGTGGGATAATTCCTCTCATGTGGTCGCAACTGTCTAGAGCCATAGGCTATTACTCTACCATGTTGCATTAATACGCATCCTAAGCCACTTCTCGAAGCATCACAGTACACTGCATACCCTTCTGTGCCTTCAGGAAGTACCAATACCGGTGTAGAAGTCAACTTGCTCTTCAGATCTTGGAAACCCTTTTCACAGGCATCATTCCATTGAAACTTGGAGGCTTTATGCGTCAACTTAGTCAAGGGTGCAGAAATAGAAGAAAAACCTTCAACAAACCTTCTATAATAACCTGCCAACCCGAGGAAACTATGAATCTCCGTAGGCATCGTGGGTCTTGGCCAATTCTTTACAGCCTCAATCTTCTGAGTGTCAACTTTTATGTCTTCACTGGATACAATATGGCCCAAAAATGCCACTGACTTAAGCCAAAACTCACATTTAGAAAACTTCGCATACAGCTTACGATCACGAAGAATCTGCAACGCCTGCCTCAAGTAATTGACATGGTCCTCTTCTGATCTAGAGTAGACCAGAATATCATCTATGAAAACTATCACGAACACATCTAAAAATGGCTTAAACAGCCTATTCATCAGATCCATAAAAACTGCGGGTGCATTTGTCAGCCCGAATGACATAACCAGGAATTCATAATGACCATACCGTGTTTGGAAAGTTGTCTTGGGTATATCTTTATCCTTGACTCTCACTTGATGATATCCTGATCTCAAGTCAATCTTGGAAAAACACTGGGCACCCTGCAACTGGTCAAATAAATCATCAATTCGGGGAAGAGGGTATTTATTCTTGATAGTCACCTTATTCAATTGCCGATAGTCAATACACATCCTCAGCGAACCATCTTTATTACGCACAAACAATACTGGTGCTCCCCAAGGGGACATACTAGGCCTGATGAATCCCTTCTCTAGCAAGTCTTTCAGTTGCTCTTTCAATTCTCGCAACTCTGCAGGTGCCATTCTATAAGGAGGAATTGAGATTGGCTGTGTGTCTGGCAACATATCAATACCAAACTCCACTTCTCGTTCAGGAGGTAAACCTGGTAGTTCTTCAGGAAATACATCAGGAAATTCATTCACAACCGGAACGGTCTAAAAAGTTGGCGGCTCTGCATCTGTATCCCTTACTCTAACCAAATGGTATATGTACCCCTTGGAAATCATTTTTCTTGCCTTAAAGTAAGAAATAAATCTACCTCTCGATGCGCCAACATTACCCTTCCATTCAAGGACTGCCACATTTGGGAAATGGAAATACACCTTCTTAGAACGGCAATCTACTGTAGCATAACAAGACGCTAACCAATCCATGCCCATAATAACATCAAAATCTACCATTTCTAACTCAACAAGATTGGCCATCGTATCATGACCACAAATATTCACAACACAATTTCGATAAACATTCCTAGCTATAAGAGATTCCCCCACTGGCGTTGATACTTCAAATGGCTTGGCTAATAATTCGGGTGTTCTCCCGAACCTTCCCGCAACCAAAGGAGTAGCATACGATAATGTAGAACCAGGATCAATTAAGGCATACACATCAAATGCAAAGATGGACAACGTACCTGTAACCACGTCTGGAGAAGCCTCTAAATTCTGCCGATCTTCTAGGGCATACACACGGTTCTGAGCTCCGCTAGAACTAGCTACTCCTCTATCACCTCTACTGTGACCCATAGGTTGTGCACCCCTACTCAAAGGAGGCACCGATGATGATGCAACTGCTGATCCGGGAGGTCATGTTATACCACCTGTGGTCCTGTGTGGGCAATCTCTAGCCATATGCCCCGGCCTACCGCATCAAAAGCAATTGTTCGTTCCAAGCCGACATTCGCCAAAGTGAAATCTTTTACATATGGGGCACAGGTGTCGTGGAGGTCTCAATTGACTCATACTCCCTTGCTCTTGATACCCCACTATTCGCGAACTTTGATTTTCACTGCTTTGCCCGAACTGATTACCTCTGAACCTTTGAAATTGCGGTGGAGCACTAATTACCGGATAGGAAGATAACGGGATAGGTAATCTATGAGAGAACGAAGGCCTAAAACCTCCCTGAGATGCCATAAACTGCCCTATAGCTCTGGCCCGCTTAGAATATCCTTTTTCTGATTCCTGGGTTCTTCTTCTTTGCCTCTGATCTTCCATCTTCTGAGCAAAAGCTTGTATCCTCGCTATATCCATGTCCTTGTTTAAAGCAGCAATGGTACAATCTCTAACCAAGTATGGTTCCAATCTATCCACATAGTGATGAACTCTGTCATCCATAGTAGCTACCACATTAGAAGCATATCGAGACAAGGAGTTAAATCGAAGACTATACTCCCTTACACTCATATTACCCTGATGAAGATTTAAGAATTGATCTGCACGGTCCTGACGAGTCTCAAATGGAAGATAATGATCAATAAATGCATCTTTGAACTCTCCCCACGTAGTTGGAGGTGCATCAATACCCCTAGATCGTTTCCAATCCTCGTACCACAATATAGCCTCTCCTTTCAGTCTATATGCTGCTAGCTCAACCATCTCTTTACCGGATATGTGCATAACATCTAGAGCCCTTTTGGTTTGATCGACAAAGTCCTGCGGGTCTTCGTTAATATCTGATCCGGTAAAAGTAGGAGGATCCAGTTTCAAAAACTCCTGTGTTCGAAGGCTAGCTGCTCTATCCGTACCACTAGAACCCGTGGTAGGAATAGCTTGCCCTTGAACTTGACCGGCAACTATACGCGTCAGAAGTTGTACTGCATCCCTCAAATCTCGATCAACAGCATTAATAGATGGCCCTTCCGGAGGAGAAGAAGTTCCTGATATATGCTCAGCATGAGACTCACTTTGTTCAGCTTGTGCCGGTGGTGACTTACTAGTACCTTCTCCGGCCACTACATCCAGTTGCTTCCACTTATTCTTTCTCCTTGTAACCAGCATCGTTACTATAATAAAAAAAATAATTGGATTAAGCGATCGATTATGACTTTATCTCTAATTGGGCTCTGTTGCACGATCTAAGAAATGGAGAGTGGAAACAATCAGTAAATGTTCAATAGCCTCCTATTTATAGATGTGGTGCACAACACACCGATAAACGAGATTCTACGTAGACACGGCTTTGTAGACTCACTAGGACGAACTCTTATGATACCACTTCTGTCTTACATACCTTGATATAACCACTTCAATACAAGTCCAACTTGACTTCCCGTACTCTTCGAACACTTATCTACAATAAGTCATTTGTGGCAAACTAATATTAGCAACCAAACCTTACCATTTAGGTATTAACTTCACCAAATAATGTCTAGGAAGTAATCCTTTAAATCATCAATAAGAGTGCTACATACATCCTCTTATACTCTTATTACATTCACATATCATGCATTTTAATGAAATATCCCTCAACATCACTCTTAGCCTTTATTTCCCTTCTTAATCACCATCCAATACCAACATGATCACTAGGCATACATAACCACTAATATAATGATATATCACCACAATTCATCCTCCATAATCCAATACAACAACTTCCATAATTTACTACTAACAATTTATACAAAACAATTCAAAACTATGTTTCTGGTTATCTTCCAACATCAAGACAATACTCAAAATCCTTTATCAATACTTATTCATGGATAAGAATCAAGAATAAACAATATTCATACCTTAACAATGAACTCTTGCATTTATAATCCTCCTTACATAACCATGGGGTGCTTCTCGAAGCTTTCGAGATGGTGAACACAACTACGGAACCAATTCGAATTTTCTACGGTTGAATCACAAAATATTTGAAGTTGAAATTAGGATAGGGTTTAACCTTCTCTTAATAATTGGATGATATATGATATATATGAGGCTAAGTGTTGGTTTATAAAGACCCATTTTCGTGCAAGAGGTAATAGAAAATGACAATTTTGCCCTAAAAATTTAAATAAATCCAAAACTGTCCCCAGTGGACAGTTTTGACAGGCTGAAGTAAATCGATCATACCGCTTTGATCCGGTATCGGATTTGGGTGAAACCAATTGCATTAGAAAGATAATTCAAAGGGATTGCATTTTCATATAAAGTATACCACCCAGTTCTTCCTGTACAAGGAGTTATGGTCGTTTAAAGTTGACCCAAAAATCTGTCCCACAATTCTGTTTTTGTTTTTTGGTAGGCTGTAGTAAAACGGGTATATCTCCTTACTCAGACATTGGATTTGGATGAAACCAATTTCATCGGAAAGAAGACACTCGGAGCTTTTCGTCGATATATAGCAGCTCACACAGTTCTTTCTGTACAAGGATTTATGATCATCTAAAGGTGATCCAAAAAAATAATTGCCTAGCTGCAGTAATTTTCCTGCAGATTTACTGTTCACAGGCTTCCCGGCCACCGTTTTGAAATTTCGAATGTGCTCGCTTATATAAAATACTCCTCTGTTTTGGGCAAACTTTATATCGTTGGAAAGCTTATTCCAATTCCTACACATACAACTATTGACGGGATACTTCCGAACACCATAAACTTAATTTAACTCATACGCAAGACTTTAGGACTCCTTATAATCGCGATAAGTGCACGAAAAAAAATTTTCGGGGTGTTACACAGGTTTTCCATGGGGATTTTAGCTTATGTGGATAAGAAAAATAAGGAATTGGTGAAGGATATTCACCACTAGGGTAATCTTGGAGTTCGTCTTTTGGACTCTGGGAATAGTGGTATGTTGGTACAAGAAATGGTTCAGTTGTCTCTAGGTGCTGAGATCAAGGAGAAGCAAATGCTAGATCTTCTCTTGATGGAAATCAAGAGTGATGTTGGTGGGCAAAAGGAGATGGTATTTGAGATTAGTGGTGATGGTACCTTGAGGTATTAAGGAATGTTATGTGTTCTCGATGTCACTGATTTGTGTGAGAGGATATGGGCTTAGGCACATAAATCATGCTATGTTATTCATCCCAATTTGATGAAAATGTATAATAATCTCAAGGAGATATATTGGTGGAATGGTATAAAAAGGGATGTGGCTAATTTTGTGGCCAAATACATGGTGTGTCAATAAGTGAAATTTGAGCACATGAGGCCCGGAGGATTGTATCTAGAAATGGAATTGCCTGAATGGAAATGGGAAGTAATTAACATGGGTTTCATTACCGGTATCCCTCGGTCTCGAAACCAATTTAATTAAATTTAGGTCATCACAGATAAGATGACAAAGGAGGCTCACTTCTTTCTAGTGAGGACTAACTTCTTGGCTGAGTATTATGTGAGGTTGTATCTTCATGAGATTGTAAATATGCATAGGGTACCTATTTCGATCATCTCTGGTCGTGGTATGTTATTTTCATCTCATTATTTGTGGTCATTTCAGAAAAGGTTGGGGACTAAGGTTAGTCTAAGTACTTTTTTTTCCACCCGCGGATGGATGGGCAAGTAGAGTGGACTAATCAGACAATGGAATACATGCTTCGTGCTTGTATAATTGACTATGGTGGTAGATGGGTTGAGCATCTACATCTTGTAGAATTTGCTTACAATGATAGTTACCATTCTAGTGTTGGGATGTCCCTTTTTGAGGCATTATATGGTAGGAGGTATAGATCTCCTATTGGGTGGTTCAAGCTCGATGAGGTGGATATGTTTGGCTCAGATTTGGTTTATCAGGATATGTAAAAGGTGAAGGTGATTCGGTATAGGATTAAGGATTCCCAAAGTTGCCAAAAGTCCTATGTAGATGTAAGACATAGGGACTTGGAGTTTGAGGTTAGGGATAGGGTGTTCCTAAAGTTGTCTCCCATGAAATGAGTTATGCGGTTTGGGAAATAGGTGAAGCTTAGTCCCTGGTATGTTGGTCCTTATGTGGTTTTGAGGAGGGTTGGTAATATTGCATATGAATTAGAGTTGCCCCCAAGTTTAAGCTTTATTCATTTGGTATTCCATGTCTCTATATTGAGAAAGTATGTAGGTGATCCTTCATTAGTTGTTCCTTTTGAAAGATTAGGTATCTCGGATTCTCTGTCTTATGAACAGATCTCAACTGAGATCTTTGGTCAATACGTTCATCGGTTGTAGACCAAGGATGTAGCTTTGGTTAAAGTTCTATGGTGTAACCATAAGGTGGAAGAAGCTACTAAGGAAGTGGAAGAAGACATAAAGTCCAAGTATTTGTATTTGTTTTCGGCTTCAGATATTCGTACGAAATATATGTGTTCTTGATCACATCTTTATTTTCTAACTTATTTAAAGAAAATATTGATTTCCTTGCATCTTTATTTTTTTTCTTCATAAAGGTAAGAGTAGAGGCATCTAGGGATGTAAATCGTGTCTGTACTACCTTGTCCGTCATTCGTTGATGAATGATCCTAGTGGGGGAGACTGAAATACCTTGGATTTTTTTCTTTAGAAATTTTCTGGGATTTAGACTTACTGGACATCATATGACTCACAATGTTAGTCTTATGGTGTGGGTACGGTTATGGTGACCCAGTTGTATGTTGTCCAATATTGGATGGTGTTGGGTAGTAAAGTTTCTAGTATGTGTACGACTAGGTGGGCACGAGTTGTATAGTTGGTGACGGGTTGTTGGGATGGGTTTTCCCTTACTTGAACTAAAATTTAGTGACTTAACTTGGATCTAAGTACGAGTGGCTCACCATGAGCCATGAGGATATGCTACGAATGGTATAGTTCAACTCATATATTGGACAGTTTCCAATCCCTCTTGATTCTGTTATGGGTACGGGTTGAGGGTACAGGTCGTATGCTAGGGTATGGTTGGAGTGGGGTGGTCGAACCATCCTATGAGAATTTTATGCAGTTTAAGTTGGGGATAATCTGGACATTACCCCTCTTAACCTCTTAAGTCCCCACGACTTATAACTCACTTGAGACATCATTTACCCTAATATTCTAATCTTAAATACTTAGAAACTCTCTCAAAGTCTATTGGGTCAAAAAAGGCTAGGGTTTCATCAATAGGATCCTTACAAGGGTGGTTTGTCTCCATTTTCTTCGTAATTAAGGCATGTACTCCAACTTCATGGTTAGTTTCAAAAAAAGGCATATTTTATGAGTTGTTTTCATAGCATAATTGTTGTATGGTTTTGGATTTTCAAATATATGTTGGGGGTTTTGGTTACAATGGTTGGTTATGGTTTTCCCATGTCTTTTACTTATGGTTTTCATATTGTTATGGTGGTTTGGAGATTTGGTTACATGGGAATGGTTAATTGGTACTTGGTTTTGTCTTTGGAAACTATATGCCCCCAACATGTTTGATAAAATGCCTATAAGAATGATTTTACTATATTGTTGAATGCTTTTACAATATTGTTGGACCTTTAATGGAACTATTGCATAGTACAACTTAGTAATGGAACCCTAAATGGTTTGGAATAGTTAAATATAAGGTCTTGGTGATCATGATTATGGTTTAATTGAACATCCTTGTAGGGTACATGGGAATCCCCCAATCAACTAAATAATGTAATCTATAGGTATATGGGAATCCCTTCTTCTCTAAAAAGTTGGCTAAGGACATTACTTGCAAGCTATAGCCGGTATGACGATACCACTACTTATAGCCTTGCTTAATAATGAATGGAATGTTGGTTTTGGTTTTATAGTAATGGTTTTAATTAGTCAATAATGGCGGGGTGCGATAGCTTACTGTGAAGGTGTGAGTCCAATGGACGGACACTAGAAACTCATGTTTGCCGACATGAGGATTTGTCGTGATGACCATATATGTTACTTATGGGGTACATGGGAATCTCCTAAGTTACACTTGTATATATATATCATGGAGAGCGAAGGGTACATTGGAATCCCCTACTCCTATGGTATCTCCTGTTAGTACGGTGACATGAATCGAGGCCCATTCAGGGGTTACACTGGACCCATATAGCCCGTGGATGGTTCTAGGACTGTTAAGCTACACATAACCAGGTTAAAGATTTAAGGGAAAGCTAAACTCGGTTCCCTTTCCCAGCATGGATTAATATATATATATATATATATATATATATATATATATATATATGTGTGTGTGTGTGTGTGTGTGTGTGTGTGTATGTGTGTGTATGTGTGTGTGTGTGGGTGGATGTGCATGAATAGGGTTGGTTTACCTAGTTTTAAAGGTTGGCATTATTTTATCCTTATCCTGAGTACTTTCTGGCATTCACCCTCTAACCCATCTTCGAGCGGTTGTATCCCCACATGATGTAGGAACTGACCTTTCTACGCTTCTAGATTAGTGATCGGATTCAGGATCAGCTCAATTAGATTAAAGTGGTGAGCTTTCATATTCCAAAAGGCTCCATTTCATGTCATAGATGTCTTTATTTATTTGGTCATCCTATGGACTATGGTTTTGGCTATGGTTGGGGGCATGTCCCAACCGAGTATTGTGTTACTTTTAGTTAGAGGTTTTGTGGAACTATTATGGGTTGGTATGAGCAGTGTCGGTATTAGTGTCAGCCTTAATATTGACATTGGTATTAAGGTTGATACTGGTTAACTAAATTTTATTTTTGATTGTTCTATTTTGTTTTGGATTTTATATATATATATATATATTTGGAACTCATTTGGTATGGTATGTATGGATTGGTTATGGTATGGTTATTGGGTTGGCTTGGGATGGTAGGACTTGTTTGGGTTTGTCATGGTTATGGACCTTTTCCAGATTCTGGAATTGTACAACGCGATATCTTATTATATGGTAGAAATTCATTCAACTCATGGTGTATGATGGTTGGTTAGGTTGAGTATCAGCGGTGGTATCCGGTCCTGGTTGGAGTTAGGATCCCTATTACGACAAGGATCTGGTTCGGGTCATGTCAAGTGCAATAGTGTACAACTGTCCTCAACAGAGCATATAACAGACATGGTTTTGAGATGTTCGGTAGTTATCATCAAACATGAAACAATAATCTCTCCCTTTTTTATGATGACAAATTATATTCGTGAAAAGCACTTAAATTTCCTTCTCTTTAGCATATCTATATTAGTAATCCTCCTATCAGCAACATCACCTATCTACTTTCCCACTATTTTTAGCTTCCCCCTATCGAAAACACTCTTTTCGTGATTATTATTATCATGACTCAAACCAGGGCCTGTCCGTGATGGGCATCTCAAGTCAAAAAGGCTGGAGATGACACCCTTAACCTTACCTTAATAGCACAATAATAAAATAAACTATGGAAGTTAAGTAGAAGAATAGGAAATATGTAATAATTTAAAGAGCAAGCCTCTACCTCAACATTAAATCCACAAGGAAATACCCACTACTGTCTACAAAGTTTTTAAACCAAGATGTACTAACCTTGTCGGTACAAGACCCCAACTATAACAAAAGAAAACCAAAAGAAAGTATTGAAACAATAAGTGACTGAAAGAAACCAGGCCTTCTGGATGAGTGAGAGCTCACCACTTCAATAACTGTTCAATAAGAGTACCAAACCACCTAACACTACACTGGTCGACAAGAGAATCCCTTAACTTACATCATGAAATGATGTAGCATTAGGTACGGTCAGTATGGTGAGTACTGCCATACAACCCAAGGAAACAGATAAAATTTATGCATTTACGAAAAATCCAATCATAAACCACATGCACAACAATTATACATATATAGGGTGTTGGGATAGGAGAAAGGGACATGAAACATGATTTCTCAAAGACTTAAGCCTGAACTATGTAGCTCGTACCGACCTAAAGGCACCCAAGGGTAATATGGGCCTGGCTTCCCCTATCGGAAGGGGCCCCAGTCCATGTTAGCCACATGTACCGTGGAAATGGCTAAATACACCAAGGTGATAGCCATCCAAAATATATTATGTAAGCAGACACAGTGTCCATAGACCCAGACACAGTGTCCATAGACCCACAACATCGGCAAACGTGGTTTCCAGTATTGGTTCCCCTCGCCCAAACTACACCTTCTTGGTGAGCTACGCAATTCACTTTAATTCCAATTAAAACAATTTTATGCATACCATCAACCATTAACCATGGAGTCTTTTGTTAAGGCATTTCTGGGTTGGTATTGTCATAATAATAGACTTGCAAGCTATTTTAATTATGCCAAACCATAATCATTTAACCAATTAGGCTCCAATTTACAGTTTAAAATCCAAAACCATAGCTACCAAGGCATTCTAAAACCTTTTAATCCATTTACCCTTTAATGCAATGCATTATCTCAAAAGATAAGTTAAATTACATAGAATCTATATTCAAAGCCAAAGTTTATAATTTGGGTTGAGGTTCATGTCATTACTATGCCAAAATTCATCAACTTTGTGAAACCTAAATTACCAACTCCACCATTATTACAATACACAAATTCAGTTCACAATCCATCTTTTAAAACATGAATAAACCATTTAAAATAACAGAAAAATAATGTATGTGTTGACAACAAAAAACCCTTAACCCTAGCTTAATCAATCATTCAACAACAGTTAAATAACAATTGAATAAATACAATAATATAATATTTAAATTAGGGAGTGTCAAAAATGCCTGAAAAATGGAAGGATTTGGAGTTTAACCCAGAGAATTGAATTCTTGAGAAAACCCTTGTGTTTCTTGACTTGGGAGTTGGAGAGAGAAGAACAATGAGAATAGTGATAACTGACATGTAATACAGATTAAAAAGGTGTTTTAAGTTTATTAATGAAGCAAAGAAACAAAAAAGCCTTTTCCCCCAATTAAAAAGAATTAAAATTGTGCAATTTCTGCCCAAGGTCATGGCGCGCTGCTATCGCGGAGCCTAGACAGCGTACTACTCTTCTATCACAGAGCCTAGTCAGCATGTCATGCTCTTATTGCGGAGGATAGAAAGTATGCCATGCTTCCATCGCAGACCCTCACTGGTTTGGAGCCCCAAAATGACCCCGAACCCTTTTCCAAAATTTCAAAACTTTTCCAAATTATTCCTTTAATATGCCTTATCATGATTCAAGTAAAAAATTATCATTAAACATAAGGGAGGGTCCAAGATAAATTAGTCAAATTTTGGGGGTCTTACACTATCCCCCCCCCCCCTTTGGATCATACATCCTAGAATAAGGAGTTAGGAGACCCTTAGCACGACAATAGGAAGAACATAGCAAAATTCAAGAATAATATCAAAGTACAACAAGAGGAGAAGTAAAACTCATACCTTAAAAACTTTTGTCCAATGTTGGAAATAAGAACTGGTATTTAGCTTTCATATCCTCTTCTGACTCCTATGTAGCCTCTTCTACCTTTTGATTCCTCCAAAGCACCTTTACCAAAGCTATTTCCTAAGTCATTAACTTTCAAACTCGCCTATCCAAGATCACAATTGGTATTTCCTCATACGGACAACAAGTAATGAACACCAATATCCTCAACAAGCACTATAAAGGAAGGATCACCCACACACTTCTTAAGTATAGACACTTGAAAATGGGATAAATCAAGGCCAAGATCGCTAGTAAGTCTAATTCACAAGCAACATTTCTGATTCTTCTCACTATATGAAATAGACCAATGGAATGGGGACTGAGTTTCCCTTTTTCCCCAAATTACATGACTCCTTTCATAGGGGAAACCTGTAAGAACACACAATTATTCACATCAAACTCCAACTCCCTCCGCGTCACATCCATGTATGAATTTTGGCAACTTTGAGTGGTCTTAAGTCTTTCTTAAATCACTTTTACCTTCTTTATCTCTTGGTAAAACAAATCAGGTCCAAATAACCTAGTCTCTTTGACATTAAACCATCCAATCAGTGACCTGCACCTTCTACCATAAAGGGCCTCAAAAGGGGCCATTTGGATACCAGAATGATAACTTGTGATAAGCAAACTCAATCAGTGGTAAATGATCAGCCCATCTTTGTTTAAAATCAATCACACATTCCCTTAGCATATCATCTAGAGTCTAAATAGTATGCACCATTTCTCCATCCACTTGAGGGTTGAAGGAAATGCTAAGGTTTACCTAGCTACCCAACCTTTTCTTTAAAAAAATTCCAGAAATGAGAATAAAATTGTGTACCTCGGCCAGAAATAATGGACACCAGGGCCTCATACAACTTAACTATCTCCTGAATGAACAACTTAGCATAATCCTCTCCTAAGTAGTTAGTCCTTACCGGCAAAAAGTAAACAGACTTGGTCCTTTTATCTAACTTTACCGAAATAGGATCATACTGATTTTGAGATTATCAAAGACTGGTAAAAAAGTTCATGTTAATCATCTCTCATTTCCACATTGGTAACGCTATCTCTTGAGAAGTACCACCTAGACTCAAATGCTCAACCTTGACTTATTGAAAAACTATACACTTGGAAATAAAATTTTCCATATTTTTTTCATAATATTCCATAAATAGACATCTTTCAAGTCACGATACATTTTGGTCGAACCCGAATGAACTATTTACCTAGACATATGAACTTTAGTCAAGATTCTTTCCCGTAGTCCATTTACATTAGGAACACACAACCTTCATTGATAACTTAGAATGCCATCTCCATAATCTCAAAAGTCGTAGTTGTTTGCTAACCCACATCATCATTAAGTTGCATAAATATGGGATCTAAAACCTATTTCTCCTTGACCTTAGCACCAAGAGATGATTTAACCACTTTCTGAATGATCACTCTTCCATCCTCGGAGTCCAAAAGAAGAACTTCTAGATTGTCCAGCCTATGAATATCCTTTACCAATCCTCCTTTATCCTTCTCTAAATGGGTCAGGACTCCCTATGGAAAACTTGCTAAGAGCATCAGCAACCACGTTAGCTTACCTAGATGGTAGTGCAAAGTCATGTTATAATACTTATGAAATTTGAGCCATCACCTCTGCCTAGATTCAATTCCTTCTACATAAACACATACTACAAGATTTTATGATCTAAATAAATGTCCATTTGCACCTTATACAAATAGTGATGCCAAATTTTCAAAGCAACGACCACAACCGCCAACTCTAGATCATGAATTGGGTAATTTCTCTCATGAACCTTAAGTTACCTGGAAGCATAAGACACAACCTTCGCATTCTACATCAAGACACAACCAATCCCCACACGAGATGCATTACAATACACAACAAACCCCTGAGAACCCTCAGGTAGGGTCAAAATAGAAGAAGAAGTCAATTTATCCATCAACTTCTCAAAATTGCCCTTGCAAGAATTGGATGATAAAAAATTTACCTTTTTTTTAGTCAACCTCATCAGCGAAGCAACAATCAATGAGAAAAACTCTACGAATCTTCTATAGTTCCCGTCCAAGCACAAGAAGCTCCTAATATTGGTTGGAGTCATGGGTCTAGGCCATTTCTTACCTGCCTCAATCTTTTGTGGGTCCACTTTAATTTTATCACTAGATACAACATGCTCAAGAAAAGTCACAGCACTTAGCTATAATTCACACTTTGTAAATTTGGCATACAATTCCTAGTCCTTAAGGGTCTGCAACATAATTCAGAGGTAATTTGCATAATCCTCCTCATTTTTGGAGTACACCAAAATGTCATCAATGAAGACTATAATGAATAAGTGCAAGAATAATCTGAACACCTATTCATAAGGTCTATGAAAGAAGACGGAGCATTAGTCAACTCGAATGACATAATCAAGAACTTATACTAGCTATACCAGGTCTGAAAAACAATCTTTCAATATACGTTTCCCTAATATTCAATTGATGATTGCCTAAACGTAGATCTATTTTAGAGAAACACCTAGCACCCTGAAGCTGATCAAAGAGTTCATCAATCCTTGAAAGAGCGTACCTATATTTCATGGTAACTTTATTCAACTGATGGAAATATATACCCATCTGAAGAAACCAATCTTTCTTTTGCACAAAAAGCGCAAGAGCACCCCAAGAGAAAACACTAGGAATAATGAAACCCTTATCAAGGATATCCTTTAGTTTCTTCTTTAAATCCTTTATCTGTAACAAATCCATACTATAGGGAGGAATGCAAATAGGATGGGTATCCGGTAAGAGATCAATCCTAAACTCTATTTCCCTATCCGAAATAACCCCAGGAAAGTCATTAGGAAATAATTCGGAAATTCATTAACCACAGGGACAGACTTCAAGGAGAGACTTTAAGAGTTACAATCCCTAACCCAAACTAGATGATACAAATACTTTTTGGATATCAATTTTTTAGCTCTATAGTCCAAAGAAGCATAGCACGAATAAAGCCAATCTATCCCCAAGATTACATCAAAATCCACCATATCAATCCCTATCAAATCCACCAATGTCTCCCTTTGAAAAATGGACCCTGCACAATCTCTAAGACTTTTCTAGCAATAATAGACTCACCCATCGGGGTAGTGTAACAACCTGTAATTTTGAGGATTATGCAAAATATATGTTTATATATGATTTGACTATTTTACCTCTCCTTATAGTTGCATTACAGTATTTTTAGGGTGTGGGGATGGCTGGCATAGTTTCGAATGCATTTTAGTGTCATTCATACAATATTGTGGTTTTTGGTGGCTTTGAGAGCCTTATATGTGACTTTAGTTGATATCTTTCGAATAGAGCGATGGATGGTAGAAAAGACTATGCCAATAGATCGTAAATATCAATTTTAGGATGGTAACATATTTGGTGTATTCATGACCTTTAAATCTTATTTTGACCCTTGATTTGGAAAGTTGTAATTTTGTATTTCGGGGGTTTGGAGTATCAAATTTAATAGGATAGAATATTTTGTTTGTGTTCACAGGATTATGGATGATCCTGGGGGCCCGCGGGGACTCGAATTGAACTAAGTCCCCAACTGGTGCACCCATTTTTTTTGGTGCATCCATGATCGCAATACGAGTATTGTGATCGCGACTGGGCCAGCAATGCTATTGCTATGATAATGAAACCATTATTGCTATCACAATTCCCTACCAATTGAGGTACAACGATCAAGACTCGGGGTTTGCAATCACGGCGTTAGGGTATATAAATACGTGGTTTTGTCATTTTTTAATATTTTTGAGACATGGAGCTTAGGATTTCTTTATTTTGAGCAAATTTAACTATTTCTAAGCTTGTGTAAGCTCTATTACACTTATTTCAACTAGTTTCTTCAATCTATAACATTAATTTCTTGTTTTAAATATGAATTTAGTATGGAATTTGGGGATTTTGGCCCATAAGGCCTAAAAATGGTATTTCCCCAATCTAAAACCAAATTTTACTCCTTTTTTACTAGAATGAGTTTCTAATCCTATAATTATCAATTTCTCCTTGATTTCATCTTCAAATCATCTTCGATTCTTTATTTTTAAATGGATTTCGGGGATTTGTCCAGGTAAAGCTTGAAAATGATTTTTCTTTGATTTGGACCTCATTTTTAATTCATTTTTTCTTGGGTATTCAATTGTTGATTCCTAAAAATATGGAGAACATGTTTTTGAAACAAAATTATTATTTTTTTCTTTTTTTTAAAACCCATTTCAAGGATCCATTTTGACCTTAAATCAAAAATGGGCAATATAGGTGTCGTTGGCTTCATTTTGACGTGTATATTCTATATTTTAATATTTTAGCTGATTTAAGAGTGTTCGTGTCGAGGATCAGTTTTTGGCTTTCAAGGTAGGTTATGGCTTAACTCTTTCAGACATAGGCTGGGCAGTAAATGTTGATACAAAATGCATGTTAATAGTGGGAACTAATCATCGAATTGGCTATCTTATGTGGTGTTCCCATGTAGGGGCCTATATATGATGTATGTGGTAATTTTGGGAGCACTGTGTGAATTATGTGACCGTGTGGAATCCTCTGTGATGTTGATAGCCTTAAATACATGTGAATAATTGTATTGTGTTGTTGAAAATGCCAATTATGGTACCATTTGTGTATTGTGATATCTTCATACTTTATTAGTATATGAATCATCCGGACATTCATGGATGGTGGAAATAATGAGTGGATATTTGGCTCACATGATCGGCATTGTGGTTGGTTGTGGAAATACTTCTTGTGGTTGGTTGTGTAAATACTCATTGTGGTTGATTGTGAGTATTACATCCTCATATCATACTCATTATTGAAACAATGGAACTACAGTGGCAACACTAAGAAACACTAGCAAAACCTTTTTAAAACCCTTCCCAAGGAATGTGCCAGAGAAGAGATATGATTATATAGATTGTATATGGATTAATAAACCCCCCATGGGTCCTACATAAAAAAGTTTTAGCTCATTACCATTCTCATTATATTTACTTCATAGTGTTTGCAATATTATTGTATTTCTTTTATGGCTTATTACCTATCTTAATTTTCTATCTTCTTTTACTTGTACTTGTCAATCTTGTATATGTCCTCCTTCTTTATGCTACTGATATGTGATATAATTTATATATGGTATTTTCTGGAGTTGTTGCAATATCTGAAAGATATTAGAATTGTTATTGCAAGTGATATGAGATACAGTTATGGGACATTTTCTAACTGCATGTGATGTGCCCTTAGTGTGTATTTTGTATTCTTTATTTTCTATTTTTCTCGGTCGACCTATGATAACTATTAGTACAAGTGAACCGTGCTCACTCCAACTGTACCCTTTCGATACAGATTCAGGTTCGAGTATGCCTCACGATGTTTGATTCAGGTGGTATTTGGAGCTTTCAATATGGTCGTTGACTTCTTGTCATTCGGATGTATTCTACTACATTTCCTTATCAGACTATATCTTTATTGTACTTCAGAGACAAAGTTTTTCTTATTTTTGGACATGTCACATACTGCTTTTGGACTCTAGCTATATTAGATATGTTCTTAAGCTATCGACACATGGTTTTAGGAGTTATGGCCTTATTATTGGTTATGCTTTCTTTCCGCACTTATTATACTTGTACGGTTCGGCTTGGTTCAAGAAGCCTTACCTTATGGTTATTTCTATCTTTTTCCCTTTGTGTATCAATTTGAATGATAGGCTTACTTGCCAAGATTTGTCGCGACAAGTGCCAACATGACACTCGAATTTTGGGTCGTAAGAGGTACAAACACAAAAGGGGTCAGAAATACTTTCAGGACCAAAGCAAAAGTGAACAACCACATAAAGAGCCACATAAGATAGGGTAGAACTGAGATCAAGAAAGTAATAAACTTCACGAGAGAAAAGTTGTAACATACCAATAACACAAATCTGGGGATGCCTAGGATTCCTAATGAGTAGCAAGTGCATAGAGGCAATTTTAGTCATTTCATATGCCTGAGGTGGCACCTTTTGGTGCAGGAGCCGAAAAAGTGGCAATCGGAACCTTATTAGCTCTAGTGGAAACCCTAGCTAAAGGAAAAATTTTCTGCATATGACCAGGCTACAATTAAAGAACAAATTCCTCCCCTCCTGACAATATCCACGATGAAGCTATCCATAAAAATGGAAAGGAGGGTAAGGTGGGGTTGACTGAGCTCCACTCATTTGAGATTGGACACCATGTACCCTAGGACCATTGCTAGACTGAAAATACTGATCACCTAAAGTCTTAGGATAAGGAGTACTAGCTGATGAATAATAATTTCCCCAGTTCTTCTTCTTAGGCCATTGCCTACCATCTTTTCAACTGTTCTGCTGATTTGCACCCTGCTCTTCGTACTTAAACTTCTTGCTCTGCCTTTTTCCCATTTCCGCCTGCTTCCTTTTCTCATCTTCTACCTGCTGTATATATAAACCACGAGTCTGGGTATGTCTATATCATTATTCAGCATAGCAGCCTTACATTGTAACACCAAATTAGGAGATAGACACAAAGAAAACATCCTCATCCTAGACCTCATATTAGATACAAGTTCAGGAGCATAATGGGATAACTTGGTAAACTTTAAAGCATATTCCTTAGCACACATTTTACCTTGCTTTAAATTAACAAGCTCTTTATTCTTATCTTTCCTCAACTCATGAGGAAAAAAATGGTCAAGAAAAGCATCTACAAACTCTTCCCATACTACTGGATCAGTATCTTTACCCCCATAACTTTTCCCACTCCTCATACAACTGATAAGCCAACTCGTTTAACTGATAAGGTACAAATTGTACCCCCTTTGAATCACTAGCATGCATGACTTTGATGATATTTTCCATCTCATCAATAAATGCCTGAGGATCCTCCTTAATATTAAAACCTTTAAAGTTTGGGGGATTCAGCCTCATAAATGACCCAACCCGAGTGACCACAAGCAAGCTAGTAGCTGGACTAGCATGATCAGAATGATGAGACTGTGATTCCACAATCTGAGCAAGCATATGGATGGAATGATAGAACTTAGCATATTTGAAAAATTTCTCTAAGGGACTGAGTTTGAGTATGGCTAGCCTGGAAAAATCGAGGAGGACTAGTAGGGACTGGTAGAACCCCAACTGCAGCAGTGCAGTCAAGATTATGAGCCTTATATCGAGTCTGCATTCCATGAGTAGGAAGAACTTCCTCCACATTTTCTCCAATTGGGACAGAGGTTCCAGCTGAGTTCTTACGACCATTAGACCTCCGAAAAGGCATAATCTGAAATACAAATAAGTGAAGAGTTAGAACAGACTCATGATAACTAGACTTCTCTAGAATCAATTAGAACACAAGGAGGGGAAACATTCCTAAATTCCTTGTAGCCTCCCCTTATAAGTGTGGTGAACTACATACCCATAAAACGGAATCTATTCAACATGACTTTGTGACACCCAGTGACCTTGAACCATGCTCTTATACAAAGCTTGTCAAGATCCAAACCAAGGCCTAGTCATGACGGGTATCTCAAGCAAATAATGTCTAAGATGACCCCCTTAATCTTACCTCAAGAGCACAGTAATAAAATAAAATAGAGAAGCTAACCAGAAGAATAACAGATATATAATAATTGAAAGAGCAAGGTTATGAGTCAAAATCAAATCCATAAAGAAATATTCTACTACTGTCCACAAAGCCTCCAATCCAAGAAGTACTAACCTAGTTGGGAAATGCCCTCGACTATAACAAAAGAAAAACAAAAGAAAGTATGGAAACCTTTCATGGCCCAAACCCGATCCTGGTCGTGATGGGCACCTCAAGCCAACTGAGGCTAAAGATAAACCCTTTGGCCTTACCTTAAGAGCATATTAGTAAGAATAAACAGTGATAACCAACAAAGATAATAAGAAAAATATAGGTCAAAAGGGGTGTCTGAAAGTCAAAACAAAACAACCATGACATCCTAATACTGTCCACAAAAGCCTCTAATCCAAGAATACCAACTAATTTGAGACATGCCCCAAACTATAGAAAAGGAAATCCACAGATACTAGAATAATAAAAGAAATCTAATAAAATCAATGTGCCTCTGAAGGATGGAGGCTCACCACTTCACAGCTTATCAACAGAAGTACCAAACCACCTAACGCTGCATAGGATCAAAAGAAAATCCCTCAAAACCTACATCATGAAATGATGTAGAATACAAGGATGGTCAGTGCAGTAAATACTGGCATCCAACCCAAGGAAAAAGATAAAATAATGTATTTACCAAAAATCCGGTAATAAACCACATGCACAAAAATTATACATATATATAGGATGTAGGGATAGAGACAAGGTATATGAAATATGATCTTTTAAAACATTAGTCCCGAACTATGTAGCTCATACCGACCTTTTAGGCACCCATGGGCTATATGGTTTTGGCTCTCCCTGCCAAAAAGGCGCAAGTCTATGTTAGCTGCAAGTACCGAGTAATGGATAAAGACACCAAGTTATAGCCATCCAAAAAAATATAATGTGTACATCAAACACAATGATCATATAGCCCCCAAACATCAGCAAACATGGTTTCCAGTGTTGGTCCCCCCGAAACTACACCTTCTCGATGAGCTACACAATTCTTTTTAAGCTCAAATTAAAATAATTTGCACATAAACCAATCATTAACCATGTAGTCTTTTATTTAGAAATTTTCAACTTGGTATTTTCATATCAATAGGCTTGCAAGCTATTTCAATTATGCCAAACCAAAACTATTGAACAATTGGACTCCAAATTATGGTTTAAAATCTAAAACCATAGCCACCAAGGGCATTCCAAAACCATTTTATTAATCCTTTTTTCATTTAATGCAATGCAAAGTTTCCAAGATAGTTAAATCATCTACAATCCCTGTTCAAATCAAAATTAATAATATTGGTTGAGGTTAATGTCATTACCAAATAAAAATTCATCAACTTTGTGAAACCTAAGTTACTAAATTCCACCATTATAGGAATGCACAAATTCAATTCAAAATTCATCATTTAAAGAATGAATAACCCATTAAAACAATGAAAAATACAATGCAAGTGTTAACAAGCGAAATCTCTCAACCCTAGATGATTCAATGATTCCAAAATACCAAGTTAATTCATGCAAAACACCATAATTAAAGTAGGGAGTGTACAACATGCCTGAAAATTAAAAAAAAATTGGGGAGGAATTAAAGTTTAAAGTTTGGAGAATGGAATCCTTGTGCAAACCCTTGTATTTCTTGACTTAGGAGTTGGAGAAGAAAAGCACAATGTAAAGCTTTATGATTTGGGGGTTTTCTGAAGTTGGGGAACATTTTATGTTGTTTATAAGTGAAAAGGAAAAAACATCCCCCAGCCACAACAAAAAAATAATGAATTGGGAAATTTTTGTATAGTAGCATGGCACGCCCATATTGCAGTTCCTAGCCAGGATACCACGCTTCAATCGCGGAGCCTAGGCGAGTGACACACCACTATCGTGGAACTTCACTGGTTTGGGGTCCCAAAATGACCCTAAAATCTTTCAAAAATTCCAAAATTTTCCCAAAACACCTCTTTAACATCCATTATCATGATTCAAGTCAAAAGTTAACATTACACTCGCAAGAAGGTCCAAAATAAATTACATAAAAATATTATGAGGTCTTACATTATTCCTCCCTTTGGATCATTCGTCCCTGAATTAGAAGTTATGACACCCTCGGAATGATAATTAAATATATATATATGTAGGAATTCAAGGATAAATTCGAGATGCAACATGAGGAAGAGCAAAATTCTTACCTTGAGCACTATCGTCCAACGTGGAAAACAAGAATAGGTACTTGGCTTTCATATCTTCTTTAGATTCGCATATAGCCTCTTCCAACTTTTTATTCCTCCAAAGCACCATTACTGAAGCGATTTCTTTAATCCTCAATCTCTGAACTTGCCTATCCAATAAATCAACTAGGACATCCTCATAGGACAATGAATCCTTAACACCAATATCTTCAACAGGAACTACCAAGGAAGGATTACCCACACACTTTTTCAGCATAGGCACATCGAATATAGGATGAACTAAAGCTAAACTCACTAGTAATTATAATTCATAGGCAACATTACAAATCCTCCTTATAACCTAATATAGACCGGTGTAATGGTGACTGAGCTTTATTTTCTTCTCTAATAAAATGACTTCTCTCATAGTAAAAACCTTCAAGAATACCCAATATTCAACTTCAAACTCTAACTCCCTCCGCCTTACATACGTATAAGACTTTTGATGACTTTGAGAAGTTTTAAGTTTTTCTATAATCACCTTTACCTTTTCCATTGTGTGGTGAACCAAGTTAGGGACAAATAACCTAGTCTCACCTACCTCAAACCATCTAATAAGATACCTGCACCTTTAACCATAAAGAGCCTTAAATGAGGCCATTTGAATATTGGAATGGTAACTATTGTTATAAGCAAACTCAATAATAGGTATATGGTCAACCTAGCTACCTTAAAATTGATTAAATATGCCCTTATCATATCCTTCAGTATCTGAATAGTATGCTCCACTTGCTTGTTTATTTGAGGGTGGAAAGCAGTGCTAAGGTTCACCTAAGTACCCGATCCTTTATGAAATGAATGCCAAAAATAAGAAGATAACAATGTACCTTGATCTAAAATAATGGACACCGGTGCCCCATGCAACTTAACTATCTCCTGAATGAACAACTTGGTATAATCCTCTCTTGAGTAGTTGGTTCTCACATGTAAGAAGTGAGTAGGCTTAGTAATTCTATTCACAATAACCCAAATAGAATCATATTGATTGTGAGACTGCATAAGACCTATAATAAAATCCAGATTAATCATCTCCTACTATTACATAGGCAAATTTATCTCTTGAGACATGTCACCCGGCATTAAATATTCTACCTTGACTTGCTGATAGGCCATAAACTTGGCAACAAAGTTTTCTGCATCCCTTTTCATATTATTTCCCCAGTAGATTTATTTCAATTCATGATACATTTTGGTCAATCCTGGATGAACTATATACCTAGACATATGATCTTAGGTTAAAATCCTTTCCTATATCCTATCAATGTCAGGAACACATAACCTTTCTTGACACCTCAGAATATCATCTCCTCTAATCTTGAAAGCCATAACCTATTGCTGACCCACATCACCTTTTATTTAAATAAGAATGGGATATGGAACCTATTTTTTCTTGACCTCAATACTTATAGAGGATTTAACCACCTCTTGAATAATTACCCTCCATCCTTGGAGTTCAAAAGGTAAACTCCTAAGTTTTCCATCTAGTGATCCTTCACCAATCCTCTTTTCTCCTCCACAGTGTTGGAAAGAATCCCTATTGATAACATGCTAAGAGCATCAGGAATAATATTAGCCTTACCTAGATGGTAGTGCAAACTCATGTCATACTCTTTAAGAAATTAGAGCCACCGCCTCTGCCTGAGATCTACGAATTCTTGTGATCTAAATAAATATTTAAGTGCACCCCATACAAATAGTAATGCCAAATATTCAAAGAAAAACATATATCCACCAACTCAAGATAATGAGTTGGGTAATTCCTCTTATAAACCATAAGCTATCTAGAAGAATAAGATACAACTTTACCATGTTGCATCAAAACACAACCCAGCCCCTATGGAATGCATCAAAATACACTACAAACCACTCAATACCCTCGGGTAGGGTCAAAATAGGTCAACAGTTAACTTATCCTTTAACTTCTCAAAAATACCTTCACAAGCATCGGACCATAAAAACTTAACCTTTTTTGGGG
This sequence comes from Capsicum baccatum var. pendulum, assembly GCA_030864225.1. Classification (NCBI taxonomy): domain Eukaryota; kingdom Viridiplantae; phylum Streptophyta; class Magnoliopsida; order Solanales; family Solanaceae; genus Capsicum; species Capsicum baccatum. Next base: position 36,745,396 of record CM061556.1, read on the forward strand.
TAAACCTCATAAGCAACTCAATAATACATGAGAAACTTTTCACAAAACTCCTATAGTATCCAGCCAAGCCCAAGAAGCTCCTAATATTGATTGGAGTCGTGGGTCTATTCCACCTCTTAACTGCCTCAAACTTTTGGGTATCTACCTTGATCCCTTAACTAGAAACAACATTCCCAAGAAAAGTCACAGCACTTAGCCAAAATTCACACTTAGAAAATTTTGAATGCATTTTCTATTCTTTAAGAGCCCGCAACACAATTCAAAGGTGATTGGCATGATCCTCCTCACTTTTGGAGTACACCAAGATGTCATCAATGGTGACTATAATGAACAAATTCATAAATTGCCTAAACACCCAATTCATAAGATCAATGAAAGCAGGCAGAGCATTAATCAACCCGAATGACATAACTAAAAACTCATAATGGCCATACCAGGTTCTAAAAGTCATCATAGGGATATCAACCTCCCTATTTTTCAAATGATGGTAACCAAAATGAAGATATATCTTAGAGAAACACTTAGCACCCAGAAGTTGATCAAAGAGGTCACCAGTTTTAGGAAGTGGGTATTCATTTTTCATGGTGAACTTATTTAACTAACGATAGTATATATACATCTGAAGCGACCCATATTTCTTATGCATGAAAAGCATAGGATCACCCTATGGGGAAACCTTAGGATGAATGAAAACCTAGTCAAGAAGATCCTTTACCTACTCCTTTAATTATTTTAGCTCTGTCGGAGACATCTTATAGGGAGGAATAGAAATAGGATAGGTATCTGGAAGAAGATCAATTACAAAGTCTATATTACTATTTAGAGGAATTCCAAGAAGATCATTAGGAAAAACCTCAGGAAATTCATTAACCACTGGGATAGATTGCACCGTGGGACTTTCAAAGTCAAAATTCTTGAACGAATAAGATGATATAGACACCCCTTGGAAATCAACTTTTGATCTCTAAGAAAAGAAATAAACTTCCCTTCTAGTACTAAGGAACTTCCCTCCTATTTTAATAACAAATCATTAGGAACATAAAAAGTGACCTTTTAGGTCCTACAATCTAAAATGGCATAGCACAAATAGAGCAAATCCATCCCCAAGATCACTGATGCACTATGGAAACATGGTAGTTTTGATACTTAACACAAAGAATTTAGGCTTGGAATTAGGTCATTTTGGTAGATATAATGTGTTTTTCTGGTTGTTGTAGTTAAAATGTGAGAATAACAATCTTGGAATCAAATTGGAAGAAAAAGTTCTGAAAAATACAAAGTTTGTGCATCATACGAGTCAACTTAATTTTGTCAACACATCATATAGATCGTAGGTTCACACATAAGCACAACAGTAAAAAAAACCAAGCTGAGAATCTAAGTAAAAGGTAGATACAAATAAAAAGTACAAATTGTAAGATGTCAATATGGTTCATGACAAGGAACCATAAAGAGAACAGAAACTCAAGAATTTATTTAGAGGTGAAGTCTTAGAAGAAAATGATTTCAAAGATCTGAGTATGACTCATAAGGATAAATCATAAAGAGACCAGTGTCCATAGCATAAGGCCCATGTGGTGACGAGTGAAAACCATAAGTCGTATGGTCAAGGTATGAATCATATGAATGAGTCATAAAGATAACAGAATCCTAAATCCTTGGAAGATCATTCACTGGAGAACATATGACTAGCACTGTATGACTCATAAGAATACCTTATAAGTAGACAACGTGAGTCGTACCCTGTGCCAACATACTTTTTCTATTCCTTTTTAATTAGGATTTTTGGGTTATTTTGAGATGTTATAAATACCCTAGGGTTATTCCTTTATTAGGTTACTCACTATTATATATTTTTACTATTTTTTACATAATTTGCTCTTTGAGATTTTTGGGTTTTTATTCAATTGGAGACTTTGGATTTTCTTTCTCTTATTCTTGTGTGATTAATTACATGTGTTCTTTTTTTATTATCATGGATTGTTGCATAAACATGAGCGAATAATCTCCTTGAATAGGGTTGTGGGAACCCTAGTGGATTAACTATGTAAAGGAAGTGGTCGGTTCATCTATTTTCTTTAGGTTGTATGTATCTTAATCTTCTTTGTATTAACTGGCCTTAGAGTAACTATAGAATCTTGAGGTTTGCCTGTATTTGGGAACGTCCTCACAAGGGATCTTGAGATAAAGAAAAGGGGATTAAGATAATAATTTGAGATTCATATCCATCTTATAATTCTGCTATCTCATCTAATCAATATAAGACTTAAAAGGTGAACATTAAACTGAGAATACAAGCAAGGAGCAATAAGGTGATACTCTGAAACTCACAAGGTAAAGGGTGAGAATTATCCATACGTTCTTAAGTTAGTTGATAATATATAGCTTGTCAACTTTGCATGCAGAGCAAGAGAATAGGTGAGTTGAACATGAGAAGTTTACAGAGTTGAGAAGCCAGGAGGAACAAAATCCTAGTGTTCATCTTCTACTATTTACAAACCTAAACATTCAAGTTTGGTAACTACTTCCTATTTACTTCAAATTCCCCCATTCACTTTTCTTTACTGCTTGTGGATTTTGTCAAGTTTGAGATACTGTTCAAAATTTTCCCCGTGGGTTTAACCCCAAGTTGGTATAGGTTACTATATTTGGTATCGACCATAGCATACATTTTTTGAGGTTATTTTTAGGTGACATCAAATTTTGGAACTATTACTGAGGAAGACAGTGCGATTTGTTGATTAAATTTAGTAAAGTTTATGAGTTTTATTTCTTGTTCTTAATTGGGCATACGTCGATGTTTTTCAAACACTAGGAGAAGAGTTAATCCTTTGCTCTCTTTTGATACAGAGCCTAAAATAATTCTTTAAACACCTCGAAGGATGGAAGAACAAGTTCATAATGGTGTTCCTGCTGGGGTTTGAGACCCTCAAATTATGCCACCTCCCCCACCTAATGATCTATAGAATGTTGTTGACAGACTAACTAAGAAATTACTAGTATCAACAGTAGCGGAAGAAGCTATAGTAGTTGAGGAAGAACTATTAGGTGAAGAGGCTAGGCTAGCCCAATAAGGAGCACTAGTCAGGCCAAGACAAGTGGTCAAGCATCGATATAGAGTTCAAAGAGGAAAGGCTTCAATGATTCAAGCATATCAACATATTTATCCATATGATAAAGACGAGGACATAGGATATGTTAAACCTATTGAGATAGGATCTATCATTCCTCCTACTCTACCCCTCCAATGTTAAATTTAGCATTACTAGTGTAATGATCTAATTGCTTAATTTGAAGGGTGCATTTTCTAGATTCAGATGATGCAAACATATATCTTGCTAATATATGTTATTCTGGTGGTTGATCAAGAAGCTTTTAGGTTAAGGTTGTTCCCATTTTCACTAACTGAAGAAGCATCACTATGGTTAGGAGAGCTTTTGAGAGGTTTAATCACTACTTAGCCTAAGTTGCAGAGATAATTTCTGAATAGATTCTTCCCTCCTACAAGGATGCTAAGTTGAAAGATGAAATCTAAAGTTTTAGACAGCTACCTCCAAAATCCATCTATAAGGCATAGTTTAGGTGTAAAAAGAAGCTGAGCATTGTACCTAATCACATAATTACAAGATCCAATTTGTTGGAAATCTTCTATAGATCTCTAAATATCTTTTCAAGAACAATGGCAGATACTATTTTGGGTGGTGCATTTATGGATCTCTGATGGACGTTGTGTAAGAGATGCTAGCTGATACTTTTGAGACCAATCAAGGTTGGCATACTAGAGATATTGAGTGTGGTGTAGGTACATATGTTATTAGATTAGTTAATAATTATAGAGCTGGTCATGATTTGGTAGCTCAAGAGGTTGCCCAATTCTGAATAGACATTGGACTTCTTACAAAACAATTTGCAATAATACGTGCTGAGAAAGTAAATGTAGTAGAGGCATAGATTTTGACTTCTAGAACTTATGAGACTAAGTTTGAAAAGGAAGCAAGGTATTTTGATCATCAGTTGGCAAATTTCTGACCCCAAGGGAACAGGAATTAAGGTTGCAAATATTACAATGATAGATACAGAGATAGAAAAAAGATTGATATAGTGATTGGAGATGCAAAGATGATTACAAAGAGAAGAGTGATAGATACATACCACCAAGTAGTCGAGATACTAAGTATAGTATGGAGGCAATATTGTTGAAACTAGTCAGAGGCCAAGAAAGTCTAGAGATCTATCTTAAGGAGCTTAAGGCAAACTTGTTAGGGCTGAATTAAGAAGTTAAGTCACATGCTACTACAATCAAATAGCTGGAGTGACAGTATGTCCAGATGTTGGCCATATAGAATCAAAGGCAATCTGGTAATCTTTCTAGTAATACTGTGCAAATCCTGAAGAATGATAATCATTGTCATACTATTACAACTCAAAGTGATAAAACCACCATTGATCCGTCTGCACCTACCTTGATCTATCTAGATAATGAATATGGTAATGTTAATGTTGATAAGAGTAGCAAGAAAAAAAAGGTAAGGATAAGGCCTAGGAACCTATTTTGAAGACTATCCTAAGACCTCGCCCTCTGTTTTCTCAAAGATTAAAAAGGCAAGAAGAGGGTAAGTATAAAAAGTTTTTGTCTATGTTAAAGGAGTTGTCTGTTAACATTCCACTTATAGAGGAATTAGAACAAATTCTTATCTATGCATAGGTCATAAAAGATTTAGTCACCAAGAAGAGGGCAGATAGTTATGAGCCAGCCGACAATATTTATCACTATAATGCTATCGCTACTAGATCATTGGTAGAAAGGGAGGATCCGAATCCATTCACAATTCCTTGAACCATTTGATCTTTTAACTTAGCTCAAGAACTATATAATCTAGGTGATAACATTAACCTTATGACACTTATGGTGTTTAAGTAGTTGGGGTTGGAGGTACCCAAACCGACTTCTCTAAGACTAGAGATGGTTGGATAGATTGTGAAAAAGCCAATTGATATTCTTTGTGATGTGTTAGTATAGGTAGTTTCGTTTATCTTTCCTACTGATTTTGTTGTACTAATTGCTAAGTGGACTTTAAAGTTCCAATTATCCTAGGCAGACCACTCCTAGCAACTGGAAGAATGTTGACTGATATAGAGTTAGGACGTCTGATGTCCAGACTTAATGATGAGAAAATAACATTTAATGTATGCCAATCCATGTGCCAACCTAATGAGTTGAGGGCAGTATCTGTGATTTGTGTTTCTAAGGAGGAGTTGATCTCATTCCATTGTCTTGATGTGGTAACTACTTGGGAAGATACTTCTGAAATTGTTCCTAATGAAGAAATATTAGGTGTTGAAGCCTTAGCAATAGTGATAATGAACTCCAACAGTGGTGGAATTGATGACTATGATTAGATAGTATGTGCACTTTTTGGGAGTGGTTCTTATACTTATGCACCAAAGAAACATGATTTGGATTTGAAAAATAGAACCACTCTGCATGCTCACGCATCTATTAAGGAGCCACCTATCTTAGAGTTTAAGGCCCTCCCTCCTCACTTATTATATGTAGTTTTGGGGGTCAACAATATTTTTCCAATAATTATTATAGCTGACTTGATGCAGACAGAAGTGGAAAATCTATTATAAGTGCTACAGAGATTCAAGAGGGCCATGGTCCGCTGCAGATATTATAGGTATCCTTCCTGGTCTTTGCACTCATAAGATCCAACTTGAACCAAATTATATTCCATTTATAGAATATTAGTGTCGACTTAATCCTCATATGCAAGAGGTGGTAAAAAAGAGATAATCAAGTGGATAGATTTTGGTGTAGTGTATCCCAATACTGATAGCAAGTGGGTCAGTCTGGTACAATGTGTTCTAAAGAAAGGCAGCATTACTATTGTGCCTAATTCGAAGAATGATCTAGTCCCAATGAAGTCAGTCACGGGATGGACAGTGTGTATGGATTACAAGGAACTCAATGCATGGACCTAGAAGGACCACTTTCCCATTTCCTTTAAGGACTAGATGCTTGAAAAATATGTGGGCAGAGGGTGGTACTATTTTGTTGATGGGTATTTGGGCTACAATAAAATCACTATTGCGCTTGAAGACCAAGAGAAAATAACCTTTACTTGTCCTTATGGGACCTTTGCATTCAAACGTATGTCATTAGAGTTATATAATGCTCCAGCCATATTTCAGAGATATATGATGTAAATTTTCTCGTACATGGTAGAAGACACCATCGAAGTATTTATAAATAATTTCTCAGTAGTTGGTCATTCTCTTGATGACTTCTTGGCTCACTTGGAAAATTCTCTTTGAAGATGTGAGGAATGCAACTTGGTATTTAACTAGGAAAAGTGCTATTTTATGGTTAAATAAGGTATTGTTCTTGGGCACAAGATTTCGAAAAGGGGTATAGAGGTAGGTAGAGCTAAGATTGAAGTGATTGAGAAATTATCTCCACCAATTTCTGTGAAGGGTATTTGGAGTTTTTTAGGATATGCTGGATTTTACAGATGATTCATCAAGTATTTCTCGAAGATTGCCAATCCTCTCTATAGGCTTCTTAATAAAGAAGTGAAGTTTGATTTTGATTAAGAATGTTTGAAGGCTTTTGAATGTCTGAAAGAGAAGTTAATAACGGCTCCTATCATCGTGTCCCTTAATTGGTCCTTGTCATTTGAGATTATGTGTAACACAAGTGAAGTGGCCTTAGGTGTTATACTAGGACAACAAAAAGAATATATCTTACATCTCATCTACTATTCCAGTAATGTGTAAGTAGATGCTAACATATTTAAGGCTTTTAACTAAGAATAATTGTAAATTCAACTTTTGTCATTTTTGATAGTTTTATCTTCGATTTTGTAGTGGAAGTTATGATGAAAGAGAACCAACAATTATGAAAGTAAAAGAGTTGAAATCTGAAGCAAATAGAAGAGAAGTGTGGCTGACGACATTTCTGTTAAGTCGTCATCACTCTGATAGGTTACCAGCTTCATCATCAGCCTTAGACAGAACATAGGAGCTGAGGTGGAGAAGTGAGGATATTGTCTGATATGTCATTACAGTTTTGATAAGCCATCAAGATTCATCGTCATCCTTAAGCAGAAGTTGTCAAAGTTGAAAAGGAGCTGACGATATCCGTGATAAGTCGTTAGACTCCTGATAAGGCATCACAAAATATCGTCACCTGTCCGAGAAATTACTGAACTCTGTGATTTTGTTTCCATAATTAGGGTGAACTATTTAAAGTATGTTTAGGTTTTTCTTGGTGGGGTACTCGACATTCTGTACCTGAACTTCACGTGTTTCTCTCTAGATTTTTATATAAGTTCACAATTAACTTTGAAGAGATTATCATTAATATTTTGGGATTTCTACTTTGATCTAATCTGAGAAACACTTGTTTCTATTTATCTTGCTGTAAGATCATCTTTTAAATTATGAATTCAACTTTTTGTATCGATTATTGCATTATGAGTGGCTAAATCCCTTTAACCCAAATTATGGGATCTATGGGTTATGTCTTGGTAAGTTGCTAAGTGTTTAAGATTCTAAAGGTAATAGGACTCCTTGATAATTTTGAGGTTTTAATTATTGTCTATTGGTTGCAAATGATAGATAGCACCTTCTTTGATTTGCTTGAGATAAGAAATCAACTATAGTAGGAAGTGAATTATTAACAGGGACTTGGAAGCTACCAACCTTCCATTTAATAATTAACGTTGTAACAAGGTTAATTAACCTGAGGTGAAGTCTGGTCAGTGAATATAAATTCCCTAAGTCCGAGAGAATTAGGTAATTAAATGCTTAAGTAGGTCGAGAGACAATTAGGCATAACTTCGATAAAGACAATCTGTTGTTCCTACCAATCATGAGAATCTTGGATCACTATTAGCATCTGCCAAGTACCAAAACCCATAGTGAACATCATTCTGGTGTTTCCATGAACTCTTGATTACAAACACTAAAACTAAAGTGACCAACAATTATTTGCTAATTATTAAAAAACCCCATTTTGTCTTTTTATGCCAGTTGTTTGAATTTAACTTGTAAGTATAGTTTCAAATTAGTTTAATCGCTACTCACATTGTTCCTTGTGGATTCGACCCCGACTCCAAAAGTTGGGTAAATATATTAACAACGACCGTATTGCACTAAATTGACGTGTAAGTTGAGCGTTATCAAAAATGGTGCCATTGCCGGGAAACAATTTGGTGTATTGAGTTGGTTTGGAATTTAGTTTACTTGCTTGAATTCAAACTTGTAAATATTTGTTTAGTTTTTTTTATTTTTCTTTTTTTTATTTTTGTCACCCCTTTCTTGAGATGTCAGCCTGGATAGATGGTTTTTGAGTGATGGCGATTCTTGTGACGATTCTGGTTATTATTGTGGGGGACCATATTTTGAGGCTTGCTGTCCAGATTTACCTGGAAGTGCATGGACTGGACCTTCATAATAAGATGCAGATAGTATCCTACTTACTGTAACTTGGTGTTTGGCTTGTGGTCAAAGTGATCATACAGAAGATATGTATGTTGTCACAATTCAAGCAAACAAATTGATGAAACGAATTTTAGAGAATCAAGAAAAGCTGGGGGCAAAGCTAAAGGAGTTACCAATCCCACCATTTTTACAGTGGCTACACAAAAAAGAATATGAGAAGCACATAAGCCAATTTGAGGAGAAAACTCAATAATCGCAACCACTCAATTGTCATCTTGATCTTGAGACTGACATTGACAAGGTGAATAAAAGTGAGTGTGTAGTAGATAGTGTAAATTTTGAAGTAGAATTAGTTGCGCCTCACTCTAAGCAGTTTTCCATATTAAGTTTAGATAATATCTTGTTTGTGGGATCATCTAAAATAGTGAAAGTGTGTGAACATGAGGAACAAAAATCCTATATTCTTTATTTTACACTTGATAAGCAACATAAAAACACACCTCGCTTTAAGGCCGAGTGGTTTACCACGCTCAATCTGTTACTCGACTTCTTAATTTTTGTACCACCCCCTATGATCGAGGCAAGAAGATGGACTCTAAGTTGGGGGTGAAAGTCATATCCTTAAGGTAGAGGAAAAAGCTAAGTTGGGTCATTCTGCGACACTAAATTAGGCGCTACTTGGGAAGCAACCCAAGGTATTTTGTTATTTGTATTCATATTATGTGATTGACATCAGATCTTTGCAACCATGGTGCCACAGGTATGTTTCTAACTCTCTTGTTTTGGTTTGATACATTAGGGACATTGCATGATTTTAAGTTGAGGGTAGGGCTACTTATGGGTGTTGATGTCCTCTTGGGGTTTTTGTTGTCGTGCCTCTTTTCCCCAGATTCTTGTTCCTAGTAGAGCCGGCATGTTTAGGCGTATTATGTTTGTTTTGAGATGTCTTGTGGTTAATTGGGGGAAAAATAAGTATCTAGGATAGTTGACATATTTTTGTTGATGTTTCTTGGAATGATAAATACCTCTTCAATTGTCTGTTTGGTAACTGTGTGATGCGCATCTATATGTGACTACTATGAATCTTCTTATGGCATTAGTACTAGTGACATGATAACCATTGCTAAATAATTGGATAAACCGAATGGGTAGTAGCTTGTGATGTACCTTTGTGCCATATGTGTGTGAGATACTACCTAGTTCCCGTTGTGTGCTAAATCCAGAACTTGCCCGATTGGTCTTGCCTTGGTTGCAGGATAGCGGTTCGAAAAGGATCATAGGCCGCTGTTAATATTAGTCCACTTTTAGCCTAAATGACCTTCCATGTGTAAATAATATCCCTTGATCCTGATTTTGAGCCTGAATGCCTATTCTTTTTATTATACCTATTACCTTCCCATTTGTATCACAATGAACCTATTTTGGCCCTGGTCCTCCTTGGACACTATGCACCTTGACTTAGGCAAATGGCCTAAGTTGAGGGTGGCTATCATTGGGGTGCGTAATGTAAAATGAGTATGAAGAAAGGTAAAGTAAAATAAAAGAATAAAAAGATGGGTGTGGTGGAAAAATAGCAAGAAAAGAAAAGTTGTGGAAAAAAAGAAGTGATTGTAGAAAAGAACCGCACCCATCCTGAATATGTTTGATCAAGAAAAGTAGAAAAAGGTAAATGAGTGAGACCCCAAAAGCTAGTGTAGTGCCAAGGAGGCTTAGTCACTTTAAATATCATCGAGTATCATACCATCCCCTAACCTATATTACAGGACAAAGAGAAGACCTATAGTGATCCTAGCTGACTTGTCTGAAGATCTTGGTAATGAAAATAAGGATAAGCCTATGGTATTCAGCATACATTAATTGGAACTTCATTCTAAGAGTGAGTGTCTTATGATTGTCCCCATGGTTACATATGTGATGTCTGATATAAGTGAAATGGGACTTCTTTATAGTGAGGGCACACTGGTTATGTTGCTAGTTACTAACTTGTTTGGATAGTGTAGTCTTGGTACATGCATGGTTGTTGTTGTTGATTTGATGCCATATCTTGATTCCTGTGTGTCACATTAATTGTTCTTCAGTAGCATACAGAGTTGATTTGGAATTGATTGACCTTGGAAAAGGTAAAGATGGTTTTGACATAATATAGATGATTGACTGCCAAATGTACTTTGTATTCTCTTGGTTGTGTTTTAGTTGTTTGAGGACAAGCAATTGTTTTAAGTTGAGGGTGTTGATGTGTGAGCAGATGTTAACACATTTGAGGTTTTTAACTAAGAATAATTGCAAAGTCTTAAGCAACTTTTATCGTTTTTGATTATTTTATCTTTGATTTTGTAGTGGAAGTCAAGATGCAAGAGAACCAATAATGATGGAAGTAAAGGATTTGAAATCTGAAGCAAAGAGAAAAGAAGTGTGGCTGACGACATTCCTGATAAGTCGTCAGCACTCTGATAGGTTATCAGCTTAATCATCAGCCTTAGACAGAACATGGGAGCTGAGGTGGAGAAGTGACGACATTGTCTGATATGTCAACACAGTTTTGATAATCCGTCATGATTCACCATCAGCCTTAAGCAAAAGTTGTCAAAATTGAAGAGGAGCTGACGACATCCGTGTTGTCAGACTCCTGATAAGGCGTCACAAAATATTGTCACTTGTCCGATAAATTACTGAACTCTGTGATTATGTTTCCATAATTAGGGTGAACTATTTAAAGTATTGTTAAGGGTTTTCTTGGTGGGGTACTCGACATTCTGGACTTGAACTTCACGTATTGCTCTCTAGTTTTTGATACAAGTTTACAATTAACTTTGAAGAGATTATCGTCAATATTTTGGGATTTATACTTTGATCTAATCTGAGAAACACTCATTGCTATTCATGTTGTTGTAAGTTCATCTTTCAAATTATGAATTCAACTTGTTGTATCGATTATTACATTATGAGTGGCTAAATCCCTTTAACCCGAATTATGGTATCTATGGGTTATGTCTTGGTAAGTTGCTAAGTGTTTAAGATTCTAAAGGTAATAGGACTCCTTAATAATTTTAAGGTTTTATTTATTGTCTATTGGTTGCAAACGATAGATAGCACCTGCTTTGATTTGCTTGAGATAAGAAATCAACTATAGTAGGAAGTGAATTATTGACAGGGACTTGGAAGCTACCAACCTTCCATTTAATAATTGACGATCTAACAAGGTCAATTAACCTGAGGTGAAGTCTGGTCAGGGAATATAAATTCCCTAAGTCCAGGAGGATTAGGTAATTAAATGCTTAAGTAGGTCGAGAGACATTTAGGCATAACTTCGATAAAGACAATGTGATGTTCCTACCTACCATGAGAATCTTGAATCTCTATTAGCATCTGCCAAGTACGAAAACCCATAGTAAACATAATTCTGGTTTTTCCATAGACTCTTGATTACAAACACTAAAATTAGAGCGACCAACAATTATTTGCTAATCATTAAAAAACCCCATTTTGTCTTTCCATGCCAGTTGTTTGAATTTAACTTGTAGCTATAGTTTCAAATTAGTTTAATCGCTACTCACATTGTTCCCTGTGGATTCTACCCCGACTCCAAAAGTTGGGTAAATATATTGACGACGACCGTCTTGCACTAAATTGACATATAAGTTGAGCGGTATCATTCAGAAAGGCACTAAACCCTGCTTTAAAAAACTTCGCAATTACTGAATAAGAGTAATTAGCAGTGGTTTTTGCCTTTGAGAAGTTTTGTTCTTACTAGATTGGGACAAAGGTAGTTGTTCACACTGATCATGCAGTATTGAGGTACTTAATGGTAAAAAATGATGCAAAGCCTTAACTAATTAGGTGGCTCTTCTTGTTGCACTAGTTTTATTTTGTGGTCAAGGATAAAAAAGGCACTGAGAATCAAGTTGCAGATCATTTGTCTAGACTTGAGGGGGAAACTATGTAGAAAGTTGAAGATGGATACGAGACTGATGATAGTTTTCTACATAAGCAGATATCAGCTGGTTCCCAAGATCTGATTCCATGGTTTGCTGATTATACAAATAACCTAGCAAGTGATCTAGTCCCAGATAATCATTCCTTCCAATAGAGAAAGAAATTTAAGCATGATGTAAGAAAATTTTTCTAGGATGAACCTTACCTATTTTGAATCTATATGGATCGGGTTAATCGTAGATGTCTCCCTAAAATAGAGATGAAGAGCATCCTTGAGGCTTGTCATGCTTCACCGGTTGGGGTTCACCATAGAGGAACCCATACATCCCACAAGATCTTGCAATATGGGTACTACTAGCCAAAAATTTACAAGGACGCTTATGATTATGCTTCATCTTGTGATCAATGTCAACACCAAGGTAACATCTAGGTACCATAAACTTTCTATGACTTCTGTTTTAGAATTAGAATTGTCTTATGTATAGGGTGTGGATTTCATGGGACCTTTTATGAGTTCTTTTGGTATGAAGTACATTTCGGTAGATGTAGATTTTGTTTCTAAATAGGTGGAAGCAATTGGGCTCCCCAATAATGAGGGAAGAAGTGTCACGGCCTTTTTGAAGAAATATATCTTTTCTCAATTTAGCATGCCACGTTCAATCATTAGTGATGGTCAGTCATATTTTTGAAATTGTTTATTCAAGAAACTGATTGAAAAGTATAGAGTGAAGCACAAGGTGGAAATACCTTATCACCCGCTGACTGGTGGACAGGTTGAGGTGTCCAATAGAGAAATCAAGTCCATCCTGGTGAAGACAGTGAATGCCACTAGGACTTATTGGCCATGAAATTTAGACGATGCATTATGGGCTTACCGTACAAATTCCAAGACCTCCATTGGTGCTTCTCCTTATCAGTTGGTGTATGGCAAGGCATGTCACTTGCCTATTGAACTTGAGCACAAAGCACTATGGGAATTGAAGAATCTGAATTTTGAGTGGCAAGATGCAGCAAAGTCAAGGATTAACAAGATGATTGAGTTTGATGAATTCCGACTCCGGGCTAATGAAAGTTTTGCACATTACAAAGAAAAGACGAAGTTGCATCATGATCACAAAATTGACAAGGAGATATTCTAGAAAGGTGACCAGGTATTTCTCACAACTCAAGGCTTTGCCTTTTTTGAGTAATTCGAAGACTAGATGGTATGGTCCATTTACTGTAACAAAAGTGTTTCCAAATGGTGCTATGGAATTGAAGTGTAATGGTTAAGACCCATTCAAAGTGTATGGGCAAATGTTAAAACACTATATGGGTAACACTAGGGAAATTAATTTGTTTTTTGAGATAGACCTTGGTGAAGTCTAAGTAACCAAGGCAATTACGTCGTGTCGTAATGTTAAATCAAGCATTGCTTTGAAGGCAACCCATGAGGCTAGTTAGTGAAATCTACTATCCAACTAAGCCATATCATGGTGTGACGTTAAATCAAGCACTGTGTGGGAGGAAACCCATGTTTTGTACTTAATAATTTATAGGTTAATATGTTGTTCAGTGTGCATGATTAAAGATTGCAGAAAAGAGCAAGAATTTCCAAAAATCAAGTCATACAGACTCTTCACGAATCGTACCTTAACATGAAGACTCGTGAGAAGGAGTCGTAAGGACATGGAACTTGAAACATATCCAGGTAAAAAGTTTCTAGAGTTATTATGACTCTTAGAACAAGTCGTAACCTCAGGTTATGATTCATCACCTTGAGTCATATCAACTCTAGAACCATGTAAGGGTTCCTAGTCTTTACAAAAAGAGGAAAATACCCGTAAGCATTGGCTACGAGTCATACACATGACTCGTGACCAAACTTACCAAGTTAAGGGTTGTAGGTCAACCCAGGCCAGAGGTACCTTTTAAAAAGAATAAGGGTACCCAATTTGGACACCCGATATCATAATCGATGACCCACCTCTATTGTTTCTAATATCGAAGCTCTAAACCTATGAAATCACTCCAAAACGCACACCTAATCATTGGTTTCTCTCATATTTCATGAATTATTTAAGCATTCGCGCTAAAAAGTGTTCAAATCAAAGAATCCCAAAATTTCAACAACCTAAGTAAGTCTTTGAACTTAAATGCTTTATATTTCAAGTTGAAGTTGAAAATAAATTGATATTTTAGCATTTTTTTGAGTTTAATATCTATGTGCATTGAAAATTTGAACCCTTGTTCTTAGAAATTGAGTTTGAAATGGGATTGGGGGTGAACTTGAAATTGTGTACTAAGAATATGTGTTTTGGGACTGATGTGGGGTGATAATACTGTGCAATGAAGGGTAAATTAGGGATTGTAGGTTCGAATCAACTAATAAGCAAAAACCTTTATGTTACAGTAGATACAAGACTCCTTACAACTCTTACCTACATGTAATGAGTTGTGATAAGACTCGTAACCATTAACAATATAAAAGTCTAGTTTGGTGTAGGTTTTGATATGGGTATGACTTTTCTAAGTGAGTCGTATCCAGCCCATATGACTCATAAACATAAGTCGTTATGACCTGGCAAGTAACATATATTAGATTTTAGTTTATGGTCTGCTTACGAGTGTTGTTAACGAGTCATAAATTGTCCTTACAACTGGTAAGGAGGACTCAAAAGTTGACCAGTAAACATTTATGAATACACTCCTTAACTGATGACTCGTACATACGAGCAGTATCTAGTGAATATGACTCAGACCCCCTTTCCCCAGTTGTAACATGAACAGAACAGGCACACTGACACCAAATTTTCTTTGTTTTTCTTTTATTTCCTTAGTAATTAATAATAAAGGTATGCACACAGGTACTATGTCTCCTAAAGGAGACTCCTGAAAGAACAATACCAAGAAGAAGCCAGGTCCCAAGGAGAATTTTTATTTGACAGATGAGGAAACAAATGAGTCAAGTGGGCACCTTATTGAGTGCCCAATAAAAAATAAAGATGACACAAGGATAATAAGACCTCGGGGAAATAAGGTCGTCACACCATAGGACATACTTCCAAGGAGGCCTAGAAAAAAGAACCCCCATACCTCACCACCCCGAGCACTGTCTCAGTCTGTAGAGGACAGTGGCGATGATAATGAGGAAATTGAATCAAGTTCTGAGGGTGATGCAGAGGAAGAAGAGTCGAGATCCCATGAAGTTTATTCTGAAAATGCAAGTGAGGCAGAGAAGATTGTGACTACTATTGACAGACAGAACCCACCTTTGCCTATCGAGCCTTCTCCGGTGCCCATCGTTGAACGGTGGGGGTACCTCGGTATGTAGGAAATATATAATGATGGGCTAATCATAATCCCTGCTAATGGAATAATCAAGAGGGATCTATATCTTGAAAGGAAGTTAACCACAGTAGGTATGTCTGAGTTGCGTAGATTTGAGGCCAGATTTTGGCAACACGGGTTACAATGGATAACTATAGCACCAGAAAAGTACAGTCCTACACTAGTGTGGGAATTTTATATTGCATATAAGGGCGAGATGAAGAGGTAATATCCACTGGGAAATTTGTGAATGGATGGTTATCCTATTACATCACTGACAGTTTGAGGAGTGCGGGTGAACATCTCCCCGCTGAATATCTCATGATTCTTGAACAAACTAAGTTTCCAGCCACCAGTAAATAGTGGAGATATGGATTACTGCATGGATGAAATGTAAAAGATTATACGGAAATAGGTGGAGTCAAAAGATAAAATGAGACATTTTCGGTGGATAACAAGTTTAATTACTTTGAATGGGGAAGAAATAGGTTGGGTGATAGGTGTCCAAAGAGTGGCCTCACAAAATATTGAAAAACACATGTTTAACTTTGAGGCCAAGACATGGTGGACACTCACTCGACACAGACTGTGTCCCTCTCCTAGGGACAATGTGCTCAGCCCAGTTCATTCAACATTGATTGATGGTTTTAAGAAAGGTTATGAGTTTGATGTGGGCCAGTTTTTAGCATGAGAAATATGAGACTGAGTTGTGGGCGAAGAAAAGCTACTGCTAGCATATCCATGTATGATCACCCAGATTTGTTTGGTTGCTGGGGTGTAGGAATTTCTACGAATAGATCAGTTCATTGAGGTTAAAAACATCACAGATTTGGGCTTGATTAGGATATTTCTAATCCTCAAGAAATGCAAAACAGAGGACAAAGAACAGAGAAAGCTGGAGTTGGTGAGTTTCTTGTTGAGGGTGGCCAGTCTCATCCATAATATTTTGATACCGTAGGCCTTTCCAGTACCTCAATCTAACCATATATGGTATCACCACAACCATCATCAGCCAGATTTATTCTATCAGGGTATGTCATTATTTCCCAGTCCATTTTAAATGTTATTATGCACAGGTGGGAATAGTAGAAGCAAAGTTACAGCTTATGGTGAGTGGTGTGAAATCCTAGGTTGAAAATCAGCTAGCAGAACAAAACCAAAGGGTATAGGGTAGGTTAGATACTTTTGAGCAAAGGATGACACGATAGTTGGGAAGAGCCAAACCCCAGACATTGCAGAGGTGAAAGTTGGTGTTGTCAAGATAAAGAAAATAACTAATGAGTTGTATGACAAACTGTGATCTTGGCACCAATAATAATAGAAATTTAGCCTGAGCTACAAGTTGAAACCATCTAGAGTATTCCAGAATAAGAAGAAAATCAAGACAGAAAGAAAAAGAAACACTAAAGCACCGAAAAAGAGAATCTAAACAAGGCTAAGAAAGATAGCCTATAGGGTGACAGGAACCAGCAGGTATGTCACGACCTAAACTAGGGCCTAGACGTAATAGGAATCCTAAGTCTGACCGGGACTGGAGACCACCCCATTACCCAACCCAACCTCCAGTCGCCTACCCTGAGTTGGCTGAATTTGAGCATATAACAAGATAGTGTAAATGCTCTCATGAATAATCTGGGATAGGATCACGACTGCCACTAACCCAACCAAGTCCAATCATACCAAACCAAAGGCCATAAAATAGGCCATAGCTAAATAAGTTCCAAACCATATAATGATAATCAGTCCCAAAATAAAATATGATGTAACAACTAATAATATCATCTAATGATATCATCCCCAATACCAACGCCAATACTAAGACTGACACCAATACTGATCCCGTCCATACCGACCCATAGCAGTACCACAAAGCCTCAAACCAAAAAAGTAAAAATATTTGATTGGTACATGCCCCCAACCATGGCAAAAACCAATATCCAAAACATAATCAAAATGTCTAGAAATATTCATCACATGAAATGGAGACTTCCAAAAGGATGGAAGCACACCACTTAAGTCATAATGCTGATCCCTGAGTCAAATAACTATGTAGGAGAAGTAGAACCGTCGATTCCTACATAGCGTGGGTATACAGCCGCTAGTAGACGGGTTAGCAAGTGATCGCTAGCATGAACTCGGGATAAGGGATAAAATACTATCATTTGTGAAACCAAGTAAAACCTTTCATAATGCATATAACCATACATATATATATAACTGTAATACCTCGGGAAATTTTTTGTTAAAATTTTATGCGTAAACGTGTTGGGTTCTATCTTCTAGAATGAATTATAAATTTTACCATATGGAATATCTTAGATTATGACCCATTATTGCGTAGAGTATCAAATAATCTTTCCAAAGATATGTGGATCATCCAAAACGGACACCTGAGCGACGAGTTATAAACATTCCGATCGAACCGTGAATAGTAGTGAATAGTAAAATGTGCAGGAAAAAGTACTGAGGCCGGGCGTATTTTTGCTCCAAATTTAAATGATCATAACTCATTGTACATAATGATCTAAGTGATCTACTATGTATCAACGGAAATCTCTGCGATTCCTCTTTCCAATGAAATTGGTTTCATCCAATTTGTCTATCGGAGCAAAACGTTATGGTCGATCTACTTCAGCCTATCAAAAGCGAATTTTTTGGTTAACTTCAAACGATCATAACTCCTCGTACACAATGATATGGGTGAGATAATATACATCAATGGAAAGATATGAGAGTCCTTTTTCTAATGAAATTAGTTTCATCCAATTTGAATATCGGAGTAAAACGTTATGGCTGATCTACTTCAAACTATCAAAACAGTCCACCAAGGACAGATTCGAGAATTATTTGATTTTTAGGGGTGTTTTGGTCATTCCCCCTCACCCAATATCCGTCCAAACCCTATATTAAAGCCTATTAGAAGCATTATATGTTATATTTCATTAAATTCCCTCAAAAAAAAAAACCCTAAGATCCTACATCCAACTTCAAGAACCTCCAAAGTTCACCATTAATTCAGTAAATTTATTCAAGATTCCAAGTTCCTAGTTCAAGAATTTCAAGAACCTCCAAAGTTCACCATTAATTCTGCAAATTTATTCAAAATTCCAAGTTCCTAGTTCAAGAACTCCAAGAACCATCATTCAAAGGCACGATTAACATCTCAAAAATGAGTATCGATCTAAAGTTCATCATTCAAGGTATGTGGGGGTTTTCAACAAGAACTCTCTTTCGTTCTTGTGTCCAAAAGTAATTTTCTTTACAAAGGCAATATTTTTATTTGATTTTTACGAATTTAAAGCATGAATCCATATCTTATGGTGATTATTATGAAATCTTGATGTTTATGATTTTGAAAGATGAATTTACATGTGTGGAGATATAAAGCATGAATCTTGAACAATATTTATCATGATTTTGATATTTGGGTTGTGAATCCCCGTTGGAAATTGTGTTTTTTTAGAAAGTGTGTGTTCTAAGCACGTTGATGTTGAATATTTGAGATATTTTGAATGATTTGACCTTTTGGTCTTAATGGAGTTGTTTTGAACTCGAGTGTGAAAGAAATCCACAACGTGGTTGATTTTGATAGATGGGAAGCATGATGGCTCCCGATGTATATTTATATATTACTGAAATTGTTTTGTTGTGGATTGTCTTTGAAATAATTTGAGCTAAGTCCGAGAGAAATCTTTAGCATCGAGTGGGAGGTATAAAGAGACCTTACTTTCCTAGAACTACGTGCCCCCGTAGGAGTGAGCCTGAGGCTGATTTATATAGTGATCACTAGTTTGTGTGGATTTGATATCGATATTCCTACTCCAATGGCAAGGATAGGATGGCTCTCCCCAACGGGGGTTGTACGTTGTACTCCATGTAGATCACATGGTTTATGTCGGTTATAGGATCTCCCATTGTGTGTGTGTGTTTCCTTGTGTCTGTGGTGAATAGTGAAGTGATTTGAAAGTGGAATTGTGAAAGTTATTCTTCCAAAAGATTTAAATGATATTTACATTATGAGAATTGATATTCTTGATGAACTGAAAGTGATTGACAAATTATATGATGACTCACATGTGTTATTGTACTTATTTCATCTTCTCATGATTATGATGATTTTCTTCGGGCTATATGAGTCTTTCATACATCCTACTTATTTCTTGTAAATATTTATGATGATTATGTTTATAAAACTGCATACACCCCCATATACTCGGTTCCTTTCCACGGTACTCACCCACATCTTCGGATGTGGGCTACATTTTCTCGGAATATAGGTTCAGGTGCTCAGTTCCAGGTTTAACAGTGATTCTTCGAGCACGTTATTCTACATTCTTTGTCGTGGTGAGTCCTCATGTTCCGACGATGTGATGTCTGATGTTGGTTTCACAGAATTGTTTACATTTGATAACTGAGTATGAGTCAGTTGTGGCATGTCTCAATGGCTCACGGGTTTTATTGATTTTCTTAGAGGCTTGTCAGACTAGTGTAAATGTTGGGAGTTGACTAATAAGTCGTATTTTGTTATCTTTCTGAAATTCTTTTATTCTTGGATGATGATTACTCTGTTGATATTTGAGGATTATTTATGGAAACCCCATTGATTTGTGTTGAACTGAATGAAAATGGCTCAAAGGGTTAGCTTGGGGCTACTCGTAGCCTCAAGAACCGTGTGACGCTTCGGAACCCATTTTCTCAGGCGTTACAATAACCATGTTGGGAAAGGGAACCGTGTTTAGAATGCACTTATTTACCAGGGATGTGTAGCCATTGCCATCCTAAACCACCCATGGGTTGTATGGGTTCAGCTCCCCCTTTTGAAAGGGCTCCAGTGCATGAAGCCACATGACTGGAGAAAATAACCTAGGATGACTAGTACATCCCCCAATATAAAGTGTAACATCATGCACATGATCACCAAGACCAAACCTCATATCGGCAAATATTGTTTATAGTTTTGGTCCCCCCGAGACCTCCACCTTCCATGGATTTGCTACACTTTCCCCTTTAATGTCCAATTAAAACCATTTTCCAAACAACTAAACCATTATTCATCTATTAACCAAGTCCATTAGTAGTGGTATCATCATGCCACCATAACATTCAAGTATCCATAGCCAACCATGTATAGATTAAGGGGACTTTCAAGTGCCCTTCCATTTACCATATCAAACCACTTAGGGATCACCATGTACCCTAAAGCGTTATCATTTATCCATTTACCTTTCCAAAGAATTTAAGTCGTGCATAATTGTTTTTCTAAGTATAAAACACGAAAGAGTTCCTTTTAAAGTAATCAATGTAATGAGCATATCTTTATAAGCATTTTGTCAAACACATTAGGGGCAATATATATATCCAAACCAATTCCAATACCAATAACCATTCCCATGTTATCCAATTATCCAATATATATATAACCATTAATGCTTATAAAAGCATAATTAAAACCATTGGAAACCATAACCAATCATTTATAACAAAACCCCCCAAATAATATTTGAAAACCAAAAGCAAACAATAATGAAATCATGAAAACCAATAGTAAAATCATGCCTTTAGTTGGAACTAGCAATGAGGGAAGAGAACACACCTTAATTAACAAACTAGACAAAGAGAAATCACCAACAAGATCCCCAAATTGGTCCTTAAGATGCAAACCTAGCTTCCTTGCCCAAAAGCTCTTGAGAGAATTATAGAGTGTTTAGGAAGAGTTTCTAAGTATTAACGAATAGAATAATAGGGTAAATAACATCCCAAGTAGTTTCGAAGTCGTGGGGTCCTATTAGGTTAAGTAGGGAAATATCAAGAATGCCCCCACTTAAGTTGCACAAAATTCCATCACAGAGATACGACTGACTCATACAAGTCGTACCCTCTGATACAATTGGCCCCTGTCTCTCGTATCCAAAGCATCAACCATTAGACCCAATACTATACGGCATATAACTCATCAAAACTAAGTTGTATCCACATAATATGATCCATACCTCCAACTCTACCCCTGGCAAAAAACAATACCAAGAGGATTGAACAATGTACCCTATACGAGTCCCCGATACGACTCGTCCCCGTCATACGGCTCAAGGTGAGCCACTCGTACTCATACCCAACTTAAGTTACAAAGTCTAAGTTTAAGTAAAGGAAAAATGTAAACCATACTGACACGACCTGGACCAATGTCTAGTTGTAATGGGCATCCCAAGTCCAACGAGGATCGGGTACCACCCCATGTTACCCAACCCAACCACCTTATACACCCTTTGATGGACTGAATTTCGAGCATATAATAAGATAGAATAAATTCTCGCATGAAAACTCTGGGATAGAGTCATAATCATGACCGACCCAACCGAGTCCAACCATACCAAACTAACCATCAAACCATACCAAACCAAGCCAAAGTCCATAA
Organism: Capsicum baccatum var. pendulum; assembly: GCA_030864225.1. Taxonomy (NCBI): domain Eukaryota; kingdom Viridiplantae; phylum Streptophyta; class Magnoliopsida; order Solanales; family Solanaceae; genus Capsicum; species Capsicum baccatum. The sequence goes on from CM061556.1 coordinate 36,767,498, forward strand.
ACTAGGCCATAGCCAAATGAGTTCCAAAACATATAATGATAATCAATCCTAAAATGTAATATGAGGGAACAACCAACAATATCGTCCAATGATGTCAGCCTTAATACCAATGCCAATACTAAGGCTGACACCAATATTGATCCCACCCATACCAACCCCTCTAAGTACCACAAAGCCTATATCTAAAAGAGTAAAAATATCCGATTGGGACATGCCACCAACCATGGCCAAAACCAATATCCAAAATAAAATAAAAGTGTCTAAAGATGTACATAACATGAAATGGAGCCTTATGAAAGGATGAAAGCTCACCACTTTAGTCCAAGTGATGATACCAAAATCGAAATGCTAGACAGGAGAAGTAGATCGGGCGATTTCTGCATAGCGTAGGTATACAGCCACTAGTAGATGGGTTAGCGAGTGATAACTAGAATTAACTTAGGGTAAGGATAAAATAATGACATTTATAAACCAAGTAAATCCATTCATAATGCATACAACCATACATATCAAAGTGTCGGAAAAGGGATCTAGGTTTGGTTTTTATTTAAAACCTTTACCTGGGTTGTGTAGCTTTGTTGTCCTAAGACACCCACAGACAATATGGGTTCAGCTCCCCCTACTGAAAGGGCCCCAGTGCATGTAGCTGCACGACCAGCGAAGTATCCCATGGGATGACTAGTACATCCCCCAATATAAAATGTGACATCATGCACATGGTCACCAAGACCAAACCTCAAATCGGCTAATATGAGTTTCCAATTTTGGTCCCCCCGAGACCTCTACCTTCCACGGCTTAGCTACACCTCCCCCTTTAATGCCCAATTAAATCATTTCCAAATAACCAACCAATCCATTTACCATTTATTAACCAAGTCCATTTAGTGGTGGTATCGTCATACCGACTATAACTTGCAAGCATTATCCATATCCAACCATTTATAGATTAACGGGACTTTCAAGTGCCCTTCCATTTACCATATTAAACCTCTTGGGGGATTCCATACCCCACAAGCATAACCATTTAGCCATTTACCTTTCCCAACCATTTAAACCATGCATAAATCCTTTACCAAGTTTAAAATAAGCCAGAGTTCCATTTAAAGGTAATCAATGCAATAAACATATCTTTATAAGCATTTTGTCAAACACATTCGGGGCACTGTATATATCCAAAACCAATTCCAATTACTAATAACCTTTCCATGTATTCCAATTATCCAAAACCACCATTAATGCATATAAAAGCATAATTAAAATAATGAGAAACCATAACTATGCATTTATAAATAAAACCCCTAAATTATATTTGAAAACCCAAAGCATACAATAATGAAATCATGAAAACCAATAACAAAATTATGCCTATGGTTGGAACTAACAATGAGAGAACGAGTGTTTGTCTTATACTGAGGAATTGATGGAAAGAAATCACCAAAGTGAGCCCTAAATAAGTCCTCAAGATGAAACCCTAGTTTTCTTGCCCCAAAAGCTCTTAAGAGAATTATGATGTGTTTAGGAATAGTTTCTAAGAGTTTATGAATAGAATAATAAGGTAAATACTCTTCCAAGTAAGTTAGAAATTGTGGGGTCCTATTAGGGTATGTAGGGAAATGTCCAAAATACCCTCACTTAAGTTGTACAAAAATGGCATCATGGGGATACGACTGACCTCACGAGTCGTGCCCTTCCTATTCAAGTGGTACCCACTACTCATATCCCAACCTCAACCCTTGGAACCAACACTGTCCAGTATATGACTCATCCAACCAAGTCGTATCCATAGTACACTATCCGTACCTCCCATCCATATCCCTGGCAGAATGAAATACCAAGAGACTTAAACAGTATCCCCTATACGAGTACAAGATATGACTTATACCCAACAATATGACTTATATCCCCTAAGTCATATCCATTTTAGTAACCCATCCATCCCACTAATTAACACTGGTCAACATACGACAGGTTTACACCAATCTTACCCTACTATATGACTCATACCCATAAGTTGTATTAGGTCCAGAGAATAAAATTCCAATAAAAACTCTATGGTCGAGAAACCAGGATATTTCAGTCTCCCCCACTAAGAACATTCATCCCCAAATGATGGACAAGGTAGGGGTAACCCCACAAAGGTTCATTTGAATTATCAAACATATTCACAATCTTAACCAAAGTTTGAAAACAAAGAGGCAAAGATATTAATCTTTTCTTTAAAAACTCAGAAAATAAAGATGTGATTAAGAAAATATACCTTTCGTACGAATCCCAAGAGCAAAAAACAAGAGGGCATATTTGGACTGCATCTCCTCTTTCGCATCCCAAGTAGCCTCTTCCACCTTAAGGTTCGACCATAGAACCTGAACTGAAGCCACATCCTTAGTCCACAACCTATGAACTTGCCTATCTAATATCTCAACTGGGACCTCTTCATAAGGTAAAGAATCTAAGATACCCAACCCTTCCAAATGAACAATCAAAGAAGGATCACCAATGCATTTCCTCAACATGGAAACATGAAAGACCGGATGAACCAAGACCAAACTAGTAGTCAACTCCAATTCAAAAGCAATATTACCAACTTTTCACAAAATCACATAAGGGATAATAAATCAAGGATTGAGTTTCCCTTTCTTGCAAAACCGCACCACTCCCTTCATGGGAGACACCTTCAGAAACACCTTAAACCCAACCTCAAACTCCAAGTATCTATACCTAACATCAGCATAGGAATTTTGGATACTCAAGGGAGCCTTAAGCCTATCTCGAATCACCTTCACCTTCTCCATGCTTGATCAACCAGATCCGGGCCTAACATATCTGCCCCACCAAGCTCAAACCAACCAATAAGAGATCTGCACCTCCTACCATACAATGCTTTAAAAGGGGCCATACCAATACTATAATGATAGCTATTATTGTAAGAAAACTCCACCAAAGGTAGATGCTTAACCCAACTACCACCATAATCAATCACGCACACCAGAAGCATATCCTCTAATGTCTGAATAGTTCTCTATGCTTGCTTATCTGACTGCGGATAAAAAGTAGTACCTAGACTAACTTTAGACCCCAACCCTCTCTATAAAGACCGCCATAAGTAAGATGTAAACTGCGTACCACATTTAGAAATGATCAAAACAGGCACTCTATGCAGCTTCACAATCTCCTAAAGATACAGTTTCGCATAATTCTCCACCGAAAAGGTAGTCCTTACTGGTAGAAAATGAGCAGACTTCATCATCCTATCCACGATGACCCAAATCAAATCAAATTAGATTTGAGACTGAGGAAGACCGGTGACAAAATCCATATTAATTACCTCCCACTTCTATTCAGGCAATTTAATCTCTTGATACAACCCACCAAGCCTCATGTACTCAACCTTAACTTGTTGATACACCATGCATTTGTCCACAAAATTAGTCACATGCCTCTTCATGCCATTTCACTAATATACTCCTTGAGATCATGATACATCTTTGTCGAGCTGGGATGAAAAACATAGCACGACTCTTGCATCTCAGTGAAAATCCTTTGTTGCAAACCATCGACAACGAGAACACATGACCTCTCTTGGTACCACAAAGTACCATCACAACTAATCTAAAACACCATCACCTTTTTCCCACCAATATCACTCTTGATTTTTATCAAGATAGGATCCATCACTTGTTTCTCCTTAGTCTCTACACCAAGAGATGATCGAACCACTTATTGCCCCATTACACCACCATCCTTGGAGTCCTAGAGGCAAACTCAAAGATTATTCAAGCGGTGAATATCCTTCACCAATTGCCATTTTACTTCTTCAACATCAGTAATACTTCCTATGCATAACCTGCTAAGAGCATCAGCAAGCACGTTAGCCTTATTTAGGTAGCAGTGAAGGCTCATATCATAGTCTTTAAAAATATCAATCTATCTTCTATGCCTGAGATTAAGCTCTTTTTGTGTGTACACGTACTGTAGACTCTTATGATCATAAAAGAAAGTGAACGCCATATAAGTAATGCTGCTAAATTTTCAAAGCAAACACAATCGCTAACAACTCCAAATCATGAGTAGGATAGTTCATCTCATACACCTTTAACTGCCTGGAAGCATAGGCAATCACCTTCCCATTTTGCATCAAAACACAGCCAAGCCATAACGAGATGCATCACAATAAACCACAAACCCATCATTACCTTTCGGGAGAGTTAGAATTAGAGCTAAAGTTAACCTATCCTTCAATGTCTCAAAACTCTCCTTACAAGCATCCGACCAAGAAAACTTAACATTTTTCTAATTTAACTTAGTCAAAGGATCCGCTATCGATGAGAAGCTCTCCACAAACCGCCTATAATACCCGGCTAAACCCAAGAAGCTCCGAATGTCAAATGGAGTCATGGATCTAGGCCACCTTTTTACCACAGCAACATTTTGAGGATCCATTATTATCCCCCCACTTGAAAGAATATGACCCAAGAAAGGCATAGTGTTCAACCAAAACTCATACTTAGAGAGCATGCAATGCTACCGCTATTCCTTCAAGGTTTACAACAGCACGCGGAAGTGATTAGCATGATCTATCTCAATCTTTGAATAAATCAGAATGTCATTAATAAATACAATGATAAGGAGATTTAAATTCTACCTGAAAACTTTATTCATCAGATCCATAAATGTCGTTGGGGCATTAGTCAATCCAAATGGTATCACCAAGAACTGAAAATGCCCATATCGAGTACAAAAAGCTATCTTAGGGATATCCACCTTCCTAATCTTAAGTTGATGGTACCCAGACTGAAGATCTATCTTAGAAAAGAACTTAGAACCTCGCAACTGATCAAACAGATCATTTATCCTCGGGAGAGGATACTTGTTCTTGACTGTTACCTTATTCGATTACCTGTAGTCAATGCACATTCGAAAGGAACTATCCTTCTTACACACAAACAACACCGGTGCACCCCACAAAAAATTTCTAGGATAAATAAACCCCTTATCCAGAAGATCCTTAAGTTGCTCCTTGAGCTCCCTCAACTCAGCCAGAGCTATTCTATAAGGAGGAATAGATATTAGATGAGTGTCCGAAAGAAAATTAATACAAAACTCTATTTCCCTATCTGGAGGAACACCAGGAAGCTCATCCAGAAAGACCTCTGGAAACTCATTAACCACTAGAACTGACTGTAAAGAAGGACCTTCTAATCTAGAATCTTTAACTCAGACCAAGTAATAAAGACACCCCTTGGAGATTAACCTCCAATCTCTAAGATAAGAAATAAACCTTCCTCTAGGATCTAGGGAACCACCCTCTTATTCTATAATAATTCACCAGGAAACTTAAAGATGACCTTCTGGGTCCGACAGTCTAAGGATGTGTAACTAGAGTGTAACCAATCCATACCTAAAATAACATCAAAATCAACCATCCCTAATTGAAATAGATCAACCAGGGTCTACTTGTCACTAATAGATACCACACGCCCCCTATAGACCATTCTATCAATAACCGAGTCTTCTACCGGGATAGAAATAGAAAAAGGATCTGAAATCACTTTGGCATCAAAATCAAAAAATACAGCCATATAAGGATCACATAAGAAAGAGTGGACCCTAAATCAAGCGAACAATATACGTCATGAGAAAAGAGCTATAATGTATCAGTAACAATATCAGGTGATGCCTTAGATTCCTGTAGGGACACCAAAGCATACAACCTATTCCGATGAACATTAGAACCAGGATCAGTAATAGAAGAAGACGCAACACCACCAGGTGTAGGAGTAGAAGATGACGCCACAGGAACCATATACTCCCCCATACCGACCTTATTAATCAGACAACCCTTAAGCCGATGACCTGGCCACACCAGAAGCATTTATACCTACCTTCTTCACAATAAGCCTGGTAGGGTTGACCACAAAAATGACAAAGATGGCATAAAGAAACTGACTGACCTCTACTCACCTAAGATTGGGCACCCTATGCCCAAAAATTATCACCACCTTATTAACGTTTATCTTCCGACTACTTCGGGTAAGGGGCACTAGTAGTAGAGAAGGAACCCAAAATCACCCACTTTTTTTTCCACTTGCCACCATCACGACCACCCTGGGACTGCGCACCTCTATGGTCAGAAAACCTGTTCCTCTTTTCTTGCCTATCCCTAAAATTTGCTTGCTTTCTCTTCTCATACTCCACTTGTTGCATATGGATAGTGAACTGAGAAATGTCTACATCTTTAATGAACATTGCAGGCTTGCTTTCCAAAACCAAATTACTTTTAAACCCAAAAGAGATCTTTATCATTCTTATCCGCAAGTCAACCACTAAATTAAGAGCATACCTTGATAGCTGATGGAACTTCAAAGCGTATTCCTTAACAATCATTCTCCAGTGCTTAAGATTCACTAACTTCTCCATCTTAGCTTTCCTCAACTCTTAAGGAAAGAAATGATCCAAGATTGTATTAGAAAAGGCCTCCCATAAATTTGATTCTTCCATATCACCCCTATCTCTATCCCACTCCACATACCTCTGATAAGCAATATCTTTGAGCAGATAAGTTGTAAAGTTTACTCCCTCCATATTGGTATCCTGCATCACCTAAAATATCTTCTCCATTTTATCCAAGAAGCCCTGAGGATCCTCCTCCACCTTCACTACAGTAAAATTAAAAGGACCCATTTTTATAAATTGACTAAACCTTGTGGCCTCAACAAAAATCCCACCAGATACATCCTACTCAGCCTGATTAGCAACCAATTGAGCAATAACCAATTGAGCAACCAACACCAGGATTGTCAAAAGACTTGCATGTAGAAATAAAGTTGATGAGATGCATATTCGAATCATCGCCTGCTAGTCCACCAAATAATCCCCTGAGTTGCAATAACTGAATCATGGTGCTTGTGATATTGAACTTGGCTCCGGGCGCTAATGGTGGTGGAATTATAGCTCCAGTGGCTCCGGCACCATCAAGATCATCATCATCATCGTCGAAAGCTGGTTGCAAAGGTTGGCGATCATACCTATACCGCGTTTGTCGACCTCTTCGATTGGCAGGTGTTATAATTTCAGCATCACGCCTAGGGTTCAGTAACTCGTCATCACCTAAATCCTCATCGTCAGGATTTGTTGCTCGTCCAGGATTATAATGTTTTGTTGTTGGACTTGAGCAGCGGCAAGAGCAGCTAATCTTGCTTGCTCGTGTTGAGCAGCCATCCTGTCGATTTCAGCTTGTGCTTCCATTCTTCTAATTCGTTGCGGTTCAGGATTGATTGGTAATAACGGTTGACCAGAACTTCTAGTATGGGGCATGCACTAAAGTAAAAACCTGCAAGAAACAAAAACAAAAACTAAACGTAAAAGTATGAGAATCTTTGACCAAAGGGTCTAGTAATTATCACGAACTTGATTGACACTTGTATTCCCCGGCAACGGCGCCAATTTTTGATAACGCTCAATCTACAGCTCTCGTTTGAGTGTAAAGCGGTCGTTAGCAAATATAGAACCCAACCTGGGTTGGGTGTCGATCCCACAGGGAATATCTTGGCCAACAAGTAAGCAAAATTAATAGACTTTTGGTGCAAGTCTCGTAAGAAGGGGGGATTGTAATAAGTAACCAAAGTAATGAAATAAAAGCTGAAAAAATAGCAAAGTAAAAAGAGGGTATTTCGTAGGTTGTGAAACAATGAGAATTGAAGCGTTGGGGTTATGTCCACCTTCTGAGGTATACGTCTCTATTGGCTATGAGTGTGTAGAGTCTTGACATGCAATTGCTTATAGAGAATTGTAGTCGATGGTAAATCCAAGCGTCTCTCGACCTAAACAAGGACTATTTCACTTTAACTCTCTTGAGCTTAAAGCGTGTCTAACGGTACGAATTCTCCAAGAGGTTAGTCCAGTTACGGCACTAGCTTTTTAATAGGAAAGGGTGTCCTACTACCTTGACATTATCTCTTTTCCAGACAAATAACCTTTCTCTCGAACAAGTTAAATGTTAGACTGGCGTTATTCTTGCGTTTGCAACCGCAAAGAATGTAGATTAAGATGAAGAGCATAATGATATAAGCAATATACGTGTCTTGAACTCACAAACTCACAGCTATAGATAGTAATTCATTCGGCTTCCATAACCCCAACTAAGAGGTTTCGTTACCCATGAATGCGAAGGATATCACGTTTTGCATGGTGGATGGCGTGAGAAGTGGGTGTTTAGGCGTGTGGTTTTTTTGTGATTCCGTAGCAAGTAACGATTCTCTTGTTGTGGAATTTAAGAATAGAAGAGTAGATTAGAAGTGTTTGTAGTGGAAGATGAGAGGGATGGAAGAAAATTTATAGTTTAACAATTGAAGAACTAAGAATGTTAGAAGATGAATAAAAATCTCTAGCATGATAGGGTATTTATAATACTCCTATCCTACTCCTACTAAGCTAATGAAATAAATAACTAAATCCTAATATACTAATGAAATCCTTGACCCAAATGTACTAGGGTAAGGTTACAATATCATAATCCAAATAGAATAGTAAAACACATAACCTAATTGCACTAGGTTAATGTATCTTGGTAAAAATCCAGCTTTGTGTCTGTAAGTCCCCAAAGTCTTCAGAATTGCTGTTTTAGCCCGGGACAGATTTTCCATGCAGCAGATTTGGTCCTTTAGGCGACCAGCTCCTTTCCACTTCGTTTGTGAGCTTTCTTTTGCGTCAAGTAAGCCATAAAATGCTGTATTTTGCATCATTTATACCTGAAACTTTACTAATCATGTTTGTTAGCTCATATATAGGAAAAAGGACTAAAAGTGCATGAAATAGATAATTAGTTCTCAAAACTAGGCTAAAATATGGGCAAAATATATTGATATAGGCGCGTAAATTCGCCTATCATCAACACCCCACACTTAGAGCTTTGTTCATCCTCGAACAACATATCATGTCCTTCTAAGCATCGACTTAAGGTTTTTACAGCAACAACACAAAACATTCGTCAAGCCAAGCACAACAATTATCAACAAAGAGTAGCTTTTCGATTATAAGTAGAAACAATTTAACCTCAAGCATAGACTCGTGATGGTGATCAGCTCGCATGCAAACGTTAAGGTGCATAGAATCATATACAACTATCCAAAACTCATCAACCATGTGTGTCTCACAATATAGTACCCATAATCACTCACAAATATAGCATATTTTTCAAACATGGGTATCAAAGTATCCTTGCAGTCACTCTCACAAAGAATTCATATGTAGCAACTAATGACCATAAGCTTGCCTTTAATGTAGTACTCTACTAAATGTCGGAATGTTAAGATTAGGATCAAGTAGGTCTTTTGATGGTTGTAATGTAGGCTAAGGGACGGGTAGGACTATTTTGGCCAAGAATAGTGACTAGGTTCTTAAGCACTTTAATACATCACATTGTATCATTGACATTTTTTTCTTTCAACCTTTCTTTACTCTTTTATTCTACCACCCTTGTTCTCCTATTTTGTTTTTCAATTGTAAGCACAACTCACTTTTCAGCTTTCTTTTCCTTTTTCTTTTCACAACATACCTCTTATGATAGCACTTTCTTCCTTTTTCATAACACATTCAAGCACCATTTCAATTTAAAGCATCATACTCACCCAATTTCCTCTTATGTTGTCACATGACTTTTTCACTTTAAAGCACTTAGGAATTTGGATCAAATTATGGTCTTGAAAAAAATGGATTAGGCTTACATACAAGGTTGTCAAAGAAATAGGCTAAAGGCTCAAAAGGGTTTAACTAGGATGATTTACATGGGTAGGAAAAACTGAAGGTAAACATGTATAGGTTGCCAAAGAAATGCCTAAATCATATCCTAAACTTATACTCCTTATTTTCGCTTTGCATACATACCAGGCAAGTTCTAGCATCAGCCACAAACATAGAATATACTATTATCTCGCACACACAAGGCACATGGTCGACTTGATTGGAAGTAATATAGACTCTCGACCCAACAAGTGAAGGAATTGAGTCACATAATATCACATAATAAGTCACAACTAGAGCCTAAATGTCTCAATAGTCACAATTGTAGCACATACTCTTGTTCTAATCTCATGCTGCCTATCAAAATAATTTCATGCGTAGCTAGAAAAATTTGACTCCTAAAAAATTAAAAAACGTTTGAACGAAAAAAAAACAAAAAAATGGATGGACTCAAAAAAAAAAAAACAAAGTAAACAAGCAAACATAGGAACATAGGTGCAAACAAAGAAGTATAGCATGCAGATTCTGCCACTCCACACTTAGACTGGACACTGCCCTCAGTGGAAAATAAATGCGAAGAACCTGGTTTAGTCTGACTCTTCATCAATGTCGGGGGTCATACCCCCTTCGTCTGAATCATCATAAGAGTCATCGTCAGAGTTCTCCTCATCATCAGAATCAGGCAAGCGTCTATCATCATCAGTTGGCACGTCATCGTCAAGAGGTTCCTCAAAATATACGCCCACTCCACACATCTCCCGGGCATGCCTGTTCATTGGGTAGTCGTGATCCAGCTGTTGGAGCTCTTCAGCAGTTGGAATACGTCCACCACTCATCATAGTGAATCGTGTCATGCCATAGAGATGACGGAAGAAACTCTCGTCACGAGCATGTCTCTCCGCAGTAGTAAGGTTGACTCCATGCGTTGTTTCAGCATCTTTGACCTTGGTGAGGTCAACCTTCTTTGGGTTATGTTGGAGTTTGTGGTCAGCTGGTTCCTCTTCTATATCCTCCTTCCGCAATATTGCTGTCAACAAGTTGCCGAATGTGAAATGGGACCTTCGGTGGAGTCTGGCCTTCCTCATGGTAGATTGAATGATTGCCCCAAAGTTGATAGGGACATTCGTCATCAACGCATAAACCAAAAACACTCTATCTCTTGATATCTTGGTGTATTGCGTCCCATGAATAAGGCATGAGTTGACAATGCGCATCCAGATTCTTGCTTCCCTATTTAGTGGAGCATAGGGGAATGTGTTGTGACGGCCTATTTCCTTATGTCTTCCCCATCTTGCCATTGATCTGCTTCCACAAAGCGTTGTTCTTATCGCTCTGTAAGAAGGCCTGCTGTACAGCTCTTTGTATGGTGCAGGGTCGACCGATGGTAGGCCAAGAAAAGAGTTGAGCCAATCCGCTGTAAGCTGTAACACTTGGCCCCGAATTTTTACTTCATTGCCTGTTGTGTTCGGCGACCAGTTGGCATAAAACTCTCTTGTTAAGTCAAGATTACACTCTCCCATGTCGCGGAAGATGAAGTCTAGCTTCAAAGCCATTATTTTAGCCAACATTTGCGGCTCCTTCTTTGCTAAGGTCTCCTTGTTAATCAAGTCGACGTGCACATATTTCTTTTCTTTGTTGCTGCTGTACCATGCCTTGGATTCTTCCTCAAGAACCCATTTGATTCCAAACATTCTGCGTGGTAGGTGTTCTGAAGATGATTCTCCTTGGTCTTTTCGACTTCTCTTCTTGTCCTTTCGGGACGTGGTAGCCTTCTCCTTGCCTTGCTTTGCTTTGGGTGCCATTGTACCTGAGACTAGAAATAATGTTAGTTGCAGCACAATCTCACTTGATACAATCTATATGCAAGCACTAGGGGTACCAGCCCACACTTAATCTTGTTAGCACAAATCAGTGAAGTAAATCAGAATTCGTTTTAGGATTGTTTTCCGACAAGAAAATCAGCATTACATCACTTAGTTGCAGCCATTGGACTACTTTCATAGTGGATATAGCAACACTACAACCATGGGGTTACCACATGGAATCATTATTCTTACAACAAGCACACCCTCCTAAGTCGATAGGTACTATAGCCTTATCCCGATGGCCGGGATGGTCTATCATGTAAGCATCCAAACAACAATCTTAAGCAATATTCATAGCCATGTCAATTCAGCAATTATCATAACAATGCTATTGGAGTAAAAGTCAAGTCGGAAACAAGTCAAGAATTCCCTACGTAGATATTCACTCACACGTTTTTGCAACAATTATCCACACACATGAACATCACCATCAATCTCACATGATTTAGTAAAATATAATAAGCATAGCAACGTAGTACTTACGATAAATAGATGAAGAATAAGAGAGTACTTACTTGCTTGAAGATTGTGGAGAAGTTGTTGTGAATTGGAAGAACAAAGGAAGAAAATTTTGAGAGGATTTGGAGTGATATGCGGCGCCTTTAGGGTTGTTTCTAATGTGATTGTGTTATAAAACCAAGTCCCCTTTATATAGGAAGAGTATGGGTCGGGTTATGACCCATTTACAATCGGATTTGGGGATAAAATCACCACATATGCGGCGCATATCCCTCGGCATATCACTTACATATGCGGCGCATTGTCCATGGCATAATGGGACATATGCGTCGCATAGTGTATGGCATTTCTAGACATATGCGCCGCATAGTCTATGGCATTTGGTCTCAGTATCTCAAATGCCATAGCATAGGCGGCGCATAGTCAAAAGCATACCTAGGAATAGGCGGCGCATAGTGTATAGCACACTAGATTCCGAGTCCTTAGGCTATAGAATAGGTTGTGCATCGTTCGTGGCCTATTTTTACCAAGGCCTAGCCTTCCTCGAAGCCTATTATGACGTGAGAAAGGCTCAATTCATAGCCTTATGCATCACCATGCCTAACTTACCGACTTTACCATACAATGCGTCCAAATCATCAAGTGAGATCAATCTTCTCGTCGCGTACTTCTTGCACCTATATTTGCTCAAAACACAATGAAAACGATTAGTACGATGGGTTGCCTCCCACCAAGCGCCTTAGTTTTGGTCGTGGCACGACTCTTATTTTTGTATTTTCATTTATCAAAAAAAAAACATACTAAAACGACGAAACGATAAAACAAAAAAACGACAAAACGATAAAACAATAAAACAATGGGTTGCCTCCCATCTAGCGCCTTATTTATTGTCGTGGCTCGACGTAGTAATCTCGAGTACTTAGACTTCGTCGAGATAAGTGATGTCCATGTCATTCATCGAGACAAGAGGACCGATATATGGCTTGACACGTTGGCCGTTCACTTTGAAGATAACACCCTCATTGTTTTCCAATTCGACTACTCCAGACGAGTAGACTTGAATGACTTTAAATGGACCAGACCACTTTGATTTTAACTTTCCTGGGAAGAGCTTGAGTCTGGAATTAAAGAGTAGTACCATGTCACCTTTTTGGAAGTTTCGTCGAACAATCCGCTGATCATGATACTTCTTCATCCGCTCCTTGTATAAATCTGATCTTTCATATGCATGGAGACGAAATTCATCTAGTTCGTTCAGCTGCTCCAACCTCAAGTTCTTCACATCATCCCAATTCAGATTCAAGTGCTTCAATGCCCACAATGCTTTGTATTCAAGCTCGATGGGTAGATGACAAGCTTTCCCATAAACTAGCTGATAAGGTGACATGCCAATGGGTGTCTTGAATGCAGTCTTATATGCCCATAGTGCATCATCTAGCTTTCGAGACCAGTCCTTCCTATTTGCATTAACCGTCTTGGCAAGGATTTATTTGATCTCGCGGTTGGAAACCTCAACTTGTCCGCTGGTTTGGGGATGATAAGGCGTAGCTACCTTGTGTTGCTTGACTCCATACTTGGCCAATACAGATTTGAATAGCTTGTTGCAAAAGTGCGACCCTCCATCACTTATGATAGTACGAGGTACTCCAAAGCGAGAGAAGATATTCTTCTTTAAAAATGCTACAACACGCTTTCCTTCGTTATCGGCCAATGCTACAGCTTCAACCCATTTCGACACATAATCCACAGCAACCAAGATGTACTTCATTCCAAACGAATTCACGAATGGTCCCATGAAATCAATACCCCACACATCAAAGAGTTCTACCTCCAGAATTTTGGACATGGGCATTTCATGGTGCTTTGAAATAGCACCTTGACGTTGGCATTGGTCACACCTTCTCACATAGTCGTGTGCATCTCTGAATATTGTAGGCCAATAATAACCACTTTGCAAGACTTTCCTTGCCGTTCGATTCCCTGCATGATGTCCCCCAACTTGCGAAGTGTGGCATGCTTCCAATATAGTAGGCACTTCTTCATAGGATATACATCGTCGAATGATACCATCCGCACATCTTCGAAACAAATAAGGCTCATCCCAATAGTAGTGCTGAACGTCATGCATAAACTTCCTCCTCTGGTGGTAAGATAAATTTGAAGGTAACACATTACTCACCACGAAATTTGCAAAGTCGGCATACCATGGTAATTTCTCCATTGTTGTTGCTAGTATCTCCTCGTCAGGGAATGCATCATTAATCTGATTTTCTGGTTGCGCCACATACTCATTCTCAAGTCTGGATAGGTGATCAGCCACTTGGTTCTCGCAACCTCTTCTATCTTTGACTTCGAAATCAAACTCTTGTAGCAGCAATACCCATCGAATCAGCCTTGGTTTTACATCCTTCTTTGTCATTAGGTACCTAAGAGCTGCATGGTCTGTAGGAACGATCACCTTAGTACCCAATAGATAGGCACGGAACTTCTCAAACGCATACACAACCGCTAAGAGCTCTTGTTCAGTAACAGTATAGTTCCTTTGGGCTTCATTTAGGACCTTACTCGCATAGTAGATAGGATGAAATAATTTCTCCTTTCTCTGTCCAAGAACAGCACCAACGGCTATACCACTAGTATCACACATGACTTCGAACGGGAGCGTCCAATCTGGTGCTACCATGATAGGGGCTTCAATGAGTTTTTCTTTAAGGCATTCGAATGCCTTTAAGCAATCATCATTAAAGTCAAACTTCGCATCTTTCTCCAATAGTTTGCACAATGGACTAGAAATTTTGGAGAAGTCTTTGATGAATCTATGATAAAACCAGCATGACCAAGAAAACTACGAACTCCCTTCACCGAAATTGGAGGTGGTAGCTTCTCAATTACCTCTATTTTGGCGCGATCAACCTCTATTCCTCTTTCGGAGATCTTGTGCCCAAGAACAATTCCTTCTTTTACCATGAAGTGGCACTTCTCCCAATTAAGCACAAGATTGAACTCTACACATCTTCGCAATGCCATGCTCAAATTTGCCAAACATGCTTCAAAGGACTCACCAACGACTGAAAAGTCGTCCATAAATACCTCCAAAGTGTCTTCTACCATATCAGAGAAAATAGACATCATACAACGTTGAAAGGTGGCTGGTGCGTTACACAACCCAAATGGCATGCGTTTGAAGGCAAAAGTACCATATGGGCATGTAAACGTTGTCTTCTCTTGGTCTTCGGGGGCAATACAAATCTGATTGTAACCTGAATAACCATCCAAGAAGCAAAACCATCCTTTCCCCGCTAATCGATCTAGCATCTGGTCCATAAATGGCATGGGGAAGTGATCCTTGAGCGTCCAAGAATTCAGCTTGCGGTAGTCCATACATACTCTCCATCCAGTAACGGGCCTGAGTGGAATAAGCTCATTCTTTGCATTCGCAACCACCGTCATACCTCCTTTCTTGGGAACACATTGTACTGGGCTTACCCATGTACTATCAGAAATAGGATACACGACTCCTGCGTCTAACCACTTGATAATCTCCTTCTTCACCACCTCTTGTATTGGTGGGTTTAGACGTCTTTGATGTTCAATGGTGGGTGTGCACTTTTCTTGAAGCTGAATTTTATGACTGCAAATCCCAGTTGGAATACCAATGATATCCGCAATGGTCCATCCAATAGCTCTAATATACTTCCGTAAGATTGCAATAAGAGCTGCAACTTCTTGCTCACCTAAATCGACTGCCACTATGACTGGAAGAGTGTTTCCGTTTCCTAAGAATGCGTACTTCAAATGGCTTGGCAGCTCCTTCAATTCTAACGTGGGTGGTTCTTCAATAGATGGCTTAGCTGGAGGTGTGGGTGGATTCTTGAGATCAAGATCCAGCTTCTTGGGAGTATAAAGATATGTTCCTAATCCCGATAGAGCACAAATATCATCTTCAGAAATTTCAGCATCATCATCCTCTTCTTTCATGAACAAAGCCTCCAAAGGATCATCAAGAATGTGTTCTTCTGCAAGTAACTCTTTCTCGTCATCAAAGACAACATCAGCCACCGAAAATACGCTTAGATCTTTGGGTTGCTTCATTGATTTGCAAACATCAAAGCGAACCACTTCATCATTTATTCGGAATGAAAGCTCATTAGCTCTCAAATCTATGAGCACACTTCCCGTAGCAAGGAAGGGGCGTCCCAAGATTATGGGAACCTCTGAATCTGCTTCACAATCCAAGATGACAAAGTCTGCTGGAAATATGAATGAAGATACCTTTACCAAGACATCGCATAGAATACCAACCGGTCGTTTTACCGACCTATCCGCCATCACAAGCCTCATATTAGTTGGTGTAGGATCTCCTAATCCCAACTTCTTATAGATCGATAATGGCATCAAGTTGATGCTGGATCCTAAGTCACACAATGCTTTAGCAAAGTCCAAAGATCCGACGGTGCAAGGAATCGTGAAAGCTCTGGGGTCGGCCTTCTTCTGAACTATCGATCGAGTAGCAATTGCACTACAATGATGCACATCATCTTTCAGCTCATAGCTTGCTGCCCTCTTCTTAGTCAAAAGATCTTTCATAAACTTCGCATACCCAGGCATTTGTTCAAGTGCCTCTACCAATGGGACATTAAAAGTCAGCTGCTTCAACATGGTCATAAATTTGCTGAACTTAGTGTCATCGGCCACCTTCTTTAGTCTTTGCGGAAAAGGTGGTGGTGGGTATGGAAGTGTTCTCTCCATGGCTTTCTTCTCCTCTTGCTTCCGTTTATTTTTTTCAGGCTGCACGTCACTAGGTGAAACGTCCTTGACGTTGGAAGTAGATGTTGCGGCTTCTTCTCTTGTGACGTCACTAGGTGTGGTGTCCATATCCGCTGTTCCGTCAACCACTTGCTTTCCTTTTTCTGAAGTTTCAAGCTCCTTACCACTTCTGGTAGTGATGGCCATGCATGACCCATCATTCCTTGGGTTTTGCACAGTATCGCTAGGTAAGGTGCCAGCCTTTCTTTGATTGAATGCTGCTGAAAGTTGGCTCAATTGCTGCTCTATTTGCTTGATAGAAGTGGAATGAGAATCAACTAGTTGCTTCATGGAGGCCAAATCGTCAATTACCTCCTTCACTCCTGCGCTCGTTGCTTCCACTCCTTTCAATAACTTAGCCATCATGTCTTCCATAGAATTAGATGTGGTGGTATCACGTCTACCAGGGGGAACGTACAAACCACTATTTTCATTATTTTTCTTCCAACTACCTTGGTCATTGCTTCCAGATTTAACATAATGGTTCCGACCTTGGTTTCCTTGGGCATTCCCACGGAAACCCCCCTGATTGTTCAAGTAGTTGGCCTCCTCTTCTGAATCAGATTCGTCTCTTCCATTTGACGCAATAGCTTTCACTTTTTCAGTCTTCCCTAATAGATGCTTTGTAAGAAGATCCATTTGGGTTTTCATGTGCGCCATGTCTTGATCACGTTCTTCTTCTCTTCTTCTTTGGTCTGCAGACATGCCAATAGATAAAGTGGGGCTTGCTACCTCAGAATCCCTGGTGTGCCAAGCTCTACTTTGCTTTGTCATGCGATCTAGCATATTGCTTGCTTGACCAAAGGTGAGGTCCATAAAAGAACCTCCAGCTGCGTTGTCCACCACTGGTTTAGTTACTGAATTCAAGGCTCTATACAAGATCTCCATGAGGTGAACATTAGTCATGTGATGGTTTGGGCATCTCGCTAGCTTTGTCTTGAACCTCTCCCATGTTTCATGAAGAGCTTCAGAGGGAAGCTGACGAAAGTTGCTGATTTCATCTCTTAATTGAGCCCTCTTGGATGGTGGAAAGAATCTTTCTAGGAAAGCGTCTCTCAATTGCCTCCAATTTGTAATTGAATCAGGAGTCAGTCCATTCAACCATAGTGTTGCCTCCCCAGACAGAGACAATGGAAATAGACGTAATCGAATAGCATTCTGACCAACACCAGGATTGTCAAAAGACTTGCATGTAGAAATAAAGTTGATGAGATGCATATTCAGATCATCGCCTGCTAGTCCACCAAATAATCCCTTAGTTGCAATAACTGAATCATGGTGCTTGTGATGTTGAACTTGGCTCCGGGCGCTAATGGTGGTGGAATTATAGCTCCAGTGGCTCCGGCACCATCAAGATCATCATCATCATCGTCGAAAGCTGGTTGCAAAGGTTGGCAATCATACCTATACCGCGCTTGTCGACCTCTTCGATTGGCAGGTGTTATAATTTTAGCATCACGCCTAGGGTTCAGTAACTCGTCATCACCTAAATCCTCATCGTCAGGATTTGTTGCTCGTCCAGGATTATAATGTTTTGTTGTTGGACTTGAGCAGCGGCAAGAGCAGCTAATCTTGCTTGCTCGTGTTGAGCAGCCATCCTGTCGATTTCAGCTTGTGCTTCCATTCTTCTAATTCGTTGCGGTTCAGGATTGATTGGTAATAACGGTTGACCAGAACTTCTAGTATGGGGCATGCACTAAAGTAAAAACCTGCAAGAAACAAAAACAAAAACTAAACGTAAAAGTACGAGAATCTTTGACCAAAGGGTCTAGTAATTATCACGAACTTGATTGACACTTGTATTCCCCGGCAACGGCGCCAATTTTTGATAACGCTCAATCTACAGCTCTCGTTTGAGTGTAAAGCGGTCGTTAGCAAATATAGAACCCAACCTGGGTTGGGTGTCGATCCCACAGGGAATAGCTTGGCCAACAAGTAAGCAAAATTAATAGACTTTTGGTGCAAGTCTCGTAAGAAGGGGGGATTGTAATAAGTAACCAAAGTAATGAAATAAAAGCTGAAAAAATAGCAAAGTAAAAAGAGGGTATTTCGTAGGTTGTGAAACAATGAGAATTGAAGCGTTGGGGTTATGTCCACCTTCTGAGGTATACGTCTCTATTGGCTATGAGTGTGTAGAGTCTTGACATGCAATTGCTTATAGAGAATTGTAGTCGATGGTAAATCCAAGCGTCTCTCGACCTAAACAAGGACTATTTCACTTTAACTCTCTTGAGCTTAAAGCGTGTCTAACGGTACGAATTCTCCAAGAGGTTAGTCCAGTTAAGGCACTAGCTTTTTAATAGGAAAGGGTGTCCTACTACCTTGACATTATCTCTTTTCCAAACAAATAACCTTTCTCTCGAACAAGTTAAATGTTAGACTGGCGTTATTCTTGCGTTTGCAACTGCAAAGAATGTAGATTAAGATGAAGAGTGTAATGATATAAGCAATATACGTGTCTTGAACTCACAAACTCACAGCTATAGATAGTAACTCATTCGGCTTCCATAACCCCAACTAAGAGGTTTAGTTACCCATGAATGCGAAGGATATCACGTTTTGCATGGTGGATGGCGTGAGAAGTGGGTGTTTAGGCGTGTGGTTTTTTGTGATTCCGTAGCAAGTAACGATTCTCTTGTTGTGGAATTTAAGAATAGAAGAGTAGATTAGAAGTGTTTGTAGTGGAAGATGAGAGGGATGGAAGAAAATTTATAGTTTAACAATTGAAGAACTAAGAATGTTAGAAGATGAATAAAAATCTCTAGCATGATAGGGTATTTATAATACTCCTATCCTACTCCTACTAAGCTAATGAAATAAATAACCAAATCCTAATATACTAATGAAATCCTTGACCCAAATGTACTAGGGTAAGGTTACAATATCATAATCCAAATAGAATAGTAAAACACATAACCTAATTGCACTAGGTTAATGTATCTTGGTAAAAATCCAGCTTTGTGTCTGTAAGTCCCCAAAGTCTTCAGAATTGCTGTTTTAGCCCGGGCCAGATTTTCCATGCAGCAGATTTGGTCCTTTAGGCGTCCAGCTCCTTTCCACTTCGTTTGTGAGCTTTCTTTTGCGTCAAGTAAGCCATAAAATGCTGTATTTTGCATCATTTATACCTGAAACTTTACTAATCATGTTTGTTAGCTCATATATAGGAAAAAGGACTAAAAGTGCATGAAATAGATAATTAGTTCTCAAAACTAGGCTAAAATATGGGCAAAATATATTGATATAGGCGCGTAAATTCGCCTATCATCACTAACCAATCCATTTATCATTTATTAATCAAGGACATTTAGTGGTGGTATCGTCATACCGACCATAACTTGCAAGCATTATCCATAACCAACCATTTATAGATTAAGGAGACTTTCAAGTGCCCTTTCATTTACTATATTAAACCTCTTAGGGTATTTTGTACCCCACAAGCATAACTATTTAACCATTTACCTTTTCAAACCATTTAAACCATGCATAAATCCATTACCAAGTTTAAAACAAGCTAGAGTTCCATTTAAAGGTAATCAATGCAATGAACATATCTTTATATGCATTTTGTCAAACACATTGAGGGCATAGTATATATCCAAAACCAATTCCAATTACCAATAAACTTTCCATGTATTTTAATTATACAAAACCACTATTAATGCATATAAAAGAATAATTAAAACTATGCAAAACCATAACCAAGTATTTATAAACAAAACCCCTCAAATTATATTTGAAAACCCAAAGCATACAATAATTAAATCATGAAAACCAATAACAAAATCATGCCTTTAGTTGGAACTAACAATAAGGGAAGGAGTACATGCCTTATACCTAGGAATTGGTGGGAAGAAATCACCAAAGCAAGCCCCAAATTAGTCTTCAAGATGAAACCCTAGCTTTCTTGCCCTAAAAGCTCTTGAGAGAATTATGAAGTGTTTAGGAATAGTTTCTAAGTGTTTATGAATAGAATAATAGGGTAAATACTCTTCCTAGTAAGTTAGAAGTCGTGGGGCCCTATTAGGGTAAGTAGGGAAATGTCTCAAATACCCTCACTTAAGTTGCACAAAAATCCCATCACAAGGATAGGACAGACCCTCACGAGTCATACCCTTCCTATACGAGTGGTACCCACCACTCGTATCCCAACCTCAACCCTTTATCCCAACACTGTCCAGTATATGACTCATCCAACCAAGTCGTATCCACAGTATATGATTTGTACCTTTTATTCATATCCCTGGCAAAATAGAATACCAAGAGACTTGAACATTGTCCTTATATGAGTAAAAAATACGACTCATACCTAACCATACGACTCATATCCCCTAAGTCGTATCTATTCTAGTAACCCATCCATCCCACTACTCAATACTAGTTAGCATATAATAGGTTTATACCACTCACACCCTACCCTATGGCTCGTACTTATGAGTCATATTGAGTCTGGAGAATAGAATTCCAGGAAAATTTCTAAGGTCCATAAACTAGGATGTTTCACATACGATCCGTATCCAACCATACGACTTGTACCACCTAAGTTATACCCCTCTCTGCGACCAATCCATCCCACAAATCAATATTGGTCAGTGTATGATAGGTCCATACCATCCATACCCCAACATACGAATCATACTCCTAAATCATATTGTGTTCAGGGAATGAAATTCAAGGAAATTTTCTAAGGTCCAGAAACTAGGATGTTTTAAGGTGAGGGTCTAAGAGATGCATATTAGTGCCGATAGCTCAAAATCGACTAGTGATAATGTTGAGAAGGGATATGATGTAGCCCCGACATCTAACGTACCATTAAGTGCACCGGCCATAACTAGTGCCACTGCTATAAAGATAGTCCCAGCAGTTGTTGGGACTACTATTGAGGATAATGGTACCCAATCTAAGGGCCAATATGATGATGCATCATAAGTCGATTCCTTGAGCACCCAGGTATGTCCATGATCCCTCTATTTCATTAATAGATGCACTAAGGATAGTGCATAGGACTTAAGTTGGGGGTGGGGGTGTACCAAGGTCGACATGGGTTACACTTGTCATGTTTCAAAACCCATGACCACAGTCTAAAAAGACTGAGAACCGACATGTTTTTGTTTTTGTTGTTGTTTTTGTTTTTTTGTTATTTATGTGCTGGAAGAGCTGAAAAATAAAAGAAAATTTGTACTTGTGGAAGTAGATATGATTTTAAATTATTATGCTAAAAAATTGAGACCCCTCCTAAAATTTTGTTGATTGTGTGATAGTTATGTATGTGAAGAGACGACTGTGAATCTGATAATGGAATTAGAATTAGGGTATAACGACTATGGAAAACAGCTGCATAACTAGATAAGTAGTACCTAGTAGTATGACCTTGTGCGAATGTGTGTAAGGCATTACTTAGTTCCCGGTATGTCAGAACCTAGAACTTGATCGGTTGCTTTTACATAGGGTTTAGGATAGTCAAATGAAAAATAATAATAGGTCATTCTTGTTTGAATCCACTTAAGCCTAAATGCCTAACAAAAAGTGATATAAATTCCTTGATTCAAAATGTTGAGCCTAATTGACCCATTTTTGGTGATTACACCGATTTCACCTTCCCGTTTCACTTGCAATGAACTTGTATTGTCCCTGGTCCTCCTTGGACATTGTGCACCTCAACTCAGACAAATCACCTAAGTTGAAGGTGGCTATTATAGGGGTGGTTGGTAAAATGAGTATGAAGAACGATATGTAGAAGGAAATATGAAGAAGGACAGGTGTGATGAAAATAAAAGATCAAAAAATAAAAAGAAAAAAATTTAAAAAAAAAGAAAAGAAAAAGAAAGAAAAAAGAAAGTGAGAAAATAAAACTGCACCTGGTCCAATATGAATGTGCTTTAAAATAAAAAATGAGACATAAGGGTGAAATAAAATAAAGAAAAAATGGAAAATAAGTGGACCCCAAAATAAAGCACAGTGCCAAGGAGGCGTAGTTACTAAAAATCCCAAAAAGATACCATACCAGCCCCAAACCTACATTACAAACTGAATAAAGTCCCTTAGTGATCCTATCTCAACTGTCCGAAAACTCAGAAAGAGTGCATATGGGCAAGCCTATGGTATTCTGTATACACTGGCCTATACTTCTTTGTGAGCGAGAGCATTTTTTGTGATATTTACAAATAACTTAATTGATATAAACTGAGTGAATGGGATTTCTTTAATTGTGAGTGCACATGGGTTATGTTGTTTGGTTGCTAGACTGTTCGGTTAATGTGCTTTGTGTCTATGCCTACTTGTCTGTTACAAATATAATGTTGTCATTGGATTCCTTTATGTTTCTCCACGTTCCAAATCTATATACACAGTTGGGTTCTTGAAAATTTAAAATTAGGTGGGGGAATAAAATTGTTGAAAACTGAATTGAAAAGTCACTGATAGGTATCTTAGGATTTTCCTATTTAAGTAGTGTTGTTCTGTTAGAATTTTTTTATTTTTGTTTTGCCTGAGGACATGCAAACAATATAAGTTGAGGGTGTTGATGCATCATGGAAACATGGCACTTTGGATCATTAAAAAAGAATTTATACTTGGACTAAGCTCATTTTGGTAGATATGAAATGGTTTTGTGGTTGTTGCAGGTGAAACAAGAGAATAAAGTCTTGGAATCAAATTGTAAGAAAAGCTATGAAAAATATGAAGTACGTTCATCATACGAGTCATTTTACAAGTTTTCAACACATCATACGACTCGTAGGTTCACTCGAAAGTACAATAGTAACAAAAGCCAAGCTGAGAAGCTAAGTGAAGGGCAGATAAAAATGAAGAGTATGAATCATAAGATGTCAATATGGGTCATGACAAGCAACCATAAAGAGAATAGAAACTCAAGAAGTCATTCAGAGGTGAAGTCACAGAAGAAGACAAGTTGGAAGATCTGAGTACGACTCATAAGGAGAAATCGTAAAGAGACTAGTGTCCAGAGCATTGAAAGAATAAGGCCCAGGGAGTGACGAGTGAAGACCACGAGTAGTATGGTCAAGGTACGACTCATGTGGATAAGTCATAAGGATAAAAAAATCCTGTAACCTTGGAAGATTATTCACTGGAGAACATACGACTAGCACTGTACGAGTTGTAAGAATACCTTACGAGTGGATTACGCTTGTCGTACCTTGTGGCGACATACTTTTTCTATTCCATTTTAATTAGGATTTTTGGGTTATTTTGAAATACTATAAATACCTTAGAGTTAATTCTTTATTAGGTTACGCACTATTACATACTTTTACTACTTTTTACATAATTTGCTCATTGAGATTTTGTTCTTGAGATTTTTGGGTTTTTATTTAATTGAAGACTTTGGATTTTCTTCCTCTTATTCTTGTGCAATTAATTAGATGTGTTCTTTATTCATTATCATGGATTGTTGCATGAACATGAGCGGCTAATCTCCTTGACTAGGGTCGTGGGAACTCTGGTCAATTAATGACATAAAGGAAGTGGGAGATTCATCTATTTTCTTGGGGCCCCATGTATCTTAATCTTATTTGTATTAATTGACCTTAGAGCAACTGTAGAAGCTTGAGGATTGCCTGTATTCGAGAACATCCTCACAACTGAGATTGAGATTAGAAAAAGGGGTTCAAGACAGTAATTTGAGATTCACATCCATCTTATAATTCCTCTATATCCTCTAATCAATGTGAGACCCAAAAAGTGAATGTTGAACTGAGATTACAGACAAGGAGCAACAAGGAAACACTCTGAAACTCACAAGATAAAAGGTGAGATTTATCAACATATTCACAAGACAGTTGATGATACATAGCTTGTCAACTTTGTATGCAAAGCAAGAGAAAAGGTGAGTTGAACACGAGAAGTTTATGGAGTTGGGAAGCCAAGGGGAACATAGTTCTAGTTTTTGTCTTCTACTGCTTACAAACCCAAGCTTTCAAGTTTGGTACTATTTACTTCAAATTCCCCCATTTACTTTTCTGTACTGCTCATGGATTTTGTCAAGTTTGAGATACTCTTCAACATTTTCCTTCCGGGTTCGACCCCAACCTGGATCGGGTTACTATTTTTGGCATCGACTGTAGCATCCTTCTTTGGAGAATAGTTTTTGGGAGACAGAAATCACATCAAAATACACCATATAAATCTCTAACAAATCTACTAGGGTATCCCTATGAAAGATGGACACCACACAACCCCTATAGAGGCAATTCTAGTCGTTGTTGGTCCTTATTAGCCTCAGTGGCAACCTTAGCTGACGGAAAATTTCATCACAAATAACCCGGCTGACCATAATTAAGGCATAAATTCCTCCCCTCCTCATAATATCCATAGTTAAGTTGTCCACAAATATAGCAAAGAGGGTAAGTTGGGGTCGACTGAGTTCCACTAACCTGATATTGGGAACCTTGTTCCCTAGGAACATTACTAGACTTAAAACGATGATCACATAAAGGCTTAGGATAAGGAGCACTAGCTGACGAATAAGAATTTCGCCAATTCTTCTTCTTAGACTATGCCTACCATCTATCCCACTATCTTGTTGACTTGCACCCTACTCTGCATACCTAAACTTCTTGCTTTACCTTTTTTCTATTTCTACATGCTTCCTCTTCTTATCCTCCACCTGCTACATGTAAACCACTAGCCTGGATATGTCTATATCATTACTTTGAGTAGCAGCCTTAAACTATAACTCCAAATCACAGAATAGACCAGAAGTGAACTTCCTCATCCTGGACCTCATATTAGACACCAATTTTGGATCATAACGGGACAATTATTGGAGTTTCAGTGCATACTCTTTAACGCTCATCCTACCCTATTTTAGATTCATTAACTCTTTAGCTTTGGCTTTTCTCAACTCCTAAGGAAAGAAATGATCGAAGAAAGAATCTGCAAACTTCTTCCACAAAGTCGGCTCAGCATTATCACCCCTTAACTTATCTGACTCCTCATACCACTAAAAAGCCACTTCCTTTAATTGGTAAGTTGCGGACTCTACACCCTCTGAATCACTAACATGCATCACCCTAAAGATCTTCTCTATCTCATTAATAAACCCCTGAGGATCCTTCTCAACTTTTGGAGCCTGTAAAGGTTGGGGGATTCAACCTCATAAACCAGGCAACTCAAGTATCCTTGAATGAACTAGCAATAGGACCAACATGATCGGACAAATCATACTGTGATGTAATAATATAAGCAAGCATATGGATAGACTGATGGAATTCTGCATTCTAGATATCTTCCTGATGGGACTAAGCATGGGTATCAACATCTCGAGAAGCCCAACAAAGAATAGTAGGAATCTATGGAACCCCAAGTGAAGTGGTGCAATCAGGAATATGGGCCCTAGTCTGATTCTGCATTCCATGAGTAGGGAAAATTTCCTCCAAATTTACCCCAGCTGGGAAGGAGTTTCCAACTGAGTTCCTACGATAGTTAGATCTTCGGGGAGGCATGATCTAAAATCGAGAAAGTAGGAGTTAGAGAAGTTCTTGACAGCTCGACTCTCAAGCACGAAATAGAACATAAGAAAGGGAAACATTCCTAAATGCCCCATATCCTCCCTCTTATAAGTGTGGTGCACTACACACTAATAGAAGGGACTCTACTCAATATGACTTTATGGACACCCAGCGACCTCAAATCGTGCTCAAATAGCAAGATTATCATGACCCAAACCCGAGCCTGGACATGGTAGGCACCTCAAGCAAATCGAAGTTGGAGATAACTCCCTTAGCCTTATCTCAAGAGAACATTAGAAAGAATAAACAATAGAATCCATCCAAGACAATAAGAGAAATAGATAAGTCTAAAAGAAAGTCTGAAAGTCA
Organism: Capsicum baccatum var. pendulum; assembly: GCA_030864225.1. Classification (NCBI taxonomy): domain Eukaryota; kingdom Viridiplantae; phylum Streptophyta; class Magnoliopsida; order Solanales; family Solanaceae; genus Capsicum; species Capsicum baccatum. The sequence goes on from CM061556.1 coordinate 36,794,202, forward strand.
AAACAAAACAACTTTGACATCCCGATACTATCCACAAAAGCCTCAATTCTAAGAATATCAACTAAGTTAGAACATGCCCCCAACTATGGCAAAAGAAATCCAAAATACTAGAATAATAAAGAAAGTCTAATGAAATCACCGGGCCTTCCGAAGGATAGAGGCTCATCATTTCACAACTAGTCAATAGGAGTAACAAACAACCTAACGTTGCACAGGATCAAAACAAAAGCCCTCAAAACCTATATCATAAAATGATGTAGCATCTAGGGATGATCAGTATGGCGAGTACTGGCATGCAACATAAGGAAAAGGATAAAATAATCCATTTACCAAAAGCCCAGTCATAAACCACATGCATAACAATTATACATATATATATATAGGATGTTGGGATAGGGACAAGGTACATGAAATATGATATTTTAAAACATTATTCCTGAACTATGTAGCTTATACCGACCTTCCAGGCACCTGCGGGATATATAGGTCTAGCTCCCCCTACCGAAAAGGCTCTGATCCATGATAGCTGCATATACAGAGGAATGGATAAAGACATTAAGGTGATAGGTTTCCAAAAAATATAAGGTGTGCATCAGACATAATGGTCATATCGACCCCCAGTGTTGGCAAATATGGTTTTCGGTGTTGGTCCCCCCTGGACTACTCCTTCTCGGTAAGCTACACAATTCCCTTTAAGCTCAAATTAAAGTAATTTGCACACAAACCAATCATTAACCATGGAGTCTTCTATTTAGGAATTTACAACTTGGTATCACCATACCAATAGGCTTTCTAGCAATTCCAATTATTCCATACCAAAACCATTTAACCACTAGACTTCAAATTATGGTTTAAAATCTGAAACCATAGCAGCAAAGGGTATTCCAAAATAATAGCCACCACGTGCATTCAAAAACCATAGCTACCAAGGGAATTTCAAAACCATTTTTTTATCCTTTTTCCATTTAAAGCAATGCAAAGTTTCCAAGATAGTTAAATCATATAGAATCTTTGTTCAACAAAAATTAATGATGTGGGTTGAGGTTAATGTCATTACCATGTAAAAATTCATCAACTTTCTAAAACCAAAGTAACTAAATTCCACCATTATAACAATGCACAAACTCAGTTCAAAATCCATTATTTAAAATATGAATAACCTTTTAAAATAATGAAAAATACAATGTAAGTGTTCCCTCAACCCTAGATGATTCATTCATTCCAAACAACAAAACACCAAGTTAATTAATGCAATAATACCATAATTAAATTAGGGACTGTACAACAAGCCTAAAAATTAGAAGAATTTGGGGATGAATTCAAGTTTAAAGCCCGGAGAATGGAAACCTTGTCAAAACCCTTGTATTTCTTTACTTAGGAGTTGGATAGGAGAAGCACAATGTAAAGATTTATGATTTTGGGTTTTTCTAAGGTTGGGGGACGTTTCAAGTAGTTTAAAATTGAAAAGGACCAAAAATCCCCCAACCCAAACAAAAAAATAATGAACTGGGTGATTTTTGCATAGCAGCGTGACAAGTCGCTATCACGATGCCTAGCTAGCATACCAAGTTCCTATCACGGAGCTTAGGCGGTATGGCATGCTACTATTATGGACCTTCACTAGTTTGGGGTTCCAAAATAACCCCAAATGCTTTTTGACAATTTCAAGACTTTCCCAAAACACCCCTTTAACGACTCTTATCATGATTCTAGTCAAAAATTAACATTACACACATGAGATGGTCCAAAATAAATTAGTTGAAATTTTTACATAGTCATTTAAAACCTTAAGTGACTAAAATATACCAGGCCTTTTGAATGAAGGAGGTCTCACCACTTGAAGAGTTGTTCAACAAGAGTACCAAACCACCTAACGCTGCACTGGGTCATAAGAGAATCCCTAAAACCTATGTCAAAAAATGATGTGGCATTTGAGAATGGTCAATACGGTTAGTACTACATGCAACCTGAGAAAAGAGATAAAATATATGCATTTACTAAAAATCCAGCGATAAACCACAAGCACAACAATTATACATATATATAGGATTCCAGGATAGGGGCATGGGACCTGAAACATGATGATTCAAAAACTTAATCCTAAATTTTGTAGCTCGTACTGAACTAAAGGCACCCACGGGCTAGATGGGTCTGGCTCCCCCTTTTGGAAGGGCCTCAATCCATGTCAGCCGCATATACCAAGTAAATAGCTAAAGACACCAAGGTGATAGCCATCCAAAATATACTGTGTAAACAAATTCAGTGGCCATAGTCCCCCAACATTAGCAAACATGGTTTCTAGTGTTGGTCCCCCTAGGAATACACCTTCTTGATGAGATACACTATTTTTTAGCCTAATTAAAACAATTTTACACATAACATCATTGATTAACCATGGAGTCTTTTGTTAAGGGATTTCCGAATTGGTATTGTCATAACTATTTAACCAATTAGACTCAAATTTCTGATTTAAGATCCAAAACCATAGCCACCAAGTTTGTTCCAAAACCTTTTTATCCATTAACCCTTTAATGCAATACATCATCTCAAAAATTAATTTAAATCATATAGAATCCTTATTCAAAGCCAAAGTTTATAATGTGGGTTGAGGTTCATGTCATTACCATGCCAAAATTTATCAACTTTGTGAAACCCAAATTTCCAATTCCACTATTATCACAATGCACAAATTTAGTTCACAATCTATCATTTAAAACATGAATAAACCATTTAAAATGACAGAAAAATAAGGCAAGTGTTAACAACCTAAAACCATTAATCCTAGTTCAATCAATCATTCAAGAACACTTAAATAACAATTGAATTAATGTAATAATATAATATTTAAATTAAGGAGTGTCCAACATGCCTGAAAACAGAAGGATTTGGAGTTTAGAGCCTAAAGAATTGAATTCTTGAGAAAACCCTTGTGTTTCTAGACTTGGGAGTTGGAGAGGATAAGATCAATGAGAAAAGTGATAAATAACATGAAATAAGGATTAAAAAGGTTTTTTAAGTTGTTTAATGGGGTAAAGGACTAAAAAAACCCTACCCCCAATTGAAAAAAAAAACTAAAACTAGGTGATTTTTTCCCAAGGGTGTGGCATGCTTTTATCACGGACTCTAGCCAGCTGTCACGACTCGAAACTACCCCCTAGTTGTAACAAGGTGCTTAGCGTCACAAGTGATCCCAAGCTAACCCATGGCCTGGCATAAGCTATAAATACTGAAAGGAAAAGTAACCAATACTAGGCAAAAGCTAACTGGAATAATTTGATAAGGAATAGTAATAACGCCAAATTTATAATACTGTCTGAAATACTCAAAAAAGCATAAAGTCTAAACATTTGTCTGACTTTTTGAAAGTATATAACTAGGGTGAGTTATTGGGACAAACCCACAACTAACTCCACTAAACCAAAATACTCAAATACTATGGATAAATAACTATTAACTAGTCCCACACTAATGAGGACTCACAAAGACTGCAATTGAATGATACTAGAATAAACTATGCACGGTTTGGGTACTAAGAGTTTGAACCTATATTATGAGACAATATAGCACAAAAGAAAGTAAGTGATCAGTACTTTGAATGTATTGAGTATGTGAGAGGGGAAAACTAATCAACAAGTATGAACTGAACCTGAATGCATAAATATATAGACTAAATGCAAGACCAAGTATAACCACGAACTCTATAAAACTAAATAACTGAATACAAGGTCATGCATATGTGGTCTGAAATATAAACTGGATATACAAACTAAAATTAAACTGGAGACTATGGGAGCTCACTATAATTGACATAGCCCAATCTAAGCAAAACCTAGGTTAAACCTCTAACACCAGTTGGAAGGGTTCTAGTACCTTGCCAAAGGTACCAACACTGACTGGCGTGTATCCACTAAAATAATATCCCAAAGGACAAGGGTGTCAAGCCTAAACTGATGGGTGACCCCTTATAACCTATGGTGGTGTCATAGTTCTAGAACATAGCGACTTCTACTAATGCTCTCAAGCTTAATTGATGGGTGAGCCATCATCCCTACGTTCACTCAGTGTTAAGTACTACACTGAACTGAAAGATAATGAATCATAAACTGATAAATATACTGATACTTGATATGCTCAAATCATGGTATTCTAAAATGACAATATATGTACAATCTAAGATGCTAAATAACATGTAAGCTGATATATACATAAATTACTAGGTATCGGGTGTTCATAACCCACCAGCACAGACTAATCAATTGAACATGATAATGACAAAACTGATCAAGGTAGGGAAAATTATGAATAGTGCTCAATATTTTGATAACTGATCATGATATAGAAATTTATAACTATTGAACATATGTAGACACAAATCTTATGGGAGAAACATGTTGTCATGGTTCATAAACAAAATAAACTGAGAGAGTTGATAACACTCATATTTGACCTAGAACCCAATAAAATTAGAAAGTGGTTTGTACTTGAAAATTCAGGAAGTTATTGGAACTCAATGGTTAGAAGAGACCCATTGATAAAATGTCACATACCTGAAGATAAATTCCTGGGAGAAATCGTTGGTATATAGCTTGCTCTTGAAATCCCCAACTTTCTTTGGAGAGGCAGTGAATTATTTCTCTTTGGCTAAATGTAATCACTTCTGAGTTTTTGAGGGGTTAGGGTAATGTTTACCCTCAATAACTAATATTTTGGATGCTCAAAAGTCATGGGGGTTTTAGTAAAAAGGGGTGGAATTTACCAAAAAGATCTTTCTAAAAATGTGCATGAATTCTGGTTCCAGTCATTACATCACCCTATGACTCATCAAGACTGGTCACGAGTTGTGGTGTGAGTTGTAACCTAAGGTCCTAGGATCTTGGGTCTGCTGAAACCCTTAGGGGTCAGACCACACAGTGAGGGACCAGGTCCCTTAAAGTCAATCACAGGAGGTCAAACACTAAGGTGCAGGAAAACTAAAGGCAGTGCAGGAAACAAATAAAATATAAGATGTAATGTAGAAACCTCCTTGCTGGAGGGAGGAAAAAATATGGCTTTCCCTTACAAGCACTAACAAAATACACTATAATCAACCTCTTGATTATAGACTCGATTTCATCCTAACTATAGGCTTCTTTCGCTTATTGTAAGTCTACTACAAGCTCATCTTGGCAACTCTACCAAGGACCCTGCACACTAATTAACTCTAATCAGCAACAAGCTTAGGCAACTCTACCTAAGAACTCTCAAGAATAATAAAATGCTACTCTTATAGCATGAGTAGTTTGATTACAAATCAGCACTCAAGAACACTCACTCACTCTTTAAGCTTACTACAAAGTTAAGAACAAGAGTAATGCTTGAGTAATCTTGAAATGCAGTTTTTGCCGCCTCTCTTCACTCTTTAGATTTGTGTAAAAACTCATTTGATGAAGAAGCCTCATTTTCCTTTTATATGTGGGCGATGATTAGGGATGAAATCTTATTAGAACAGATGTCTTATTCAGTACAAGTAGCACCTGCAAGTTTATTACACAAGAGGATAAAACTATGCAGACACGTGTGTCATTTGTACAGTACCATGCATATCCAATCCAGGGACCTAATCCCTTGAAGTTAGTTGCTCATCATCAAAACTTCATATAGCAATTTCCCCTTTTTTGATGATTACAAAACAACCATACAGCTTTGGGTACATCTATCGTATTTAATTAGTGTAATTACCACTCTAAGATAAATGTCCCCCCTATCATTATGCTTCCACCATTATGAAACATAGGACCTAGTCCCTTGTTGTCATTTACAGCAAGAACTCTAATCACATGAACATATTTGTTTTGCTGCTTCCCCCTGTCATCATGTACCATTATTCATTTAGTGCATTTGCATTATTTTTTGCTTTGCATACTTCCCCTGTCTTTACACCTTCCTTCATTAATCTATTCAGTATATTATTTCCTTCTCCCTATTAGCATGCCATTCAAATTTGCCTGATTCACTTAGTACCTGGTCCCCTACTATATGAACTCAATATTTGGCCTTTTGGCATCATTAAAAAGAGAGTTCGGTAAACTAAGAGTAAAATAAGCACAAATTAGTTAACTCATAGCCACTGAGGCAATATTAACATGAATAATAACTTTGCAATTTAAAGGGAAAAAACATAACACACAAAGCAAAGATTCATTCATAAGTAGAGGATAAGTCTCATTGCAATGCATAATTAAAATGTTCTAGGGAAAAGGCCACATGAATCAAGAAGAATTAATGAGTGAAGGACTGGGAAAAAAATTATGAAGGAGTAGGGTCAAGTTATTATTTAGATTCCTTATTTTTGTATTCAGGCTGAGGACCTCATCAATTAAGATTGACACCCTCTTCTTTAGTTTAGCATTCTGAGTTCTGAGCATTTTAGAGTCACATGGGCTTCTTGTGGAGAGATGCCAAATTGCCCCCAGAAGCTTTCTAATTCTTCATTCTTGGCAGCCAGGTTGAACTTCAGTTCCTGTAATTCCTTGTTGGACTCCTTCTAAGAAATACTACCTGATTTAACACATTCAGTTTTGACTAATGTCTTCATGCCAAGCATTTGTAACACAGTCCCTTGGGTTCTATTTTCATATACAATACCAAATTGGTCAAATACCTTGTTTAACCAATATCCATAAGGCATGCCATGTTTTTCATTTTTCCTAAAAACCACTTTGTAAATGTGTTCCATCATCAAAGCAGGTAGATTATTGAATTCAAAGATACTAAGGCATTCTATTACATATAAGTCAGTGGTTGATTTTATTGTTTTGTTTTGTAATCTAGGAAGAATCACTTTGTTCACAAAGTCAAACACCAATTGAAACTCACTATTGAGTGATTTTCTATCCACCGCAGCCACAGATATTTCTTTGACCTTTGATGCATTAGCTAAGAATTCTATTAAAGGAAACGGCTTTGAGACAGTTCTCACCCCATATATAGAAGCTTCTAGAATTCTTTCTAGTATTTGTTCATTCAACTTTATTTCCTTTCCTTGGACCTGTGCAGTCAGATTCATCCTATCTTTTGAGAAATTCAAAGTGAAGTATAATTCCTTGACTATCTTATCAAAAATAGTAGGAATAAGTCCTTTCATGATATGCATCCAGTCTTGATATTTAATCATCTTAATTAGTTTCCTTATACCAGGTTCTGTTAGCATATTTGAATAAAAAATCCTTTCATTTAACACTTTTTGATTCTTTAAGAACCTATTTCTAACTTCCTTGGATACCACCTTACTATTCTCCCCATTCTTTCTTCTAGTATAAGTGATCACAGATTATTTTTCATCTACTTTTCTTTTCTTGGGACCAAGTCTCTCAAGTGTCAGCAGCTTCTCAGTAAAACGTCCAGACTATTTTCCAAAAAGTTTTTGTGTTTTACTGCTAATGGTTTTTATGTGATCAACTATGCTCTTTCTTGGGCTATTTGACAATAAAATGAGGTTTTCATCAACCCAAGTTTCATCCACTACAACACTACCAGAACAGTTTTGAGGATTTAAGGATAATTTTTCATCAACAAGTTGAGTGATGAAGGAGTTAAGCTTAAGAAGATTAGAAACAGAAGGGTGTTTTTCAGGAAGGTTTGGGAAGGGATTTTTAACTATGCTAAATGCAGAATCCTTTGAAGGACTTGAAAATGGAAGAGCTGCAGCTATTAAGAAGGTCCTTTTCTTAAAAGGACTATTTGAATTTTGGATTTATCTTTTAAATAAGAGAAGGAGTGGGTGTAGCAGGATTTAAGGGAACAATAAGCATAAGGAAGGGTTTTCTAAGGGAACAAGATATGATAAATATCATATTTTAGGTAACTCAATAGCACAACTTTTTTTCTAATACAAGGTCGGGGAGGACATAATTTTTTCGTGACAGAACAGGCAAAATTTGCACATACAAGATATTAATCTGAGATATGGGACCAGGTCCCTCTTTAGTTTGTCTAAATCTTCAACTTTGAACTTGTCATATCTATCCACCTCCAAATTTGTTCCTATGTGTTTATACCTGCAAAGGTATGGTACTGAGTTAGATAAACAAGTACCTAATTTACCAAGGATACCTGCCTGCTGAACATATCCAATTTTGTGAGGAGATGCTGATTCACTTGATAGTAGGTCAGGTTAATTTGATCAATGCCAACATCATCTTATTAGATTTATTACACCACATGATACCATGACTTTTTTCTGGAAATAGGTATGAGGACCAGGTCCTAGACTTGGCATTCTTCAAATGTCCAAATTCCCTTCTGCATTGTTTTGGACTTGACAGCTTCTTTCACATCTTTATGAGCTCATCTTTGGGATAGGAATGCAAAAAAATCCATGAGATTTCTGATTTAGGCTCTTGACTACTCCCATCAGCCGCATGTAATTTTTGACCCTTTTTACCTGTTCAGATAAGACACTTTTCACCTTTAAGTGTCTAAGAGAAGAGAATACAATCATACCATCCATTCATATCCTTGAGTAATTTCATATCAAGAAGATTGTTCTGATTGTAACCCTGTCCCCCTTCTGTACCTGCAATTATTTGTTAAACTTGAGAACCTATTTGAGCTTGAGTTCCCAGTAGGAGGACAGAGGTGTGATTAAATCCTTCTTGGTCCATCTAGGTAATAAGATTTTTTTCATGATTTTCAAAGGTATTAAACATTTATAATAGATACTTGTAACACCCCGTAAATTTTTTCGTACACTTATCGCGATTATATGGAGTCCTAAAGGCTTGCGTATGGGTTAAAATAAGTTTATGGTATTCGGAAGTATCCCGTCAATAGTTGTATGTGTAGGTATTGGAATAAGATTTCCAATGATATAAAGTTTTCCCAAAACAGAGGAGTATTTCATATAAGCGAGCACATTCGAAATTTCAAAACGGTGGCCGGGGAGCCTGTGAATAGTAAATCTACACTTAGCCTCATATAGATCATATATCATCCAATTATTAAGAGAAGGTGAAACCCTAGCCTAATTTCAACTTCAAATATTTTGTGATTCAACCGTAGAAAATTCGAATTGGTTTCGTAGTTGTGTTCACCATCTCGAAAGCTTCGAGAAGCACCCCATGGTTATGTAAGGAGGATTCTAAATACAAGAGTTCATTGTTAAGGTATGAATATTGTTTATTCTTTATTCTTATCCATGAATAAGTATTTATAAAGGATTATGAGTATTGTCTTGATGTTGGAAGATAACTAGAAACATAGTTATGAATTGTTTTGTATAAATTGTTAGTAGTAAATTATGGAAGTTGTTGTATTGGATTATGGAGGATGAATTGTGGTGATATATCATTATATTGGTGGTTATATATGCCTAGTGATCATGTTCGTATTGGATGGTGATTAAGAAGGGAAATAAAGGCTAAGAGTGATGTTGAGGGATATTTCATGAAAATGCATGATATGTGAATGTAATAAGAGTATAAGAGGATGTATGTAGCACTCTTATTGATGAGTTAAAGGATTACTTCCTAGACATTATTTGGTGAAGTTAATACCTAAATGGTAAGGTTTGGTTGCTAATACTAGTTTGCCACAAATGACTTATTGTAGATAAGTGTTCGAAGAGTACGGGAAGTCAAGTTGGACTTGTATTGAAGTGGTTATATCAAGGTATGTAAGACATACTCTATCTAATCTTTGGCATGAATAATGACCCATGGCACTCTCAAGTAAGCTTCCAACATTGTCCTACAACACATGACACATAATAACATCATATGATCTTCGACACTACCAATTGAACTTGTTTTCACTTTTAAGATGTCCGGCTAGTCAAAAAAATGTCCATATACTATTTTTGACTCCAAAAAGGTTTAATGAGGTATCCATGATTCTCTACTTCACTTTCATGATATTGATTACCTATTTACATGTTTTCCTATTGAGGTATCATGGTTTCAAGTTCCATAAGGTGTGACCACAAAGTAACCAATCTCAAAGATTAATTGAATTAAGAAATGGAATGTCTGTATTTTAAATTGATGATATGATGTATTGTATTAGTACCACTGATCAGTTGGCCATTGTATTATAAAGTTTATGTATATATGCTATTCCAGGGGTGGTCCCTGATGTATTGTATTAGTACCACTGATCAGTTGGCCATTGTATGACATATAGTATGTATTGATAAGGATTACGGGAAGTAATGATATGAAAGTAATGTGCAGGTATCCCATCAGCTCTTTTAAGTGTGGTCTACTCATACTATTTATTCACTGGTATCTGGGTTCTGTTGATCTTTTGTATCTCATCTTGATACTCACTGCCTTACATACTCAGTACATATTTTCGTACTGATGTCCCTCATGGGGGACCCATATTCATGCCTGCAGGAACAGGTACTTCAGGTCGTACACCTCCGCAGTAAAAGCCAGGACATTCTGTTGTTAGTGGTGAGCTCCAGTAGTTTTGGGGCATCCCAAGTCGTGTCTATATATATTTTTGGTATTTGTATAAAAGTCTTTTGTGGGCGGGAGTTTGTCCCGACCCTAACTCAGCTGTGTATCTATGTAGAGGCTTTTGTAGACATATTGTACAGCCATAGGAGTGTTTGGTTGATAGACGTGATGGCTCTGATGGCCAATTACTGTTTATATATATATTTATGCGTGTCTGCTGGGCTGATACAGGTACTGTTTTCTTCTATTTACAATGAAGTGCTGCCCAAATTTCTAATTTTCATAAGTAATGTAAATGTGAAAGTATAGGTTATGAACGGGTTCTCCCGGGCCTTCTCGGCTACGGGTGCCAGTCCGCTCCAATGGGATTTGGGGTATGACAGAAGTGGTATTAGAGAAGTTCGTCCTAGTGAGTCTACAAAGTTGTGTCTACGTAGAATCTCATTTATCGGTGTGATGTGCACCACATCTATAAACAGGAGGCTATTAGACATTTAGGGATTGTTTCCACTCTCCATTTCTTAGATCGTGCAATAGAGCCCATATTAGAGATAAAGGCATAATCGATCGCTTAATCCAATTGTTTTTTTATTATAGTAACGATGCCGGTTACAAGGAGAAAGAATAAGTGGAAGCGAGTGGATGTAGTGGCCGGAGATGGTACTAGTAAGTCACCACCGGCACAAGCTGAACAAAGTGAGTCTCAAGCTGAGCATATATCAGGAACTTCTTCTCCTCCGGAAGGGCTATCTATTAATGCTGATGATCGAGATTTGAGAGATGCAGTACAACTTCTGACGCGTATAGTTGCCGGTCAAGTTCAAGGGCAAGCTATTCCTACCACGGGTTCTAGTGGTACGGATAGAGCAGCTAGCCTTCGGACACAGGATTTTCTGAAACTGGATCCTCCTACTTTTACCGGATCAGATATTAACGAAGACCCGCAGGACTTTGTCGATCAAACCCAAAGGGCTCTAGATGTTATGCATATATCCGGTAAAGAGATGGTTGAGCTAGCAGCATATAGACTGAAAGGAGAGGCTATATTATGGTACGAGGATTGAAAACGATCTAGGGGTATTGATTCACCTCCAAGTACGTGGGGAGAGTTCAAAGATGCATTTATTGATCATTATCTTCCATTTGAGACTCGTCAGGCCCTTGCAGATCAATTCTTAAATCTTCGTCAGGGTAATATAAGTGTAAGGGAGTATAGTCTTCGATTTAACTCCTTGTCTCGATATGCTTCTAATGTGGTAGCTACTATGGATGACAGAGTTCATCACTATGTGGATAGATTGGAACCATACTTGATTAGAGATTGTACCATTGCTGCTTTGAACAAGGACATGGATATAGCGAGGATACAAGCTTTCGCTCAGAAGATGGAAGATCAGAGGCAAAGAAGAAGGACCCAGGAATCAGAAAAAGGATATTCTAAGCGGGCCAAGGCTACAGGGCAGTTTATGGCATCTCAGGGAGGTTTTAGGACTTCGTTCTCTCATAGATTGCCTAGCCCGTTATATTCTTATCCGGCAATTAGTGCTCCACCGCAATTTCAAAGGTTCAGAGGTAATCAGTTCGGGCAAAGCAGTGAAAATCAGAGTTCGCGAACAGTGGGGTATCAAGGGCAAGGGAGTATGAGTCAATTGAGACCTCCACGACACCCGTGCCCCATATGTAGAAGATTTCACTTTGGCGAATGTCGGCTTGGAACGAACAATTGCTTTTGGTGCAGTAGGCCGGGGCATATGGCTAGGGATTGCCCACGCAGGACCACAGGTGGTATAACACGACCTACCGGATCAGCTGTTGCATCATCATCGGTGCCTCCTTTGAGTAGGGGTGCACAACCTGTGGATCACGGTAGAGGTGATAGAGGAGCAGCTAGTTCTAGCGGAGCTCAGAACCGTGTGTATGCCCTAGCATATCGGCAGAATTTAGAGGCTTCTCCAGACGTGGTTACAGGTACGTTGTCCATCTTTGCATTTGATGTGTATTCCTTAATTGATCCTGGTTCTACATTATCGTATGCTACTCCTTTGGTTGCGGGAAGGTTCGGGAGAACACCCGAATTATTAGCCAAGCCATTTGAAGTATCAACGCCAGTGGGGGAATCTCTTATATCTAGGAATGTTTATCGAAATTATGTTGTGAATATTTGTGGTCGTGATACGATGGCCGATCTTGTTGAGTTAGCAATGGTAGATTTTGATGTTATTATGGGCATGGATTGGTTAGCGTCTTGTTATGCTACAGTAGATTGCCGTTCTAATAAAGGTGTATTTCCATTTCCCAAATGAGGCAGTCCTTGAATGGAAGGGTAATGTTGGCACACCGAGAGGTAGATTTATTTCTTACTTTAAGGCAAGAAAAATGATTTCCAAGGGGTACATATACCATTTGGTTAGAGTAAGGGATACAGAGGCAGAGCCGCCAATTTTTCAGACCGTTCCGGTTGTGAATGAATTTCCTGATGTATTTCCTGAAGAACTACCAGGTTTACCTCCTGAACGAGAAGTGGAGTTTGGTATTGATATGTTGCCAGACACACAGTCAATCTCAATTCCTCCTTATAGAATGGCACCAGCAGAGTTGCGAGAATTGAAAGAGCAACTGAAAGACTTGCTAGAGAAGGGATTCATCAGGCCTAGTATGTCCCTTTGGGGAGCACCAGTATTGTTTGTGCGTAAGAAAGATGGTTCGCTGAGGATGTGTATTGACTATCGGCAATTGAATAAGGTGACTATCAAGAATAAATACCCTCTTCCCCGAATTGATGATTTATTTGACCAGTTGCAGGGTGCCTAGTGTTTTTCCAAGATTGACTTGAGATCAGGCTATCATCAAGTGAGAGTCAAGGATAAAGATACACCCAAGACAGCTTTCTGAACACGGTATGGTCATTATGAATTCCTGGTTATGTCATTCGGGTTGACAAATGCACCCACAGTTTTTATGGATCTGATGAATAGGTTGTTTAAGCCGTTTCTAGATGTGTTCGTGATAGTTTTCATAGATGATATTCTGGTTTACTCTAGATCAGAAGAGGACCATGTTAATCACTTGAGGCAGGCATTGCAGATTCTTCGTGATCGTAAGCTGTATGCGAAGTTTTCTAAATATGCGTTTTGGCTCAAGTTAGTGGCATTTTTGGGCCATATTGTATCCAGTGAAGGCATAAAAGTTGACACTCAAAAGATTGAGGCTGTGAAGAATTGGTCAAGACCCACGACGCCTACGGAGATTCGTAGTTTCCTCGGGTTGGCAGGTTATTATAGAAGGTTTGTTGAAGGTTTTTCTTCTATTTCTGCACCCTTGACTAAGTTGACGCATAAAGCCTCCAAGTTTCAATGGAATGATGCCTGTGAAAAGAGTTTCCAAGATCTGAAGAGCAAGTTGACTTCTACACCGGTATTGGTACTTCCTGAAGGCACAGAAGGGTATGCAGTGTACTGTGATGCTTCGAGAAGTGGCTTAGGAAACGTATTAATGCAATATGGTAGAGTAATAGCCTATGGCTCTAGACAGTTGCGACCACATGAGAGGAATTATCCCACACATGATCTTGAGCTAGCTGCAGTTGTATTTGCTTTGAAGATATGGCGCCACTACTTATATGGGGTTCATGTTGACATATATACTGATCATAAGAGCCTGCAATATATCTTCAGTCAGAAAGATCTAAACATGAGGCAGCGGAGATGGCTTGAATTGTTGAAAGATTACGATGTTGATATCTTGTATCATCCAGGGAAAGCGAATGTGGTAGCGGATGCACTGAGTCGTAAGTCTAAAATGGCATCTGTAGAAAAGCAGGGGATGATTAAGGATCTTCACCAACTAGCTAATTTGGGAGTTCGACTTCTCGAAACTCCAGATGAAGAGGTTATTATACGTAATGCAGCGGAATCTTCATTGATAGCTGAAGTGAAAGAGAAGCAGTATGCAGATCCAATTTTATTGCAGCTTAAGGAGAATGTGCAGAGTGGCACGACAAAGGCATTTGAGCTTACGCGAGAAGGAGTGCTTCAGTGTCAGAATCATTTATGTGTACCTGATGTAGTTGAGCTAAGAAAGAGAATTATGACAGAAGCACACTGTTCATGGTATTCCATCCATCCAGGGTCGACTAAGATGTATCAAGATTTGAAAACAATATATTGGTGGAATGACATGAAGAAGAGTATTGCCGAATTTGTAGCTGAATATCCGAATTGTCAAAGAGTCAAAGTAGAACACCAGAAACCCGGTGGTTACATGCAATGTATAGATCTTCCAGTCTGGAAGTGGGACAAGATCAATATGGATTTCATCACGGGTTTGCCTCGTACACATCGAAAGTTTGATTCCATATGGGTGATCATTGATAGGCTTACCAAATCTGTGCACTTCTTACCAGTTAAGACAACTTATACGGCGGAAGAGTATGCGAAGTTGTATATTAAGGAGATCGTTCGGTTACATGGAGTTCCTATTTCCATTATATCCGATTGAGGAGCCCAATTTACCGCGAATTTCTGGAAGTCTTTTCAAAGGAGTTTGGGGACACAAGTAAATCTAAGTACGGCTTTTCATCCTCAAACGGACGGACAAGCGGAACGTACCATCCAGACACTTGAAGATATGCTACGAGCATGTGTATTAGATTTCAAAGGCAACTGGGATGATCACCTACCTCTTATCGAGTTTGCCTACAATAATAGCTATCATTCAAGTATCAAAATGGCACCATATGAAGCATTGTATGGAAGAAAGTGTAGATCGCCAATAGGATGGTTTGAAGCAGGTGATGCGGTCTGGTTTGGACCGGATCTTGTTTATCAAGCAATGGAGAAGGTTAAAGTGATCCAACAATGGCTTGAAATGGCTCAAAGTAGACACAAATCTTATGCGGATGTTAGAAGAAGAGGACTTGAGTTTGAAAGTATCACCAATGAAAGGAGTGATGAGGTTTGGCAAGAAAGGAAAGATAAGTCCACGATACATAGGTCCGTACAAGATCATTCAAAGATTTGGACAAGTTGCTTATGAGTTAGAGCTACCTCAAGAGCTCTCAGCAGTTCATCTCGTATTTCATGTTTCGATGCTTTGCAAGTACATCGGAGATCCATCGCACATCACTACTACGGAAGATGTACAAGTTACAGAAGATCTCACTTTTGAAGAAATGCCTATTGCTATTCTTGATCGCCTAATTAAAAAGATAAGGAATAAAGAGATAGCATCGGTAAAAGTACTTTGGAGGAATCAACAAGTTGAGGAGATCACATGGGAAGTCGAGAAACCTATGAAGATTAAGTACCCTTACCTATTCAACGATGAGGAGGAAGTTAATGAAACGGAAGAAGAACAATAACAAGTAAGTGTTTATTTTTATGCAAGTATGTTATGATGATGAATATGTTAATTGTAAGCTTGGACATGTCTTAATTGAGTAACTATGCTAACATTCGAGGACGAATGTACTTAAGGGGGGGAGAATGTAACACCCCGTAAATTTTTTCGTACACTTATCGCGATTATATGGAGTCCTAAAGGCTTGCGTATGGGTTAAATTAAGTTTATGGTGTTCGGAAGTATCCTGTCAATAGTTGTATGTGTAGGTATTGGAATAAGCTTTCCAACGATATAAAGTTTTCCCAAAATAGAGGAGTATTTCATATAAGCGAGCACATTCGAAATTTCAAAACGGTGCCGGGGAGCCTGTGAACAGTAAAACTGCAGGAAAATTACTGCAGCTAGGTAATTATTTTTTTGGATCAACTTTAGACGATCATAACTCCTTGTACAAAAAGAACTGTGTGAGCTGCTATATATCGACGAAAATATACAAGAGTCTTCTTTCCGATGAAATTAGTTTCATCCAAATCCAATGTCTGAGTAAGGAGCTATACCCGTTTTACTACAGCCTATCAAAAAAAAACAGAATTGTGGGACAGATTTTTGGGTCAACTTTAACCGACCATAACTCCTTGTACAGGAAGAACTGGATGGTATACTTTATATGAAAATGAAATCCCTTTGAATTATATTTCCAATTAAATTGGTTTCACCCAAATCCGATACCGGATAAAAGAGTTATGATCGATTTACTTCAGCCTGTCAAAACTGTCCACTGGGGACAGATTCGGATTTATTTAAATTTTTAGGGCAAAATGATCATTTTCTATTACCTCTTGGACGAAAATGGGTCTTTATAAACCTACACTTAGCCTCATATATATCATATATCATCCAATTATTAAGATAAGGTGAAACCCTAGCCTAATTTCAACTTCAAATATTTTGTGATTCAACCGTAGAAAATTCGAATTGGTTCCGTAGTTGTGTTCACCATCTCGAAAGCTTCGAGAAGCACCCCATGGTTATGTAAGGAGGATTCTAAATACAAGAGTTCATTATTAAGGTATGAATATTGTTTATTCTTGATTCTTATCCATGAATAAGTATTGATAAAGGATTATGAGTATTGTCTTGATGTTGGAAGATAACTAAAAACATAGTTATGAATTGTTTTGTATAAATTGTTAGTAGTAAATTATGGAAGTTGTTGTATTGGATTATGGAGGATGAATTGTGGTGATATATCATTATATTGGTGATTATGTATGCCTAGTGATCATGTTCGTATTGGATGGTGATTAAGAAGGGAAATAAAGGCTAAGAGTGATGTTGAGGGATATTTCATGAAAATGCATGATATGTGAATGTAATAAGAGTATAAGAGGATGTATGTAGCACTCTTATTGATGAGTTAAAGGATTACTTCCTAGACATTATTTGGTGAAGTTAATACCTAAATGGTAAGGTTTGGTTGCTAATACTAGTTTGCCACAAATGACTTATTGTAGATAAGTGTTCGAAGAGTACGGGAAGTCAAGTTGGACTTGTATTGAAGTGGTTATATCAAGGTATGTAAGACATACTCTATCTAATCTTTGGCATGAATAATGACCCATGGAACTCTCAATTAAGCTTCCAACATTTTCCTATGACACATGACACATAATAACATCATATGATCTTCGACACTACCAATTGAACTTGTTTTCACTTTTAAGATGTCCGGCTAGTCAAAAAAATGTCCATATACTATTGTTGACTCCGAAATGGTTTAATGAGGTATCCATGATTCTCTACTTCATTTTCATGATATTGATTACCTATTGATATGTTTTTCCTATTGAGGTATCATGGTTTCAAGTTCCATAAGATGTGACCACAAAGTAACCAATCTCAAAGATTAATTGAATTAAGAAATGGAATGTCTGTATTTTAAATTGATGATATGATGTATTGTATTAGTACCACTGATTAGTTGGCCATTGTATTATAAAGTTTATGTATATATGCTATTCCAGGGGTGGTCCCTGATGTATTGTATTAGTACCACTGATCAGTTGGCCATTGTATGACATACGTTATGTATTGATAAGGATTACGGGAAGTAATGATATGAAAGTAATGTGCAGGTATCCCATCAGCTCTTTTAAGTGTGGTCTACTCATACTGTTTATTCACTGGTACCTGGGTTCTGTTGATCTTTTTTATCTCATCTTGATACTCACTGCCTTACATACTCAGTACATATTTCCGTACTGACGTCCCTCGCGGGGGACCCGTATTCATGCCTGCAGGAACAGGTACTTCAGGTCGTACACCTCCACATTCAGAGCCAGGACATTCTGTTGTTAGTGGTGAGCTCCAGTTGTTTTGGGTCATCCCAAGTCGTTTCTATATGTATTTTTGGTATTTGTATAAAAGTCTTTTGTGGGCGGGAGTTTGTCCCGACCCTAACTCAGTTGTGTATCTATGTAGAGACTTTTGTAGACATATTATACAGCCATAGGAGTGTTTGGTTGATAGACGTGATGGCTCTGACGGCCAATTACTGTTTATATATATATTTATGCGTGTCTATTGGGCTGATACAGGTACTGTTTTCTTCTATTTACAACAAAGTGCTGCCCAACTTTCTAATTTTCATAAGTAATGTAAATGTGAAAGTATAGGTTATGAACGGGTTCTCCCGGGCCTCCTCGGCTACGGGTGCCAGTCCGCTCCAATGGGATTTGGGGTATGACAATACTCCCCTCCTGGATATGTCCTTCATTGATCATTGTTTCTCTGAGCCAGTTTTAAGAACCTTCTTTGATGTGTCCATTCTAGCACAGTGAGTACATAGAGGCTTGTGGACTTTGTTCTTAGTATTTTGAGCAGCCTTTCCATGATACCCACGTGATTGAGTTTTGTACTAATACCCCTTACCATTATTGACTCCCTAACTAGTCAAGTTAGAAAGGATCTGAGAAAATGCAGTCCACTGTAGAGATTTTTTAAGTTCTTCCCTCGGACGGACCATGTCTCTTTCTAACTCCTCATTATTATAAAGTTTAGTCAAGAGAATCCTTTATGAATCTTCATATTTTTCTTCAAGATCCACCTAAAACTTTGAGGCTTTTTTCTTCCCTTTACACTTAGAAACATCTATTTTCTCCAGTTGACTTACCAAATGCAGATTTTCAAATTTCAGCTTAGTAACCTATTGCTCAGTTTCTGATATCTGGAGAGTCAAAGCTATCAACTCAAGATCTTGATCTTCTATTTTTTCTTCTAAAGCATTATTATTTTCTTTGTCACAGGCATCATTTCTTTTCTCTAGTTGACTCACTAAATTTAGATTTTCAGATTTTAACTTTGTAACCTGCTCTTCAGTTTCAAATATTTAGACAGTTAGAGCAATTAACTCAAGATCTTGACTTTCTACCTTTTATTCTAGAGCAAATTTTTTCTCAGTCATTTCACACATAGAGTCAATCAAGATATTTGCTAGCTTTTTTATCTTTCTAGCAGAATAGTTGTCCAAGTTTTCTTAAGTTCAGAAAGTGTTACCTCATTTTCTTTGTCATGTTTAGTGTTTGACATAAAAGCAAACAAAGAATCAAAGGTCACCTTCTTATCTTCCACAGTAAACATGGAAACATCTACAAACTTCTCAGCTTCATAAAATTCACTGGAGGAGTCACCCCAACCAGCAAAATCATATTTTACTGCAAAATTAGTTACAGTCTATCTTCTTGATTTTACAAGGCCTGGTCCCTATTTCTTCCTTTGTTACCTCCAGTGTTGTGATAATACTGATAGTTCATTTTGGGTATTATAGAATCTTTAATAAAATGTTTAGGACATCCACATCTGTGACAAACTTCCACAGTGCCTCCCTTTTTGCTGCTACTCCTAATTCTTTGAAACTGGCTACTTTTTTGCATAGATCTAACAATTATTTTTACAAAGTAGGCAACGTTAGTGTCTTCTTCATTTGAACATGATCTTGAATATTTAAAGCCAAAGATTTTTCCCTTTTGACATTTTTTTCTCTTCTCCTTGTTGTTTCTTGAGTTCATGGGTTTTTAGGTTCCCAATAAGTTCATCCATAGTGAGGGTCTTTAGGTTCTTACCTTAGTTATGGCATCCACTTTGCTTTCTCATGACTTGGTAAGAACAACAAGAATCTTCCTCACTTATTTCTATAGTGGAATCACTTCTCCTAAGCAATGTAGCTTATTTGGGATGGAAGTAAATCTTGTTTGCATTTCCTATATTGTCTCTTCTTTCATAGTGAAAGTTTCATAATGTGTTATCAGCATGTCACTTTTTAATCCTTCACATCAGTGGTTTCTTCATGAGATGTCTTCAAGCAGTCCCAGATTTTCTTAGTTGTTTCACAAGATAAAATCCTGTTGTATTCATCTGGTCATATGCCACAGACAAGCAATTTCTTAGCTTTATAGTTTTTCTCAATTCTTTTTTTGTCCTGATGATTAAACTCCCTCCTATTTTTTACAACCATTCTAGTAACATCTTCTTCTTTGACTTCTCTTACAGGTACATAAGGACCATCAAGAATAATGTCCATTGGCTCATAGTCCTCATCCATAATAAAATCAAACATCCTTCTTTTCCACCACCTATAGTACTATCCATTGAATCTAGGTGGTGTAGTGGTAGATTTCCCTTCTTCCAGGCTTGATGGAGTAGACATAATAACCAAAATGCTCTAGGTGTGAACCTTTTAGAGTGAACAATCCCTGATACCAAATGTTGAAACCCTTGGGGGTTGCACCACACAGTGAGCGACCAGGTCCCTCAATTTAATCACAGGCAATCAAACACTAAGTGTAGGAAAACTAAAGGCAGTGTACGAAAAAAATAGCACACAATATTTAATGTGGAAACCTCCTTGATCAAAGGAGGAAAAACAATGGCTTTCTATCACAAGCACTAATGAAATCCACTATAATCAACCTCTTGATTACATACTCAATTTCAGCCTAACTCTACGTTTCTTTTGCTTATAGTAACTCTACTACAAGCTCATCTTGAAAACTCTAGCAAGGACACTCTGCACTGATTAACTCTAATCAGTAACAAGCTTAGGCAACTCTACCAAAGAACCCTCGAGCAAAATAAAATAGTACTCTTATAGCATGAGTAGTATGATTACAAATCAGCACTCAAGATCACTCACTCACTCTTTAAGCATAATACAAAGTTAAGAACAAGAGCAATGATTGGGCAATCTTGAAATGAAGTTTTTGCTACCTCTTTTCACTCTTTAGATTTGTGTTAAAACTCATTTAATGAAAAAGCCTCATTTTCCTTTTATAGCTGGGTGATGATTAGGGCTTAAATCTCATTGGAACAGGTGTCCTATTTAATACAAGCAGCACCTGCAAGTTTGTTACACAAGAGGACAAAACTATGTAGACACGTGTGCCAGTTGTACTGTACCATGCACTCCCAATCATGGGACCTGGTCCCTTGAAGTTAGCTTCTCATCATCAAAACTTCATATAGCAGAGTCCCTTTTTATATGACTATGGCTCCCCTTCTAACGACTCATTGCGACTGACTACGAGTCGTTAGGTGAAGTCATAGTGTAAGACTTGGTTTTAGGATCCTTTACTCTTCAATTAACGGGTCCACACGATGACTCGTAATGTCTGATAACGAGTTATGTGCTGGACTCATTACTACTGGACTGAGTTCTTGGCTATACACTATTGTGATAACGAGTCCCTTCCAATGATGCATTATCACTAGTAATGAGTCGCAGGGTGGATTCATTATCACTGGCTAAATCTAAGTATCCTTACTATTGTGACGACGACTCATCATAATGACTCATTACGTCTGGTAATGGGTCAATGCATGAGTCATAGTCACTGGCAGCTATTGATACTTAAGGAAAATTTACATAACATTTTACCACGATATCGAATTAAGGCAAGACTTATGGGATTCGAAAACTAACTTAATAGCCTATCTTTGGAGGGGTCTAGAGCTTGAAAACTTGGGGTGTTACAATATCTCCCCCTTGAGATCATTCATCCCTGAATGAAACTAACTAAGTTGAAGCATGTGGGGAAAACTGAGATTTTGCACTAACCACTTACGAGCTGGAACATGAGTAAATATCTGAATTTGAGACAGGATGCATGGACTGAACTAAGCTCATTAATGCATGATATGACATGAGGATTTAGCTCGATGGACTAATATAGAAATAAAAGTATTAATTAATAAAGGAAACTATTATCTTAAGCTGAAACTAGGTTTGAAGAGAAAGGATAGGGGCACTTGGCTTGCATATCAGCCTCTACTTTCCAAATAGCTCCCTCAACTGACTAATTTCTCCATAGAACTTTCACTAAGGCAACTTCTTTATTTCACAACCTATGAATCTGACGATCCAGAATCTCAACTGGGAATTCTTCGTAGGAAAGGCTATCCTCCATCTAATCTTTTCTAAAGGAACTACTGATGTTGGATCACCAATGCATGTTTTCAATAAGGAGACAAGGAAAACTAGAAACACTGATGCTAAGTCTGCAGGCAACTCCCACTTATAGGCTACCGACTATATCGACTCAAGATCTTATATGGGCCAACATAGTTGGGACTGAACTTCCCTTTTTTACAAAATCTCTTTACCCGTTTCATGGGCGAAATTTGTAAGTAAATAAAATCTATAATATCAAATTCGAGCTCTCTCATCTTCACGTTTGCATAGGATTTCTGATGGCTCTGGGCTATTTTCAGCCTTTCTCTAATCAGGTAAACTTTTTCCACCACTCCATATACCAAATTTTACCCTATAAAAGTGGCCTCACTAACCTCGAACCAGCCAATAGGAGATGAATACCTCCTACTATAAAGAGCCTTAAATAGAGCCATCTAGATATTAGAGTGATAACTGTTATTGTAAGAAAACTTAATCAAAGGCAAATGGCCATCCCAACTACCCTTAAAATCATGTACACACACCCTAAGCATATCCTCTAAGGTCTGAATAGTCTCTCTGCCTGACCATTTATCTGCGGATGAAAAGTTATACTGAGATGAATTTGGGTACCAAGGCCTTTCTGAAAAGCCTTTCAAAAATGAGAGGCATATTGGGTACTTCTATCTTAAATAATGGTCAGCGGGACTTTATATAACTTCACCAGCTCCCTGAGATAGAGTCTATCACAATCCTTGACTGAATCTAAAGTGTTGACTAACAAGAAATGGGCTGACTTAGTCATTCTGTCCACAATAACCTAAATGGAATCATGCTGAAGACGCGTACGAGGCAACCCTGTAATGAGGTCTATATTCACCACTTCCTATTTCCAAGTGGGTATACTAAATTCCTAAAGTGTACCACTAGGTCTCTAGTGCTCAACCTTAACCTGTTGGCAATTTGAATACTTACCCATAAATTCTGCAATATTCTTCTTCATGTCATTCCCCAATAGACTTTCCGCAAGTCGCAGTACATCTTAGTGGCTCATGGGTTAATAGAATACGAGGAACCGTGAACTTTCTCTAACATTCGTTGCCTCAAGCTATCCACATTCGAAACACATAATCTTCCCTGATAGCAAAGAACATTATCTCCCTCTTTGGAAAAAATCTTAACCTTCTGATTCTGAACTGCCTTCTTCAACTTAAGAAAAATAGGATCTCCATATTGCTTTTCCTTCACTTCAGTAACCAAAGAAGATTTTGAACTATTCTGAACCCATATGCTACCTATGGCCTAATCAAATAACCAAACTCCCAACCTAGCAAGCTGATGAACCTCACGAACTAATTCCTTCTTACCTTCCTCAACATGAGCAACGCTTCCTATAGACAATCTGCTAAGGGCATCAGCCACTATATTGGCCTTACCCGAGCGATACAAGACACTTATATCATAATCTATCAATAGTTCTAACCATTTTTTATGATGAATATGTAGGTATTTCAGAGTGACCACATACTACAAACTCTTGTGATCAGTAAACACGTCAACATAAACCCCATAAACATAATGCCTCCAAATCTGTAAGGAAAAAAACCATTGTTGCCAACTCAAGATCATGAGTCGAGCAGTTCTTCATGGGGTTTTAGCTATTTAGAGACATATGTTATAACCTTGCCTCGCTGTGTTAATGTGTAATCAAGACTAACCCTGAAAGCATCACAATAAACCATAAAACTATCTAAACCCTTTAGTAGGGTCAAAATTGGGGCAGAGGTGAGTCGAGTCTTTAACTCTTGAAAACTCTTCTCACAAGAATTGGACCACTAAAATTTGACTTTCTTCAAATTCAGTTTAGACATAGGAGAGGCAATAGAAGAAAATTCTTCAACGAATCATCTTTAGTAATTGGCTAAACCTAAGAAACTCCTAATATCTGATGGAGAGATAGGTCTAGGATAGCTCCTTACTACTTTGGTATTTTGAAGATCAACTCGAATGCCTTTACTAGAAATAATATGACTAAGGAAAGTTACTAATTTCAACAAGAATTCACACTTGCTAAACTTAAAAAATAATTGGTAATATTTAAAGGTCTATAAAACAATCCTTAAATGGTCTGGATATTCACATTTACCAAGGAAATAGGTGAGAATGTCATCTTTGAATACTATAACGAATATGTCCAAGTAATGTTTGAACACCCTGTTCATCAAGTCCATAAAAGTTGCAGGGAAATTTGTTATTCCAAAAGACATTATTACAAATTCAAAGAGACCATACCGAGTTCAGAAAGATGTCTTCAGGGGTCACATTCTCTGACTCTAAACTAATGATAGAAGGGTTTGACATCTATCTTATAAAAAAAATTTATACCCTGAAATTGGTCGAACAAGTCATCAATCCTGAGGATGGGAAACGTATTCTTGATTGTGACTTTGTTCAACTAATGGTAATTGATGCACATGGTGAAAAAATCATCTTTCTTGCGCATGGATAAAAATAGATCACCTCACGGAGATATACTAGGCCTGATGAAGCCCTTATATAAAAGGTCTTTCAAATGTTTCTTCAATTCCTTAAACTCGGCCGGAGCCAATCTATAAGGTGGAATCAAAATAGGATGGGTATCTAGAAAGAGATCTATTTCGAAGTCGATTTCCCGCTCGCGAAGAACTCTGGGAAAATCTTTAGGAAACACTTCTAAAAATTCATTTACTACCGAAACCAAGTCAAGACTCAGGATTTTGGAACTTGAGTCCTTGACCCGAACAAGATGATAGATACACCCCTTGGAAATTATTTTCCTCGCTTTAAGAAAAGAGACAAACCAACCTATTGGCACTGAGGTACTACCCTTCTATTCTAAGACTGGCTCATTTGGAAACTAAAACTGAACTATTCTATTTCTAAAGTCAATTGAGGCATAGTAAGAGTAGAGTCAGTCCATACTAAGAATGAAATCAAAATCGATCATCTCTCATTTTTCAAGATCAACTGAGGTGACTTTTTGGGATACTATAATTGTGCAATTTTTGTATACCCCTTTAGCTATAAAGGAACTACCTACTGAAGTGGACACTGAGAAGGGTTCTGTAAGAATTTTGGGATTGACACAAAAATCACTACTATATAGGGAGTCAGAGAGAAAAATATGGCTCTGGGATCTAATAATGCATACACATGAAGGTGAAAGACTTATAACATACCAGTAACCACATCAGGAGAACCCTTTTGATCTTGAAGAGTCTGAAGGGCATGGAGTCGATTCTAACATTGTCTAGTGGTGGCACTACAGGTTCCACTATACTGAGTAGGGCGTCCTGCTGGAACTATTGAATAGTTCATTTAACTCTACGGATGATCATTTCTACCTTTTTGTGCAACCTTCGGGCACTCTCTTATTCTCTATCTATACTTTCCACACCTCAAAAAGGCATCACTACCAGCCATGCACTCACCTATGTGATTCCTACCACATCTCTTGCAGACCAGCTAGGTATGACCACTATTCACACTGCTCTAGGACTTAGAGTCTGGCGCTCTATTGCGGGTATTTTGCCTGAACTTAGGCACTAGAAAATTGGCAAAAGATAGGGTTGGGCTAAAGATTTCTGGCAGAACTGAGAATTATTCTCACCATCTGACCTAGGCTGATAGAAATTAAAACTACCAATTTTGTCCTTGTTATTCTCCTTTCCCTTCTATTTGATCTTCTCCCCCTCAATCTCCTGAGCATGAACCATCAATCTAGAGAGGTCCATCTCCTTAATAAATGTAGTTCTTCTGTACTTCTTTATCACATCATCAAAAACTCTAGACATAAACTTACTCATTCGAACCCTAGAATCATCCACCATATTCGAAGCATACCTCGCCAGTTCCATAAACTTGAGTGAATTCTCCTTAACACATATACTACCTTACTTCAAGTTAATAACTCCTGCACCTTGGCTTCCCTTAACTCAAGCAGGAAGCACTTATCCAGAAAAGTAGTAATAAACTCATCCCACTCTACAGGCCCTGCATTGACACCTCTATCCTTCTTCCACTACTTAACCTATGTATGAGCCACCCCTTGTAATCAGTAAGTGGATAATATAGCACTCTTACTCAGAGTAACACTCATAATATCAATCACATTCTACACATAATCTAAAAACTCTTGTGGATCCTTCTCAGACTTGGATCCAGAGAACACCGAAGGATTCATTTGAGTGAAGTCTCGGATCCTAATTACTACCATATTCACCACTGGGTTGGCTGGGGAAATAGCCTACTGGGTATTCTAGATAGCCATAGATTGGGCTAGTATTGTTAAGGCAGACCTGAACTCAAGATGGGAGACCTGTTCATTCAGAGGGTCTTCTGGAACAGGTGGCGGGGGTTGGTTGGTTCCCATTCCTCCTTCCGTTAGTGCTTCTAGGAGGCATTTTTTATAAATGGGAAAAGGATGAGTTAGAAGAGGAAATTCAATAGAGCTCATGCTCCATCATATGACATGAACAATGCAAAAAGTGAAACCTTCGTAAAATATCTCATAGCCTCTCTCCTAAAGTGTGGCATGTTTTACACTCATGAACCAGAATCTACTTAAAATGGATTTTAGACAACTTGGGAAACTTTAAACCTCGTGATCTGATACCAAGTTTGTCATGACCCGAGACTACCCACTAGTTGTAACATGGTGCTTAGCATCACAAGTGACCCTAAGATAACCCATGCCCTAACGTAAGTTGTAAATATTGAAAGATAAAGTAACCAATACTGGGCGGGAGCTAACTGAAATAATCTGATAAGGAATAGTAATAAAGTCAAATGATAATCCTGTCCGAAATACTCAAAGAAACTTAAAGCCTAAATATCTATTTAAATGTCTGAAAGCCTCTAACTAGGGTGAGTTATTGGGACAAACCCCCAACTAACTCTACTAAACTGAAATATTGAAGATAAATAACTAATAACTAGTCCCCGACTAATGAGTACTCACCAAAACTACACTTAAGTGATACTGGAATAAATTACGCACGATTCAGGTACTGAGCATCTGAACTTATATTATGAGACAATATTGTGCAATAGAAAGTATGTGATCAATACTTTGAATATACTGAATATGTGAGAGGAGAAAACTAATCAACATGTATGAACTAACCTGAATGCATGAATATGTAGACTAAATGCAAGACCAAGTATAACCATGAACTGTATAAAAATGAATAACAGAATACAAGGTCTTGCAAATCTAATCTAAAACATAAACTGAATATACAAACTAAAACTGAACTGGAGACTGTGGGAGCTAACTACAACCGACATACCCCAATCAGAGTAAAATCAGGGTCTAACCTATAACCCCAGTTGGAAGGGTGCTAGTACCTTGCAAAGGTTACCAACACTAGCTGGCATGGATTCACTAAAATGATGTCCCAGAGGATAAAGGTGTTAATCCTAAACTAATAGGTGACCCCTTATAACCTATGGTGGTGCCATAGTTTGGAACTTAGGGACTTATACTAATGGTTTTAAGCCTATCTAACGGGTGAGCCGTCATCCCTACGGTCACTCGGTGCTAAGTACTACTCCTAACTGAAAGACAATAAAGTACAAAATGATACATGTATTGATAACTAATATGCTCAAATCATGTTATTCTGAAAATAACAATATATATATAATATGAGATGCTCAATAACATATAAACTAATATATGCATGAGTTCATAGGTATCTGGTGTTCATAATCAACTAGAACAGACTAATGTAATTGAATATAATAATGATAAAACCATCATGGTAGGGAAAATTATGAATAGTGCTCAATCTTTTGATAACTGGTCATGACATGGAAATTTGTAACTATTGAACATATGGAGACACAAATCTTATGAGGGAAATATGTTTCCATTGTTCATAAACAAAATAAACTGAGAGAGTTAATAAAACTCATATTTGACCTAGAACTTGATAAAAAGAGAAGGGGGTTTGTACTTGTAAATTTAGGAAGTTCTTGGGACTCAATGGGTGGAGGGATCCATAGATGAAATCCCACATACCTGAAAGTAAATTCCTTGGAGAAATCCTTGATATATAGTTTGCTCTTGAAAAACCCTAACTTGGTTTGGAGAGGAAGTGAATTGCTTCTCTTTGGCTAACTGTAATTACTTCTGTGTTTTTGAGGGGTTAGGGTAATGTTTACCCTCAATAACTAATGTTTTGGATGCTTAAACGACATGGAGGTTTGGGTAAAAAAGAGTGGAATTTATCGAAAAGGCCTTTTTCAAAAAACAACAACTACAACAAACTCAGTATATTCCCACATAGTGGGGTCTGAAGAGGGTAGAGTGTATGCAGTCCATACCACTACCTCTACAGAGGTAGAGAGGATATTTCTGATATACCCCCAGCTCAAGATAAAAGGCAGTATACACAAGCATCAAGAGCATTGGGAATTTTGGTTTCAATTGTTACAACTCACCCTACGACTAGTCATGAGTCATGGTCTGAGTCGTAACCTGAGGTCCTAGTATCTTGGGTCCTTTCTGCTATGACTATGACTTCCCTCCTAATGACTCGTTATGACTGACTACGAGCTTTTAGGTGAAGTTGTAGTCTAAGACTTGGTTTTTGGATCCTTTACTATTCAAGTAATGAGTCAACACCATGACTCATAATGTCAGATAATGAGTCATGTATTGGGCTCATTACCACTAGACTGAGTTCTTGGCTATACACTGTTGTGCTAATGAGTCTCTTCTAACGACTCATTGTCACTAGTGACGAGTCGTAGGGTGGGGTCATTATTACTGGGCTAAACTTGAGGATCCTTACTATTTATTGTGAAGACGACTCCTCGTAGCGACTCGCTACATCTCGTAATAGGTCATCATGTGAGTTGTAGTCACTGCAAGATGACTAATACTTAAGGAAAATTTGCATAACTTTTTGCCATGCTATTAAATTAAGGCGATACTTGTGGCATTGGAAAACTAGCTTAATGGCCTATCTTTGGAGAGGTCTAGAGCTTGAAAACTTAGGACATTACACCAATGTTCCATACTTCTATCACAGAGCATAGGAAGTATATCACGTTGTTATCGCGGACCCTCACTGGTTCATCGTTCCAAAATGACCCCGAACCCTTTCCTAAAATTTCAAAACTTTCCCAAATCATTTCTTTAACATCGCTTATCATAATTCATGTAAAAAATTATCATTAAATATGACAGAGAGTGCAAAATAAATTAGTTGATATTTATATGGTCTTACAATTATATTAGAGACCAGGTCCCCACTGATACCTACCTACCTGTAGTGAACCATTTTCCCTTTTTGGCATCGTGAAAAAGTAAAGATAGTAAACCAAGTTAATCAGATAGTAAACCAAGTTAATTAATTAGCAAAAACAGGTTAACTCATGGCTTCTAGGGCAACACTAACATGAATAAATAACTATAAATGAGAGATAAATGATAGACACAAAGAGAAGTTCCATTCATATTATAATTAGGATAGGTACCATTCAGTGCAATTTCAAAAAAAAACATAAAAAAACTGAACTTAATAGCCACGAGGAAAATCAAGGAAAACTAACTCAAGGGATACTTATTAAACAACAAGGGGGTCTTAATAAGGCGGAGCTTTAGGGGCAAAGGATCTGATAAGCATCTCCATTCTTACACTCTCAGTAGAATGAGAATTCAGAAGCTGCTTGGTGAGGTCCTTGACTTCAGCATTCAACTTTTTGATCTCCCGTGATAGAGCAGTGACATGTTCCTTTAATTCTACATTTTCAATTTGCAGTGCCTCTGAAGCACCAGGTCCTTCTGATGACAACTATTGATTCCTCAACTTGAGGTGTGTAATCTCAGCTTCCTTTACACCAGGCTCAACGCCTAAAAAGGCTCTTCTGACGCTAGAATTTTTTGGATATAACTATAATATCCTACCTAGATTTTTTAATATAATTATAACTAAAACATCAATATCTTTATTTGGATATTTCAAAAGTTGAGATCATATAACAATTGATTTTATCTCTTTTTTTTCTTTTTTTGCTGCCGAATGAAGTAGCCAAAAAAATTAAAGTTTTATCTCTTTCTTTCTTTTTCCTTTGTACTAATCGTGACTTAATTTTAATTATATTATTTAGCTATGTATATTTTAGTATATTATTCATTAATATGGTAATCGAATTTTTAATTCAACTTATTTTTTTAATTTGAAATATAAGGTTTTAGTTAAGTGTTGAATTGATATGTAGAACTTTATTTGGATGATGAAGTTTAGGGTTATAATTGACTCTTTCAATTTGGGGTTTACTAATTTTTCAACTACATTATTTATATAATAAGCTTAGCAATCAATTACATTTATTTATTTTGTAACTCAAATATATTACTTAGAAATATTCACATAATTTTGTAAAGTTATGTACTCAATGATATAAGTTGTTCATTTTAAATACATAATTTTATTACTAATGCGGCACGCACAAGCAACTCACGTATCCTAACTAGTAGCAACATAATCCTAAATTATCTACAAAGTTTAAGTTCTCCAATTAATCAAAAAAAATGTTTTTGTCTATATATATTCCTAATGCTAGTATTTGTGCTGCTTGCTTGTAGAAGCAACATTAGTTTTACTATCAGCACCTTCTTGCTCTTCAATATCTTCTCCTTCTGTTGTAACTTGATCACCTTCTTTTATGTTAACTTGATCACCTTTTTCTTCATCATCAGGAAGCTTCACAAGAACAATAATCAACTCTTCGTCATCCATTCTAACAGCCCATAGCTGAATCCTACTGCCCATTTTGATATGATTTTTGGTACGAATTTTAGTCCATTTCCCGTTCAACACATAACATACACTCATTGATTTTTCTTTCTTCATCTCCCATCTTCTCAACACCAGTTCACTAATCTTGAGGGACGGCTCGATCACTCGAACTTTCTTGGAGTTCACTCGATCTTTCTTGGAGTTTTTCTTGTCATCATCATTACACATACTACTACAGAGATACTCTTCTTCTTCCTCTCTTAGAAATTTCTCCACAATTTGTGATATTGGTATTGATAGGCGATTATGACTTTTACTAGCATCCGTTTTGTATATTCCTTTTTCAATTATCAATTTCAACTCTTTTACTTGTTTTCCCAACTCTTTGATCCGATTCTTGACATTTTCGGGCATTGGAATGTGCATTGTTTTAGATTGTATCCTCTTGAAATCTCTCTTCTTTGCAACACATTTTTTTTCTTGATCGCTTCTTTTTCTCTTTAGACTCGAAGAGCTCCCTCGAATTCTTCTTTCAGCTTCCTCCATGTGTCTCTTAAGCTTCTTTTCTCTCCTCAATCTCTCTTGACGAGATAAAAGTTCTTCGGCTTCATCAGTAATCAATCCACCCTCTTTCTTGTCTAACGCGTCTTTGACGGACCATGTCACATGATCAGTAGTATTGTTACTCTTCCAAGAAGTATAACCAGTCATATCAAAACCCATTACCCGTTTCTTCAACTCTCTTCTCTCCGCATTAGTCAAATTACTGATTTCATCACCATCAACAATAGCAGTATCCGTCTTCAAATGTATCCTAGTAAGACTTTTAGGGAATTCCACCATTCTTGAAGGTGAATTTTCTTCAACTTGGGACATGGAAAGTTTCTTGGCGTTTTTTGTTTCTTTGGCGTAAATTTCTAAAGCACGTTCACAAACAGCACCCAACATGTGTAAAGGGGACCAATTGGGATCAACTTCAATATCTTGGACGTCTTCAGGTGTTATCAGCCTCATCTTTCAACACTTGAAATTACAAATTGGACTAACAAAACTGGTGTATGTAAGGAAAAAAACAATCATAGAAAGCTTGGTATGCAAGGTCCGAGAAAGAGCCCGACTATAAGAGTTGGAAAAAATTGTTTCTTAAATAGATTTATCAAATCATATTCCAAATTTAACTCAAACTACAAATCCCAATTATATAAGGAAAGAGTAATTACCCAAATAAGTAAATAAATCAAATTTACGTAATATAATATTTCATTCTGTTTGCAAATTGAGAAAATTAATAAGATTTTCAGGTATTAATATTCTTTCTTTTAAAAAAGAAATAAAATTAATCACGTATATATTGGAATTCCTACAAACACTAGAACTTTCATTATTTAAAAGGATTTAAATTTTGAAATAGATGGGATGTAATTACAGCTAAATAAATTAAAAGTAAGTTGCAATATAAAAGGTAAAAGACATAAGTACCTTCTAAATTATAGGCAAAATTAGATCTTAGCGACTCACCATAATTATACGGTGGTCCTATTCTCCCCTATTTTTTATTTTTTTTTTTGGAGACTTTCATAAACAGCCACACTTTAGCACGAAACCTGACATCCATAGACACAATTTGCAATATTACAATTCATAGCTGTTGTATTAATCCATAGTCATTGTATTCAATTTTATTCAGCCGTCTGTATTTATATCTCTATTATCTTAAAAATATGAAGGGCCTTATAAATCACGTTTGAACTTTTTGCCCTTCATTAAAAGTCTTTCTTTTAAACAAAATCATCTTTTCGCATATTCTATTTAAATTATAAATCTTTTTTCCTAATATTTATGATTATATGAATTTTCCTAAGAATTTTCATTAAAATATATATTTGGGCATAAATTTTTAAGGGTGAAATTTTTCTCCAAGGAAAAAGGGTGGCTGACCTAATTTGCGTGCTTTTTTATTTGATTTGATTCTCATACAAATACAAATACGTATACCAAGAGAAGTAGACAAGCAAAGTTAGCATATTAATTGTTTTAAAAAAAAAAAAATTAAAAATCTCCAATATCAATCTTTATACATGTTAATTGGCATTCTTTTTCCCCAATTAGTTTACTAATTGTTTTATAATATTGTTGTAGTTCGATGTATTTGAGGTTAGTATGTTAATTGATTTTTTTTCAATTAGTTAACTAATTCTTTATTTGTTAATATTATTGTAGTATTTCTTCAATTTTTAATGTAGCTAAAAGAAAAGTGAAGCTACAAGTAAGTCAAGTCAATCTTTTATTTTTTTCGTTTTTGACCTATGGTAGAATACATACACATTCATGTAATTTACGAATTTATGGTAAGCGGTTCAAATAAAGTTTGTGTTCTTTTTAATATTGTTGCAGTTATTTTTGAGGTTAGCATGTTAATCGCATTTTGTTATAGTTCTTATTCAATTTTTGTTGTAGCCAAAAGAAAAGTGGAGCTACAAGTCAGTCAAGTCAATTTTTTTTATCTTTTTGAATCTATGGTAGTGATTCAGACATTAAAACCATGATAAGTAATTCAAACATTACGTTTGTCAAAGATGACGTTAGAGTCAACATCAAATCATAAATTCACAACTTAAACAACATTTGGAGAATGATAAATATAGCATTATTTTGATGTGTAATAGTACGAATATAATAATATGAATATGTCATTGTTGAAGATGTAGTAGCTAGATAATGAATTGTAGCTGCCTCGAAACCTTTCATAGCTTTTTTTATTTTTATTTTTTATGAATCCTTTCTAAGAAAATTTATTGTTCTCTATGGTATTTTTATAGCTTTTAATTTTGAAGAGAACTAATTTTAATTTTTTTGAAAAAAGAAGGTCGAGTAAAACCTTTTTACATGCAATAAAGAAAAGAATTATGTGAGTACATATTTATCTCACTTTATTAGTTTGCATTATGCAATAGTTTCACCAGTTTCTTTTAATTTTCAATATTTATTAAAATTTTATAATAGGTATTTTTAAAAAGTTTGTTATTTGTGCACCCAAGGGTGTGGCCTAGTGGGTCATTGAAGTTGGGTTGAGCACCATAAGATCTCAGGTTTAATTCCCAACAGAAACAAACACTAGGTGATTTCTTCCCATCTGTTCTAACCTTGGTGAACAAAGTTACTAGGTACTTATTGCTGGTGGCGGAGGTGGTAGGTATCCTGTGAAATTAATCGAGGTGTGCGCAAGTTGTTCCGAACACCACATAAGTTTTTCAATATATGATTACTTGTGAGGCATCTACATCTACATCTATCTTCTACAATCTACATATTGCTATGTACTTCTACATTTACAATCTAAGTTATCTACTTCTACATCTACATCTACTATTTTTAAAATAGTGATTTGAACTTTTGCTCTTATTAAAAGACTTCGTAAGAGTAGATAAAATATTATTTGCACTTTTTTCTAACACATAAAAATATTTTTTAATTATCTTCTAATATTTAAAAATAATCTTTAAATTATTTCCTAACTATTTGGGCTTTGATTTTAGTCCATAATAAACACGGAAGTCTTTAATTTATTTCCTTACTATTAGGTCTTTGATTTTAATCCATAAAAAACACATCCTTGAACTTTCTTTTCCTTTTTTATTTTTGTGTGTTTTTTTTATGAATAATTTATTTAAGGTGTCTTAAAATTAAATAGATGATAATAAATATTAAGAGAACTGATAATTATGAAATTCTATAGTTTATGGTAAAAGAAAAGATATATTAGTAACAAGTGTTATGACAAACTAATAAGTAAGGAATCCATGGTAAAAGGAAAGATATATGGTTTATGCTTTAGGTTGATCTTATTATTGATAAAGAGGATGAAACCAATGGCATTGGTCAAGTCTAATTAATTCTTTTTGTTTATTTTTATAGTATTTGGTCATCTCAGATAAGTATGAATTTTTTTGATAAATTGTTGGGTTATTTTTTGTTTTGATTATTATTATTATTATTATTATTATTATTATTATTATTATTATTATTATTATTATTATTATTTCTTGAGCCGAGGATTTATTGAAAACAATCGCTTACCATATAAACGTAGTAGCAGGGTAGGTAAGTTGTACGGGTATTTATATGTTGTTGTTGTTGTTGCCGTTGATAGTTGTGCTTGTAGGCTACTATAATTGCTAGGATTTTTCTTGAACGTCCACCTGCACATTCACTCTATTGAAAAAATAGGCATCTCATGTTATCTTTGTTATATTCACATAACTATGAATTGATTATGCAGAAATATGGTGTTGCCTCACATGGTAGAGAAACATGTTAGATAATAGATTCAAGTGAAGGTTGCTAAACGTTTTTGTTATTTTTTTGCTTTGTTGTCTTGCATATTTTCTTCCCTTATCTTTCTCACAACATTGCATATTAATTTCTTTCAGCAGAAAAAAGGACAAACCCGAGAAAGCTAGAATGTTCTAAGGCATTCAATGAGGGATAATAGAGAAGATGTATATTTTAAATACAAAAAAAAAAAAAAAGATGAAGAAGAAAAAGATTTAGTTTTTTTTAATTATATTATGTTTATTGAACATGAATAACAAAATCATTCTTTTCTATATATATGTGTTTTTGACTCATCACTTTTCATAAATCGTCATAATAATTTTCATTGCTTGTTCATAGATAAAAAGAAAAAAGTGATTTATAGTATGAGATTCCGTAATTTGTTTTAGAGTATCATTTAGATGTATAAAGCGATTGGTGAATATTCAGTTAATAAAATTAAAAAGATCGAGATACTTTAAATGTAGTCTTCACTTTGTTCGTGAATCATCATAATAATTTTATATTTTTTATCCATGGAGAAAAAAGGAAAGAGTAATTTGTAGTATGAGATTTCATAATTTGTTTTAGACGATCATTTAGATGTATAAAGTATTTGGTTAAACTTCAGGTAGAAAACTAAAAATATCAAGACATTTTAAATGTATTTTTGACCATTCACTTTATTCACAAGCCATTATAATAATTTTTAAGTTATTTGTCGACAGAGAAAAACAAAAAAGTGATTTGTCATATATATTTTAGATAATCATTTAGATGTATAAATCTCTTGTATTTGTATTATGAATACTTTTAGAGAATTTGTTCATTGATCATATGTTTCTACCCTATTATGCCTGTAGAATGCAAATTTCGGGGCACGTGTTAATGTTAAGTTGGTTTCTAAAGCTGGTGTTGAGGTTATTGTCAGTGTTGTTGTCAAGGGACATGCTGATCATGTCTTGATCTCGCTCATAATGGAGTGACTGATGCCTTAAGATGGACTGCATTCAGAGTGTCAGACTTTCACGGGCATCAAACTTTAGTGGCTAATGACCTCCGTGGCCAAATAGGTAGAAAATAAAAAGAATTAAGAGATTTTAGGTGTATTTTTAACCCTTTATTTTATTCGTAAGTCATCATCATAAGATCAAATTCTTTGTCGATAGAGAAAATAAAAGAGCGGTAGTATGAAATTTGTTTTACGCTAACATTTAGATGTATAGAGTGGTTGGTGAAACTCAGATACAAAGCTAAAAAAGTCTAGATACTTTAGGTGATTTTTTTTACCGTTTACTTTATTCATAAATCATCATTGAAAATTTTCAAACTGTTTGTCGATAGAGAAAAGAAAAATAGTGATTTGTGGTGTGAGATTTCATAGATTTAGGTCATAACTATTTAAATTTTTTCTATAAAATTAATAATACTATTAAGATACTAAATTTCAACGAGTTTATTATTCTACTATTAAGTTCTTGACAATCAATATATAACCCAAAAAAAACAATGGAGTACAAGAAAAAAGTGGTAATAGAAATCTAAAGAGAACGAATGAATTGAAAAAAAAATAGAAATAGAACTTTAACCTTACCTAGAAAATTAAGGAGACATAGTAGGTTGTCTTTCTATAAATTTAAATTTTTTATTATCATATTTAGAGCCCGTTTGGATAATCTGAAAAAAGTGGCTTTTAAAAAATTATTTAAAAATGCTTTTGAAAGTGCTGAAACTTATTTTAAAAATAAGCAGTTACGTGTTTGGATAAAAGTGCTGAAACTTAAAAAAAGTTGTTAATGAGTTTGGTAAACAAGTGTTGTTAAGCACTTTTTTTATCAAAATGTCTGAAATAACCTTAAAGTTGTTAACAATATGTAGAGTTGATTATTATTAATTTTTATTTCTAAAATGATTCAAATTAAAATTAATATATATATTTTTTTATTCATTTTCAATATATATATATATATATATTGTTAATATAATATTCAAATTTAGTGTTTATATATCTATTGATTTTTATTTTAAATACAAATTTTATGCAACCTTAGTTTTTTTCTCCAACTTTTGGTAACACTGTACATAGTGATGCAATTTCATAATTAATGATTGGGAGACGTTTATCAATACAGTTGCAATTTCATATATATATAATATTTTCATGAATGACCATTAAATTTGTGCGCTAAAATAAATCTTTTTTCTTGGTTAAAAGAGTTTAAATCATCAAATAAAATATATATGTTACTAATCATTATAACAACATTAATAGATAAATAATTGGTCACAAATGATACTATTTATTTGCTAAAATGACTCTTAATTGAAAAATATATTACTCATTGATTGAGTAATGACTATATCACTATTAAAATATTGTCGAATACGAATGTTGCGTCGTCAAATATACATGAATCATTCACTAATCGTTCATGAAGTTGTATATCTTCAGTGAGTATTCTCCATATATCTTGGTTGGTAAGTTTTTTTCTTAGAGAAATTCATATGTTGTACGGTAATAATTGTCCAAATTTAAAAGAATATAATAAAGAAGGAGAATAATACATAGAAATCATATTTCATAAATTAGAAGTTTCATAAAAAAGAGGTACTAATATGGCTCTTAAATACCCTTATAGTTGTTAATATTATATAAAGTTGATTACTATTAGATTTTTAATTTTAAAACAATTTAAATTAAAATTAATTCATATTTTAATTCAATTTCAATATAAACTATTTAATACATTTATTTTTAAAAATATTTTCATGAATGAATAAGTTACTTGTGCTCCATTTTTCTTTTTAAAATTGCACAAAAGAGATCCAAAAAGAAGCAAAATTTGTTGTTTAAGTTATATGGATCTGTTTTTCTTTGTGAATTTTGCCACACTAATTAACTCATTTTTGTTTTACGAGATTTTTTTCTTCTAAAAATTTAACTAAAACACTCAAAAAAAGAGCAAAAATTATTGTTTCAGCTTAATAGGTTTATTGATTTTCCATTTTTCTTCAAGAAAATTGAACAAAAGTTACCCGAAAAGAAGTTGAATTGCTAACGATACATTAAAAGTATTATTTCAGTCAAATAAACTATCAAAAAAATTATTCTTCTCAATTCCTCATAAATTCCATAAGCATCAAATTATTAGCAACCTATTAAAAAAAGAAATAAAGACACAAAATGGAGAGAAAAATACAAACATGAAGAGAGAAACACAAAAATAGAGAAAAAATACAAAAATGGTAGAAGAGAATAAATGTTTTAGAACAAACATGATGGCAATTTTGAAATATGTGAAAATTACAAAGGATATATATATCTTTTATTTGGTCAAACTAGAATGGCTTATAAGCCAAAAATAAAAAGTAGTGCTAATGGTGCTTTTGACTTTTGGCTTAAAAAAAAAAGCAATTTTTAACTTTTTAAGCTATTTTTGAACTTGCCAAACACTTTAAAAAGTGAAAAATGACTTAAACGCTATTTTGACTAGGTTTTAAACCCATCCAAACACGCTCTTAATTTTAGTTTTAGATTTTAGCATCGTAACCTTTTATTTAATTTTAGATTTTTCTTTCTTTATAGAGAAAAGACATCTTTTCCCCCCTGAACTTGTCCTCCGAACTCACTTTAGCACTTAAACTTAACTTTTGTTTATTTACCCCCCTTAAGTATATTATCTTCGCCCCTCAAAACTGAATACCACTCTCACAACGAAAAGTGTGTTACACTCGCCTACACATCAACGCTACGTCAATTCATGTCAGAGCCACGTCATTCCCACGTAAGAAGTTCAATTTTTCTAAAAAAAAAATTAATCCCCCACACTTTATTTTTATCTATTTTAAAAAAAAATAAAAAATATACATTTACTATTTTATTTATTTATATGTATATATATATATATATATATATATATATTAAATAAAAAAGCATCCCCCATCCACCCCGATTTTCTTTCTTCTTCACAACCCCCCACCCAGCCCGCCCCCTACCCTGCAACGCAACCCGCTCTCCCCTTTTCTATCTTCTTCAAACTACCCCACCTCTCCCCTGTCCTTCATTTTCTATCTTCTTCAAACTCAAGCATACTACCAATAGCCATTAAGAAAACCCAACAAAATTAATTCAAAACATAATTAAAAGCCCCTTTTGATTCTAACACAAACCCAATAAAACAAATAGCTCAAAATATACCATACAACAAAAACATGGAAAACAAAATCAAGATTGAATTTTTAAAACATAATTATAAGCCCTTTATGATTTCTTCATCAAACCACCAATTCAAGAAACAACAATGCAATAGCATCACCACCTTTCAATTCAAAACTCTTTATTCCAAAATATTCTGACAAAACTCACCGAAAAATGATTAAAACAAACCCAAAAAAATATATGCACACCATTAACACCACCACCACCATTAACACCGCCGCTAATAACTTTTCTTCAATTTCAATTTTATTTCAAACTTTCAAATTCATGAAGATAACTTTTAATTTTAGAAATTCAATTTCATTCTTTTCTAATGATCTTAAGTCAAGGGATTTAGGTGGGGTGAAGAATTTGGTAATTGAAAGAGAAGAAATTGGGGGTTTGGAGGGGAGAGGGTGGGGCTGGTGGTGGAGAAATTGGTGGTTGAAGGAGAAGGGGGGCTGGTGGTAGCGGGTATGGAGAGTAAAAATTATGGTGGGGGTAGGGATAGAAGAAGAAGATGGGAAATGGAGGTGGAGGGGTATGAAGAAGATGAAGAAATGGGGGTAGGGGTATGAAGAGGTTGTTTTATATATATATATATATATATATATTAAAAAGTGGGGTCATATCAGTTTTTAAATTAAAAAACACTTTTTTTTCTTTTTTTTTTTAAAAAAAAAAAATTCCACGTCAGCTTTAGGGGTGAAAATAATATACTTTAAAGATATTAAGGGGGTAAATAAACAGAAGTTAAGTTTAAGTGCTAAAGTGAGTTTGGAGGACAAGTTTAGGGGGAAAAAGATGTCTTTTGTCTAAAAAGTTTAATGTTTTATATTGCAAATCTTTAAATGTGGTGACTCATTTACAACATACAATATGGTTGTTTTGTACTTTTCTCTTCCAAAAAAAAAAAAGAGAAAAAACATATTCCCCCCCCCCCCCCTCCCCTAAACTTGTCTTCCAAACTCACTTTAGCACTTAAACTTAACTTTCGTTTATTTACCCCCTTAACATCTATAAAGTGTATTAATTGCACCCTCAAAATCACAATCCCACTCTCACTGTGGAGAGTGCACTACACGCGCACCATGTCAGTGCCAAATCAGTGCCACATCAATGTCAAGTCATTGCCACGTAAGAAAATAGAATTTAAAAGAAAAATAATCTCACACACATATGATTTTTATATATTTATATATATATATATATATATATAAGATTAAAAAAGAAAATTTCTTTCTTCTTCACACCCCCACCCCACCCTATCCCACCCCACTCTTTCCTTCTTTAGATCACATCCCCCCCCCCCAGCGCTCTTCCAGCCCCTTCCCCCCTCTCCCCGCCCTTTCAGCCCCTTCCCCTGCACTCTTCCAATCCCCCTTCCTCCCTCCGTCCCTCTCTTTCTCCCCTTTCAATTTCCACCCCTACAATGCCTCTCCCTTCAATTTTTTTCATTTTCTCCATTACTAAAGAGGGAGTAGCTATTTGGTTTGTTAATTGTTGTTAAGAGCGAATTGCACAAATCATTATCACAACGCTGCAGAATTAACATAATCATAGCCAACATCCTAAATCTCTAACAAATCAATCACTCTATCTCTATCTCTCTGTAAAACTAAATCTCCGCAAAATTGATAGTATTTATATTAAGT
The DNA here is from genome assembly GCA_030864225.1 of Capsicum baccatum var. pendulum. Classification (NCBI taxonomy): domain Eukaryota; kingdom Viridiplantae; phylum Streptophyta; class Magnoliopsida; order Solanales; family Solanaceae; genus Capsicum; species Capsicum baccatum. The sequence continues at coordinate 36,835,385 of CM061556.1, forward strand.
GCCTCATCAGAGCAACAACAGAGTCAAGTAGAGAAGTAGTAACCAAAGCACCCAACTGAATCTAGCTTCGGAATTAGTGGTTGTGTAAGATAATTAATGATGATGGTGGGTTGGGGTGGGGGGAATGGGGGAGGGTAAAAGAAGAAGAAGAAGAAGTGGGTTTTTGATTTATTTTTTTTAATTATATATATATAATAATGTGGGCCTTTTTTAAAAAAAAAAAATTCACTCACTCCTTTTTTTTTTTTTGGCCACGTCAACTTAAGGGGTGAAATTAATTCACTTTAAAGATATTAAGGGGGGTAAATAAATGAAAGTTAAGTTTAAGTGTTAAAGTGAGTTTGGAGGATAAGTCCAGGAGGGGAAATACCTAAAGAAACTAAAAATGATTTTAGGTAGAAAATTAAAGACATGGAGATGTTTTAGGTGTGTTTTTGACCTTCACTTTATTCACGCTAATCCTTTGTTGTTAATATATATGAAATCATACCCTAATCTTAGAATGAACGTATAAATTCATTTTTAAAACACCATTTGTCCTGAAAATTATTATATGTATTTTTTGTATGTAATCTTTTGTATTGACGTGAGACACACGTGCAACGCACGTATCCTAAACTAGTAAACCTTAAATACATTAACTACATTTTATATTTTATATATTTTGTATGTTTAAAAAATATGACTATATCGAATACAATTCATGGATGATGACGAAAACATTATAACTGCACATTATATTTGTATTCACCATCATTTCTTTTTTTGCTTTTTTATTTTCTCTTTTTTTCATTTTTTCTTTTTGTTTTCTTTTCTATTTTTTTATTTTTATTTTTTGATTCTGTCTTTTTGTTTTTTTCTTCTTCTACCTCTAACTTTTATTTTATTTTTCTTTTTTCCCTTTTGCAGTTTTTTTCTTTTCTTACTTTTTTGTATTTTTTTCTTTTTCTTGCTTTCCCTTTTTTTTTTTCTATTTTTTCCCTATTTTAATTTTTTGTTTCTTTCTTTTCGTTTTTTCTTTTTTTTTTTCTCTCTTCTATCTCTAACTTTTATTTCTCTTTCTTCTTCTTTTTTCTTTTTTGATGTTCTTTTTGTTTTCTTTTTTATACTTATTTGCTTTCTCATTTTTTTTCTATTTTATATTTTTAGTTTTTTCGAAAGATATGGCTACTCGAGCATAAGTCATGGATGATAACGTAAATACTACAATCGATTATAGTATTTGTATTCATATCATCATTTATATTTTTGTATTTGTTGATACAATAGTCTTTGTATTTGTATATTAAAGTTCGCGCTTATATTTGTATTTTATAGTTCGCATTTGTATTTGTACTTTATTGTTTGCACTTGTATTTATACTAGTTTAGGATACGTGCGCTGCACGTGTATGTCATGTCAATATAAAAAAGTGATTTAAACTTTTTATCCTTCATTAAAATGCTCTCTTTTAGATAAAATCGTCTTTTTATTATTTTTTTCAAATTATAGTTATACATAAATACTATATTTTTAGAAAAATAATGAACCACCATTATTTAAAAAGTCCTAACTATTCTGCCTTATTTTTGGCAAATAAGAGTCCTAACCATACTACTTATTTTTGGCACATAAATACGATCGTAGAAATAAAAAAAATTTAACTTTATTAGTCTAGAAATAGGATTGTACAACCTAGCTTGTTTCAAATAGAATTCAACATATATATCAAAACAACAAATATGTCCTATTTTTGAAAAATTATTTTATTTTTGGAAAAAGAAAACGCCTAGAAATTTGTCAATTTGTTTAAAATTAGAATTCAACATATATATATATATTCTTCTACTTCTACAATATTTTATTAATTTATTTTCATCAAAGTCGTCTTTTAGGGTTAAAATTTTCCTCAGACAAGAATTAGTTTCATCAAAGACCGGAGTTTTGTGATCATTATCGTATTATTTTTTTATTGTCTACAGGTCATAGATGAATTTCGATTGGCTTTAAAAAATTCTTTGTTCAAAGGTTAGATTTAATTGTATTGTTTTGAATTTTTGAGGAATTTTGTTGGGCAAAAGTTAATTAAGTTTTATTGTATTGTTTTAATATCTCTATAAGCGTAGGCTTTGAGGAATTTTTATGTGTAATTGTTAGATTTAATTCTATTATTTTGATATCACTTTTATCGTATTGTGTTGTATTTTACAGGTAGTAACAAAAGTTCGTAGATTTTGAGAAATTTTTTGAGGTAAAGGTTAGGTTCAATTTTATTGTTTTAATATTTCTGTTTTGAGATTTTTTTGGTATAAAGGTTATATTTAATTATATTATTGATCATTAAAGTGAGGTACACGAGCGAGGCACGTACACCTGAACTAATATATATATATATAAATGACAAAAATGTAAATAAAGATGAAAATTCATAACTTGCTCCAATTCTCTTGACATGTCCAATAGATTGAAGTGGCAATGACATTTGTCTTAATCATCGCACTACTTGTTAATAAAAATATAATTTATTCAAGGCTCTTTATGCTTACAAATTTCAAATATTTGACTATGAAAGGATTGTGTTACATTTAAATTCAAATTCGATCCCTCACTAAATAAAATAAAATTAGAATATAATGTCACGAAAAGCTTAACAAAAGAATTATCAATATCATAAAAAGAAGTGGAATAAAGAGATTCAAGAATTCTAACCGAAAATAATTAAGTAAAATTTTTAATTAATATAGTGCACTATGCAACTTGCGTGATAGGCTTTTTAACTACAATATAAATTAAGGATTATATTAGAAATTCAATATCATTGGCAACATTAAAATATGAATGAGATTCTAATATCATTTTTATTGTAACTCGTCAACACAAAGTCATTTATTTGAGCTTGCACTTGATGATCTTCATGATGTCAACTTAAATTTGTAATTTTGTTTTCTTAAATTTATTTTAATATCGAGTGGACATGTAATGTTAATCGAGAAAAAATAACTAACAATATAGGCTGAAGCATACAGTTCACACGCATAAGATTCATTTTTTTACAGTTGGTTAAACTAAAACCTAACATTCATGATATTAACTTAAATTTGTAATTTTGTTTTTTTAAATTTGATTTAATATCGAGTGGACATGTAATGTTAATCCAGAAAAAAACCTAAAAATATAGGCTTAAGCATACAATTCACATGCACAATATTTTTTTTTTTACAGTAGGTTAATGTTATCGTAACAAATGTTGTTAAAACTAAAACCTAACACTCCACTGTTGTTTTTCTCAAATTTAGTAAAATCTGTACTTCTCAATAAAAAACTTCAATCGCATGTTCAAATACTCATATAAACAATCAAATGAAGTTTAAACTTTGTATTTACAACTTTGAACTTTTAACAATAAGTTCAATTTAACTTACTTATAAACATCAACAAAATGAAGTTCAAACTATTTTTTTGAAAAATAGCAAAATCAAATGTTAAGAACTTCAACACAAGTTCAACCAACTTATTAACTATCAAAATGAAGTTTCAAGAACTTCAAACCCAAGTTCAAACAGTTGAAGAGCTATCAATATGAAGTTTAAACTATTTTCTAGAAAGATAGTAAAATCAACTTTAAGAAAAAGAGATGAAACAAAAAGATTCAAGTCCATCGAATTTACGGTGTCTTTAAGGAAATTATTCTCCTCAAGTACCCAAGGTTATGAAATATATCCTCCCAAGATAAAATGAATCACTTCGACAGAATAGCGGTACCTCAAATTTCGTCGAACTACAAATGCACTCAACGGCAGCAAATCACACAAGAGTTTTTTTTTTTTAAAGAAAAAGGAGTGTTTTTCTTCAAAATTTCATGTCTATACCTGAGGAAAAATTCAGGTATTTATAGTCATCAAGGTGTTGCTTCACGAAGAGAAGCAATGGTTCAAAAAGATACACTCCTTCATAAAGGTGCAACTCTTCGAAAAAGTCAAAACCATTTGGAGAGCTCATAATCATCCAATCTGAAAAGGTGTCTATTCAAATTGCATCCTTTCTCTTGGTATCTTTTCGGAAAAAACACATTCATTTTTCGTTCACACCTCTTAAAAACCCAACACACACCCCAACCGCACCCAATTAACAACTAACATACTACTACTATGTACTAATATTAATAAAGAGGGAACTAAAGAAAGACAACAATTAAGTAATATTAATTAGTATAATTAAAGAAATTTCAATTCCAAATTAAGTGAATCCTGTATCCAACAAAAAAGAAAAAAGTTATCTTCCCCTTTCTGGTATATTCCCGTGCATAAAAAAATTTATCAATATTAATCTTCATCTCCATATATTTCAGTTTGAAAGTCTTGAGTTAATGGAGCGTGTGTATATATATATATATATATATATGGAGTTGCTTAATCATTTATGATATTGCAAGAAACCTCAAAACTCAATATTAGTCTAGACATAAATTGTGGCAATGAAAAATTTTTATAAAGGAAAACAACATACAAGACTTTTAGTACATGCAAAACTTAGACAAGGAACTCTCCTTACCATGTTCTTCAACTGATAACTTTAATTTCTAAAGATCTCCATCAACAACAAAAGAAAAAATAGAGAACTTGTTAGAGAATGCATCCAGTGACACTTTCAAAGAGACGTAATAATAAATAGACGTAAATAAACATTGTGCTTCCAAAATACCAAACTAGAGCCCCAACTTCATTAACAGTCATCATTCTCCACTTTTACAATTACAAAAAGATAACTGTATGATGCGCTGAGAGAATAATCTCCCCTTACATTAAATTTTTTAAAAGTACATCGTATTGCTATTCGATTGTTTATAGGGGAAAAGAATACTCAATAAGATAAAATTTAACAGGCAAATCAAAAACAGTAGATTGCGAAAATACCTTACGAATACTTGGAATAGATTAGAGAGAATTATTTAAATTATAAATTGAATAAGAAAAAAATAATAATTAATAAAAAAGAAATAAACCTTTAATTTTTTCAACTACTTCTTCGACGATAACATGCTTATTCGTCTAATTTTTAACTTAAAGAAAAAACACAAGAAATTATCAAGAGTGAAAAATCATAACAATTGTTGATTATATAATTTGTATATAATATTTAAATCTATCAACTAAAAGAAATAAAAAAGAGAAACTACACGAAAATATGATCAGCAATAAGCATTACTTGAATCAAAATTAAAATCAAAATTAAAAAAATATAGAAGTAGAAGAAGAATATTTTTCTTTTGATTCACAATATTACTTAATAGAATAAGTAGAAAATATTTTTTTATATTTATGTGGTAAAAAAAATGATGCTAGGGAGACAATCCTATTATTTTCACAATTGGGTCGGCCAAGGATTTAGCCAGCCGTCCCGTTTTTGTTGTTCTAATTGATATAGTGTAGTTAATTAGATAAGTATTTTAATTGATTTTAAAGTTAAATAAATGATAATTATTTAGGATAAAGGTGAAAAGACGTTTTACTCTAAACAAAGACTTTCAATAAAGGATAAAAAATTTAAATCACTTTTTTAAGAGTATTCACACTATTAATATATTATTGATTATAGATTATAAATTATAAATATAGATTATAGATATAGATTTTTTATTTTTCACCATCATTCATATTTTGAAAAAATTACAAAAAATCACAACTTTACTTTATTTTACTACACAATACCCCAAATTTCCAAACTAATTACAAATATTTTATATTTACAATTTCTATCTCTATATCATATACATAACTTTATCCTCCATGCTTTTATTTACTTAGAAGATGCCTACAATCAAGGAACCTCAATTTTTAAAATTTTTAATTTACTATTCTTTTCAAATCCCTATTTGTAATTCATAAAAATGCTAAAAAAAAAAAACAAAAAAACCTTAAATCCTACTTAACCCCCCAATCAGCCGCCATAACTGAACACGTGTTAAAATTTTCGTTGAGGCTTGAAAAGGAAAAAAGATAATACATTGGAAAGAAATAGGTTGGCGCTATCAAAATGAGTTCCGGTGGGTTTTCGGTCAGACTCTTTTTCTGTGATGATAAAATTGATGGTTCACTGTTTAATATAAAAGGGGAAAGGAGATAAAATGCATAGGGTGGGAATTTTCTGTCCACCTATTGGGGTAACAACCCTCACATACAAATTCTCCATCCAACTGGACCCAATTCAATACTTTCTATTCCACCATCTATGCTAGTGATAAAAAAAAAAAAAAAAGGAAGAAAAAAGGTATGTATATGTATGAAAATTAACATTGTGTAGAGTTTTTATGTCATATCATATACATATGTATGAAATTTGTTGTTATTTTATTTCATATACATAACATTAGTATGAATATAAGTATATGTGGTGAAACACACTGATGGATTATTTATTTCAGAACACATATGTTGGTCAACAATTGTTGCTCTCCTTTTGTCAACAATTGTTGCTCATATTTCAACAATTGTGGATGATGAAGACATTTTTAACTTTGTGTTTTCAACATCGGTGGCTGCATTCACACATGAAGGCAAGACTTTTGAGATCCAGATTTGGCTATAAAAGCCAATGCTACTTCATTTGCAAAGACACCCACACAACATTTCAATAGTCAATCTCTCCTTTATATTTTCTTCTTTCTCTACTTCTTGGTTGAGTATTTCTATACTCGTAGAGAATTTGTAAGGGGCTATTTTGTCTTGTTAGTCCCGAGAAAATATTTTGTACTCTCGTCAATATTAGTGGAATCTTTGGCTCTCTCGCCGGTGGTTTTTTACCTCTATTTAAAGAGGGTTTTTCCACCTAAAACCTCGGTGTCAATTTTACTGTTTTTATTAATTTCTCGTAATCTTTGGTTGAATTTATCACGCTTCCACACTCTGTAGCCCTACAAATTGGTAGCAGAGCCACGATAATTCAACCGGGATTTTTTATTAAAAATGTCGACGAAATTCGATATTGAGAAATTTGATGGTAAAATTAGTTTTGCTATCTGGCGAGTCCAGATGCTGGCTGTTCTTACCCAGAATGGCCTAAAGAAGGTTCTGTCCGGCAAATCGGCGAAGCCAGCCACTACAACGGAGGAGCAGTGGGAAGAGACGGATGAAAAGGCGTTATCCACAATCCAATTATGCTTGTCCCGTGAGGTGCTACGCGAAGTCATCCATGAGAAAACTGCAGCCGGCATATGGAGTAAATTGGAGTCTCTGTACATGACCAAAAGTCTTGCAAATAAACTCCGGTTAAAGGAGTGACTTTTCACACTCCGTATGTCTGAAGGTACACCCATCCAATCTCATCTTGGTGAATTTAATTCCATCATAATTGATTTGGAAAATCTGGATGTCGAAATTGATGATGAGGATAAAGCCGTACTACTTATTGTTTCTTTGCCACCCTCATATAGACATTTCAAAGAAATTATGCTATATGGTAATAATGTTACCTTGAGCTTTGATGATGTCAAGTCTAACCTACTGTCCAAAGAAAAATTTGATACCCAAATTCATTCTGAAAGTTCGGGTGAGGGACTAGTAGTTAGAGGGAGAAACCACGAAGTAGGTGCTAGCGGTAAAAACCAATTCAAATCCAAAGGTAAAAACTCTAAGTATTGCCGTTATTGCAAGAAAAGAAATCATGAAATCTCTGAGTGCTACAAATTGAAAAATAAGCAAAACAGAGAAGATAAGGGTAAGCAACCCGAAAAATCTGCCGAAGCTAGTTTTGTAGAAACCGAATCTGATGGAGAGTGTTTTGTTGCTTCTGGTACTGATCAAAGTTCAAAAAATGAGTGGGTTCTTGATTCTGGTTGTACATTTCATATGTCTCCTAATAGAGACTGGTTTACCACCTATGAATCTTTTAACGGTGGTCTTGTCTTAATGGGCAACGATGCTCAATGCAAAGTTGTCGGCAAAGGCACAATCAAAATCAAGACACATGATGGAGTCGTTAGAACTTTGACCAGTGTCAGACATGTCCCTGATTTGAAACGGAATCTCATTTCCCTAGGCACTCTTGAATCTCAAGGGTGTAGATACTCAGCTGAAGGTGGAGTTTTAAAAGTGTCCAAAGGAGCTCTTGTGTTACTAAAGGCAATTCGATCTGGTAGTTTGTATTTGCTTCAGGGTTCAACTGTTATAGGTTCTGCAGCCGTCGCCTCATCCAACAAAGACAACACGAAGTTGTGGCATTTGAGGTTGGGCCACATGAGTGAGAAGGGAATCCAAATTCTCAAAAAGAAAGGCTATCTTGGCAACCATTGTACCGGTAAGGTCGATTTCTGCGAGCATTGCATTTTTGGTAAGCAGAGAAAGGTTAGCTTTTCAAAAGTCATTCACAGGACCAAAGGTACTTTGGACTACATCCATTCAGATCTTTGGGGTCCATCGATAGTTCCCTCCAGAGGTAAATGTCATTATATGCTGACATTTATTGATGATTTTTCACGTAAACTCTGGGTATATTTTCTCAAGCAAAAGAATGAAGCTTTTTCCACCTTTAAAGAGTGGAAATTATTAATTGAGAACCAGATTGGCAAGAAGATCAAGAGGCTAAGGACAGACAATGGCCTCGAATTTTGTTCTAATGAGTTTAATAATTTTTGCAAGAAAGAAGGTATTGCCAGACATTTCACCGTTCCAAGAACTCCACAACAAAACGGAGTTGCTGAAAGGATGAACAGAACTATCTTGGAGAAAGTTCGTTGTATGCTCTCCCATTCTACTCTGGGGAAAGAATTTTGGGCAGAAGCAGCTTCAACATCATGCTACTTGATAAACCGCTCACCAAATCGATCACTCGACTGCAAAATTCCAGAAGAAGTTTGGTCAGGTAACCCTGTTGATTATTCTAATTTTAGAATATTTGGCTGCCCTGCTTATTCTCATGTGAACGAGGGAAAATTGGAACCTTGTGCTAAGAAATGCATTTTCTTAGGTTATGGCCTAGGGGTTAAAGGCTATCGTTTGTATGACCCTAAATCTCGCAAAATATTTCATAGTCGGAATGTAACCTTTAATGAAAATGGTATGCTATCTTCTGGAAAAGATACTGTTGTTCCCTCCACTGATACAGGTGATCAGGAGGATGTTCGAGAGAAGGTGGAGTTTGAGACTATCCCTAATTCTTCCACCACTCAAGAAGATGAAGTCACTGCTGAACAAATGAGTCCACGACAACATCTACCTCAACGTCGAGGTTTACCACAACCATGGTCTATGGCTGAAGAACTTCCACAACAAAGGCCAAGAAAACAGACTCAAAGACTGATCACAGAATCTGCCAACATTGCTTATGCATTGACTGTTGCACAAGAGATGGGTGAAAATGGTGAACCCAAGAATTATTCTGAAGCTATCTCTGGTGATGACTCAGCAAAGTGGACTGCTGCTATGCAAGATGAAGTCGAGAGTCTTCTAAAAAATGAAACATGGGATTTGGTGATGTTACCGGAAGGTAAGCGAGCCATTAGTTGCAAATGGATTTTTAAGAGAAAAGAAGGCATCCCCGGTGTTGAAAATGCAAAGTACAAAGCAAGATTTGTAGTAAGAGGTTTTGATCAACAGGAAGGTATTGACTTTAACGAAGTATTTTCTCCCGTTGTTCGTCATTCTTCAATTCGTGTATTACTTGCTCTAGTTGCCTTGTATGATTTGGAGCTGGAACAGTTAGATGTGAAAACTGCTTTTCTTCATGGTAACCTTGAGGAAGAAATTTATATCCAGCAGCCAGAGGGGTTCGTTGTTCCTGGAAAGGAAAACCATGTATGTCGTCTGAAGAAATCTCTTTATGGTTTGAAGCAATCACCAAGACAATGGTATAAAAGGTTTGATTCCTTCATGACTGGACATGGCTATTCTAGAAGTAGTTATGATAACTGCGTCTATTTTCAAAAAATATCTGATGGATCACTAGTATACTTGCTGTTATATGTTGATGATATGTTAATTGCTGCAAGAGATAAAACTCTTGTTGACAAGTTAAAGGTGCAGCTCAACAATGAATTTGATATGAAAGATCTAGGTCCTGCCAAGAAGATTCTTGGAATGGAGATTAACAGAGATCGTCAAGCTGGAAAACTTTTTCTATCACAGAAAAGGTATGTAATAAAGATGCTTGACAGATTTGGAATGCAAGATTGCAAAGTTGTTAATACTCCACTTGCTGCCCACTTCAAGTTGTCATCAGATCAGTGTCCACAATCAGAAGAGGAACAAAGGCGCATGTCACATGTCCCGTATTCTAATGCAGTCGGAAGCTTTATGTACGCTATGGTATGTACTAGGCCTGATTTGGCTTATGCGGTTAGTGTTGTTAGCAGATTCATGCACAACCCAGGAAAACAGCATTGGGAATCTGTCAAATGGATCCTTCGTTACTTGAAGGGTTCTCCTGATATTGGTTTGGTATTTGATAGACAAAAGTCTGATCCAGGAGGCGTAGTTGGTTATGTTGACGCCGACTACGGTGGTGATTTAGATCGGAGAAGATCACTTTCAGCCTATATCTTTACACTCTGCGGCTCTGCTATCAGTTGGTATTCATTACTTCAAGCCATTGCGGCTTTGTCCACCACTGAAGCAGAATATATTGCTGCTACTGAAGGAGTGAAAGAGGCTATCTGGCTCCGAGGCTTGGTTGCTGAACTTGGTTTACAACAACACATTCTTGTTATGTTCTGCGACAGTCAGAGTGCTGTCCACTTGGCCAGGAATAGCAAGCATCACTCAAAGACCAAGCATATTGATATTAAACGCCACTTTATCCGAGATATTGTTGATGCAGGAGAAATTACTGTGGAAAAAATCCATACAACTGAAAATCCTGCAGATATGTTAACCAAACCACTTCCAGCCGCTAAGTTCGATCATTGCTTGGACTTAGCTGGTATTATTCATTGTTAACAGGTTTTCATGGCGAGAGAGTATTTCCGGTCAAAAGGAGATCAAGGTGGAGATTTGTTGGTCAACAATTGTTGCTCTCCTTTTGTCAACAATTGTTGCTCATATTTCAACAATTGTGGATGATGAAGACATTTTTAACTTTGTGTTTTCAACATCGGTGGCTGCATTCACACATGAAGGCAAGACTTTTGAGGTCCAGATTTGGCTATAAAAGCCAATGCTACTTCATTTGCAAAGACACCCACACAACATTTCAATAGCCAATCTCTCCTTTATATTTTCTTCTTTCTCTACTTCTTGGTTGAGTATTTCTATACTCGTAGAGAATTTGTAAGGGGCTATTTTGTCTTGTTAGTCCCGAGAAAATATTTTGTACTCTCGTCAATATTAGTGGAATCTTTGGCTCTCTCGCCGGTGGTTTTTTACCTCTATTTAAAGAGGGTTTTTCCCCCTAAAACCTCGGTGTCAATTTTACTGTTTTTATTAATTTCTCGTAATCTTTGGTTGAATTTATCACGCTTCCACACTCTGTAGCCCTACAACATACATTAGAGAGTTATGTATATGTTATGCATTAACAGTGTTAGACATAACATTGTTATGTATATCAACCAATATACATAATTCTCTTATGTATATATGTTGAAACAGATATTGTTGGATTGTTAACAGTGTTATACGTAATACAGTTATGTATATGTCTCTGACATGTGTTTATTTCAGCCTATATACACAGCACTGTTATGTATTTGAAAGAATATTTGACATGAATATTAAACATTATTTTATGTCTTCAAGTTTTGAAATTTTTTATTTAAGTTCTGTTGCATATTAAACTAACTAGTTCATGTGTACGCACCTTGCGCGTGCACCTCACTTTAATTGTCAAAATAATACAATTAAACCTAACTTTTTAAAAATAAAATCTCAAAGCAGAGATATCAAAACAATAAAATTAGACCTAATCTTTACCTTAAAAAATTCTTCAAAATTTACGAACTTTTATTATCACATGTAAAATACAACAAAACAATACGATAAAAGTGTTATCAAAACAATAAAATTAAATATAACATTTACAACAATAGAATTAAATGTAACATTTACACATAAAAGTTCCTCAAAGTCAATTGGCATTCAACTACGGCCTATAAACTACCACAAAAAAGTACGCTAATGGAGATATTAAAACATACAATTAAACTTAACTTTTACCTAACAAAATTCCTCAAATATTTAAACAATACAATTAAACCTAACCTTTACATAAAGAATTTCTCAAAGCCAACCAACATTCATCTATGACCTGTTACAATTATATTTCATCATGGACTTATGTAACTCACAATGTGTGATATATATATACACACACATGTTGAATTCTATTATACTGACAAAATCAGTGAAGAAGTTGGGGTTAGAAAATCAGGCATACACCAATCTAGACATGCAATCGATTCAAGTTAGATGAGCATCAATCATATTCTTTTTTTTTGTTTCTCATCCGGTGTCCGATACCCGCATTGGAGCCCGACTAATCCGAATTCGCATCGAGTAACGCCCAATTTGGAGGGTAGCACTTCCAATAGAGCTTTCTCCATGTCCAGGATCGAACCCTCGACCTCTGTTTAAGGGTGGAGTAGCCCCATCCGCTGTACCACAACTCATGTTGGTAGCATCAATCATATTCTCCTAATAGGAAAATCGATTCGTTCTCTAGTTTAACGTACATCTCAATATTTATAGAAGTATTTCCTTAATAGAGTCTTATTTTAGGAGTATTTTTCAAATTAAACAGCAGAAAAGAAAAATATTAATTAATTCTCCTACCATATATTTAATTTTAGGAGTCTCATTATTTTAGAAAGTCTAGTTAATATAATAAAAAATAATTAAATAATAAATTAAAAAAATAGTGAAAAGACAGTTTTGTCTAAAGAAGAGTTTTTTAATGAAGGATAAAAAGTTCAAATCACTTTTCTAACGGTTTTCACACTTTTAATATATCATAGATTATAGATATAAATACTAGTAAATAGGCCCACGCTTTCCGCGGTTATCAAACACTTCAAATACGTTAGTTATAAATACTTTGTTTGCTTTTTATTTTTAAATGTCAAAATAAATATTTACAATAACTAAAATCTCTTCAACTTTATTTAAAAACAATAAATTAAAATACAAGATTTTGATCTAAATTTTGTCTAATCAAATTAAGATTATATTATGATTTTATTTTTTTACTTTAATTTATAAAGAAAAAATTATAATTATAATATAATCTTATGAAAATATGAAGGACAATAACCATAAGAAACGGATAACTAATATATATTTGATGGATTTAATTTTTAAAAATTTTAAGATTGCAGTCATTGTAAAATTCATAGCCGGAAGGCTAGGACATATTCACCCTGGTAACAATGCCACATTAATTATTTTTCATATCAAAATAAGTTTTGTATTATTCTCCTCTAGTTTTCAACTTTTCATCATTATATCAAATTTTGCCAAATATTTAATTTTAGTTGAAATTAGTTGTTTTATTGTTATATCTTTTTTTTTGTTAATGTAGGTATGTATCCCGTTTTATATTTTTGTACATAATTGTATCATGTAAACACATTTAATGTATGCAATAAGTTAAAATATAGAGGATGTTTTGATGAACTTTTAAAAAGTAGCTTATATAAGCTAAAAGTCATAAGAGATCCAATTTTTAACTTTTGACTTATTTTTTTATATTTTTGGCTTAAAAGTGAGTAGCATTTTTTTTCAGCTCTATCAAATACTATTAAAATAAATCACAAGGGTTGGTATGGTGGTTCAGCACCTCATCCCTTGAGCAAGAGGTTGGGGGTTCGATCCCCACCTCTGGTGAATGAAAAAAACTCTGTGGCCAGTTCCTTACCGCTTAGTGCGCTGACAGTAGAAACGAAGTATTAGTTTCACGGCTGTCGACTGTGAAAATACCTTGGAAAACCAAAAAATAAAATACTATTAAAATAAAAAAAAATAAAAGCCAAATTACTTAAAATTAAGTCAATTCAAACACAACCATAATACTCTTTAATTAAAATATTTTCTTAATTTAATTTTTTTTAAATGAAAATAAAAAAGAAATAAAATAGAGAAAGAATGGTAGTTATTTATAGAACATAAATCGTAAATGATAGCAGAAGGTAAAACGTACCTCATTCGTATTCCTTGTTTGTTCCCTTTTTGCCTCTTTTTGTTTATTCATTTGTCCTGATTTTTCTCCTAAAATCGATAAAATCCCCAATTTTGCTTTAAAATTTATGCAAAATCTTCTCCTCTTTCTTTTATATCTTATTTTATCTCAATACTTCTACTTAAAAATCTATTGTAGGTATATTATATAAAGTATTCCTATGAAAGAAAAAATAAGAAGAGAAAGAGAATAGAACTATCATACTATATCATATGTACTATTTCAGAACAAAAAACATGTTAAACACACCCTTCTCATTAGGTGCCTATCAAATTCGTCATCTTTAACTTCAGACCCTTTATTATGAATATCTTTTTTTCATCCCTGTATTTGTCTTCTTTTCTTTGGCACAATAAACTCAACCTTTTATCATCCTCGTATTCATCTTTTTCTTTGGCGCAATAAGTAGTTGTTTGACCATGAAAATTATTTTTTTTGGAGTTGGAGTTGTATTTAGCCATGTCTTTTTTAATCTTTTTTTTTTAGACTTTTGAAAATATTTTTTAAATATGATTTTATGCCCTCAACTTTTAAAAATTATCAAAATCACTCAACTACTAATTTACTAACTAACATACAACCAAATGTTGAGAAAATAATTTATATGTCCTCAATTGATAAAATAATTAACAACAAACTAATTATTATGATTGTTATTCTTCTAAAATTTGAATAAAAATATCACAAGCACGAGCTAAATAATTTTATCTAACCATAATTGATTGAATAGAGTAAATATATTTTGATAAATATGATTGATGGATATAAATATATTTTATATATTCTTAAATTTGTTGATAAAAATTCTTAATTACTTTCACTTGAATTAATCATTTTATTGAACTTGGTCTTTTTAAAAAAATTAACGGATGAATTATTTCTGAATAGATTAGTGCTAATTTTTTATTTTTTCTTTATTGATGGCATTGATTTTCCTTGAATATTAATGTATAGTAAATATGAATCGTTACTTTATGTTTGACATGCGACTTTATTGATCACTTTTTAATAATTTATTAAAATCATAATAGTCATTATATGACATATACAGAAAATTAGAATGACAAGAAAAAAATATTAAATTTCTCACTTTTAAATAACATAATGTACTAGGCCTTATATTTCTATAATATAGTTCATTCAAAACATGGTTGATATATTTCCGCCATAGATTATCATTTATTATTTTTACTTCACGTTAGTAAATTTTGATTAAGAGAAGAAAAAAATATTAGAATATCTGTAACAATTAAAAATGATGTTGTACCATATAAAACAAACAATAATTTTTTTGTGGTGGTTGGTTGTAGTTATAAGAGGTGTTTATGTAAAAATTTAA
This sequence comes from Capsicum baccatum var. pendulum, assembly GCA_030864225.1. Lineage (NCBI taxonomy): Eukaryota > Viridiplantae > Streptophyta > Magnoliopsida > Solanales > Solanaceae > Capsicum > Capsicum baccatum. The sequence continues at coordinate 36,850,863 of CM061556.1, forward strand.
AGATTGGAGTTATATGTAATAATAATGAAAGTTGAAAATGGGAGTGGAAAATTGTGAAAACAACAAAAAATTATTTTCACTTTTTGGAATCCAACTCCGAAATAATTTTTTGAATTTTCATGGTCAAACACCACAATTTCTGAAAAAGTGAAAAAAAATTCGAAAAAAAGGGAAAAAAAGTCATGACCAAACGGGCCCTAAATAAATTCAAATTTTGAAAAATAATTGCGAATATTTGCACAAAATTCTTTTCCTATGTTTTGTAAATCTTTTTGAAGAGGATTGTGTAATTGAAACCAAATGATATTGGCTTTTTTATTTATAGGTTGGAAGTTTGAGTTTTTTTTTTTTTATTTAATTGATGCCATTATTTTTTACGTTACAATGATAAAAATAGTGAGATTTTATGAGAAGGCATACGTGGGTATTAAAAAGGCATGAATAATTAGGTTACTGGAATATTAATTCTATCAGGTTACTAGAACATTAATATCTAAACTTAATGATGAGTATGTGGGTGTATTAATGAAATAAATGGAACCCCCGAGGAATTAAACAAATGAGGATTTCTTTTCTTTTTTTTTTCAACAGATTTTATAGATATTATATATGGAAAAAAACTCAAAAAATGGAAAAAAGGGATAAATAATAATGCTAGTCATAGAGAGGCGCCACATCAGCGTACTCATGTTTCTCTTTTATATTATATATCGATTGGTTTGCAATGCATATTATTTCAGGGGATGCAATTCGATGCAATTGTCGAAATCAACCCGAAATTTCTCAATTTCTAATTCTGAGCATTGAAATTGATTTGGTTTTTCAAAATTTTAAAATTAAAAAGTTGTTACTAGATTTAAGGGATCCATTAATCACAATTTCATATATATAAAATTAATTGTGTTATGTATTTAGTGCAGATATTTTATTTTCTTAATTATAGTTAAATTAGTTAGTTCAAATATATAAGTAGTAACGCATATGAACGACAAAACTTATGTATAAGAATAGGAAGCGAGAATTTTTAATTGAAAAAAAGAGAGAAAAGGTAATTATGTTTCAAAGTGGTGAGATTTATGTTATTTATATTTATATTTTATACGATTCACACTTGCATTGTATTTTGTAATTGACTGCATATTGTATTTATATTTTGTGGTCTCATTGTGTTTGTATTTGTATTTGTATTCTATTTTCGTCAATGCACTTGTATTTTTAAGAAATTATTTTATATTTGTATTTATAAGTTGACCACATATTATATTTGTATTTGTAATTTCATTGCTGTATTTAAAGTTGTAATTGACAACATCATTTATATTTTTAAATAATTATTATTTTTCTTTCTATGAACACTTATATTTATATTCATTGATACAATTTGTATCGTATTGATGCAAATTGAACAATAAAAATAAAAATGATAAATTATACAAATACAAATATTATATTTGTTTCAAATGATACATGTTTATACAACTTGAGACATGTTTATACAACTTGAATCATACACATACAAAATAATACTTGTTTATATATAAATATAAATGATAAATTTGAAATACAAATACCAACAATATATTTGCATTAAATGACATATTGCGTGTTTATATATTTTAGTCTCAATCAAATATAATTAATCAATATATTTTTTTCATATAAGTACAAATGATAAATTATATATATTTACGGCTAAACTATTCAGCTACAAATAATAGATTATTTAAAATATATAGTATGATATACTAAATATAAAATATATAAAATATAAAATCAACAACAACAACAAATTTTGGGAAAGAATACCAAAAAAAAGAGAAAAAATGCTCAAAAAAATGAAATAGAATCAGAGAAACTACAAAAAATGAATGCAAAGAAAAAAGAAGTTAAAAAAGGAAAGAAAATATAAAAAAAATGAGAAAAAAGGAAAAGGAAAAAAATAAAAAATTAAAAAGAAAAAAACGGAAAAGAAAACAATGAAAAAAAAAGAAAGAGAAAATGAAAAAAACAAAAAGAAGAAGAAAAAATGGAAAAGAAAAAAGGAAGAAGAAAGAGAAATAGATTGTAGAGAAAGAGAGAGAGGCTATGAATTATATTTAATTGGCAAGATAGGTTATGAATTGTAATTAACTTAAATTTAGGCTAAATAAGGTAATTAGGAATCTATATTCGCTAAGCCATGTAGTTATTCCATTTTTTTCTCTATTTGTTTTGTACTTTATGTGCTAACGTGGAGCCACAATCCAATTAAATTAGTTGTAGTGATATACACGTGGCACCGTGTGTGTGTGTATATATATATATATATATATATATATATATATATATATATATATATATATATATATATATATATATATATATATGTGTGTGTGTGTGTGTGTGTGTTTTAATATCTTAAAAAAATGTCTTTTTATTTTCTTTGTCTTGTATTAGATAAACTAGTTTAACTCACGTGCCTCGCACGTGTAACATTTGATTATTTAAAATTAAATAATTTATCTATTACAAATATTTTTAATAAAGTATAAAAAGTTCAAATCACTTTTCAAAGATGCTTCGCACTTTAATATAATAACGTAAACATAAACATATATTTTACTATAAACATATATATACGTACAAGACCTCTTTTTCTTGTTGTCAGTGGCTGAGAGAGACACATCAATGCAAATCATATTTGTGATATGATTATTTTTTTATATTTAAAATATTTTTTATTTTTAAAATCAATTTTTTATAAAATCATTGATTACATTCTTATTACGTACTTAAAACTTTTAAAAATTTGATACTTCTCAAATTTTTCTTCTTTTAACGCTTTTATATTTATTTCTAAAATTTTCAAATCTTCTTAAAATCAAATTTAGTTAATTTACAAATCTTAAACTAATGAAAAAAAGTATTAGTTGTCATTAATTTTGATGACTTCTATTAGAAAAGGTTTTACCATAAATATATTTAATTAATTTTCAACTCTTAAATATTAAAAAAAAATAGTGAAAAGACGTTTTTGTCTAAAGCAAAGACTTTTAATATATATATATATATATATATATATATATATTATGGCTATAGATTATCGCTATAGATTAATACACTTACTTTTTACGATTAGTATTATTTTTCTTGTATTCAATATTTTTTTTCAAATACGCACAGACTTTTAAATTTTTCTGTCTTCTTGTTTTATTTGCCTTGTACTTAAGTTTTCCAAATATGTAATTTTTTGAATTATCATTTTATCTTGTTTTCTCCAATTGCTTTTATTTATTCTTTTTATTTTCTTTGTCTTTCCTTTGGATTTCATTTCAAATTTAATTCCAAATATCTTGAATTTAAAATAAGTTAATTTCATTTGGATACCAAAAAAAAATGAAGCAAATCAAATAAATAAAATTAAAACGTTAAAAATGAAGAACACTATTTAAAATGTTATTAGTGTTATAAATGTACCATATATAGTGAATGCCTACTTTACCATATATAATGAATACCTACTTTACCATATATTGTGTATGTCTATTTATGAAAAAGTTACAAGCTCAAGATTAGTTTTCCCCAATGAATAAAGAGGTTTTCCGTCATTGTAATTCATCCTCAAGAGAAATACGAAATACTCTCTCTATTCTCTCTACTCTTCTTTTTTATTGTTTTATAACACGTTATCAACACGAGACTCTACCGTCTAAAATTTAAAGGCTAAGGCAAGGTATTATTTTTCTTCTCTTTTCATATGGCTAACAATCTTACAAAGTGTGAGTTCGTTGCTCTTCAAAGTTTGGGCAAGAACTATATTTCATGGGTGCTGGATGCTGAAATCCACCTAGATGCTATGGGTCTTGGAGACGCCATAAAGAAAGAAAATACAACATCTAGTCAAAATCGTGCTAAGGCTATGATTTTCTTGCGTCATCATCTTGACGAAGTACTAAAAATTGAATAACTTACTACTAAGGATCCACTCGTATTGTGGAATAGCTTAAAAGAAAGGTTTGACCACTTAAAGATAGTTATTCTCCCAAAAGCACGATATGAATGGATGCATCTGAGATTTCAAGACTATAAGTCTGTCCATGAGTACAATTCTGCCATGTTCAGAATTTCTTCTCAATTGAACTTATGTGGAGAGACGATCAATGATGATGATATGATGAAAAAGACACTCTCTAGTTTTCATGCCTCAAATGTGCTCTTACAGCAACAATATCGAGAAAAAGATTTCAAGAAGTATACTGAACTGAGTTCTCATGGTCGTGATGACCAAGAAAGAAAACCTGTTTCGAGTGTTAATCACTTATCGAACAAAAAGAAAAAAGGTGATAAACGTGAAGCAAATACCTATTTCAGATGTGGTGGAAAGGACACTATTCACGTGACTGTCGTGCTCTCAAGCACTTGGTTGATCTTTATCAAGCATCAATAAAGAAGAAAGAGAGAAATTTCGGGGCTAACTTTCTCTCTGAAAATGATATTGACATCACAGATTTGGATGTAGCAGACTTTTTCGAGCATCTTGAAGGAAAGATTGATCACTTGATTGGTTATGGTTCCGTAAACATGAAAGAACAAATGATTTTTTTTTATTGTTAGTGAATAAAAATCATGTAAAAATAGTTGTTTGCATGAATATTAATTTTTTATTAGTTTAATTATATGATTGTATTTATTATTAAATTGAATTTAATTACAATTTTGTCATTATTTATTAAAAAAAAAAAACACTATACATTAATGAAAATGAAAAGAAGATGGTAGGCTGCAAAAGGGAAAGAGAAAAAGATTGATTGTTGGCTCCCATGGACCCCGCCTGCCCTCCTTAACTTTTTATTATTATATAATGCTGCTTCCATTTCTTTAGTTATGATTATTATTATTATTAGGGAGAAAAATCAAAATATACATTTTTAGATGCTATATTGCAAGTCATGACAAAACTTATAGCAAGTTTTAAGCAAAAAAATAAATTAATATAACCAAAAAAATGAATTAACCAAAAATAATAGAGAAAAATAACGTGATTTTATATTCTTGGTAAAAAAAAATACCATTAGAAAAAGGTTGTTAGTTACTAAAATGATTTCAATCACCTTGATTTCGCTCAAATGGCTTTAAGGTGACTTTACTCTTCTCAAAAATATTCTTCTTCTCCAACAATAATCTATAATCTATAATATATTAAAAGTGTGAAGAGCCTTAAAAATGTCGTTTGAACTTTTTGTCTTTCATTAAAAAATTTTGCTTTAAACAAAATCATCTTTTCACTATTTTTTCCTAATATTTAAGAGTTGTAAATTAATTAAATATATTTATAGTAAAACCTTTCCTTATTAGAAGACATCAAAATTAATGACAACTAATATTTTTTTCATTAGTTTAAGAAAATATTTATGACAAAAAAAATTTCTTATTAGAAGTCATTAGAATTAATGACAACTAATATTTAAGAACTCTAAATCAACTAAATTTGATTTTAAAGAGATTTAAAAAGTCTATAAATCTACATCTACATCTATAATATATTAAATTCATTAACCACATGAAACTTCTGGTGGTAAAATATATATGTGCTTACAACAAAATATATGTTTTGAATTTTTTGTACTTCATTAAAAACTTTTGTAATAGATAAAATCTTCTAATTTTAAATAATCAAAAATTACACGTGCGACTAAACAAGTCTTCTTAATTTTGCAACAAATCAACAACATATACTAATTGAAACACCAAATCTCTCAATTAAGGATGATTTTAAGGCAGTAATTAAATTAACATGCTGACAAAAATATTTTAATTGAAATTATGATTATGTAAAGGAAAAAAAATTATAAGAAACATATCGATTGTGGGTTAGTAAGGAGGGTGATAATTTATATTCAATCATGATACAATATGGAGGAAGATGGGATATAACAGGTATTTTTCCTCTTTTAAAGGAAAATTTAATGTTATGTATTTTTTATGAAAACTTGATAAAGTTCAAACAACTGTTCTAGTGGTTGACGAAAATGCAAAATTACTTTTTACGTAATTTTTTAGAAAACGTAGTTATTTTGATGAAAATATAAAAACGTTACTTTTTGTTTGGTGGTTCAAGTACCTATTAAAATTAATACTAAAATATATAATAAACATTAGTTCTCGATTTCTTAAGTAATGGGAATTAAGAATGTCATAATTTGGTATATTCTGAAATATTATAAGTCGATGATTTTGTATAATTTTTGACAGGTAGAGCTATAGATTTTGATGTTGAAGAAATTATGTATGATTCAAATACAAAGGTTAACGAATTGATAAATTCAGTAGCAACTTAACTGAAGAGAGACACTACTGCAATTCAATATAAGAGTAGGTACATAATAAGTGATTGATGCTCGCCAATGACCATACACAATAATATAAGAGTAAAGATATATCTGGATCAAAAGATGAATATTATAGATTTCTTCATTAAATTTTCATTGGCACGACATTGAGGGATATGGCTATGGATGCTATAGCGTGATGTCAAACTCATTGTTGATGAAAGCATCTTACATTCAACTAAAGGGACTCGGGAGATAGAAAATCTATATTCCAATAATTGCTTTGGTGCCCAAGTAATAATCATTCGAATATAGAAGATCTATCAATTTAGACATTAAACATGATGTGATTAGTTGTGTTTGTTTTACTATATACACATTGATTATATTGTATTGTATGAAAGAGGTATATAACTTAGTATTGTTTGAGAAAGGTATATAAATTATTGTCTCATATGATTTGATTAGTTGTTTCATATTGCATGACAAGAATATATAAAAAGGTATATAAAATGATGTCTCATATGATGTGATTAGTTTTTGGGTATTATATGAAATGAATATAGGAGCATGAAAAAAGTATATAAATTGATGTCCCATATGATGTGATTAGTTGTTTCGAATCATATAAAAAGAGTATATGAAAAATGTGTATAAACTGTATTTCATATGGTGTGATTAATTATTTTGTATCGCATGAAGAAAGTACATAAATTGATATAAAATTGTAGAACGAATTCAATATGTAATATGCTATTTTACGTATCGGGTAAAATATTTTCTTTTAAAATATTAAATTTGTATTGAGGAAACTACATATTGCAAATAATCTTTTAACATAACAATACATTGCCCAGATATTGATACACCAATTTCAGGAATAAGTAAAAAAGTAACTTATTTGTAATATCTAATAACTCATAAAACTTAAAACCACATATAATTTATGTTTACATATATTTGTACACTCGTTTCATGATTCTTTCGATACAAATTCGAACAAAAAAAATCTACAAATAAAAATCACTTCATCCATAAAATCTAACTGATATTTACTTGAATGTATATTCTTGTAGAAGATAAGAGATGGAGCAAAAAGAGGAGAGAATAAATACGATAATTAAGGTACATATAGGATAATTTTCACTAACTACAAACACTATAATTAAGCTAAGATGAAAAGATAAAAACAATAAATTTTACCCAATAACAAAGGAAAGAATACAGTTAATTTATCAAATTTTACCCCCCTAATACCTAAAAATATGGTAATTAAGGTAAGTTGAAAAGATAAACACAATATATAGGGGATATTCAAATTGATATATATTTATTAAATAAAATTTAAAAAAATAATATTTGAAGAATATATAATGGATTGAATAAAAGTGACCCCTAAAAATGAAATTCAAGCCCAAGAGAAAAAATTAGTTAAGACAAAATGGAGAAATAAAAAATGATACAAAGACAATAGCCAAAATAAGTGAATGGTTAGTAAGATGATTAAAGAAAAAGAGATAGAATTTAAGAGAAACGTGTAATAATAGAAAAAATATATTGTTTCAATAAAGAGAGTTGAGAAACGTGAAACTTTTAAGGGAAAGATAAAATTTTGAATAAATGAAGATAATCATTGATCAGATTTTACTCCTACCATAATTGTCAACACATTAATTTAAGAGATATATAATATTAAATACTAAAAAATAGGAGATAATCGGGTTATTAATTATGTATTAACTTAATTTTTTATTAAAATTAATTTTTTAAAAATTGCTACAACTTGCAATTATTTTCATAGTTCAATAACTATATAAAAGTATTATTACAACTTGCATTAAACAATCTAACAAGTATATATAAGATAATATTCACTTATTATTATGTACTTAACTTACTATATCTACTATTATTGTAAAATAGTCTATCAAGGATATTTAACTGTAGATATTTTTTTAATAACTTGATACCTGTCTACTGACACATGTCATATCATACTCCTAAAATAAATAAAGAATTTCATATTAATTTTGTTTGTATATAAATAGTATGTATTTGCTAACTGTGGATCCAAAGTTGTGTTTGCTGTGATTTTATTTTCGTGTAGTATTATCTAAAATTAAGGTATGATTCACATTCTCTATGTTATAAATATCATAAAGATTAAATTTATTTATTTTTAAAATAATCACAACTTACGATACTACATCTATTATGTAACTAATTACTTAATAAAAGGTAATTAATAATTTATTAAAGATTTTCACTTTGTGCAATATATATTTATTTTGCGTATGTATTTTTTATTTGAAGATATGCATAATTTTTAAAATAAGCTGTTCAATTGCGAAGATATTTATTTGATTGATTCTGGCACTATACATACGATATTCAAAGACAATAAATATTCCTATTATCTAAACATGGACAAGATTAATGTTACTATAATTTCTGGTAGTGCTAATTTGATTGAAGGCTTTGAAAAAGCCATTATAATCTTTCCCAAGGGAGCTAAAATCAACATAAATAATGCCATGTTTTCTCCAAAGTCTGGGAGAAACTTAATGAGTTTTAAAGATATCCGTGAACATGGTTATCATATTAAGACAATTGATGAGATGAATTTTGAATATCTTGGTATCACCAAGAATGTCTCTGGGCAGACATGTGTTATAGAAAAATTCTCTGCTTTATCTTCTGGCTTGTATTTTATAAAGATTTGTGCAATTGAGGCACATTTTATAGTAAATCGGAAGTTTACTAATTCCAATACTTTCGTACTTTGGCATGAACGTCTGGAACATCCTGGATCTATAATGATGAGATGAATCATAGAAAATTCAAATGGGCATCCATTAAAGAGCTTGAAGGTTCTTACGAATGGTGATTTTCATGTAATGATTGTGATCAAGGCAAGCTAATTGTGAGGCCATTGCCAACAAAAGTTGGGATTGAGTCTCCTGTGTTCTTGGAACACATATATAGGGATATTTGTAGACCCATTCAACCACCTAGTAGGTTGTTTAGATACTTTATGATACTAGTAGATGCTTCTTTTAGATGGTCTCATGTGTGCCTATTGTCATCTCGTAACTTGTCATTCACAAAATTATTGGCACAAATAATATGATTATGGTTACAGTTTCCTGATAATCAGATTAAATATATTCACCTTGATAATACGGCAGAATTTTCATTCCAAGCATTTAATGACCATTTCTTATTGATTAGGATAATAGTGGAACATCCTGTACCTCATGTTCACACTCAAAATGGCCTTGTCGAGTCATTAATTAAACGTCTGTAGTTGATAGCAAGACCATTGCTTATGAAAACTAAGTTGCCCATTTCTACTTGGGGCTATAAAATTTTGCATGCTGCAATACTTGTTCGTCTTAGATCGATAAATTATCATAAATTTTCTCTATTGCAATTAGTTTTGGGTCAAGATCCTAATATATCTCATTTGAGAACTTTTGGGTGCGGTGTATATGTGCCTATAGCACCACCAAATAGCACCAATATGGGCCCCCCAAAGAAGGTTAGGAATTTATGTTGGGTTTGAATCACCCTGCATTATTCGCTATCTTGAACCATTAACGGGAGATATATTCACTGATCGATTTGCAGATTACCGGTTTGATGAGATAGTTTTTCCAAAATGAGGGGGAGAAGATAGTGACATCAAAAGAAAATTTTGTGAAAAAATTCATCACTATCTCATTTTGATCCACGTGCTTCTATTTGTGAGCAGGAAGTACAAAAGATTATTCATCTGCAGAAAATTATAAATCAAATGCCAGATGCATTTATAGATTTGAAAAGGATCACTAAATCACATATTCCTGCAGAGAAAGTCCCAATTAGAATTGATGTCCTTAAAGGACCATCCACTAGTGTCATAGCTAATGAATCTAAAGCACTCTTGAAGAGTGGTAGACCATTAGGTTCTAAGGATCAAAATCCTAGAAAAAGAAAAACAAAGATGACACTACGAAAGATCCACATATGGAAGTTCAAGATTTGAGCAATGTTGATATCCCTGAAGGAATCAATGAACCTGAGACTCAAGAAAATGAGGAACTATCCATAAATTCACGTGATGTTGGAACTAATTTGAATCGATCTGAAATAATAGTGGATTATGTATTTGCATATAATGTTACAACAAAAATCATGTAACATAGTGAGGATCTTGAACCTCGATCTGTCACAGAATATCTATAAAGAAATGACTAGCCAAAATGGCAAGAAGTAATTCAATCTGAATTGAATTCACTAGCCAAACATGAAGTTTTTGGACCTATAGATCAAACACCTAATGGTGTTAATCCCGTTGGCTATAAATGGGTCTTTGTGCGAAAAACAAATGAGAAAAATGAAATACAAAGGTATAAGGCACACCTTGTTGCACAAGGTTTTTCACAACTGTCTGGTATCGATTATGACGAGACATATTCACCAGTTATGGAGCAATAATATTGTGTTATCTTATTAGTTTCACTATCCATGAGAGATTTAAAATGCATTTGATGGATGTGATAACAGCCTATCTATATGGATCACTTGATAATGAGATATACATGAAAATTCTCGAAGGATTTAAATTGCCGAAAGCATATAGTTCAAAGCCTTGAAAAATGTATTCCATTAGATTGCAAAGATCATTGTAAGGTTTGAACCAATCTGGATGCATGTGGTATAACCGTCTTAGTGAATAGTTATCTAAGAAAGATTATACGAATGATGAAATTTGCCCATGTGTTTTTATAAAGAAAACAACGTCGGAGTTTGTTATACTTGCTATATATGTCGATGACATAAACCTTATTGGAACTCCAATCGAGCTTCAAAAAGTAATTGATTACCTAAATAAAGAATTTGAGATGAAAGATCCCGAAAAGATAAAATTATACCTTGATTTGCAAATTGAGCATTTGACAAATGGTATCTTTGTCCATCAATCTGCCTGCAAAGAAAAGGTGTTGAAAAGATTCTATATGGATGGTGCACATCTATTAAGTACTTCGATGATTGTTCGATCACTTGATGTGAACAATGATCCATTCCGACCTCAGGAAAAAAATAAGGAACTCCTTGGTCCTGAAATACCATATCTTAGTGCAATTGGTGCACTAATGTATCTTGCAAATACTACAAGGCCTGATATATCCTTTTCAGTTAATTTGTTAGAAAGATATAGTTCTACTCCTACTAGGAGACATTGAAATGAGATCAAACACATATTACGGTATCTAAAAGGGACTACCGATATGGGCTTATTTTATTCTAAAGATTGCAGTCCCGATCTTGTGGGTTATGTTGATGTTGGGTACTTATCTGACCCGCATAAAGCTCAGTATCAAACAGGCTATGTGTTCATATGTGGGGTACTGCCATAGCTTGGAGATCTACAAAGCAGTCTATCATAGCTACCTCATCGAACCATGCTAAGATTATAGCTATTCATGAAGCAAACTGAGAATGTGTGTGGTTAAGGTCCATAATATATATCATTCGAGAAAAATGCGGTTTGAAACGTGACAAAGTACCTACAATTTTATATGAAGATAATGCGGCATGCATAACACAACTTAAGGGAGGATTCGTAAAAGGAGATAGAACGAAACATATTTCGCCAAAGCTTTTTTATACACATGAGCTCTAAAATAATGGTGATATTAATGTGAAACAGATTCGTTCAAATGACAATATGCATGATCTATTCACCAAGTCTCTTCCAACTGCAACTTTCAAGAAGATGGTACACAAGATCGGAATGCAAAGGTTCAAGGATGTTCTCATTAGGGGGAGTTAATATGTGTTGTACTCTTTTTTCCTTACGAGGTTTTATCCCATTGGGTTTTCCTTGTAAGGTTTTTAATGAGGCAACATATATACATATTATCTATCAATTAGACATTCAAGGGGGAGTGTTATAAATGTATCATATATAGTGAATGTCTACTTTACCATATATAGTGAATACCTACTTTACCATATATTGTGTATGTCTATTTATGGAAAAGTTACAAACCCAAGGTTAGTTTTTCCCTATAAAGAAAGAGGTTTTCCCTCATTGTAATTCATCCCTCAAGAGAAATAAAAATACTCTCTCTATTCTCTCTACTCTTCTTTATTCTTTATTATTTTATAACAAATTAAAAGTTAAAAGATAAGAAATTAATGAAAGAGGAAAAAAATAAAAATTTAAGAGTGAGGAGATCAAAAAAATTCGTACAGAAAGAAAAGAAAATAATTAAATAAACTATGTGTATTGAGTAATTATAAAATGTTCAACTAACAAACGGATATGTGTCCAATATTAATTAGATTTTTCTCATATTTTTCGCATCACTTGCTTCCAAGAGAGTGAGCATAGTCACATCAACACCATTGATATTTATTACACTTTAAAATAGTTTAGGTGGTAATGAGACCCCCACATGATTAAGATGTGTTGTTGAAAATTCGCTTTTCGTTTAAGGTGATACTTAAGCCTTTTTTCAATATAAAAAGGCAATTGAAAATGAAAAATGTAAATCAGTTGATATGAATAGGGGGTGTAGAAAAATATGTATAATATGTCAGTGTAATCACAAGTGGAATCTGAGAAGAGTAGGATATATGTAAGTTTTGCCCCTATTTTTGTGGGGTAAATAGGTTGATTTTGATATATTCTCGGCTCAAAAGAAAGAGTTATCAAAGTCGACATAGTAAAAAAGATAAGACAGGTTCAATTTTTTTTTAACTTTAGATCTTGTTTGAGCTACTTATCCTCATAGATATGTGGTAAGAAGAGCAACGGGTGTAATAAGCTATCATAACATTTTTAAAAATTCATTGAAAATTGTTTAAACGTGAATCGAGCACAAGATACTAAATTAATAAGATGTACCAATTATTGAAAATAGGCTAAACAAATATTGTTGCATTTTGTTCACCGAATATGTGTTTATTCACTATTTATTTAAAATTTTATAAGAGTTAATACACGCGAATGTTTAATTTTGATTTTCTTTTAAAAAGAAACATTTCACTTTAATTGATATCAATTGTGAATATTATCTTATATATACTTGTTATATTGTTTAATGCAAGTTGTTACAACACTTTTATATAATTATTGAACTATGAAAATAATTGCAAGTTGTAGCAATTTTTAAAAAATTATTTTTTAATAAAAAATTCATTTAATACATAATTAATAACCAGGTTATCTCTTATTTTTTAGTATTTAATATTATATATCTCTTAAATTAATGTGTTGATAATTATGGTAGGAGTAAAATCTGGTCAATGATTATCTTCATTTATTCAAAATTTTATCTTTCCCTGAAAAGTTTCACATTTCTTAACTCTCTTTATTGAAACAATATATTTTGTCTATTATTACACGTTTCTCTTAAATTCAATCTCTTTTTCTTTAATCATCTTACTAACCATTCACTTATTTTGGCTATTGTCTTTGTATCGTTTTTTATTTCTCCGTTTTGTCTTAACCAATTTTTTCTCTTGGGCTTGAATTTCGTTTTTAGGGGTCACTTTTATTCAATCCATTATATATTCTTCAAATATTATTTTTTTAAATTTTATTAAATAAATATATATCAATTTGAATACCCCCTATATATTGTGTTTATCTTTCCAACTTACCTTAATTACCACATTTTTAGTTATTAGGGGGGTAAAATTTGATAAATTAACTGTATTTTTTCCTTTGTTATTGGGTAAAATTTATTATGTTTATCTTTTCATCTTAGCTTAATTATAGTGTTTGTAGTTAGTGAAAATTATCCTATATGTACCTTAATTATGGTATTTATTCTCTCCTCTTTTTGCTCCATCTCTTATCTTCTACAAGAATATACATTCAAGTAAATATCAGTTAGATTTTATGGATGAAGTGATTTTTATTTGTAGATTTTTTTGTTCGAATTTGTATCGAAAGAATCATGAAATGAGTGTACAAATATATGTAAACATAAATTATATGTGGTTTTAAGTTTTATGAGTTATTAGACATTACAAATAAGTTACATTTTTACTTATTCCTGAAATTGGTGTATCAATGGCTTGGCAATGTATTGTTATGTTACAAGATTATTTGCAATATGTAGTTTCCTCAATACAGATTCAATATTTGAAAAGAAAATATTTTACCCGATATGTAAAATAGCATATTACATATTGAATTCATACACTTCTACAAATTTATATCAATTTATATACTTTCTTCATGCAATACAAAATAATTAATCACATCATATGGAGTACAGTTTGCATACATTTTTCATATACTCTTTTTATATGATTTGAAACAACTAATCACATCATGTGGGACATCAATTTATATACCTTTTTTCTGCTCCTATATTCATTTCATATAATACTAAAAAACTAATCACATCATATGAGACATCATTTTATATACCTTTTTATACACTGTTGTCATGCAATATGAAACAACTAATCAAATCATATGAGACAACAATTTTATATACCTTTTTCAAAAAATACTAAGTTATATACCTCTTTCATACAATACAATATAATCAATGTGTATATAGTAAAACAAACACAACTAATCATATCATGTTTAATGTCTAAATTGATAGATCTTCTATATTCGAATGATTATTACTCGGGCACCAAAGCAATTATTTGAATATAGATCTTCTATCTCTCGAGTTCCTTTAGTTGGATGTAAGATGCTTTCATCAACAATGACTTCGACATCAGACTATTACATCTGTAGCCATATCCCTCAATGTCGTGCCAATAAAAATTTAATGAAGAAACCTACAATATTCATCTTTTGATCAAGATATATCTTTACTCTTATATTATTGTGTATGGTTATTGGCGGGCATCAATCACTTATTATGTACCTACTCTCAGATTGAATTGCAGTAGTGTCTCTCTTCAGTTGAGTTGCTACTGAATTTATCAATCCGTTAACCTTGTATTTGAATCATACATAATTTCTTCAACACCAAAATCTATAGATCTACCTGTCAAAAATTATACAAAATCATCAACTTATAGTATTTCAGAATATACCAAATTATGAAATTCTTAATTCCCATTACTTAAGAAATTGAGAACTAATGTTTATTATATATTTTAATATTAATTTTAATAGTTACTTGAACCTCCAGACAAAAAGTAACATTTTTACATTTTCATCAAAATAACTATGTTTTCTAAAAAAATACGTAAAAAATAATTTTGCATTTTCATCAACCACCAGAACCGTTGTTTGAACTTTTGTCAAGTTTTCATAAAAAATACATAACATTAAATTTTCCTTTAAAAGAGGAAAAACACCTGTTATATTCCATCTTCCTCTATGTTGTATCATGATTGAATATAAATTATCACCCTCCTTGCTAACCCACAATCGATATGTTGCTTATAATTTTTTTTCTTTACATAACCATAATTTCAATTAAATTACTTTTGTCAGCATTTTAATTTAATTTACCGCCTTAAAATCATCCGTAATTGAGAGATTTGGTGTTTCAATTAGTATATGTTGTTGATTTTTTGCAAAATTAAGAAGACTAGTTTAGTCGCATGTGTAATTTTTGATTATTTAAAATTAGATGATTTTATCTATTACAAAAGTTTTTAATGAAGTGCAAAAAGTTTAAAACATATATTTTATTGTAAGCACATATATATTTTACCACCAGAAGTTTCACGTGGTTAATGAATTTAATATATTATAGATGTAGATGTAGATTTATAGACTTTTTAAATCTCCTTAAAATCAAATTTAGTTGATTTCGAATTCTTAAATATTAGTTGTCATTAATTCTAATGACTTCTAATAAGAAATTTTTTTGTCATAAATATTTTCTTAAACTAATGAAAAAATATTAGTTGTCATTAATTCTGATGTCTTCTATTAAGGAAAGGTTTTACTATAAATATATTTAATTATTTTTCAACTCTTAAATATTAGGAAAAAATAGTGAAAAGATGATTTTGTCTAAAGCAAAGACTTTTAATGAAGGACAAAAAGTTCAAACGATATTTTTAAGGCCCTTTCACACTTTTAATATATTATAGATATAAATATAGATTTTAGATTATTGTTGGAGAAGAAAAATATTTTTGGAGAAGAGTAAAGTCACCTTAAAGCCATTTGAGCGAGGCGACTGAAATCATTTTAGTAACTAACAACCTTTTCTAATGGTATTTTTTTTTTACCAAGAATATAAAATCACGTTATTTTTCTCTATTATTTTTGGTTAATTCATTTTTTTGGTTATATTAGTTTATTTATTTTTTCTTAAAACTTGCTATAAGTTGTAATCTTGAATGTTTTGGCATGACTTGCAATATAGCATCTAAAAATGTATATTTTGATTTTTCTCCCAATTGAATTTGCTTCATGTACCTCAAATTCAACAGACTAATGTAAGATTTTTGTTATATAGGGGTTTAAGTATTTGAATTTCAAATGGAAGGGTGACCATCAATATTTGTTGAATTTTTTTAGGATTTTTAGCGTTTGAGGTGGCATTCTTGAACGAAATATATCTGAACCAAGTTTATACTTCTCAAATTATAGGAAATTACATGGAATGACATTCATAGTGTGTGACTTTATTTTTTAATCCTCCATAAGAAAAGTTTTAAAAATTAACCTTCCTTTCTTTTAATGCATAGGACAAGTACCCTTTTACCCCTCTAACCTCAAATGTTTTTATATTTTTCATGTTCATTTGTCTCTCAACCTTTTTATTTTTTGTTATGAAATATAAAGTAAAGAAGAAGAACAGAGAGAGAATAGAGAATAATTCTTATTTCTCTTGAGGGATTCTTGAGGGGTTGAATTACAATGAAGGAAACTCCCTTTATTTATAGGGAAAAACTAACCTTGGGGTTTATAACTTTTCCATAAATAGATATTTACTATATATGGTAAAGTAGACATCCACTATATATGGTAATATATTTATAATACTCCCTCTTGAATGTCTAACTAATAGATAATGTGCCTCGTTAAAACCTTACTAGAAAAAATCTAGTGAAAAAAAAAATCTAGTGAAGGAAAAAGATTACACATCTCTAACAATACACATATAAGCTGCCTTATTAAAAATCTTACAAGAAAAACCTAGTGGAACAAAACCTCGTTAGGTAAAAAGAGTACAACGCATATTAACTTCCTCTAATGAGAACATCCTTGAACATTTGCATCCCGATCTTGTGCACCATCTTCTTGAAAGTTGCAGTTGGAAGAGACTTGGTGAATAAACCAACTACATTGTCACTTGAACGAATCTGTTGCACATTAATGTCATAATTTTTTGGGGGCTCATGTGTATAGAAAAGTTTTGGTGGAATGTGCTTCGTTCTATCTCCTTGAGTCCTTCCTTAAGTTGTGTTGTGCATGTTGCATTATCCTCATAAAAAATCATGGGTACTTTATCACATCTCAAATCATATTTTTGGCGAATGAGATGTATCGTGGACCTCAACCACACACACTCTCGGCTTGGTTCATGAATAGCTATTATCTCAGCATGGTTCGATGAAGTGGCTACGATAGACTATTTTGTATATCTCTAAGATATGACAGTACCCCCACATATGAATACATAGCTTATTTTAGATTGAGTTTTTTACGAGTCAGATATGTACCCAACATCATTATAACCAATAAGATCGAAACTACAATCTTTAGAATAAATAAGCTCGTATGTTTGATCTCATTTCGATGCCTCCTACTAGGACCAGAACTATACCTTGCTAATAAATTGATCAAAAGCTTATATCGGGTCTTTTAGTAGTTACAAGATACATTAGTACACCAATTGCGCTAAGATATATAACCAATCCAATTCAGTATATTTCTCATTCCAGCAAACAATCTATTGCTTTTGAAAACTCTCCAAGAGTTTCAATAATTTTCAAGCTATAAGCTTAAAAAATATAAGGATTATAAATAAGTTTCTCAAAAACTTTTATATGCTTCAAACATTTTGAATCCTTAAAAAGTTTTCATATAAATCTTGTCAACTGACATTATTCAACATTTCATGTGCTACCTCTTCAAGTTTCTGGACTGCAAATCAAATAAGTTTTATGCTTACCAAGATGCACCCTTTCGTATCACTTGATAAATGTTTCTATGTCAGCATGCTTAAATAAACATAGAATTTAGATCCTTGTAATTTTTTTTATAATATTGTGCCATTATTGCATCAAAATAATTATTGATGATATATCATTTTGTATCGGTTCATAATGTGATATAACATTTTGAGATCTCATCACTTCATTACTTTCAGGTACCTGAACCTCTCATAAGGTTTCATGAAGTGTTATGTCGTAGACTCTTCAAGAGAACATTAACTTCTTATTATGATTATTTGCTCCTTATCCTTTTCAAGGATTATTTTATTTGAAATCAATTGGTCTACCACGCTTCATGCATACAGAGACTTTGTCCTTTAGAGACATAAAATAGAAGCACTTACAGCTTAAATATGAGATGTTTTCAGCATTTGACTTGAATTATCATTTGAATGAGGATCTGATGATAATTCCTAACATATTTCATAGCTGCTTATAATCTCCTCCTTATGTTAGGAAAAGTAACATCCTCCATCTTCTCTGAGGAATCCATATTTGTGCATTATGGTATATTCATTAATTGTATACCGCACATCAGAACTATTAGATGGACAATGTGTGGTTCTTGACTCAGAATCAACTTTGAGGGGAGTTAATCATAATTTATTGGTTTGATGCATACAAGTATTTTTGTATATAATATATCATATTTCAAACCCATACATGAAGCTTTGGTCTCATTAGCAATGGTTCAACTATTTATCAAAGACATTCAATGTTAAACCATCATCATCAAGATGAATTGTCTTGATTACACAATCTGAAAATTATGCTTTTATCTTAATTTATATTGAGAAAGTAACTTTATGAATGTCAAACTAGAGGTTGACATCAAACTTACTTGTGATTATCTTATTGATGCATCTTTTCAACATATCACATGATAGGTGAATGGACCCTTACTTTCTAGAATTTAGGAAATCCAACCTCAACATTAGTTGGTCCAACCAACTTATCATGAGAACAAACAATATTCAAAGTTCATGAAGAATTTTCTAAATCTTCAATATATGTTTAATACTTAATATGCACATCTTTGGAATATCGTAATCGTTCATGTCAACTTATGAACTTTTATACTAGTAAACTCCATGTTTACCATGATATGTGCCTTTTTTACTTTAGTAAATTTGGAATTTACTATTACATGAATAAAGTTCAGATTGACTACTTCAGAAGTAGATTTAAAACTAACTCTTCTCAGTTATTCTACCTCTTTCGGAGGTGAGTTGTGGTGCCATACAATCAAATACACGTTTGTATTGATAAACTTTACTAAATATTATCGCATTCTCCCCAGGGAATGGATATATGCTTATAACATCAAAATTATCATTTCATGAATGGAATATAATCGTTCCTTAAGCCTATCAAATTATGATAGCTTATAACCTCTTTCAAAATATTGCTAATTCAAGAGCAAAAGAGGTGTGCAAATAATATAGAGAATTCTTCTCTAACATATATTATAATCATAACATATTATCACTTTTGATGATTATTATCATATTATCTCTTCATGCTTATATTCGTACATTAAATCACTTGTCTTCTTTCAGACATATTATGCACTGCTACCATATTTCCTTCAAGAATGGAGCAAGTTGTCAACTTTCAAATTATCATATATTGCTATCATATTCACTTCATGGAATAGAGCATATCAATGGGATATGTTTCATGACTTTTCATCAAACACCCACTATTTTGCCTTAGCCATCGTAATATCATCAATATGGTGTATTGAGATTCACACTCAATATCTTATCCATATAAAGGCGTCTTAGGCTATAACCCGATGAGACTTGAACCCAACATCTTATCATCATGGTGCATTGAAACTTTTAACCCGATGTCTTACCCTCTTAATGAGATGAGACTTAAATTCATCATCATAACTTTTGACAATATTGTTCTTCATAAACAAATTAAAAGCATAAGTGATTCCAAATTAATTATTTTTCCTCAAGTTCAACAATGATTATATCATTAGTAGCAAAAGACAAACAACATAAGAATTTACTAACCTTGAAATTACCTTTTAAATTTATAATCCCACCTTGTTTGGTAGAGTCTCGTGATGATAACGTGTTATGAAATATAAAGTAAAGAAGAAGAAGAATAGAGAGAATAGAGAGTAATTCTTATTTCTCTTGAGGGATTCTTAAGAGGCCGAATTACAATGAAGGAAACTCCGTATATTTATAGGAGAAAACTAACCTTGGGGTTTATAACTTTTATATAAATAGATATTCAATATATATGGTAAAGTAGACATTCACTAAATATGGTAAAGTAGACATTCACCATATATGGTAACATATTTATAATATTTTTTATTTTTTCTTTACTCTTTTTTCTTATCTTAATTTTAATTTTTTATTTTTTTTAAATTTTAATTCATTTTTCTCAACCTTTATTTTCTTTTTTCTTTTTTCCTTCTATTATTTTTCTCAATCATTATTTATTTTTTATTTCTCTCTTTTATTTAATTCATTTGTGTCAACCTTTTTTTTTCTTTTGATGTTTTCTCATTCTATTTTTTTTATTTTTCTTAAAACTTATTTTTTTTTCAACCTATATTTTTTTATTAACCTTTAATTTTTTCTTCTCTTTTTTAATTTATTGCTCGATCTTTATTTTTTTCCTCTTTCTTTTCTTTTTTTTGTTTGACTCCTATTATTCTTTGCTGATGAACAAAAAGTTGGATAATTCACAAAAAGTGTCTTCTTTCTTTCACATTGAAGTAAACTTTAGGTCGTGCAATTTCTTGGGTTAAGTCTTACCTCTAAGACAAGAGTTATAGAACATCTCATAAATCTAGACACAATGTAAAAGTTTTAACTCTTGCCCATGAGACATAACGTGTTTGAAAATCCTTAGACTAAGTTTTGCCTATAAGGCAAGAGTCGTAAGAGCATCTCATAAATCAAGACATAATGTGGTAGTGTCAACTCTTGACCATGAGGCGTAACTTGTTGTTTAAAACTCTTTGAGCCAAGTCTTGCCTCTAAGGCAAAAGTTATGGAGCATCTCAGAAATTAAGACATAATATGGTAGTATTAGCTCTTTTCCATAGGGTGTAACTTCTTGTTTGAAAGTCTATGCATTAATTCTTGCCTCTAAGGCAAGAGTTGTAGAATATTTCATAGATCAAGTCACAATGCAGTAGTGTCAACTCTTGCCTGTGGGGCACAACTTGTTCCTTTGTCAGGCTAAGTCTTGCCTCTAAGGCAAGAGTTATAAAAGATTTCATAAATAAAGACAATGTGGTAGTGTCAACTCTTGCCCATGGGGAATGACTTGTCGTTTGAAAGTCTTTGAGCTAAGTCTTGCTTCTAAAGCAAGAGTTATAGAGTATCCCATAAATCAGGACACAATATGATAGTGTCAACTCTTGCCCATGTGATATAATTTGTTGTTTGAAAGTCGTTAGGCTAAGTCTTGCCTCTAAGATAAGAGTTATAGAGTATCTCATAAATTAAAATACAATCTGGTTGTATCAATTCTTTCCCTTAGGACATAGCTTGTTTGAAAGTTCTTCCGGCTAAATCTTTCCTCCAAGGCGAAAGTTATAGAATATTTCATAAATCAAAATACAATGTGGTAGTGCCAACTCTTGCCCATAAGACATAACTTTTTGTTTGAAAACCCTTGGTCCAAGTCTTGCCTCTAAGACACAATGTGATAGCGTTAAATCTTGCCCATGGGGCATAAATTGTTGTTTGAAGGTCCTTAGGCTAAGTCTTGCCTTAAGAAAATAGTTAAAAGAACATCTCATAAATCAAAACACAATCTAGTTGTATCAATTGTTGCCCGTGGGACATAACTTGTTGTTTGAAAGTCCTTTCGCCTAAATCAAATACAATGTGGTAGTGTCAACTTTTGCCCATGCGGTGTAACTTGTTCTTCGGGACGAATTGAAGAAAAGAAAATAAAAAAATGAAAAAAGTTGAGGGAAAAAATAAAGAATCTTTTTTAGAAGAAGAATAAAAAAAGAGGAAAAATAAAAAAAATAGAGGTTGAGAGGAGAAAAGGAAAAAACTTAAAGAAAAACAAGTTGAGAAAAAAAGAAAAAAAGTCAAAACAAAAAATACCGGCTGAGCAAAAAATTTTTAAAAAAGAAAAAAATGAGAAAATAGAAAATAAAAACCAAAGAAAAATAAAAAAGAGAAAAAGAAATAGAAGTTGAGAGGAGAAAAGGAAAAATATGTAATGACTGAGAAAAACTTTAAAAGAAAGATAAAATAAAAATAAAAATAAAACAAGAGAAAAAAAATTAAAAGTTGAAAGATAAATAAGCATGGAAAGTTGTTTAAAGTTATTGGAGATATAGAGGGACAAATAGGTAAAAGTCTTACATATAAAAAAGAAGGAAGACTAATGTTGTAGGACTTTCCTTATGAGGGACAAAAAAAATAAAGTCACCCACTGTGAGAATCATTTATGTAGTTTACCCCTTAAACTAGGTTAGGCCTCTCTACCTACGAGGGACGCCCTGAATGCACTAGCGGTTGGTACACAGGGGAATGGTTGCTTGAATTTATTGGTCTGATATCTTGCACCTCAAGTTCATGATATCCACACTCAATTGTGCCCACAATCGAAGCACGCCTGTCTAATACGCTTCTTTCACGACATGCTATAATCCTGAATATCTTCTCATGGTCTTCTAGCATTAAATGCACAATAATTTTGAAATGCAAAGAATATTTGCCTTCGAAGAGGAACAAACTATACACATCAAGGTATAATAAGAATAACAACATAATACCCAGTAAAATTCCATAACTAGGGTATAAGAGGGGTAGAGTGTACGCAGACTTTAGAACTGTCTCGTGGAGATAGAGGCTACTTTAGAGCGTATAACAAGAATAACAATAAATAATAAAATTTATAGCCAAATAACCCTTTTTTTTATCTGCAGCAAAAATATCACGAACCCAAATGCAAGGGTTCTGAATTAAGAATTTCCTCTAGCACTAGAAAGGAAAAAAGAATTCACAGTTGCTCTCCAGTGTTAAAACTACAATCACATACAAATGGACTAACAAGAATATGGCCATTGGAACCAACCTCCAAAGCCTTGTGCTATTATCTCCTTAACAATCAATTAAGCTTTATAATGATTATGTTATTAGAAATATATATTTCTTCTTTCAAATAGTGTAAAACAAACAAAAAAAGGAATTGTTGATGACCAATGAATTGCAACCCGGCATCAGGATTAATTTTGATGTGATAGGAGTACTCACATTATGGTGCAGTTGCACTTGGATTCCAGCTTTGGAGGATTCAAGTTGTCACATTTAATAGGAGCTCCAACAATGCGAGTTGTGGATTTCTTTGTCTTCTCATCACTTTTGGTGTTGCTGTGCTTTGAGGAGGTTTTGCGTCCGTCTTCATCTTCAGCCTAGACTTTTGAGAGGACTTAAAATTATGTCTACCTGAGATTCTACCACGCGAATCCCTTCTGTCAGAATTCACTTTGCCCACAATAGCCACCGTGGGTCGTGAATCTTTCAAACAGAACTGAATTCTCTTTTTCAATGGCTATGTTTACAGCTCGATATGCAAGGTCATGTACGATTACACTTGTACAACCTAACAGTACACTTGTAATTACATTATAATTACACTTGTTATAACTTATACCCCATTTTAACACGAGTTCAAAATAGTGTACGACATATTAGAAACCTCTGATTACATTAACGAAGTCGTCGCCACCTAATTAGTTCTACGGTGAATTAGGCCACCTATTATAAACTAAATAATTAAAACTAGTAAGGACTTCATTTTAGGTCTACTTAACTTAGCGATTCTAGGTAAGAGTTCTAATTATCCTAAAGGGAAGGGATTAAGCACCCTAAAGAATCCATTAATTACTAGTGACCAGTCAAACTTAGATTGATTTAAAAGATACCAATGATAAACTCGAGCTTAATGAAATAGGTTGAAGATTTGGATAAATATATAAGAACTTACAGTAAATCCATGGATCTACACTTTAAAAGGTATTTGGACAGATGCTAAAAGGAGCACTAACACTATCATTATTGAGTTTTGACAAACGTACAAGGGTTAAAATCTTTATTTTTTTTATAAGCAAGAAAACTTGTTAAGAATTTAAAATAATGCATGAAACGTATGAAATTAGTGAACATTATGAAGGTTTGAACAAGTCATGTTGATAGGAACGTAAACGGCGATTGGATACTGAAAGGTAAAAATAAACAATAGACTTGAGGGACATTTGGAATGACGAAATTAGTTTCTTATGTTTTTTTTTTTGAAGTACCACAGAAAATCACTTATGAAATGGTTTGTTTTCCTTCTAAATAAAATGTTAAAAAGATATTTATTAATGCAAATCCCATTAGTGTTCAAAGTTTGAGAAGACAACAATTGGGTAATGAGATTAAGATTATGCGGGAATTATGTAGTTCACCCAATTCCAATTCAAATGATGTTTTTTTCTTCAAAAAGAAAAAAGAAAAGAAAAGGCTGTGATTAATTAAGCCTAATCGAAATTAAGTATAGATTCTACCTACTGTGTGAACGATTAACTATATCCGAACACAATAAGCGTGTAAAGATAAACATGATTAAATAAAGCATGTAAAGACAAATTATAAATCAAAACGAGGATACCAGTTAACGAGAAAAGTGAGTAGTTAAATAGGAATGAACAACACTATTTGAATAGTCCTAGAGATGAGATGACTATCTTCTCCACTATTTATGTATAGTGCTGGGGAGATTAAGTGGATTCAAAAGAGATATGCATTAGCTCCATGATTGAGAATGTCTGATGGCGACGTTGAGCCTCGTCACGAGACTCTTTGGCTCCGATGTTCATGCAAACAAAAGATAAGAAATGGAGATGGTTAGATATGGTATTTTATTCTCAACAATGTATATAAGATAAGTAAACAAGGTTGTAACAACACACTATATTTCACTTTTAATAATTTGAAAGCAAGGCAACTTATGATAACAAACATGACATGGTGCATTGGAACACACGAAAAAAAAATCATTTACCACTTCACATTAGATTAGGAAAATAAACGACAAGTTGAAATAGGACCTTTGTTTTTTTAATTCATTTAAGACTAATAAATTTCCATGGTGCACAATCTTAGGACATGAAAATAAAGAAGCAACAAAAGTGATTCCGTAATTAGGTAGAATCAGAGAAGTCACACAGGGAAGATATTCACACTAATTAATCATCCTTCAATATGGCTTCTGAAGTAATGTATGAATTTATCGCAAGCTCATAGAATTAAAAACAGTAAAGACTCAAGCAAAACTATTTTTAGAACTTAACGAGGAATTATTTAATATATGATTCTTCTCAATATAAATTCTTAACATGAATATGATTTACAAAGCACAGGAGGTAAGATTAGAATTAAAGTGTATCAGAATAAGATGAAAGCAAACGAAAATGATATTCTTATCAATAATCAACTAAGAGACATGTTAAACAAACATGGTTCTATTAAACTTAATATGTAGTATTCACTTCATGAAAAGAACATAAAGCTTTCAAAAAACATGGTGATGCATAGGCGTGATATTTATAACTTCACAGACACATTTTTCATGACGTAGGAAGTGTAATATATTATAGCAGGCAACAGGTTATTGAAGATTCAACATATAAATGAATCCGAATGCAAGCACTAGTAATCTGTAATCTGTAGATTTCAGAGCTAAAACACAAATTCAAACATAAAAAATAAAATAAGTAAAATAAGAATCATATTTCACCTTCCACGGGGCAGTGAACACGCAAAATCCACACTCGAAATTGATGATTTTGGACTTGAAACCCCTAAAGAAAATTCAAAATTCTGAGATCATAAAAAAAAAGACTGAATATTTGTGAGAAGAAAAACTTTTGCTCTATTTTTTGTGACCCAAACGTTTTGGCTTCCAACCCTCCGAAAAAAATTGCCCCTAAGGCTCCCTAATCTCTTGGTATGTATAGATGCAAAAGTAGGTGTAATACCCCGTACTTCTACCTAGCTTGAAATCATCCCAAGAATGTTAGAAACTTACTTTGAAAGATGAATCCACTTTTACAAGTGGAATTTTTAAGATTTGTACTTTTTTTAAAGTGGGAAATTGAATTAGCTTTCCAATGATACCAATTTCTTCAAAATCCGGTATCGGGGTAGAAAGATATGGCCGAAATACAGAAAGCAGTCAAAACTGCTCAGATGTGATGGTGAAGGCCGATGGGCCGTCGAGCTAGCAACAGACCATCGCCCAAGCCGTTGCAGTGAGGCAATGAGACCACAGTCTGCCTAATAGAGACGGCCCAGGCCGATGGACCATCGAGCTAGCGACGGACCGTCGCCCAAGCCGTAGCAGGAGAGGCAGTGAACCCCTATTCTGCCCAGGTGCAACGGTCAGGACCGATGGACCATCGACCCAGCGACGGATCGTCGCACCCACCATCGTATATCCCGTTCAGTTATTTTAAAGTTGTTTCTAAAAGGTTATTTAGGTCTTTTCTCACCCGTTTTAACCCTTAATTATATCAGACCAAGGCTCATAAGTTCATTATCCATCTACAACATCAAATTAGGGTTTTCTCTCAAAGATAATCCTCAAGAACAAGATCCAAGTCCTTCTTAAAGAAACTAAGAGATTTAAGTTCTTCAAGTCCAAGAACTTCAAGAAACTCACAATCCAGGTATGTCATGTGTTGATTCATGGGTCTCTTTTACCCATGAAGCTCAAGAATCTCTTTTCAATGTCTAAGATTTGGGTAATTGTGAATGTTTATGTTTCAAATTGAATTGAAATTCAGGTTCATGATGTGATTTGGTTTTGATTCATGTTTTAAATTACATATTTCAATGATTGACCCTAGTATATGAAATTTGCATAATAACCATGATAAACCCCTTCAATTTATAAGTTGATTGATGTATCCATGGTTATTAGATGTGTTGATGATTGCATAACCAAAGCATGCTCCCCATGTGTTTGATTAAATGCCTATGTGAAGGAAAAGTACCGTACTAGTATGATAATATGAAATCCCCACTCATGTACAAGTTCATGCATGTCAATTATTTTATAAAATACCTTAGTCAATGAATTATGGATATATGTGTGGCCATTGTGGTTTTTTAGAACTTGTACATCATGAATTCTCCAACTTATTATATTATGGATTGTTGATGTTGGTCATGTATTCAAGAAAGTCATGCTTTGTCAGTTTCTTTCCATCGAGTCCTGGGGCTACTTGTACCCAAAAAATATAGATGTGTGTCTAAAGTCAGTGTCATATTTTTAAGTTATCCTCAATCAAGCCATGATCTATAGAACTCAGTCAGTCAAGTGACTTAGGAAAGCTCAGTAATATAGTAATCTCAGTACTATTCCGTCAGTCAATGGAACTCAATTAATTCAGTCCAGTTCAGTTTAGTAATCCATGTTCAGTGTCTATCCAGATGGGAGTAGAAATTAGCACCGAGTGAACCCAAGGATGGGAACACACACTGTTAGATGAGGGTGTGATTCATAGAAGTTATCCTTGCGTTCTAGAACTATGTAGCCAGCATAGGTTGAGACATCAACACTATCAAATAAGGGTTGATGATGTGGATAAACACTGTCAGATGAGGGTCTCATCATTCTTTTTTGGTGACACTGTCAGATGAGGGTTACCCACAGCTTGTCCTTACCGGTGGCACGGTATTGACACCATTCTTATTAGGGTTACAGATTGGACCCCAACTCAACCATAATGGCATATTAGGGGCATGTCGGTTAGATGACTACTTCCCATAGTTTCAGTTATAAAATCAGGACTGTCAAATACAGTCATTCAGTCTCAGTAATATAACTTAGATAGTTCTACAGAATTCAGAACTGTAGATACAGTCAACTCAAAACAGTATGAAACTCAGTTAGTTTTATCAGAACCTAGACTGTCAGATACAGTCGCTCAGTATCGGTTATTTTAGTTATACAGTTATCAGTATCTCATGTTATCAGTACTCAGGTTCAGTAATCATGTTATCACGAACTCAGTTATAGTTATTATGTATTCATGCATGCATTTTCACATTCATGCTATCTATTTAGTTAGTATAGTTCATGCATGTGAACCCTTTGCATTCAGCCTACCTTACATGCATACCAGTACATTCAATCGTACTGACGTATTTGCGCTATGGTGTTTTATACCATAGGTTTAGAAGCACAAGTTCCAGAGCATTAGTAGCATTCCAGTACTCAGCAGTCAGGGTCAACAGTGAGTCATCATCCTTCGAGGACATGATCATTATTTTATCATTTTAGTACTTAGTTTATTTCAGTAGTTGGAGTTAGTTGGGGACATGCCCCATCAACTTCTTATTCAGACAGTTAGAGGCTTTTCAGACTAGCATGTTCAGACAGTTATTCAGTTGTTTTGGTATTGATATACCATATCTTCAGATGCTATGTTTTATCAGATCTTTGAACCTTATGGCCTTTCAGCCTTTATTTCTGCACTTATACAATATATTATGCAGTGTACAGGTACAGATACCAGTCATGGGTTAGCTTATGGTCCTTCGAGGTTATGAGCACCATGTGGCATTTTGGGTACCAGATTCGAGACGTTACAGTAGGGTTCCAGGTATTCTTTCTTGGGTGGAAAATTGAATTCAAAAATTTAATTGAGTCAAAACTTGTCTGTTAAGTGCTAAGGATTCACGTGATTTGGTTTTGTGATTTCTCCAAATGAGAGATCCCATTGTAACCTTTAGATATGAAGGTTTTTGTAGCCTTAAATAAGGGAAGAAAGATGAAAATGCGTATGAGATGTCTAAGATTTGCATAAAAATGGCAAGAGAGAGTCTGCCCATGGTGAAAGAAGAGTGAACCTTATGGCCTTTCAGCCTTTATTTTTGCACTTATACAATATATTATGCAGTGTACAGGTACAGATATGAGTCATGGGTTAGCTTATGGTCCTTCGAGGTCATGAACACCATGTGGTAAAAGGGTAACTCATGGTAAAAGGGACCCTACATTTTAAATGGGATGTTGACTGGCCAATAAGAAGGAGACATGTGGCAAGGAGAGTGTTAAGCGTGTGAAAGATGTGGAAGGAGTGAAATAAGAGTGTGTTTTACGTGTGTCATGACCATTTGGCACCTTGTGTGGTGCAAAATTGGCATCCATGTGGCACTGAGGTGGAAAATGGGAGAGAAAAGATGGGTTTTATGGGTCAGATCTTGAAATTGGGCCAAATTGTAAGAATATTATAAAATAGGATGATTTAAATACTTTCTTTCCTATGTCCTTTGGACTTTCTAAATTAATTTAAATAACACTTTTAAAAAGAACACATTATAAATATCCGAACAAATGAAAAAAATCATTTGATATTAAAATATAAATATTTAAACAAAGTTGCATGATAAATTTGGGATTGAACGATAATATTTATAAAGAAGAAAGTCACCAAAATACTTATTCAATTAAATTAAATGTCTTTTTTGCTAAAGTTTATAGGGAATGCTGTGATAATTTAAAATATAATAAAAATGATAATAGATAATAATAACAATAATAATAATAATAATAATGTCGTCGATGATTTTTAGTTCTAAATACAAATGGTGGCAAGACTTGCATAAACTTTAAATTATAGAAATAACATACATGCATTTTTTACTTATTATTTAGAAGCGCAAAGATATGACTTGAAAGAAAGAAGGGACAAAATTGGGTGTCAACAGTTGTCCTTCTTTGGTCAAAAATAATGAAAGAGTTTTCGAATAAAGAAGTTGACTTAGTAACCCAATTTTATCCTAGCTGATAGATTTGAAAGGATAAGTATGAAGAATGTTTGGGAGGAATATGGCCAGACTCCGGTCTTCGAGTTGCCTACATATCTTGGGTTGCATGAGAATCAGGTCATATGTAGTTTAAGACTTCTAATACTTGTAGATTAGGAAAAGAAGATAGACACGAGCTTACGAAGATTGTATTAGAGTCAAATTTAGTATATTGATTCAAGAATCTTGATCATTGAGGTGTCAATATAAGTAAGATATTTGAGAGTAGGGTCATTTGATGTTTGAGGTAGACTCTTGATCTTTGTTGGGAGTCTGATCCTCATTCCCAACAAATTGCCCTAGTTCACTACTAAGAAATAGTTTCACGTTTGTGCTAAAGTTCCTGTAAAACTTAAACTAGATAAAGCAATTAGTGCATAAATAGTAAATACATTTAGTGCATTAATGAAAATAACGCCTCTAGGGCGTCAGTTTATGCAAATGCGATCTTCCAAGATGGAAACAAAGCTTATGAAATATGAAGTTTTAGGCCGATATTCATGAGAATGATGCCTTTTGGTGACGAAAATAAGGCCTTAAACCAATTAAACTATGAATATGAGGCATTTTAAAGCCAAATGATTGATGGATGAAGGCTTTTTCCTAAGTTGGTGATTTATGAAAAATAACACTTGCAAGCAGTGGATTTCTATAAAGTCTTTCTTTGATGCACTTGAAAGCAATTGTGCGTTGCCATAGAAGAAAATGAAAGCCATGCAAAGTTCCAAATAACTTAAAGCGATTGTATGGTGCATTTGTGGCCATGCTAAAGCCAGTAAAGTCATGTGCAATGCATTCTAAAATATGTTAAAGCATTTGTGCAGTGCATGTGCGTTGCACTTTAGAGCATAATGCGATGTAATTGAAAGTCATGTATGGTGTATTTTAAAGTAATTTAAAGCGATCGTGCATGCTTTTGTTCTTATGCAGAGTTAATAAAGCTATGTGCAGTGCATTTGACATATTTTAAAACATTTGTGAAGTGCATGTGCGGTGAATTTAGAGCATATATGCCAAACAATTGAAGCTATGTATTGTGCATTTTAAGCATTTGAAAATACTTGTGCAATATATTAAAGGCATCTATATAGACTAACTAGAAGTTATGTGCAGTGCATTTGAAATTTTGTAAAATCTTTAAAATCATTTAATCAATATTACTACAAAAGCATAATTTCTTCTAGATTTTGTAAGGGAAATTAAACCGTTCGAGGTGTAATCCTCGCAAGACTGCAAACGCTGTTAACTTTTTAACTTCTGCTAATATGTAGAGCCTGCATCCAAATAAAAAGTTTATAAGTTTGGGGGATCTTTGATTTGTGTTGACTTTAAAGGTCTGACTCTTGATACTCCATGCTTTCAACTTTGTTTAGACTCATAACCCCATCTATTCTAATCTTGGCCAATAGATAATTAGAAAATATTTGGCAGAAAATTATTTAAAATAGAAGATAAACAAGAGTAATAAATAACTTGATTAATAAAATATGCAAATATGTGTAGTGGTAAAAAGAAATTGTGTCAAACTTTTGAACTGTGACATATTGTGAAACAATGCGAACGTCTTTTATACAAAGAAAAAGTCCCTTTTTTTAACTATTTGGTTGAACCCACACTCTTCAATATCTCTCAATATCTTTTCAAATATTTATCAAAATGATGCCCCTCAAAAGCTGTTCCAGTTTTGGTTTGAGCGAGATACTGGTATTCCAATATGATGAGACCAAGCCTTGTATAGGCTGCCTACGTATCCCACCAAGGGAACTAGGCTGAGCATAGTTCATGAAATACTCTTAAGATGATTAAAAACTAAGGGGCTGAACCCTCTGTCAGTTGCCTACAAATCCCACAAGAATCAGGCCGGACATAGTTCATTACTTATGAAATAGAAAAAGGGTGGGGTGGGGGGAATGATTTTTCTTCTAATGTGACCGAAGCTGATATGGACACCTACGTATCCTCCAAGGAGGTCAGGTCATTCGTAGTTTGCATGACAAGAAAAAGGAATTTTCGAAAAATTTCTACTTAAGAGACCAAACCCGACGTGGGTTTCCTGCATGTTCCCCCAAGGGAACTAGGTCATTCGTAGTTTCATAATATAGAAAAAATAACATTACAAAAAAATAAGTAAAGACTTCTAAATATAGTATCTCTTAACAGCATCTGCGTTGATAGCTTTCGACCACATTTCACCATCCATTTTTGCTAGGATCAATGCTCCGCCTCTCAGTACTCGGTGAATAATGTAAGGCCCTTACCAGTAGGGTGTAAATTTTTCCTTAGGTTTATTCTGGTGTAGAAATATGCACTTCAACACCAATTATCCTGAGTTGAATTGTGTTGGTCTTACCTTCTTGTTAAAAGCTTTGGCCATTCTATTTAGATAAAGCTGCCCATGACAAATTGCATTCATCCTCTTTTCATCAATTAGTATCAATTGATCATAATATTTTTGAATCTATTTGGCATCACTTAACTCAAATTTCTATATGATTCTCAAAGATGGTATCTCTACTTATGCGGGTAATAGTACTTCCGTTCTATACACCAAAAGATAGGGTTGCCCCAGTAGAAGTCCTAATAGTGTTGTGATAGCCAAAGAGGGAAAATGGCAAATTCTTATGCCAATGCTTATAGTTATAAATCATCTTACGTAATATCCATTTGATGTTCTTGTTGGCGGCCTCAACTGCTCCATTCATCTTAGGACGGTAAGGGGTGGAATTACGACAAGTAGTCTTAAACTTCTCACATATCTCATGCATTAAGTCACTATTGAGATTAGCTTTATTATCTGTTATTATTGACTCTAGAACTTCAATTCGACAAATAATGTCATTGCGGACAAAATCTATCACCACCTTCTTTGTCACTGACTTGTATGAAGAAGCTTCTACCCATTTGGTGAAACAATCAATAGCTACCAAGATGAACCTATGTCCATTTGATGTAGATGGCTCAATAAGACCAATGATATCCTTCCCCCAAGCTGTAAACGGCCAAGGGGAACTCATCACATTGAGTTCATTTAGTTCCCTAGTCAACTCTTCAGACATCGTGTCTTTTTCACATTCTGCAAAGTCTTGTTCGCTATTTGGAATTGTTTCGCTTGTTTCACTATATGTCACATTCATAGTATTGGCAGATTTGTTAGTTTGCTTGCTGAAAAGGGAAAAAAAGAAAATAAATTAATGAAGACAATTTGAAATAAAAGCAGCAAAACATAGTTTGGATTTGACATTTAAGCTTTCAAAAGTGGAGGTAAAACACGTAAATTCATAAACACGATTTAGGCCTTAGTTTTGAATCATGTTGTTTCATTAATACTAATACAATCATCCACCAAGATTCCCAGAGAAATAGGGATAGGGTACAAGTTCAATTGTTTAAAGCATCTCCAGGTTCAGCATCCCAGATAGTTAGGGTCTCGATGCAATCTTCTAGAATCACGTTGCACTCAGCTTCTCCTTTAGTAATGAATAAGTTTATTACTCCTTTCTTAAGGTCTTCTTCAACATATCCTTCTGACACTTGGACAACCAACGCTTTGGAAAAAGACTGATTCAGGAGCGGTACAGGCTTTGGCAGGAAAATGTCATCTTTCTTTTTGAGATTAGCCGATGATACTTCTTCGAGAGTAGGCTCGTATCCAAAACAAAAGTAATCTTCTGTTTGGACAATTGGACTGGCTCTAGTATTCCATGTGAGTTCACTCCAAGACCACTATGCTACAATCTTGTAGATATTTGGCAAAGGGTCCTATCTGTTGCCCAGTCTCAGTGTATCTACCATAGTACTCACCCCCCATGATCAGACCTCACTATCTTAATGATCTTTCCCAATTATTTCTCTACATCAATTTTAAACACTTTGAACATTTCAAGAGAATCTGATTTTTCTTTAATAAGAAAAACATAACCATACCAAGAAAAGTCATCAATAAAGGTGATAAAATAGCTTGAACCACATATTGTAGTAGAATGTGGACCACTTATGTCTGTGTGAATAATTTCCAACAAACCAGAACTACGAGTAGTATTCTCTTTTTTTGTTTTAGTCAACTTTCCCCTAATGCAATAAATACATGTTCCTATGTCCCTAAAATCAAAAGAAGGTAAAATATTAGATTTAACCAATCTATCAACTCTATCTTTAGAGATAAGACCTAAACGCCTATGCCACAACATGCCTGATTTTTCATTTAAAATTGGTCTTTTAGACCCCACAATTTCAAAATTAAAAGAGTTATATTCAAAATCATAAGTCAAGGAAATTTTAAATAAACCATCAGATAGGATTCCATGACCAACAACTCGGGAGTTCAAAATCAAATTAATATTTCCATTAAGAAAATTAAAACCATAACCAAATTTGTCTGAAACTGGAATAGAGATCAAATTTCATCTAAAAGATGGTACATAAAGAGTGTTTTCAAGAACAAACTTATAGCCAGTTTCTAAGTCTAAAATTACAGTTCCTATGAACTTTACTTCAACTTGGACCTCTGTGGTGACTCTAATTCTTGACTCCATTTCCTTTGGATTCCTTTTATTTTTGAACCCCTACAAGAAAATGGAAACATGAGCAGTAACTCCGCTATCAAACCACCAAGAATTAATAGGAACATCTACAAAGTGTGACTCAAAACAAACAAGATCTAGGTGATTACCTTGTTTTGACTCCTTTTTTTATCCAAGAATGAAATTTGGTGCAATCTCTCTATTTGTGACTAGGTTTCTTACAAAAGATGCAATTATTATTTTTCTTAAAAATCATGTTATTGGTCACAGGATCAGTCTGATCTTTACCATGCCTTTTATTGTCCTGACCCTTCTTAAAAGTATGATTATTAGATCTTTCAAACTTTCTAGGTCCCTTGCTAGAGCTTGCTTTAGAATTGTGAGAAGCTAACATGTCAATCTCACCCTTCTCCTTTTTAATTTTTCCTTCTTCAATAATATATTGAGAAATAAGATCATTGATTGACCAAGATTCATCCTGAGGATTATAGGCAGTTTTTATTTGGCTAAACTCAGAAGGCAAAGAGTTAAGAGCAGAGTGAACAATGTAAGTATCAGGAAGAGTTATTTCAAGAGTTTTCAATTTGGACTGAATGTGGACCATCTTAAGTATGTAATATCTAACACACCCAATAAATTCATACCTCATTCCTGCAAGTTTATTCATTAAATCTCCAGTATCATCCTTATTGAACACAAGATACCTTTCTTCCACTTGGGCAAGAAACGTTTTGGCATTGGTAGAATCAGGCAAACCACTTTGAGGTGCTCAACAATTGAACTCTTAAAGGTAAGGATGCATAGCCTATTAGATCTCTCCCACTTAGCATAAAGTTCTTTTTTAGTAGCTGTACTAGAATCAGTGAGAGATGGAGGCTCATCCTCATGCAAGGCTTAATCTATGTCAGCTATGCCCAAAGCAAATTCAAGATCTTCTTTCCATTGCTTAAAGTTAGAGCCCGACAGAACCACAACTTTAGCATTGTTATTGTTCAAATAAATGGTAACTGTTCACAACACAACATGAATGAATTTATCAGAATAGCAAAGTATAAGAATAATAATATTATCACAACGATGAGTCCCGCAGCATCAATAAGTAGCTCCCTTTAGGCAAGACAAGAAACTATTTTCAATATTAGAAACCTATCTCCTTTGGGCAGATAAATTTACTAAAAATAAAAATATTTTCACATAATGGGGCTCATCACAATACTAATTTAAAACACACAATAAATCTCCTTTGGACAGATTATTGTATGTTCTAATTTAGAGATATCCCCCAAAATGGATTAAAAAAGTCTCATAAATCAAAGCAAACGGGTCACTTTGGTGTACCCTATTTACCCTAATTTACAAAACAAATTCAATTTCAAGAATTCAACATGCCATTGCTATAATTTTCTCATCCGATCCAGTAAGTAACTACATAATTAAAAATATTATCAATTTGATTTTAGCTTCAAATCAAGTGGAACCAAATTCATGTAGAATTAATAAATAAATAGTAATAGGACATTTTTTTATATAAATAATAAAATCTGTTTCTCGAGAAAATTGAAGGAAAGGTGTCTTTTAAGTCTTGAATGAAGAATTGGTTACATTGACCAACAGATAGGGTCAAACAACATTAGAATACTTGATTAAGTTAATTGTGGACTCGATTAATATTTTCAAAACTTTATAATCTTTTCAAAATACAAATCAACCCAACCCACACCCCTCTTCAATCCAAATCAACCACTCTCTTCTCTCTCTCCAGCTTCTCTCAACTCTCTCCCAACCAACAGTTCTGCAAAATTTCTCCCTTCAACCTCCGATGACAAATAGTCAGGAGAGTTCCTTTTTGACTTTCAATCGTCAATCGACATGAATACTTCTCCGGCGACAACAAATTTGAGTTTTTTGTCCTCCTATTTTCTTTTTCACAGGTAAAAAATTATGAAAAAATAGAGGAACTTGAGCCAACTAATCTTTTGGTATTGAAATATGGACTGAATAAAACCCTAATTTCTGTCATTTCTATTTTTTTCTTCTTATTATCGTACTGCTGATTCAAATTTGTTGGTGATTTTTGGTCACAATTGATGTTCTTAGTACGTGTGTGTGATATGTTGGTGTTGCTGGGTTGATTTGTTGTTTGTCTTGGTAGAAATGGTATTGCAACAGTTGAAACATCTGATGTAATAGATGAAACATATGATGCAATAGATGAAAATATGATGCAACAGATGAAAAATCTGATGCAACTATGAAAATCTGATGCAACAGGTGAACAATCTAATAGATTATTCATCTGTTGTGATAAACGACTCTTCTGTTTGGAAGAAATCTAAACAATATTGATCCAACAGATAATTGATTAGTGATCTATTTTTATTCTTTCCAACGTTTTACTCTTCATTTCGCAATAGATTAGGACTGTTTTTATTCTTTCTAATGGTTTACTCATCCGTTACAATAGGTCGGTTATCTGTTGTAACAAATAACATACCTGGTGCAACAGATTAGTGATCCATTTTTATTCTTTCCAACGGTTTACTCATCCGTTGTAACAGGTCGGTTATATGTTGTAATAGATAAAATACCTAGTGCAATAGACTTGTGATCTATTTTTATAGTTTCCAACGAATTACTCATCCATTGCAACGGGTCAGTTATGTGTTGCATCAGATAAAATACCAGGTGCAACAGATAGTGCTGTTTTTATGGTTCCCACGGATTACTCATCTATTGTAACAGGTCAATTATATGTTGCAACAGATAACATACCTAGTGCAACAGATTAGCTGTCTATTGGAACTATTATATTACTGTTATGCATTAATCAATTATAATCTATGTTATGTTCCTGTTAATTTAAGATAACATGGCTCCCAAAAGAAAAGAAATCAAATCAAGTCCAAGTAAAGGAACAAGTGCAGTAGCTCATCTACATCCACCACTCTATGAGCTTGCTTTACAAGCGTTATCTCAATCAGGAGCAGAAGATAATGAACACGGGGAGGAGGAATCTTTCAAAAGAGATGATCCAAATGCTAATAGCCCTTTCACTGAAAAATTGGTCAAAACCTTTAGCATTGATCGTTATCCTGTGAGAATGCAGTGCGATGGTGCCACAGATTTAACGGGTGATCTCGTGGTTAAGTCAGTCATGGGAAAATCTTTCGACGCCTTTAGAAAAATACTTTGAGAATAAAAATTGTATTCTTATTTTAGGGAAAGCTGCTTTGGGCAATATCTTGATTTGTCGGAGGACAACAATACTCGTTTCCAGATGAAAATGGTATGATCATCTCAAGCGCAGGTTTATGTATGAAAACAAAGATAAGATGGATGAGGTGTGGATAAATTACTGTGGCATACCTGTTTGTTTTGGTTGGGAGGAGTTTGTCATAGTTACCGGACTAAAATGTTATCCTCCTTCTCCTTCTTAAGTTATACCTACTTTGACCCCAAAAAAGCACCCCGCACACCTAAAAAAGGAAAAGACAAGTTGAGTGATCGTGATTACCTAGTGTCCATTGTTGGTCCAAGCTTAAAAAACAAAAATCTAATTGAAGCGTTGAAAGGTAAAGGACTTTCAAAGAAGCACAAACAATCGTTGTGCTTGGTTTGGTTTGTACATAATGTTCTTTGGGTGAGAGACTGTAACAACAACATAAGCCTCGATTTAATAAATCTCTCCGAGGATCTTGAGGCATTTAACAGCTATCTTTGGGGTTATGAAAGCTTCAAAATGACTGTCAAATATTTGTTAACTCCGTTAACGCCAAAAACAGTCAGCTTATATGGTTTTCCATAGGTCTTCATGGTAAATATTTCTTTTATCATGATATGATTCATCATTTTTTTAGTCAATAATGCTTTTAATTTATTAGCGTTATGTTATAGGCTTGGGCATTTGAAACCATCTTTATTTGAGACAACAAGAGAACTACCAGGAAAAAGTTTTCTGTCTAAGAATTTTGAGATGGTTGTCGGCCAAAACCAATAAAAATACAAAATTTCTTGATCTTTTCAATCCCCCCAAGGAAGCAATAAGTCCAATTCTAATCAAGTTTTTGTTTTAATTAATGATTAAATGATTTCATCATCATTCTTAATATATATACCGATTTATTTTGATTGTCCATCTGTGGCTTGTTCCGACCAACCGAGAGTTGAAGATGCCATTTTTTCTTACTTTACGGTCTGTGCAAACTTTATCAGACCCTAAGGTTGTTGATGGAATAAAAATAGAATTGTTTGGAGCAACAACCATCACAAGAAAAATAATTTTGGAGGGTAGGGCTAATGATGCTCCTCTTACAGTTTTTGAAACAACAAGCCATTATGATTATGATCATAATGGTTGTACAGATTTTTCTCCAGATTTTGCAGCATCTAGCAAATGTTCTTCATACAAATGTCAAGACTGCAAGGCGAAACACAATGAAGTGATTAATGCTATTAATGCACTAACTGCTTCTGTAAAGAAAATGACATCTAAGAGGGGTGTGATTCTATCAAAGAGGATTTCATATCCAGACACTCCACTAGAGATCAAGGCGGTTAAGAGGAGAAGGAAAGACACTTACAAGACATCATCAATCATAAAAAAAGCAAGATTGCAATGCCTCTATCTTTGTCTTGCACCAATGTTCAGTGTGCAAGGGCCATAGAAGAGCAGCATGAGCTGAAAAAGGTGAATGTACATCATCTGTTCCAAAAAAACAAATAGGCACATATCTATTTCAACAGATGATACATCTTCTGAAAATTATCAAACAGATATATACATCTGTTGCAACTGTTGTCTAACCTGTTGCATGAGATTCGTTATCTGTTTTAGCAGATGAGTCTTATGTTGCAACAGATGGGTCATCTGTTTGAAATTACCGTACTGCTCTGATTTACCAGTTTGAATTTGTCCCAATAGATAATCCATCTGATGCAACATAAGACTCATCTGTTGCAACAGATGAAAAATCTGTTGTATATCTCTACTTAGCATTGACAATTCTGACTTTCCAGGTGGATTCTTAGCTATTGTCAAAGAGCATAATCTGACAGTTGATAATCCATCAACTGCTTCCAAAGATGAAGAAATAGTAGAGCCTGTCAGTTTAGGAGAACGGAAGAATTACCCATTTGAAGGGTTCAACATCTCGAACGAGGCTCCATAAAAACTAATACAACTAATCAACGACTATTCAGAATTGATTGCCGATGGGTTGTTAAAGCATCATACCGATAGGTACATAAATTAATTTTATGGATATTGGTTTATACAATTCTTGTTGTAAGAAACATACATTAACACATATAAATCATCATGTAGAAAATAAAATGACTAGCGCTACAAAGTGAACAAATCGAGTCTTGGTTTTGATATGTTTGACTTTGTTGTTGTATATCTCGGAATAAAGAATTGGTTCTATTTGATGTCACAGCCCCAAACTTGATGGAATGATGAGGTTTAAATGCCATACATATTACTATTAATTAATACTTTATTTAATTGCATCTGCATATTGATTTTTTTGACACGTAATCCGAAATATTTGATAATATGTGCAGCACATCGATGTCATTTTTTACTACCTTCGAAAGAAGGCCATGTTGCTAATACAAGAACAATATAGATACACAAAAGACAATTATTTGTACAAAGTTTACATCAATAATGTCTACGATAGGTATTATCAACAGCAGCCGAAAGTTTTCTGAAACAAGGAATGCTTAATCAATATCATCAACGATTTTAGCATTCCGGCTGGCTTACCTTGGCATTTGGTCGACAAAGTGTACATCCCAATCAATTGTGGTGATGAATTCCATTAGGTGTTGGCTGTCGTCATTCTAAAAGAGAGGCACATCCGAGTTTATGACTCGATGTCATGAAGAAGATGTTTCAGGCTGTCATTTGAGATACAAAAGCTGGCCAAAATATTGCATACTTACCTTGATATGAGTGACTTTTTGGATCAAAAGGTTCGTACTGATTGGTCGACGATTGAAGCATACCGGAATAAAATGGCTAATCCATTTGATGTACAATATGTTGACGAAATTTCTCAACAAATCATTGGTAGCCTGTAGGTTTAAGTGTCATGATTTAGTTTCATTTCACAAATTTCACAATGCTTGCATGAACTGTAAGATATGAATTATCTATTTTTTTATAATGCAGGGATTGCGGTCCTTTTATTGCTGCCTATACCGAGTATTTGAGCGATGAATTACAAGTACCAAATGATGGACTTGATGCCGGATTACTCCGCAAAAGATATGCTGCTATTTTATGAAAATATGGAGAAGAAAAAGCTCAGAAGCCATACGCAACCGACGTTAAAGATCCATGATGACCAAAGTCGAATTCCATAGCACTGGATGAAGCATGAACTTATATCCTATTTAGAAGCAGAATTATATGAGAATAAAGATATTTTGTGCGGAATTCTATAGCCGAATTGCATTAATGTAATGTAATGTAATGTACAGTAATGTAATGTAATTACAATAATGTAATGTAATTAAATGTACAGTAATGTACAGTAATGTAATGTAATGTACAGTAATGTATAGTAATGTAATGTAATGTATAGTAATGTACAGTAATGTAATATAATGCAATATACAGTAATGTAATGTACAGTAATGTAATATACAGTAATGTAATGTACAGTAATGTAATTTAATGTAATGAATAGTAATGTAATGTAATGTACAGTAATGTACTGTACTGTAATGTAATATACAGTAATGTACAGTACATTACTGTAATGTAATATACAGTAATGTACAGTAATGTAATGTAATGTACAGTAATGTACAGTAATGTAATGTAATGTAATGTACAGTAATGTAATGTAATTACAGTAATGTACAGTAATGTAATGTATAGTAATGTATAATAATGTAATGTACAGTAATGTACAGTACAGTAATGTACAATAATATAATGTACAGTAATGTAATGTACAGTAATATACAGTAATATAATGTATAGTAATGTAATGTACAGTAATGTAATGTAACTGTCCATATTCAGCAATTTTCTTGATGATATTTTCTCGTTGATCATGTCTATATGTGAGTTTTGTATGTGGATCTTCACGAGTTAATTTGTCCTAAAAATTACAGTAAAAGACTCTGTATAAAGTAGGAATTTGTTGGCTAGTATAACCTATTTCAACCGACCATCTATGAATCCAAGGGATAGACAATTCTATAAAGAAATACATTTGGTCAATAATATCTATTTTACAAATATGTTCAGAAAGGTATAATTCAGTCAAGAAGGGTGAGGATTTTTTCCATGTATAATAAAGAGAAGAATATTCTGGAGGTAATATTTTAACGGTAGGTCCGTGGTAAGTCCACTATTGTACAAACCAATTGGGAATAAGTTTATCAAAGACCTTGGCACAGATTTTTATAAACCAAGTATGTTTGTGTTTAATGTTATTATAATATAAAACTTGAGAAAATGCCTTAATATAATCCCAATATGTGAAATTTATCTGAGACTGTCCCATTGGTCCCATAGGCATAGTTTTTTGAGTCATGGATGAAATTCCCCATTCTTCAATAGAAATAAGTTTTTTAATAATTATCTTGGAGTATCCATGTACACCTGGGGTAGTATCTCCCATCGGACTGTGCTCAAAATCTGCACTGAATGTCTGAACCAAAATATTTTCATAAAAAATTTGTGTTTTATATGATTTTCCAGTGAAATAAACATTAGTAGTTAAGTATTTTTGGAGTAATCGCCATGCTTCTTCAGAATTTTCTTGTCGAGGAATATGCGAATTTTTAATAAGTAGGATGAGTTCTCTAGCATCCAATTTCTCATATGTGAGTTTATTTTCGGAGTTTTCTTGGACTATAGATGCAAATGAATCTGCAGTTTTTTGCTAATCGGATATATAAGATTAAAGTTGTTTGTACAAAGGATGATCTTCTGGAATATCTTCCAAATGAATTGAGGAATCAATATTCTATGTTTTTTATGATGATCCTTCCTGGAGAATTTTTGAATTGACAAAAATTCTATTTCCGTGTTGTAATACCAAAAAATTAGAAATTGCAGAGCTATATGAAGAATTATTTCTATTACCAAAATAAGTAGGGTTTGTTCGTTCTCCGTAATATGAAGAGTTTTGACTTCGTCCTCCTTTGTCACGTCCTCTGGCTGTTTGTCAGGGTGGATTCATGCTACATCAATAATCAGGAATTTGATCAGCAAACCATGACATATATTCAAATAGATCTTCATAAAGTGTGTCCTTTGTGATAAGATCATTAATGACTTTTTGAAGTATGAGCATGTGCATGTCTGCATTTAAAGGAGTTGCCTTTATAAAGGTGATTAAAAACTTTTGAGAGAATAAGTGTAGAAAGAGCTTCATTATATCTTTTAATCCTGTAAATATTAATCACTTAAGTCAATATCAAACCAATAAATTTCATTATCAAGAAATTCATCGTGGTTAAGGAATAATTCTTCTTCTATTATACCACGAACCAGATTTTCTAAGATAAGAAAATGAATATCTTCGTTTAAAGAAATGCATTTGATAATAGTAATTATAATTTTCTCAGGGAGGAAGTATGTGTAAAAATTCATATTAACTGATTAAATATTCTCGAGATAGAAAATCAGGTAAAGAATTTTCACTACCCTTCTTATATTGTATTTCAAAATCAAAAGGGGCTAATTGAGCTTGTCATCTTGCAACTATTAATTTA
Source organism: Capsicum baccatum var. pendulum (assembly GCA_030864225.1). Taxonomy (NCBI): domain Eukaryota; kingdom Viridiplantae; phylum Streptophyta; class Magnoliopsida; order Solanales; family Solanaceae; genus Capsicum; species Capsicum baccatum. The sequence continues at coordinate 36,894,444 of CM061556.1, forward strand.
GAGGCATCATGTTTAAAGTCTTTGTCAAACATAAATTTAACGGATTAAGGATCAGTTCTGATTATGAATTTTGGTCATACAAATCATCTTGAAATTTTAACACATTTTACAATAGTTAGCACTTCATGGGCTACTGTGGCGTATTTTTTTCTGGCTTTCAATCCATTTACCAGAATAAAATCTAATCAAACATTCTATTTTTGTATGGGGATTAACTTGTTTAAGTATTCCGCTATACCCAATATTTGAAGCATCAGTTTCAACAATTTTTAACCAGTTAGGATTTGTAAGAGATGTACAAGAAAGAGATCGAACTCGTTTTTTAATTAATTTTACTAAATCAGTGTGGACTTGAGTCCAAGGTATTTTGTAATCCTTTTTAAATCTATCATATAGAGGAGCTAAATCTCTAGACAGATTTTTATAAAAAAGAGAAATATAATTAAGATTACCAAGGAATATTTGCAGCTGTTTTTTATCAGTAATAATATCGGAAAATATTTTAGCAAATTCTAGAGCTCTTTGTATAGGCTCAATAGTACCTTGACAAATATTATGTCCTAAAAATTTAATATTTGTCTAGAATAAACTTATTTTTGGTTTGGAGATTACCAAACCATTTTGTATAATAATTTGTTTAAACATATTCAGATGTTTAAAATGTGATTCAAGGGTTTTTGAAAATACTAAAATACCATCAATACAGACAATGATAAAATCCATATAGGGATTGAAAATGTCATTCATAATTTTTTGAAATTTAGAAGGAGTATTTTTTAAACCGAATGGCATAACATTCCATTCATACTGTCTAAAGGGGACATTAAAAGCAGTTCTATAAGTATGTTCTTTATCAATTTGAATTTGCCAATAACCAGATTTTAAATCAAATTTAGAGAATATATTAGCATCATATAATCTAGAAAGTAAGTCCCTTTTATTTGGTATAGGATATCTGATCCATTTCAAAACTTTATTCAGAGGTTTATAATTGATGACTAGTCGAGGCACACCCCGTTCTTTTTCAGCAACATTATTGACATAAAAAGCAGTACAAAACCAAGAGGACTTTGAGGGTTTTATAAGACCTTTTTGAAGAAGACTATCAATCTCCTTTTTACAGAATTCTACTAACTCTGTATTCATTTGACAGGGTCAAGATTTTGTGGGAATTTTCTCTTTACTAAAACCATCTTCATAAGGAAGAGAAACAATATGCTTCTTTCGGTTCCAGCAAGCATTTGGATGATCCGCACAAATATCAACAACCAATTGATTAAAAATTATTTTTATTTTTTCTTAGACCTTTACTGAGTTTAAAGTATCAAGAATATTAATACTCATCATTTCTAATTGTAAAAAATTGACATGCTTTTGCTTCATACTAATAAGAGCATTTATATCTCTTGTTACAAGATCAGTAACAAAAGGATAGGAGATTTATTTTTATAGGTAGCCTTAAAACCATTCGCATCGATATGTGTATAAGGATAAATAACATTTATAAAAGGTGTTCCTAAAATAATAGGAGGATATAACTGGTTTTTTTTACCAAAAAGAAGAAATGTGGAATGCAGACTTTGTTTCGACATATATGAGTAAACGACAATTTATAGTTGATGTCAAGACTATATCCAGATGCAGACTTAATTATGTGAGTAGTTTTTTCAAAATATCTGGTTGGAATTAAACCTTCTTGAATGCAGCTGACATCAGCACCACTATCAATCATAGCAATATTAGCGATAGAAAATTTCCTATTAATCAAAATAGTGCAATTTATATACCATTTATGAGCAGTAACTAGTTGCATCATTCCCAAGAAATAATTCCTTTTCAAATCCTCTTTTGGACTAAGTTTATCTATTTCAGAATCTTCAGAGTTTTCAAAATCCTTTTCTTTTCCTTTGAAGTAAAAGAAATAATATTTTCAGGAATGTCAGGAATCTTTTCTTCAATTTTCAAAATCCTATGATCGGATATCATCTGTTTTTGCTTTAAAGAAATAATTTCTTTCTCTAATTTTTCAACTTCGATCTTTAAATCATCAAAGGTAGTATATCTACCTAGAGTTTGACTTAACGCAAGACGTCGATTAACCTCAGCTAAAGAATAAGACATATGATAACTATCATAAGAATTATCTTTAGAAATACTAGCAGTATTAGTAGAAGTTTTTTAAGTAGTAAAATTAATGATTTTTTCACGTAGTTTTTCATCTGTAACTTCCTTCATCAATTCAAGGACATTATCAGAAGTAAGAGTTTGAATATTTAAATCAAGATCTTCAAATTGCGCTTGAAGTTTATACATTATTTCGTCACAATTACAAGTATCATTATCACAATCATTACATTTATTAATCTGATCGGGTTCACTACCAGAATTAGGTAGTTCAAAATCATTTTCAAATGTAGAATCATAATCAGATTCAGAACCAGAGGTATATAATAAATCATAGACTTGGTCATGCACTTCCTCAGAAAGTCCTAAGGACTTGAGATTTTATAACTTACAGTTTAAAGCTATATGACCATATTGGTTGCACCTATAACACTTGATTTTTGCTAACTCTCTTTTGGATCTATTTATCATAAATCTGGTAGACTTACGATAGGATTTTCTTGTTTCACGTTCTTCTTTGGTTCTATGCCTAGAGCAATTCTTTCTATAGGATTTGTCAGACTTAGAGTATCTTTGGGTTTTTCTTGCTACTGGTTTATCCATACCAAATTGTTCACAAAAATCTCCTAATTGGGATTTTTCTCTGAGTTTGTCAAGCTTAATCTGTCTGGCTAATTTTAACTCAGTGCAAAGGGATAAACCCTCTTGAGTACAAGCTACAATAAGCTGACCATAAATTTTTTTTGAATACTGGACCTCACCATAAGACCCTCTAAGGAATTTTCTAACTCTTTCAGCAAATAAAGGGGGAAGACCATCAATGAATTTTGCTTTCCAATGGTCATACTTACTTTCGGTCAAATCCATAACCCTACTAAGAAAGGTGTCTTTATACCATCTAAATTCTCCTAAATGTTTACATTTTAATCCATTAAGAAGAGTTCTAATGTTTTCATACTGATTGGTAAATCTACCTCCAAAATGTTCAATAATTGTAAGCATAAGGGTATAGACAGCATTTGGTCGTCCTGCCCGAAGCGATCGGCCTAAATTATTTTTTTTCGGTTTATAATTAGTGGCATTAAAAATAGCCTCGCATTTATCATTGTCTAGGAAATTATCCCACCATCCTCGAAGTTGGCCAGTAAAGCCCGCAACAATTATTTTACAAATTGTTGGGTCAGTACGATTGGCCCGATTCTCTACTGATGCGGTGGCTATGGCAATAATAAAGTACATGGACATACGGTGGATAAGAATAGAAATTTGTCGATCTGATAATCCATCAATATTCCATTCATAAATAGCTTCTCCACTATAAGAAGTATTTATTTGATTCCAATCCCTTTCCTCTATCAGAACATCTTGAGGAGTTGGACGTGGATAATACGCAATAGACATACGGGGAATGTCAATATTTTTTTTTCCGGTTGTTTTTTAATCATACCTTCGAGCTTATTTAGCTCGGAAGAGATAGTGTCTCCTACATTTTGAGTAGATTCGATATTATAAGCAAAATTAGACTCGAGTTTTTGCACAAAATCATTAGAAACATTAAGAGGTTAAATGTTTAAACGAGAGAATTTTTTATCTAAGAGTTTTTCTAATTGGTCTAATTGAGAAATTTTTTCAAATCCTTCTATTTCAGGAGGTCTTTGGATACACGGTTTAGATAAAATATATCCTTCTTCTTCTTTGGTTTCAGATGTAGAAGGAATGTTAGAGGAATCCATCTGCGTGCTAAGTTTTTTAACTAACTCAATTAATTCGTCAAGTTTTTAATCAAGAGATGAAATATGTTCTCCCAAAACTTTAACATAAAGACTCAAATAATTATTTTGGGCGATAATGTTATTTATTTCAGAAACAATGATTTTTCCAATATCCTCATTTACAAATTTTTGAAAAACAGAAAAAATCATTCCAGTATTATTAGGTAATATAAAGTAAGACTGAAGAGGATACATAGCTTGAGTAATTGTACCATCAGAACTTTGATAAGATCTTTTAATTATTTTTATATAGGACGACAAATATGCAGACATAAACCATGACACAAAAAAGATAATTTTATTATGTAAGACACATATTTCATAGAATTCTTCAGAAATATTTCGTAATTCAACAGGACTATAAGTTTCAAAAAGCCATGTCCTAAAGGTTTTCCATTTTTCACAAAAAAATTCTTTTTGAATATATTTTCTTGCCTGAGAACCAGGACTAAAATCAATAAGTTGTGTCATCATAATTAAACAGAATTAATATCAAAATCCATCTCAGATGGGGTAGGATTTTCATTATCAAAATCTTGAACTATATTAGTTTTACAGTTGATTTTAATCTTTTCTACACCTTTAGGTGTAACATGCGAATCAACAGAATTAATAGTATACAAAGATGCAGCTCGATACCTAGCTGGACCATAATCAGGTTCTATAGGAGAAATATGATGTATAGAAGGAAGTCTTTTTGACAAAGAAAAAGAATTTCTATAGACTGGAGGATTATTATCAAATTGCAGACAAATTCGTCCATCAGAATTTTGAGTTACATGAGTTAACTCTGAATTAGTCACATCCTTCACCAATTATTTTGGAGAAGTGACTGAGTTTAAAATCCATGTTTTTGGGAAATCAATCTCATCCCATCGAATAGGTCTTCAGGTAGTAACCCTGGATTTTATAAAGTTGGTTTCAATAAGCATAGTGCAATCAGAAGTATCATCAATTAATTTACATTGAGAATTTAAGGTTGATAATAAACGATAATATATGCGGTAGGATAATCCTATAAGCTCAGATCCAGGCGCATAATCATAACCATGAGTTTTCACATTTAAGGTTAAAGCATGAAGAATATTTACATCAATCAGAGATAGTTGCAAATTTGACTGAGTATTAAAATATACAGGTCCATAGGCAAGTGTAGATTCAATAGATCTCATTAAAGATTTTCTAAAGTTTAAATTTCTAGCATCATACAAAGCATCTAAAAATATTTCAGGGTGTCCCTTTAGCGTTAAAGGTCTAAAGGAAATTTGTACTAGACCAATATGAATATAATTATAATGACGCTTAAAAATATCAATATCATGCTTATTGAGGAGTTGGATAGTCTGTTCATCAGCACTTAAAGCAAGAGATTGCTAAGTTGTTTTAATGATTTGTTTATGTTTTATTTTATCAAAAAATCCATATTCATATATGGTTTTTAATTCAACTTTTAGAATCGTTCATTTATTTAATAAATCCATATCTTGAGGTAAATCTACCTCTTCGAGTTTTGTACTCTTAGTACTAACTTCGCCCATATCCATGATTATAAAAGCCTTATATCTATGCTGAAAACTTTACCACACTTAACATATTTACTATGAAAGTTCCTAGGCTCTGATACCATTAACAGGATCTCACTTGGCTGGGGTATGCCGCTCAGCCTGCCAGACCATGCAGCTGACATGTAAATGTAATTAACAGGATCTCACATTGCAATGCCATGTAATGTGTAATGCAATGCAATGTAATGTAATGCAATGAATGATTTTTTCACAAAATTTTTCATCTGTAACTTCCTTTAGTAATTCAAGGACATTATCAGCAGTAAGATTTTGAATATTTAAATCAAGATCTTTGAATTGCGCTTGAAGTTTATACATCATTTCGTTACAATTAAAAGTATTATTATCACAGTCATTGCACTTATTAACCTGATCCGGTTCACTACCAGAATTAGGTAGTTCAAAATCAATTTCAGATGTAGAATCATAATTAGATTCAGAACTAGAAGTATATAATAAACCATAGAATTGGTCATGCACTTCATCAGAAAGTCCTAAGGACTTGAATTTTTGTAACTTACGGTTTGGAGCTATATGACCATATTGGTTGTACCTATAGCTTGATTTTTGCTAACTCTCTTTTGGATTTATTTTTCGTAAATCTGGCAGACTTACGATAGGATTTTCTTGTTTCACGTTCTTCTTTGGTTCTATTTCTAGAGCGTTTCTTTCTATAGGATTTATTAGACTTAGAATATCTTTGGGTTTTTCTTACTACCGATTTATCCATACCAAATTATTCACAAAAATCTTCTAATTAGAATTTTTCTCTGAGTTTGTCAAGCTTAATCTGTCTGGCTAATTTTAGGTCGTTACAAAGGGCTAAACCCTCTTGATTACAAGCTACAATAAGCTGATCATAAATTTTTTTTCTAAATACTGGACCTTGCCATAAGATCTTCTAAGTGTTTTTCTAACTCTTTCAGCAAATAAAGGGGGAAGACCATCAATGAATTTTGCTTTCCAATGCTCATACTTACTTTCAGGTAAATCCATAACTCTACTAAGAAAGGTGTCTTTATACCATCTAAATTCTCCTTAATGTTTGCATTTTAAACCATTAAGGAGAGTTCTAATGTTTTACATACTGGTTAGTAAATCTACCTTCAAAATGTTCAATTATTATAAGCAAAAGGGTATAAACAGCATCTGGTCGTCCTGCCCGAACCGGTTGGCCTAAATTGTCTTTTCCCGATTTATCATTAGTGGCATTAAAAATAGCCTCGCATTTATCATCGTCTAGAAAATTATCCCACTAGCCTCGAAGCTGGCTAGTAAAATCCGCAACAATCATTTTGTAAATTGTTGGGTTAGTACGATTAGCCGATTTTCTGCTGATGCAGTGGCTGTGGCGATAGTAGAGTACATAGACATACGGTGGATAAGGATAGAGATTTGTCGGTCTGATAATTCATCAATATTCCATTCATAAATAGCTTTTCCACTATAAGAATTATAGTATTTATTTGATTCCAATCTCTTTCCTCTATCAGAACATCTTGAGGAGTTGGACGTGAATAATATGCATTAGACATGCGGGGAATGTCAGCATATTTTTTCCCCAGTTGTTTTCTAATTATATCTTTGAGCTTATTTAGCTCGGAAGAGATAGCATCTCCAACGTTTTGAGTAGATTCTATATTATTAGTAAATTTAGACTCGAGTTTTTGCACAAAATCATCAGATACATTAAGAGGTTTGTAATGTAATGAAATGCAATGTAATGTTGGATAATGTAATGTAATGTAATGTTGGATAATGTAATGTAATGTATTTTTTATATATACAATAATATATATATATATATATATATATATATATATATATATATATATATATATATATAATATTATTTATAAAAAATTAGTTTTTTGATTTAACCGATTTTTTTAAAAAAATAAAAAATCGAACCGAAAAATTAAAACTTTAAAATTACAAATCGAATTCGATCCGAAAAATCAAAACCAAAATTAAATTTTAATTTTATTTTTTAATTTTTTTGATTTAAATCAAAATATGTCCACCCCTAATTATGATACGGTTTACCATATGAATGAATAATAAATAAATAACCAAGAAAAGTTTAACACCTTTCTTCAATACCTTGTAAACGACAAACGCAGCTGAAAACTTAATAAATGGAGACAACCAATTTGTTTTTTCTTTTTTTTTTTTTAATTAAGAGTCCAGAATTCTTAAAAGAAAAAGAAAAAAGGAAAATCACTTTCATGAAACTCAAAGTCCACATGTACTAGTCAAACATTTACTGACAAAAGTAAGTATGAATTTGTTTTCTTGGAATACCGTAGTGTGCAGACGATGCAACCAAAAGCAGCCGAAGAAATTAAAAAAAAAAATGCTTTTAAATTTAAGTTTAAAACAGTGTGCGTCACAATTATTATTTCCAACTATTTTTCTTGTAAACGATAGATAGGTTCAAGATCTATGTAAAAAACTCTGATACCAATTGAAAAAGTTAACAGAAAAACATACCACAGGTTCACATAAATTAAAAAATACCTGTAAAAGCAATAGAACATACGAGGAAAGGTGTGTACCTTTGTCCGCCATTATAACACGTAATAAAAGACGAATTAGATTGAGTCTTTATGACGACTGACATTAACTTTATATTTATAGTATTAAAAGTCTTAACCTAGTGCACCTCCCATTATGGGCTCATATTTATAGTATTAAAAGTCTTAATCTAGTGCACCTCCTATTATGAGCTCATAGGTCTATTATAGGCCTACACTATTGTCAGCCCATACCAATAACATGAAATGGGTACAGACTCATATGAAATTTGCATGAATGTACGACCTATATCTTATCTACCAACTAATAATCAACTCATTTTACTTTAATGTAATAAAAAATTAATGTTAAATTCACATAAAATAAATAATTATAACACAGCAATCCATCACAATCACACAATATAAAGCTAAGTGCACAGTGGCCTAGCTGATACATCTGTTGTGATAATTAATAGTGAGGGTGAAAGGTAACGTATACTGTAATAAATGCTTGAACCAAAACATAACTTTTAATATAGAGAAATTTAGAAAGACTAAAATCAATTAGAACAATAATCAAATTTTCAATGGTAATTCTAAATTTAACTTCGTAAGATTTCATTAGAAGATAGAAAAATTATCGCTGACGGATAAGAATCAAAACAACTGAGATAAAATATTCGATGATGAATTTGAATTTAAAAAGATCAAATAAATTAGAATAATAACTGAGCTCCAAATTGTAGTTGGAGATTTAACTTCATAAAATTCCATTTAAAGATAGAGAAATTACTGGTGATGAAGAAGAGTCGGATGAAGCAAGTACAAAAATGCGAGATGAAGAATCCATTGAAATGAGATGAAGAGTCCAATAAAGCAAGATGAAGAATCCTGTTAAGGGAGATTGAAGAATTCGGTAGAGGACTTTTAACACATCAGTGGTGCTATAGAGAGAAAGAGTTTGACAGAATTTCCAGACAAAATGAAAAAGATGGGATTTGTCAAATCTTTTGCCATACCGAAAGCCCTCAGATATTGTACCAGTACAAAAATGAACAACATAAGTCAAGAGATAGATCCACTCAGTCAAATTGAAGAAATTTTTTTTTTTTGGTCTCAAATAAGGATTCAAGTTAAACACATACTACGAGACGCTAATCAATTAGATGATTGCTTGACAAACACAACATTCAATTAAGAGGGTCACTACAATTTCATACAATTGAGTAGCAACCGACCATGGGAAGGAAAATCTTAAACATAGATACCAACACTAAGAATAAGGACAAGGAATAATATCACAAGTGAAAACATCGTTTAACATGCACATCACAAACACACATACCTTATGGTTTCACAATTATTATATTTGCAGATTCAGGTTTGCCCATACAAGGAGTAAAATAACTATGTGAAAGCTATTTATCCTATGATACGTCAACTAATAAAAAGGTACACCCGCAAAGGTCAAGGGTTATGAAATTGAATATGAATGTGTAGATCTATACCCTGCAGATTTTAACTTCTTCGAGCTGAAAGAGAGCTTTCTTTCCACGAAAAAGGACCACGGGTATTGATGACTCAGAGCAAAATGAGACAAAGATCATGGTTTCTAAAGCACAATGACGACATTCTCAAAGACCTGAAAGAAGAAATAATGAGGACACAGTTGGATAATCCTTATGTTATAGACTTTTTTTTTTTATATATTTTTGGATCGACTTGTTTGGACTGGATCCTTTTTCTTTTTGACATACTTGAGCCTATTTTGTAACTTTCTTATTTACAAAATAAAAAGGACCTCAAGTCCATGTATTTTTTAAAAAGAGATATGTTAAAACTTTGACTATTGAGTTTAGTTTTACATTTTAAATAATTATATTATATTTAAAATTTAAAATATTTAATATTAATAACTTTTACATCAATGTTGATACTATTGAAAACTGGTATAGCAATAATTAATGTCAATATTGAAAATGACTCATTCTAATTAATGTATTATTAATGTTGACACAATAAAATTTTGTAGTCGTTGCACATCATTGAAAATTGACATAACATGATAGATATATGAGAGAATGCTCACAACTGATAGACTTCTAAGGTAGGGCTTGCAGATAGCTCCACATTGTATGTTATGTAGACAAATCAATGAATCTATGGACCACTTATTTGTAGAATATGCTATGACTAGGCAAATTAGGGATAGGCTCCTAAAGGAGCTAAAGCTAGATGCTCCTATAGATCAATCATGGAGAGATGTGCTGCAATGAATATCATAGAGGACTAAAGGAAAAACACAGCTAGCTTGTGTAACCAAGCTTGTATATAAAAAATTCATATATTCTGTGTGAATAGAAAGGAATATAATGATATTTGAGAAGACTGAGCAAATTGCTGAGTGCATATCAATAATCATTGCATGCATAAGTAATATGCGAGTCCTCATATAGCTAGACAATTGTTAGATAACTGTTATTTTCGGTGGAGTTTTTGTAGAAGCTTTGTTTTCTTGTTAAGATCGGTAGTTGTGGTGAACTAGCTGGTTTGCAAATATTTACTTGGTGATTAATGACATGTTAATCATCAAAAACACCTTCTGTAAGTTGTTTAATTTTATTGGAGTTTAAAAACTGCCTCATGATTATGGTATTGAATATTATTTGACACAGTCAAGTTTAAAATTATATTTTATTTACTTTGGGCCTTGGGCTTTTCGTTGAAGTATATGCAGTGTAACATAAAGAGAAAAGGACATGCACTAGGTCTTTTCAAAATCAATGACACATGTTTGAGCCTTTGGACTTTACATGGCCAATCGATTAAAGTAATTTCAATCAATGATCATTTAAATTTGAGAAAATTAACTATATAAACTTATTAGATTAGTTATTACAAGTTATAGAAAAACTTTTAAATTTTCAAATTATAGCAACTTTCATTTGAAAAAAATATATAAAAAAGACTTTTTTATTTTGTTGAAAATAAGGGGGGTCGGCCCGGTTCATACCCACTCCGTGGGTGTCGGGGAAGGGATGTCTAGGCAGCCTCACCCCAACTTCACTGAAGGGCTAATTTGAACCTAGGACCTGGCACACCACGATAAGCAAGCTTACCGCTGAGCCAAGCCGGTAATACAACTAATATACAATTTACCTTCCTTAAAAATAGTTAACCTTAATTACTGATATTTATCCACCCAAATCCCTCTAACCATTGTTTTTCCTCCTATTTTAATGCTTGCATTAAGAGTTTTCATCTTCATACACTACCTTCCTCTTTATACACTATTTATTTTTGCTAGTAAACAAAAAACATCTTCTAACAAAGTGTTGAAGATTATAATTTGAAAGAAAAGCAAAAACAAGTATTTCTTTAGATAACAAATATGAATTCTGTTAATTTGCATTCAATGAAAAAAGTAGCTTTTGGTTACTATGGTGATTTTGAGGTGAAACGCGATTAGCTTTTTGGTTGTGATCTTCATGGCCTCCCAGAGCTTTTTATTTTTGAACATTTGTATTTGATTTTATACTACTATGTTCCTAACTTTTGGCTTTACGATATACAATTTGATCGATATTTGCTCATTATAATCGTGCATCTTTTCCCGCTTTTAGATGACAATGAATTTGAGGATATAAATATTGTGAAACCAAATGACTTTTAACAGAACCGCGATTCAGAAACTGGTGCAAATTTGTGACAAAATACATTTTGGGAACATCTAATTCTCAACAAAGATCTGTATGTCTGATTCTCCCAAAATACTCAAATAGTGTTGAGTTTCATGCTGCTCGAGAGTTTGTGATATCGTCGTGATCCTGTTTAGCAATGTAGATACTGTTCAAGAAAACTTCTTCTTATGATTTATACAACGATGAGCACTAAGATACAAATAGATAAGTTTTTGCTTCAACTTTTTATGGATGTATGTAAATTGCAAGTCAAGTGTATAATTTCTCTTGTACCTTTATCTTCTTGGTTGTATGAACCCCCCACCGCCACCGCCATCCCAAACTATTCAAAACAGAAACACAATGATAATCTGAAGTGAAAAAAAATTTATTAATTTATTGGTATCGGGTTATTGGATTAGCGATTGGGTAACAATCCAGAATTATTTGGTTTAGGACATAAGTGCTTAAACTTGTAATGTATAAGTTACATTGATGGAAGGAATGGAATGATATGGTGATAATTTCTCGTTTATCGCCTGGAACCATCCCTTGACCTAACTGATGGTACATAAATCTTGCAGACGAATTAATACATCTACTCAAGGTCTCGCATAAAAAAAACTCAATAAAAAACATCCTTGGTTGGCTAATGTATCTTAAAAATGAATGCCTTCTAGTCCATTCATCTTTCTCGAGTAGATGGACATTACAGGTAAAACAATAAAATATGCTCTGGCTAACCATTTTTCAGATGTTAGCAACGAGCCAAACACGAGTTTGAAGTTTTGGATGAGTGTAAGAACAAGTTTTTTTTTTCAAGGTAAACATGTGAAATCAAAATTGTGTTGGTGTGTATTTTGATCTCAGTTTTTACATATATACTACAATAGCAATAGCAATGTAAGTGATTAGTTTATTTTCAATGAAATAATCAAATATTTTTTAGAATCTTATGATTATTTTTCTGGTTTAGCAATCTTGTTAGTATTACGTTGTTATAATACTACCAGATTTCAATTTTTTTTTATTTCAAACAAGTTGGGTATCGGCTTCTCACTATTCCATTTATGCTTAACTCATGTCAATTACGCATGAGCCAAGTATGAGAGAAATACACTACTTTTACGTGAAGGTAAGTTGATAAAATATTCATGATTCATTGCCACATAAACTAGAACAGAGAGTTTGAAACTAAAGACGGGACAGAAATGCAGCCATACGCTCACATAGAAGAATAAATATCGTACTATCTTTCAATAAACAATAGTGACAATCAAATGACAATAGTTGTCAAAGAATTCAGAGTAAATGATCAATTAAAATAGATGAGATGTGACATAAAGAACTAAAAATAGTGACCGTTTTTTTTTTTTGTTGAGTTGGGTTGGGGGTAAAGAAATAAAATATTTCAATTACTAGGAATATACTGTTGGCAAGTATGAAAAACACAAACTGGAAAAATGTGATATAAACTTTTGAAGAGATAAAATCAGTTTGTATAAAATCAGATCTTAAGTTTAAAAAATATATTTACCATATATAACTCCTTAAATTATGAACAAACTTTGATATTTAATTATTAAAAAAATATTGATACCTTAACTTGCCATAATTATCCAAAATCTTTAATTAATAGTGATAAATGTTAAATGCTAAATATAAGGAAATAATATAAATAATAAATATTACAAAATTGTTTTTCAAAAATTTAATTAAAATATGTTTTTCTCAAAAGTTGCTATAGCTTGTAATTATTTCTTAAGTCTAGTAATTAATAAAAAGTTATGCTATAACTTGTAATTAACAATCTAAAAAGTACATTTGGGATAATTTTCACTTTAAATTTTGGACGACTTCAGCTCTATTATATCGCTTCTGCTTTCTTATGCTTGCTTGTTTCTAATTAGCATTAATAGGAATTATAATTACTAAAATTTGCATATATACACTAACTAAAATTACCTAATTACATTATCTATCAATTTCCTAAAATATTTACACATATCCCAAATTATTTACATAAATCCCTTTACTTTTAACTTTCTCTCTCTTAAACATTATACATCTCACAATTCTAATATTTCTTCCGTAATTCACTCCCCCATATGCTCCCACATAAATCCCTTTTCTTTTAACTTTTTCTCTTTTAATCATTACACATGTGAAACACTGATTTTGACAAAAAAAATAGTACAATATTTTTGAGGTATTCTTCTTCCTCCTCTGTACAATTATTTCTTGAAAATATTTATTTTTCTGTGGTAAAGTTGAGATCTTTACTGAGATTTGGTGTTGTTTTTTCATATGGGGTTTATTCTGTTATTAAAATAATTATGTTTGATCTTTGGATTTGATGTAAATATTTGAGCTTTTGCTTCAAGATTGGATTTTTATGTGTTTTTTCTGTTCTTGATTTTGTTGAATATGGTTATTGTTTTTTTCACTTTTGTTGAATTAGTCATATAGTTAGGTAAGTTACATTAATTTGATATTTTAGATCTAGGAAAGTATGCCAAATTCTTGGATCTTCTTTTGATGATTGGTGTGTTCTTTCAGATTTGATTGAACTCCACTTTTTTATTATTTTGTGTTATTTCAGTTCTGAAAATGTTTAGTTAGATTTCAATAAATTCTGCTCTGAATATTGGAAGAAGATAGAATAATCTGTGAATTTTGTGTATTAACTGCTTAATCCTGATTTATTTTTTGGTGTGATTGATTTGCTTTCAAGATGATGATGTTTGAGGAAATGGGGTTCCGTGGCGATCTTGATTTCTTCCTTGCTCCGCTAAATGAAGTGGAAGTGGTTGCCCCACAGAATTGGATTGAGACGAATTCTGTGGTGGTGGATGATTATAGTGATGAGGAGATTGATGTTGATGAGCCTAACTTTGATGTTCATTATCAATTCCATTTGCTAAGCTTATATTCTATGGTAATTTGCTCTTTGATGTTTTAAAGAAGTGTTTGTTCTAAAGTTGGTTTGTTTGTTGCCATTCCTGCTAAATATACAAATGTATAATATTTTATTATACATGCTTGTCAGTGTATAATGTTCTTTGAGGTTTTGAAGAAGTGTTTGTTCTAAATTTTCAATATTACATTTGCTTTCTTTTTGTATAATATGTTAGCATACATTAAAGACGATATATAATATGAAACTGTGCTATTCCAGTTAACTTACGAATGTATAATATGTTGTTATACATTCAAATCATTGTAGGGAAAAGGCATCATTTCCACCCCATACTATAAAAGAAAAGTCTAAGTCACACCTAAATTATATAAGTGATCTATTACACACCTTAACTATATAAACGTGATATTATTACCTCCCCGCGACCCCCATTCTAAGACGCGTGTATTACACTTATTTTAGGCGCGTCCAGCCTATTAAATAACAAAAGTAAACGACTAAAAACATTAAGGGAAAAGGCATCGTTTCCACCCCAAACTATAGTCGAAAAGTCGAATCCACACTTAAACTATATAAGTGACCTATTACACACCTTAACTATAAAAAAGTGATACTTTTTACTGACGTGGCAGCGCGTGTAAAACACTACAGCACATGCAAGTGGTGGTAGCTTGACAAGGTGTAAATAGTTTCACTTTTTTATAATTTAGGTGTAATAGGTCACTAGTATAGTTTAGATGTGGCTTCGACTTTTCTGGTATAGTTTGGGGTGGAAGTGATGCCTTTTCTCAATCATTGTATAATGAAAATTGTGTCAATCCAGTAAACATTCGAATGCATAATATTTGATTATACATTCGTCTATGTGTATAATGAAAACTGTCGCAATGACAGAAATAATATTTTTTTCTGGTTTTATTATTTTTAAGATATTTGTTTAATCCACTGACTTAGTTTAAAAAAAATTATGCAGCTATGTACTGATTTGTCGTAACAAAGACTGCAAGTGGGTGTTGGGGGCGTCTTCTATGAATGAATCAAAAATTAATGCTTATATGAGAAGTGAGTGTTGAAGGTGCCTTATCCTTATTCATACTCCTTATACATATATTATGGGCGTGTATATACTATGTAATTTGACAACTATTATAGTAAATAGTTATTGAAACGTAATGTGTATTACATAATTATATACATTAAACTTTCATTTATACATAATGTATGATATACTATTATACTTTATTAACATGCATGATGTTTTACTGATAACAATGACTTTTAACTGACTACATGTATTATTTTTTGCTTAAACAACATAAGAAATGGTAGACTTATGTAACATAATTCATGATAATTTATGTTGACTTTTTCATTTTGTTTTATGTGTATGGATATAGATTATACTTTCGTGTAAATGTATAATACGTTCACAATGTATTTAATGTAAAACATACATTAAAAGTATGTTAATAATGTATGATATAGTGTTATAGTTTATAAATATGTATGACGTTAAATATTTTCTTTATTTTCTATTAAGTCATGAACGCTTGACAACATGTATGATGTTATGTAATACATATGTTTTAACGTATGAGACACTTGTTCAACGTATTATTAACTTATAACATAATTAACCTACTGTTAAAAATTCAATATGTTGATATACAGTAACACATTATTTTGTAATTTAGTTTTATACTTAATATATAATAAAATGTAAGGCAAACTCAATAACTACCAAACTATATTAGTAACATTACAATATAGTGTAAGTAATTGCACAATATTTCTTCAGACGTTATATATGTATAATAAGAATAAGGAAATCCATAAAATGTGAATTAACATCCAAAAAATAACATTATAACCGTTTAACATCAACTACAAAATCAAGAATTAGTTGTTTCAATGCCGACTATTATAAAAAAAATGCTACTCTAAAGTAACAAGTGCACTTTCATCAATTGTTTGGAGATAACTATTCCACGGCCGATGAGGATACTCATTATCACTCGTGTACCCACTTGTAGTCTTTGTTACGATAAATCAGTACATAGCTGCATAATTTTTTTTTTAAATTGAGTCAATGAATTAAACAAACATGTTAAAAATAATTAAACCAGAAAAAAAATGCAATTTCTGTCATTGCGACAGTTTTCATTATATACATAGACAAATGTATAATCAAATATTATACATTCGAATGTTTACTGGATTGACATAGTTTTCATTAGACAATGATTTGAATGTAGAACAACATATTATATATTCGTAAATTAACTGGAATGGTACAGTTTCATTCCAAAATCCACAAATTATTCTATCTTCTTCTAATATTCAGAGTAGAATCTATTAAAATCTATCAAATTACATGAGTCTGCAAATAGGTAAACAAGTAAATCTAACTAAACATTTCCAAAACTGAAATAACACAAAATAATAAACAAGTGGAGTTCAATCAAATCTGCAAGAATACACCAATAATCAAAAGAAGCATAAATGTGCACAAATGAGAAAGAGTTTAAGATTTTCTTAGGCATCCCACTTTCTTTGAAGCTCAACAAAAATACTGTACAAGCAATTTCCCACAAAAATCCAAGAATTTGACATAATTTCCTAAATCTAAAATATCAAAAAATACAAAGCGAAAAATTAACCAAACCACAATTATTTCTTCAACTCAACGTAAACCCTCACTCCATTGTTGTTTCTTATGACAATTGGAGAAGAATTTCCTTCAACCACATATTTAACTTCTATTTTTTTCGTACTTCGTTGATATCCAATTTCATGGCGATCATAGAAATCAAGATACTACTTTTATCCAGAAAAGAGTTGAAGTTGTCCAATTATTGCCTTCAGTTAAGGAACATTAAAATAAGTAATTATTTCAATTACCTTAAATTTAGGATTAGCTGTTACATCATACATTCGACCAATATATAATATGTGACCGAATGTATGAGTATGTCTGCAAAAAAAGGGAGAGAGAAAACAAGAAAGAATTTTATGTAATTATTTTTATTGTCTAGGGAATTTATGTTGTTTACACTTATAATTATGACATGGGTTACTTGCATGAATATGTCTTCCAGAAGGGAATTGTTGCATTTTTTTGGGCTCCAATCCATTTTCTACCTTTTTTAGAAAAAAATTAAATGCAATTGTATAAAAACTGTATAATTATAGTATAATATATATATAAACAATGTATAAAGTGTGTATAGAAATTGTATAGTTATTGTATAATACATTTCTGAATAATAATTGCAACTAAAGGTTGTACAGAATGTGCATAGAAATTGTATAATTATTTATAGAATATATTTTTTTGTATATGATGTGTATTGAAACTCTATAAATATTGTATAGAATATGTATCTGAATAATTATTACAGCTAAAAGTTGTATAGAACGTGTTTAAAAGCTGTATAAAATATGTATCTATATAGGACGTGAATAGAAATTATATCATTATTGAATAAAAATATATCTATGAGGTTGTTCAATACACTAGAAGGAAGTACAATTTTTATTTTTTAATTGTATTTTAAAAAATATTTAATTTTGTATTTAATTATTAAAACAAAAGAGCAACATAAGGTTTTTTCTTAAAAATAAAAGGAGTAGCAAAAAATAAAAAAAAAATTAGTGAAACAAAGTAGTAAATTTTATTAATAGTCAAAAATAAAATCTTTTTTTCAAAGAGATAAAAGGAAAATAGGAACAATGAATTTGAAGCAGCAAAGGCCAAGTGGCACAGTATACTTAGCGGCATTTCATAAGAATTATTTTAGTCAAAAGTATCATTTTTGTCCATTTTCCTAACACAAAACCTGCCTCCTATAACTTTACAATAATGGGATTATACGTATGTTTACTGCATAAGTGTGACTTTTTGAATTGCTTTTCAATTCTTCGTTATAGTTGTTTTTCTCAATATTCTTGTTCAACAGAAACACAATTTTACTAAAGGTACATCTTCTTTTCTTTCCCTTCAAAATTTATGTCATATTTTTGTTGCTTCAATAATATTTCTTTTGAGCTAGGGATCCCGCAAACATATGATAGAATACATTCTATACTTTTACGACTCCACATGTTGAATTGTAGAGTATATCAGTTTGTTGTATTTCTATAAAGTTCAATAATGGTAATAACCTTTATTAAACAATTTAAATAACCTTAGATTAAACATGTTTATGTTTTGAAATTTATTTAAACTCTTTTTTAACACAAAGGAGAAAATAGTTAAATAGTTTTTAAGTTTTCCAAGAACGTTTGTGTGCGCTATTTATAGCATGTATTAGTTGTAGCGTAACAACTTTATTTTAGCCGAATCCTTTCACTAAAAAATTCCGCATTGTATAGGATAAATTATGTGTGTTTATATATAGATAAAAGTATATTACATTATTGTGTAGGCTACCGGCAGGTGTTTGAAGTTCCATTTGACTCAATCTCAAAATAAAATAAAAATACAGGTTGAAATGCATAAAACTGGGAGGTCTTATGCAGTTGGTGATTAGGTCATTATCAAGTTACAACCACATAGGCAAATGCCCTTGAATGACCCCTCCTTTTAGAAGATATATGCTAGATTGGGTTCAGTGGCTTATACCTTAGCTTTACCTGATGATTCCAAGATTCACCCACCTTTCATATTTCTCAGTTGAAAAGGAAGCTTGTTTCAAAGGTTGATATTGTCATTCTTTCCTCTGTCCAAACTAATTCAGGCTATCTTCTCTTATCACCTAAGTCTATCATTGACAGGAGGCTTTGCAAGAAGAGAGGAAAATCTTCCACTGGAGTTTTGATCAAATGATTGAATGCATCTCCTAAGGACTGTTCATTGATAGATCTATAAGAGTACACTCAAAATTCCCACTGTTCAATGCTTGAGGACAAGGATTTTTAATGGTGAGGTATTGATATGTGTCGTATTTTCCAATTCCTATTTTAGATTAGGTGATTGATCAGCTGGGTTTTTTAGTAGGATGAGCTGGCCAATTAGTTAGTAGAATAGTTAAGAGCACGTACTACATATCTAAGTTGCTCAAACTTTTCAAAAATGTTCATGGGTATGTGTCGGATCCTAAAAAAATAGTGTATTTTTGAAGGATCCGACACAAATACGACAATATCTTAGAAGAGTCCGAGCAACTTAGCTATATATTATAGTATTGATTTTGATGATTTAACAATTCCCAACAAGGGACCTGCTCAATCATTTCGAGTTGTCCTACTGTTGTATGTGCCAACGTATGTTGTACCTTTTTTGAAGTTGATTGGTGGTACTGTTGCACTAGGGCTACTAGCCTGTACAAGCCATATCGATAGCGAGGTAGTTAAGGTTTTTCTCTCCCTTATAACTGAAACATGTGACAAGAGCATAACCTAGTTTTTTCAATCAAAAGTTTAATCGCTTAAGCAAAAGCCTTGCCAAAAGAATACTGCTCACATTCAAAAAGGACCTGATCGAGTTTAATTTAGTGTTCGTTGAATTCTTTAGTCTTTGAATTTTTCTCTTAAACTATAAATTTACTCCTGTGTTATAAAGTATATTAGGTATTTGTTTTTTCTATGTTCTTATACCGAGTCGTGTCAATTAGATTTAGGTTTACAAATTTGCCTTTTTTAAGTGTAACACCCCACAAAATCCTAGCAAAGCTTCTAATCATTCATCATATGTATAAAGTCTTAAAAATAATTATTTTATAATCATATATTAATGTCATGATCATTTACCTAGCTTCTTACGTACTTTCGATGGTAATAATGGTCATAGGAAGCATTTGGAGCAAAGCTGGGTTGAGAGCTGTAACAACCCGCATTTCGGGCTAGAATGTAAACCGTCTTTCCAATGCATAAGAGTTCCAGAATCCAATAAATCATATTCAAATTTAGTGTGTTAATCAATTATATAGTATGGGAATATAGTTGAGCATGAATTGAGATCATAGAGTTCCCTTAACTCAAATACGAGTTGAAAGCTTTCCTATCGATTGAGTTTTATTGAGCGTCTAAACTTGGGTCAAATTCCATTGACCATAACTTTGTATATATAAAGAATTATAGGGTTTTACTAAATATCAAATTAAAGGTCTTTAAGTCTTCTTTCCAACGCAACCGATTTCGCCAAAATTCGATATCGGAGCGAAAAGTTATGCCCATTCTACTTCAGCATGTCAGCCTGTTAACTGATGAAGTTCTGCGACTTTTTTTGTTTCCTTAGGGGTATTTAGTTTTTTCCCTTATCTTACCTCAACCATAACATGAAATTAAATCGAGATTTTGGCAAAATACATCATAAACTACTCATATCCTCTCAAATTCAAGCCCTAATACTTTCCCCAAAGATCAAGAAACCAAACCTTAAGTTTGAGATTTCCAAGGGAAAAATCAAGATCCGAGTTCTACTCTTTAAACTAAGTAATCTAAGGTATGTGGGGTTTTCCTAAACTACATGGGCTTATTGAAAACACTTTGAATAAGATTTAAAGTTTTAGAAATCATGAATTTATAAAGGGGTTTTGGAATTTATGTTTACAATTTTGAAATATGAATTCTTTAATGATATTATTGTTTTGGTCTTGAGGTTTTTCCCCTAAATTTGATTTGTATTGTATACAATTATGTATGTAATTGAAGTTGCAGATTTAATTTAGAGCATGAACGTATAGAATCCCTCTCTTGCTATGGATCCTTATTGTTTTCATACGATATGGATTATTTTAAATGCATTTTTAGGAAGCATAATGCAACTGTCTTGATCTTTGTTTGTAACTCGATTATGGTTCGGATTGAAGAGAGGGGTTTGTACATGTTGATAAATGTTGAAGATATATAATAAAATAATTGCATGGTTTGTCAAAAATACATGACTACCACATGTTTGTTGAAATGTTGAAAAGAGAGATTCTTTGCATAGTTTGACAAATGTTTTGAAGTATGAATTCTCTTGAACTATTTGAATGATACGGTGGTCCAAACTTTATGTTTTGAATGAGGAGACTATCCCTTGATAATTTATGCCTTAGAGATACGACTTGCAAGTCATTGGTATGACGATACCGTCTAAATGAATGCCACAACAGAGTAAGAGTTTTAAATTTTAATTCCAGAAAAATACATGTCTTAAAGAGATAAAAATGAGCTTAAAGAGAGTTAAGTGGTTGCATGAAGAAGGCTTGAGTTCAGATAACTCCTATCCCAAAATCGTGTTTTGCCGATACGGGTTTATTATCTCCCCAAGAGGGACTATACGCTGGCCTAGTGTCCTTTGGCGTATTAAAGATAGAGACCTAACCCTTGCAGCAAACTTGGGTTGGGGGCTTGGCTGTTGAGTTAAGGATAGATTCCATATAGCCCGTGGGATTGTAGAGTTGTAGGGTATACCACCTAACTCAGAAGTAAGATAAAAAGTGAGTCATGGATTTCAGATTATTGCTCAAAGTCTTTTAAATATGCCCATGTGTTTTTCATACATATATATATATATATATATATATATATATATATATATATATATATATATATATATATTATTTACAAACTGCTCTCACCTATGTTGTAAATAAATGCTTTATTTTGGATTGTTCTGCATACCCGTACGTTTGTATTGACCCCTTATATTTCAGGATCTGAGGCACAGTATCGGGGTCTCGTTCAGAAATAGACTCGAGTGCGTCAGAAGTTACAGTTGGTGAGTCTTCTTTATTCTAGAAGGCTTGATTTTCAAATTTGGTTGTTTTTCTTTGGTTATGGTATACTGGGGCCTTGTCCCAGTCCTAGACAAGATATTGACTCTTATGTATTAGAGATTTTGCAGACTGTTGCTATATCATGTTAGAAGTTCTGGAACTCCATTTTGAATTATTCTTTTGAATTATATTCCTTAACCATGATTACATATCGTTATGTATTTTCGCATTGTCTCTTATATTATTTGAACATTATGCATGATTATCAGATATAGCAGAGCGCCCAGGCCTTCATAGTTTGGAATACTCGTCATGGCTAGGACCCCCGGTTCGGGTTGTGACAAGAGCATTTATTATCGATTGAGTTTTAGAATTCGATCTTATAAGGATCTACTTTAAATGAGTATAAATTGAAGAATATATACTATTTTCAAGACACACTAAATGAAAGAACTTTGGGTTCTCTTTCCAACGTATCTGATTTCACCTTAATCTGATATCGGAGTAGAAAGTTATGCTCCTTTTATCTGAGAGTGTCTTTTTGCCCGATATTGACGATGGGAGTTGATGAGCTGTCAAATAGTTGACTGGATATCAACTAGTTGATGGGCCATCAACTAAAGTCTTCAACCGAGAAATTTTGTAATTTTTTTAGTTTTCTTAGGGGTAGTTTGGTCTTTTACTTAGCTCAAATCCCTACCCCACGACTTAATTCACACTATAAACATCATTTACGTAGCATATATCCAATTTTCAATGCTTATTCTCCTCCCATTCTATAGAGATAATACATTATCCTTTCTTTTCAAAGTTCAATTTCCCAGGCTCCAAGCTTGAGTTTCTATCAATAAGTTTATCAAGTTTAGATATGTGGGTTTTGAGCAAGAATATTCATCCGTCCTTGTGCCCAAAAGTTTTCTTTTTACTTGAATATAAGAATTTGATAACTAGGGTTCATACCCATTTTTCTTATGCTTTGAGATTATGATGTTTTCTCATGAGTATAGCTTTATTTAGCACAATATTTCATGTTTACTTATGTTTTTACCCATGAAAGTGATCTTATTCATTGAGTTTTGGTATTTTGACATGAAATTTCTATGAGATCATAAATGATTACAATTTGGCCATAATGTACTAGGTTTACAAGAAGATTAAGTTTACTCGTTTATATTCAAAGTATTAAAACATGATTAAAGTTTTAATCTTTGATATACGATCTCAGACAAGATATAAAATTCACACAGTTATTTAAGAATAAGATTTAGCAATAGAAGCATAATTGGTTTTTAGACTTATAAGACTATATGCTTATTTCAAGGTGAATTTCATAAAGTATGAGCACTACATATTTTGAGAGTAGTATTTAGCACCAAGAGGAATGTGGTTTAGTGCATCCTATTTTTTAGAAACTTCATGCCACCTTAGGTTTAAGGAGCTTGATAGAGAGTGTCTTCCTTTTCCTAAGGGGCTCAGTTTAGTGATCACTCTAGTTAAGGTTCTATACTGATGGTAAGGTATAAAATAGCACTGCCAACATGAGCAAGACGTTAGGTTCTCGCAACGTGGATAAGACATTATACTCCATGCTACTTTAATGTTTTATGTTTGTTATAAGAATCTCCCATAGAAAAATAATTTTAAAAACTAAGTTTAATGACTCATTGACATTATTAGATGTTCTTTATAATTTATGCGTTATGACATTTTAGTTTTCACTTTTATTCACGAACAAGGTGAGTCCGTCAACACTTAGCATGCATGTTTTCAGATTATGATGTATGTAAGTTTTTACTTATTGAATGCACTCCTACATAGTCAGGACATTCCAGATGTACTGACCACGTCTATGTCACTACTAGAAATCACCCCTATTGTAATGAATTTTTTGGCAATGGTTCAAGAAGCGTTGCTATAGATGATCTATTGCAATTTTTTTTGTTGTAGCAGTTCTATAACCTTTACTATTGATGGATAACCGTTGCAATAGGGTGTATTACAACAACGATTTCTTGAACCATTGCCATAAAGTCACCTATGACAACACTTTTCTAGAAAAAAAACCTATTGTAATGTTTTCATTTTTCCCTCCCTATTTTTTCACAAAATCCTCCTAAAATTTAAAAATATATATTAGAAATGTTTCACTCTCAACGTTACTCTATCAAACTCAGTTTGCATCATTTACTCGATCACTCTCAGATTGCGCCATTTGAAACACCAAGATTGTGAGCGTCGTTTGCACCGACTACCTCTCCGACCATCGCTCCGATTTACAATAGCAAACAAATAAAAATTAGTAGAGCAACCAAATCTAGTAGCTAAATCTTAATAGTAAATGGTATTATTCTGTATTGTCTATTAGGTAGAATTAAATCCCTATAAATTTATGCCTAATATCTTACCATTGTTAGGGTTCTATTTTTCGGCGAAAATGATCATTGAAGATGTTCTGCTTGCTTTTTTTTCCTCTTTCCAATTCAATTTCTTACTAATGGTCAAGTAAAGTAAGCATGGTCTTGGAATGTATATCGAACTAACACTCTATGCATAGAAATATTCAAAAGAAAGTACAAGTAATTTCCTTGAGTAATCCTATAGAAAAAGGATATTTCAATTGAGATTTGGTAGTCAGAGTTTTAAAGTCTTAATAACATTAGTCAATCCTTTATTAGAAAGTGATCATTGCTTAGCCGATCATTTTGAAGGAAAGCTTCATTTGGGATATATGTAAATCCATGAGAAATTAGCTGAACTTCAGGTGAAGTTAAGATATCTACTTGCAACACAGGTTCTTTCATTAGAAGTATAATAGGTAGTTTCCTATGTGATGTATATCAGTACATGTGCTTGTTTCCTCATTTATCTGGCTGCATAAAATAATCCATGATTGAGTGGCTTCTGTGGAGCTGTTCATCTACTTAGAATTTTGAACACAATTAATTCTTAGTTCCTAAGTTGGTACTTTGAATAATCCCTGGTTTAACTTTTCAGTTCTGTAGACATTTTTTATCATTTATGCCCTTTGTTGGTTTTGTATCCTTGGGGAAGAGTGTGTCATATGTTTTACTGATCCTGTTAGGGTTCATAGGGTAATTAGTTTTCTCGTATCAGACATTTTATTTGAGGTTCATAATGATATTTGAAAAGTGCACATAGACTCAAAGAGTAATTAATATTTTTTATAGAACTATATTATAGTAGAATTTAAGACGAGGTAGAATAGTTGAATAAGTGACATATGCTTGATTTCTTAAGAACTAAAATGAGTTAGTCGTTATATGAAGGAGTCTTCATCACAAAGGCAATAGAATCAATTATTTATTGCATCTATCAAAATATTATCTCTGAGTTTTGGTCTTGCTATTTTTTGTATCTTCTTTTATGAACAAATTGCGTGTGATCTCCTATTTTGCTATTTTAATGTTCTCTTAAGTCCTATATGATATATGTGAATATGCTTCACAGTTTGTTGCTAAAGAAATTTAGTTTGTTTTATATCGTGATTGAAGACTTGGTGTCTTCTTTTTAGGTTTTATGATTCTTTTTAGTTTCACGATCCAATTGTTAAGCCAGTCTATCACCCATTCGCTGAGTTCTAATCTGACTTGAGGATGATATTGTTTCTAGAATTGAAGTTGATAGAAATTCTGGTAAATATAGTTGTTGAAATGTTGTATTTTTTCATAGTGCGCAGTTCACCTACTTATTTAGGTTGATATGTGAATCACCTGGATCATATAGTTCTAGCATGTTAGTTACCTAGCAACATTTTGCATAGTTGATGAATTGGTTCATGTTTTTTTGTATCACACGTACTTTATCTAGTAATATCTATTTCCCAAGAAAGAATATGCAAACCGTTATAATTGTGTGATGAAATAAAGATAGCATCTAGTAATATCTATTTCCTAATAGCATTATCTATTTTCCATCTGCTATAACGAAGCTTAATCTATGGACAAGGAATCCATACATGTACAATTTGATGCATTTGTTGCATCATACGTGAATAATGAGCTATTAATGAACAATACAGATAGTGTTCAAAATAAATAATATGAATCATTTGTCATTGACCAATAGTAACATTAAACCATGGGATAAAAACTTCTAAATATAGAATCTGTTAAACAGATATGAGATGCCACCAACGGGGTGTGGTGGGATGGATGGAATTCCTCCATGATTAACCACATATCTCATGTTTAAGCCTTGGAATGGAGGAACTCTAGGTATAGAGCGTTTTCCACTATACTAGATCTGATGCGGTGCGAGTCCAAATTAGTTGGACAGAGGTTTATACTATTGTTTATACTTGTATTATTGCGTGATTTGTTTTAATTTGTTTAGTTGAATATGATATTTTTGTGGATCATAATTTTTTTTAATTTTGGTAATTTTAGTGTGTTATGTAGGATTATAATGGATAGTGAGGATAAAAGTTTGATGAATTATTTAATATGGTCTGACAAGTTCCAGCATGGAGTGAAAAACTTTCTTGAGAAGGTATTTGAATGAGCTTCTCAAGGAATTGAGATATTATATCCATGTAGAGACTGCAATAATCATTATTGGCATTATAGAGATGTGGTGGAGGATCACTTGCTTTCTAAGGGGTTTCGTGCTAGTTACACCAAATGGACTTTCCACGGAGAAAAGCGCTTCCTCGAGAAAGACACATCATCTAATCAGTGAAGATGAAGATTCAAATATGCGGGATGATATTGATGGAATACTTAACGATACATTTAGAAATGTAGAGGCTGAATTTGGGGAATGAAGAAGGGGATGGAGAAGGATTACCTGAATATACAAAGAGATTTTTAAAATTTTTGGAGAATGGATAGGAAAAATTATATCCAGGGTGTGAAAATTTTAGTAAATTGAGCTTCACCATTCGGTTGTTCTTGTTTAAATCATTGCGTGGGTTTAGTAATGTAGCATTTTCAGATTTGTTAGTGTTGATAAAAAAACATTTCCCTTTGCTCAGATACCGGAGTCTTTCAATAAGGCTAGAAATGTGATAAGAGATTTGGATCTTGATTATGAAAAAGTTCATGCATGCCCTAATGATTGCATGTTATTCTGGAAGGACAATGAGAATGCTGAGAACTGCTCTATATGTGGGACTTCTAGATGGAAAAGTGTTGGTGGTGTCTCAACTAATGCAAGGTCTAAAATTCCTGCAAAGGTTTTACAATACATTCCCTTAAAGACTAAAATGATACCTAAGGGATGTGCCTATCATCTTGTTTGAGTTAGGGATTCTAGTTTGGAAACTCCCAGTCTTGAATCAGTCCCTGTAGTGAATAAATACTTAGATGTATATCCCAAAGATCTCCCTGGAATTTCTCCCAAAAGGGAAATAGACATTGACATTCACCTTTTTCCAGATACTCAACCCATATCTATTCTGCTATATAGAATGGAACCAGAAGAACTCAAAGAGTTAAAGAATATTTGAAGGATCTCCTAGACAAGGGATTCATCAGACCAATGTGTCCCCATAGGGAACACCAGTTTTATTCATGTAAAAGGAAGACAATTTTCTTAGAATGTGCATAGACTACCATTAGCTCAATAAGGTCACAGTCAAGAATAAATATCCACTTCCTAGAATTGATGACTTGTTTGACCAACTTTAGGGTGGAAGTTATTTCTCTAAGATAGACCTCAGATCAAATCAGAATAGATTTGTGAAATTATGATATGTTAGTATGCATTCCTATTCATATATAAGATTATGACTTGGAAATGCTTCATGAAATCCCTCAATGATTGTATTATGAATTGTTGATTATGGTTATGTGTTCAAGAAGTGTCATGTACTATTTATATTCATGCTATCGAGTCCTAGGAGTATTTAATACGTGATAATTTACTTATGTGCCTAGAGCCAGTGTCAGGTTTCAAGATAATCTCAGTCAAGCCATGATCAGTAGAATTTTAGTCAGTCTCAGAACTGATGAAAAACTCAGTAGTATTTAGTTCAGTCCTCAATATCTCAGTAAGTTAACAGAATTTAGTAGTATTCCGTTAGTCAATAGAACTCAGTAAACTTAGTCCAATTCAATCAAGTATACTCAATTTGTGTCTATTCAGATGGGAGTAGGATTCAACATCGAGTAAACCCAAGGATAGGAACTCACATGCCAGCATATAGTATGATTATTAGAAGCAGTCCTTGTGTTCCAGAACTACATAAATAGTGTAGGTTGAGATATCATAACCTATTAGGTGAGGGTTGATAAGGTGTCTTAATCTGTCAGATGAGGATCCCACCATTCTTATTCAAGAACCTACCAGATGAGGGTATCTCTTCAGTGTATTTATTAGTGGCATGGTACTGACACCCTTCCAACTGGAGTTACAGGTTGGACCCCAACTCTATACAGAAAAAGGGTATGTCGGTAAGATGATTACCTCCCACAGTCTTAATCTCATTATTTAGTAAAGAACTCAGATAGTTATACAGATTTTAGGACTGTCAGATATAGTCACTCAGCTCAATATGTAACTCAGCTAGTTCCCTCAAAATTAAGACTGTCAAACACAATCACTCAGTTACCAATTATATCAGTAAACTCAGTATTTAATCTCAGGATAACTTCAGTTACAGTCTATATATTCATGCATTTATTCTCATGCATTTATGTTCATATTATTCAGTCAGTTATAGTTTATGCATATGAACCCTTGGATTCAGCCTACCTCTTTTTGTATACCCGTACATTCTCATGTACTAGCGCATACTTTTCTCTTGCGCTATGGTGTTTTATACCATAGGTTCGGATGCTCAGGTTCCCAATCGTACTTAGTAGTTCATATTTTAGTAGTCAAAGTCAGTGGTGAGTTCTCATAGTTCGAGGACATAGTTATTTCATTTTTTTAGTATTTCAGTACTTAGTCACATTCAGTAGATGGAGTTAGTTGGGGACATGTCCCATGAACTCCTTATTCAGACAGTTTAGAGGCTTTCAGACTAGATATTCATACTTTTGTATTTTTAATATTTATGTTTAGTTTTGGTATTGTTATACCACATTCAGTATTACTATTAATCAATTTTGAACCTTATGGCAGATTTTTGCCAGATTTCTGTATTTATCTTAGTTTTATTGTTATTACAATATTAATATTATGTAGTGCTCACAACAGGTTCCCGTCATGTGTTAGCTAGTGGTCCTTCAAGATTGTTAGCACCGTGTAGCATCTGTGTACCAGACTCGAGGCATTACATACACGACGTCCCAAAAATTCAAAACTCATCCAAGAACACTTATTGGCATCTATGATCATAAATCAATCTAAGAATCGACATTCTAAGGTTGCAAAGGTCGAAAATAAAGTCTTAGAAATTTCAAGGACAAAAATGAGACAAAGTGTCAATGCTAGCTTGAAATTTTCTAAGTCTAGGATCTCTTTTGGCATGCTATACATGACTGAAATGACTGGGATTTTGTGGTGTCTTACAATTCAAATACTGATCGCATACTATTTTCTTGCACTACGATATCTTATATCATAGGTTGGATGCTCAGTTTCCTGACTGAGCTTAGACTGGAACAATTAGCTAGTATCAATAGTAGTGGTGAGTCCTCATACTTTGAGGACAAGTTTATCTTATATTTAGTATATTAGCAGTTTAGTTATTTAGTTAGTCCGAGCTAGTTGGGTGCTTGTCCCATCAAATCCACAATCAGTCAGTTTTAGAGGCTTTTAGACATTTAAATAGATAGACAGTTGTTCAATTATTTTTGCAATACTTTTAGTACATTTTCAAATGTTCATAACTATGATTCATTATTCTTATTAGTATTCAATTTTCCAAAACCTTACGACGTCTTTAGATTTCTTTCGCACATGTCTTTTACTTTTAGTATATTGTTCAATGCTCATCGCAGGTACCAGCTCATGGGTTAGCTTATGGACTTTTAGGACCGTAAGCACTGTGTTGTAACCAGGGTGTATTCTCGAGTCATTAATTTAGTTTCATGATATAGGTTTGGAAGAATTTTCTATTACTCCTATGCAAGATTAGGTGGTCTGGTATGTCTGTTGAGCTATTGTGAAGTTCTGAACCTCCATCTTTTAGAAGGCTCAGTCATTTCATTAATTTCCCTACTGTCTTAATACTTTGTAATCTTTTTATCATAGTCGGGGGCATGTCCCGACTTAGTTTGGTACTTGAGGTTTAGAGTCTTTTATTGATAAGTAATAGGTGGGTTATTTGTTTTGATTCTTAGAATTTTCATTTGATTTATCTACATTATTATTGTGGTTAGCTTCTGCTATTTATTTTTATTATGTTCTTGAGGTAAGGTTAAGGGAGTGGTATTCAACCTAGAGTTGGATTGAGATACCTATTACGGCCAAGCTCGATTCAGGTCATGATAATCTTAGTATCAGAGCATGGTTGGAGGTCGTTAGGTGTCCATAAAGATGTGTTGAGTAGGGTCCCTTTTATGGGTATAAAGTGAGCCACACTTATATGGGGGATGCTACAAGGCATTTTAGAATGTTTCCCTTTCTTGTGTTTTATTTTAGGCTATAAAGTCTAGATATCCTAATATCCCTCTAACTTTTGGCTTACTCATATGTCAGATCATGCCTCTCTAAAGATTTGAAAGTCGTAGAAAATCTACTGGCATCTCTGTCCCACCTAGGGAAAATATAGAGGGAATTTTCCTTTCTTATCGAGTGCAGACTAGGTGTAGAGTCTCTGCACCTGACTGTACTACTACTCCTAGGGTTTCACTGCTCTCTACCAGTCCTCATCGAGCTTCTCAAGCTGGTGACACTCATGCTCAATCACCTTAGGGAGATACTTCAAATTTTTCTATTAGTTTATTCATATTCTTGCCTATCCTGTTGCATCGTAGTCTCATTAGTCTGATATTATTGGTCCTATTTATACTTCATCTGAGGCTACTCAGTTTTATCAGTTTTTGAAGTTGAATCCCCCAACCTTTATGGGATCTAAGGTTAAAGAGGATTCTTAAGGGCTTATTGATGATATAAAGATGATCTTTATGGTGATGCATACTAATGATTCAGAAGGTGTTAAGTTTGGTTCTTATAAGGTAAAAGATATAACTTATCAGTGGTAGGAGGGTTGGGAAGGACTGAAATGTGATGATGCTGAGCTGACACCATGGGATAAGTTTTTAGGTGCTTTTCTTGATCACTTCTTTCCTTATGAGTTGAGGAAGGCTATGGCTAAGGAATTTGTGAATTTAAAGCAAGGTGAAATATGTGTTAAAGAGTTCGCAAAGGCACTAGTCTAATTCAGAGTTTGCTGAGTTTTACTTGGTTTCACTTAGTGTAGAATCCTACTCTCAACTTAAAGACACTGAATTGATTATACTGAACTGAACTAGTCTGATTCAGAGTTTGCTGAATTTTCCTGAGTTTTGTAACTAACTGAGTTCTACTAAGTTTTGTAACTGACTGAGAGTACTACTGATCGTGATATGACTGGTGCTATTTTGTAACTAACATTGGCTCTATGTAAATAGCTAAATTGTCGAGTATTAAATACTTCTTGGACTCAATAACATGAAAAGTAAAGCATGGCATAATCTTGAATAACATAACATTGTTCACTTGTTCATAATTCATCTATAGAGACATTTTATCAAACACTTGTAATGCGTCTACTTATACATGAATGGGGAATTCATGCTATCATGTTATAATGACACTATTTCATTTACATAGGCATTTTATCAAACACATGTGGTGCATACATAGGTTATACAATAATAAACACATATAGTTATCATAGCTACATCAATCAACTTGCAAATTAAAGGGTTTATCATGATGATCATGTAATCCAACACATATAATGACTAATTTCATGAAAGGTTGTAATTTAATCATGGACTAAGACCCAATATTAACATGAATATAAACATGAATTCAATTCAATTCAAGCATGGAAGTTCATAATTAAACAATCTTGTAGTTTGAAAATGGATTCGCGGACTCTATGGGTGAAAGAAACCCATAGATGAACACCTAAAATACCTTGGATTGGGAGTTTCTTGAAGTTCTTGGTGAAATTCTTAGGCTTGATCTTGATTTCTTGAAGCTACGATTTGTTTTCTTGAGAGAGAGTGCCTTTTGATTTGGGGAAAATTTGAATAATGCATGACTTAAAACATTTTTAGGGCTTTAATCTCACACCAGGGAGGAATAAAAATTATGGGAAACGACTAGTTTAACCCTAGATGTCCTTTTAATTTTTGAGAAAAAATTTCTGAACTGGTACCCTAGCGCGATGCGCCAATATCGCGATGGAGCACTGGATTTGACAATTTCCATTTGCGCATGCTCCATGACGTGTTGGGTGCCAAATTGTCACACTACTTTACTAAAAATGCTAAAACTCTTCGCTCGGGTATCGAATTTAGACAAATTTTATATCATTGGAAAGATAATTAAATTCTCTATATAATGGAAGGATCTACACTAAAAAATACTAAGTATATAAAAAATCTTATATAATATTACTCATGTACTGAGAGTTAATTTAAGCTAGGTTAATACGAGGTATTACAATATATCCCCATTGGGAACATTCGTCCTTGAATTAGAGTGATTAAGCTGAGAAACACTTATAGGCTGAGCTATCACATTTAACATGCAATCTGATTATAAGTACATGACTACTGAAAATGCATATCTGATGTATGGAATACATGACTGAAGCTACTGATAAGCAAAATTTTTACACTGAACATACATATCTGATGCATGAGTACATGATTGAACTGATTCATGACCGCATGACTGAATACACAATGTTAATGGATGCCAGGTTTATAACTAAGGGAGGATTGTATCTCTATTAGCTATGAGTGTGTTGAATTCAGACATGCATATGCTTATAGAGAATTGTATTCGATGGTAAATCCAGGCGTCTTTCGACATATTCGAGGATTATTTCACTTTAACTCTTTCGAGCTTAAAGCGTGTCTAACGGTACGAATTCTCCAAGAGGTTAATCCAATTACGGCACTAACTTTTTAATAGGGGATGGGACCCTATTACCTTGACATTATCTCTTTTCCAGACAGTTAACCTTTCTTTCGAACAAGTTAATGCTATTCTGGCGTTATTCTATGCGTCTGCAGCCACAAGAATTTGCATTAAGATGAAGAGAATAATGATATAAGCAGCATACGTGTCACGAACTCACAAACTCACAGCAATAGATAGTATCTCATTCGGATTCCATAACCCCAACAGAGAGGTTTAGTTACCCATGAGTGCGAAGGAAGTCACAATAAACATGATCATTGTACCCCAATAAAGATTTGCACGTTAGGTGTAAGGGTGAGGATGGCGTGAAGTCCTTTGCAAAGTAATGTCTCTCTTGTTGTGGAATTTAATAGAAGAATGGAAGAAAAATAGAATTAATGGAAGAATTAGAATTGTTGGAATAGTAAGTGAATGAATCTCTCCACTAAGGGAGGAATGCCTCCAAATCTCTAGCAAGATAGGGTATTTATAATACCCATATCCTATTCCTACTAAGCTAATGAAATACTTAACCAAATCCTACTAAGCTAATGAAATACTTAACCCAATTGTACTAGGTTAATGTATCATTATCCTAATCCTAATAAGCTAATGAAATACTTAACCCAATTGTACTAGGTTAATGTATCATTATCCTAATAAGTTACTGCTAGTCCCCAAAGTCTTCAGAAATGCTGTTTTAGCCCGGGATAGATTTTCCATGCATCACTTTTGGTCCTTTAGGCGTCCAAGCTCCCTTTCCTTCCTTCGTGAGCTTTCTTTGGCGTCAAGTTATCCACAAAATGCTGAATTCTGCATCATTTATACCTGAAACTTTGCTAATCATGTTCTTTAGCTCACTTACAGGAAAAAGGACTAAAAGTGCATGAAATATATAATTTGTTCTCAAAACATGGCACAAATATGGGCAAAATATATTGATATAGGCGTGTAAATTCGCCTATCATCAATAGGTTCCTTCAAAAAATATGCCTTGCGGTAAAGAGCAGACGCCGCAAAGGTTCAACCTCCGATAGTGGAAAGTGAGATGACTTCTTTTTTGGTGAAGTCTCAACAAGATGTGACGTATTATGACAAGTTGATAAGTGTGGTTACACAAAAGTTCTCTGAGGTTGTTAGGATAGGAGAATTCATTAAAAAAAGGTATTAAAACTGGGAAAATCACTAATGTGGCGGCTCTGCAAGCGACAAGTAACAATTCAGTCTGATACAATTGGGGGAGCGAATAAAAAGAAAAAGGATAAAGTTTCTGTTGTCATGACCATTCAAGAAAAAAGACCAAACCAAATGTTAACATACCAAAATATGCCACCCCAGCCTTTCTAATATACCCTATTTTCCCAAACTCCTCATCCAAATTAACTATCTTTACCTACCCCATATCCAGTTTATGCCACCCAGATGACATATTACCCACCTTGAGCACCAGCCTATCAGAATTCGCCATAATATCAGCCTACCTGTCCACCTCAAACTCATTACCAGCCATAAAATTGTCCTTTAAATTCACCCAAACGTCGCCCAAACTATGAAAAAAGGCCAACCAAATCCTATACACCTCTAGCTGAACCCTTATCCCAATTATATGAGAGATTAAGAGCTACAGAAGTACTCCAGGTGGTCCAAGAAATAATTCCTAATCCCCTTCCCAGATAGTATGATGGGACAAAGCATTGTGTTTATCACTCCGAAGTTACTGGACATGATATTGAGAACTGCCTTACTCTCAAGGATAAGATTAAAGCACTAATCGAAGAAGGAGTTATTCAACTCAAAGGGGCTCCCCCCAATGTGAACAATAATCCCTTGCCAAATCATGCAAACACCCATGTGAACATGATCATTGTTGATGAAGAATGTAATTTGGAAGGAACTATTGTATCAGTCGGTGAAAAAAAAAAGTGGAAACATCAACTTTCATTGCGCCTATAATTACAGTCCAGATGTGAGCACCAATTAAAGTATAAGTTCTTACTCCTGGGCTTACGATCACAACCTTTGTTGCTTAAACACCTTCAGATACTAAAGCAGTTCCTTGGAATTACTCAACCAATGTAGGGGATAAATAAAAAGGAAACTTGGTTGTAGAAGCCGCTGCAGCAGGAATGACAAGATTTGGGCATTGTTATGTCCCAAAAAGAGTTGTGAGAGGAGTTCCAAATAAGGAGAATATTCAAAAAGGGGCTATGACAGAGGTTGAGGTAAAGGATTTTTGGAGAAAAATATCAACTAAAGAGTATTATGTTATGGAACAGCTAAAGAAAAATCCTACCCAAATCTCATTATT
Source organism: Capsicum baccatum var. pendulum (assembly GCA_030864225.1). NCBI lineage: Eukaryota > Viridiplantae > Streptophyta > Magnoliopsida > Solanales > Solanaceae > Capsicum > Capsicum baccatum. Next base: position 36,930,069 of record CM061556.1, read on the forward strand.
GTCATTATTTATGAATTCTGCAACTCATAGGAGTGCTCTGGTGAAGGTTCTGAATGAAGCTTATGTGCAAACTGAGATGACTAACGAGAATCTTTCAGCTCTAGTGAGACAAGTTTTGAAAGCTAGTATAGTCTTTTTTCATGAAGATGAGTTGCCACCTGAGAGCCTAGGGCACAATACAGCATTTAACATTGTTGTCAAGTGTAGGGACAAGTTTTTTCTAAAGTTCTTATTGAAAACGGCTCAACTCTTAATTATTGCCCTTATACCACTCTTCAGGCTTTGGAAATTGACATTGGGTAAGTTCGTAAAAGTAATGTGAGGGTTAAAGGATTTGATGGGAGTTAAAGAGGATTCATTAGAGAAATTAATTTGGCACTACAAATTGGACCTATGGAGTTCACCATGGAAATTCAAGTGTTGGATATATCTGCTAGTTACAATTTATTACTTAGAAGACCATGGATTCACAGTGTTGGTACAATCCCTTCTACCCTGCATTAGACTTTGAAATTTGTTTAGGATTATCATGAGATTATGATTTATAAAGTAAAAACTAGCTCTATCTACTAGGAGAACTCAGACCCTATTATTGAATGTATGGCAAAGTTGGATGGATCCATTTTTTATGTTAAGGAGATCATATGTACTGCTCAGGTAGAAAGGTTAAAGTTTCCACGGGAACTTATGATGGTAGCCATAGAAATGTTGAAGAATGGTTTTATGCCTAATCACCCAGTACACCATGCCTGACAGTCCTGATCAAAAGTGTGTAGCCGAAAGATAAAATTGTACTTTAAAAGATATGATGAGAAGTATAATGAGTAGATCAAACTTACCTGAGTTTCTTTAGGGCGAAGCTATTAAAAAATCTATGTATATTCTTAATCGTGTTCCTTCCAAGTCAGTCCCTAAAACCCCTTTTGAGTTGTAGACCAACAGAAAACCCAATTTAAATCATTTTCGAGTTTGGGGATGTCCTGCAGAGGTAAAGATATATAACCCGTCAGAAAATAAAACTGAACCTAGAACCTCACATTGTTTTTTTATTGGTTATCCAACTCATTCTAAAGGATACAGGTTTACTGTCCTACAAGGGGAACAAGAATAGTTAATTCTCAAAATGCAAAATTTCTTAAATTTGATATTGCAGATAAGGATTGGTCTCAGCAATTTGCTCCTGAGCCAACTGAAAGCATTGAAGCTGTCAGAACGCCTCTCAGTATAACCTTAGAATCATTTGTGTTTGCACCTACACATGATGAACCTCATATACATGTACAAGTTGATGACTATGTACCTGCAGAAATTCAAGTGCCTATTGTAGAAGAAGTAGTTCAGGCACCTGCTGTTGTTGATCAAGAGGTTCAAAATTTAAAGAGATCAAGTAGACCAAGACGATCACTACTATTAGATGATTATTTAGTATACTTAGATGAAGGTGACATTATAGATCTTGTAACCTTTTCTTAAGATTTATCATGTTCTCAATCAAAGATGTGGCTTGATTTCATGTCTGAAGAGATGAAATCCATAAGTAAAAGTATTGTATGGGAGCTTTCAAAGCTTCCTAAAGGCCAGAAGGTTTTTGGATGTAAATGGGTTTTTAAGACCAAGAAGGATTCAAATGGAAACGTTGAACGATTCAAGGCGAGATTAGTTGATAAAGGATTCACACAACGCGAAGGGGTTGATTACAATGAAACTTTTTCACCAGTGTCATCTAAGGATTCTTTTAGGAACATTATGGCATTGGTAGCTCATTTTGATCTTGAGCTATATCAGATGGATATAAAGACAACCTTTTTGTATAGTGATCTTAATGAAGAGGTTTACATGCAGCAACCACAAGGTTTTGTTGGTAAAGGCAATGAGGATCTTGTGTGTAAATTGAAGAAATCTATCTATGACTTGAAGCAAGTTTCTAGATAGTGGTACTTGAAGTTTGAGGAAATTATCACTTTTATGGGATTTATGGAGAACAAGATTGATCATTGCATCTAACTCAAGATCAGTGGGTGTAAGTTTAGTATTCTCACTCTTTATATTGATGATATTTTACTTACTCGTAATAATTTGGGACTGTTGCATGAAACAAAACATTTATTGAACAAAATATTTGATATGAAAGATCTAGGTGAGGCATCATTTGTTCTGTGCATTGAGATTCGATAAGATAGATCTCGTAAGTTATTAGGAATTTCACAAAAAGCCTATATTGATCGTATTTAGAAAAAGATTTCAAATAAAAAATTGTAAGCCCAGTGATGTTCCTATAATGAAAGGTGATAATTTAAGCCTAGACTTGTGTCCCAAAAATGATCTTGAGAAAGATTTTATGAAAGATGTTCCTTAACCAAGTGTTGTTGGAAGTCTTATGTATGCACAAGTTTGTACTCGTCCTGACATTTCTTTCATTGTCAATGCTCTTGGATGTTATAAAAATAATCCAAGAAGAATTCATTGGCTTGTTGCTAAGAAAGTAATGAGGTACTTGAAGAAGACAAGAGATTATATATTAGTGTACAAAAGGGTTGACGACCTTAAGGTAATTGGTTACGTAGACTCGAACTTTGTTGGGTGTCTTGATGATTTAAGTTCTACTAATGGAATTATCTTTATGTTTGTAGGGGGTACGTTATCTTGGAAGAGTGTGAAGCGAACTCTTACAACATTTTCCACTATGCAAGCAGAATTCATAGCATCTTATGGTGCAGCTAAACAAGCCATTTGACTTAAGAATTTTATTTCAGGTCTTATGGTAGTTGATTCCATCTCTAGGATCTTGAAGAGTTATTATGACAACAAAGCAGTTGTGGTTTACTAAAAAATAATAAATCTTCTTCAGCTTGTAAACATATGGAAATAAAATACTTGGCTGTGAGAGATATGGTTAATGGGGAGGACATTGTGATTGAACATATACCTACCAATTTGATGTTTGCTGATCGACTAGCCAAGGGGCTAAGATCCATAGTTTTTATGCAACATGTTCAAAATATGGGTGTTGTTGAGTCATTTGATTTTTTGGGTTAGTGGAGTATTTAATATTGTTATTCATTTGTCATTAGACTATTCAGCTTATTGTTTCAAGCTTATGGTGATATTATCTCTTGAATTGACATTTATGTTATGGTAGATTTTTCTATCATTTATGTTGCTGATTATTATTGTGAACACTTTAATATTATTTTATTATATTAAGACTTTTTTTCTTATGTGTTGGCTATGTCTCATATTGATAAGATCATATTGTTATTTTATTGGATCTTTCTTTGGTGACATATATGGTATATCATTCTGCCTTGTGGATTTTCTGATTATTGCACCATGTAATATGTTGCACATGTTGAACCTTAAAAATCAAGATTTTCTGGTGGAGCACATGTTGTTGTAGTGCTCACACATGTTGTAACAGAAAAATTGCGGTGACAATTTTTCTATGGTACGAATGTTGATTTTAAGCGTACATGTTGATATGAAAAATCGTTTGAAGGACTAACAATGAAATAGCCTCGATTTAGAGTCCATGTTGGCTATTTCTTGCTACACTACCACATCATTTTATTTATGTCTACAAAATTTCAGTGTTAGTAATTGTGGACTGATCTTGTATCGCTGGTTGATGCAAGTACTGCTACAGTTCATTAGTGATGTTTTGCTTAACTGAACTATGTTGGAGATGGCTTTCCATCACTAAATATTTATGGCCACTGTCTATTCAGCCCGAGAGTCATTTTCATAAAAATAAGTTTTTCAAAACTTTTCTTTAAAAATAACGTTGTCCAAGTGGGAAAATGTTAGAATTATTTATTTTATGTGGACTTAACATTAAGTTTTTGTTATATTAAAGTAAAACGGGCTGATGTTATTAGTTGGTGGACAAGACATAGGCGGTGTATTCATGCAGATTTCATATGGGTCTATATCCATTTCATGTAATTGGTGTGGGCTGACAATAGTGTAAGCCTGTAGTAGACCTGTGAGCCCATAATGAGGGGTGCACTAGGTTAAGGATTTTAAGCCTATAAATATAAGGCTAGGTCCCCTCTCCTGGCTTTAACATAAGATGTATTCCCATAAACTGTCAGCTGTCATAAGCAAAGGAGAGGAAGACTCGGTCTATTTTGTCTTCTATTACGTGTTACAATGGCGGACAAAGGTATGCACCTTTCCTCTCTGGTATGTTCTATTATTTTTATAGATGTTCTTGATTTATGTGAAATTGTGGTGTGTTTTTCTGTTAACTTCTTCATGTTTGACATTACCATGATTTTCTTATTTAGTTTAGTGGAGTGAGAGTTGGAATATTATGCAACTTTTTTAGTCTAAAACTGTTAAAAAGAAAAAACTTCATTTAATCCTTCAACATATTAACGTATTAAAATAAACAAACATAAATTTCACAAAGAATTTATTTTAAAAGAAAAGAAAATTTAGTTTCAAAACCAAATAAACAAATCAAGATTTAAGAAGACATGCTTCATGGTTAATTAAAATTATACAACTACTATATTGAAAATGAAACCTCGGATCAATGAATAGTTACTAAAAATAAATGATCGACTGAATTGAAATGAAAATTAAAGTCAGATCATCATTAGTGGTATGCTCAACTGGTGCGCAGCTATTCAGCGTATTTCAAAGGTTGTTTCTAGCTATTTCAAATGACTATATTTTTTGTGTTAGTGGCTAAGGGAAAGGAGATGATTTTACGAGTTGTTCTCGCTTGTATTTTGGGTTGCGAGAAAGGAAATGATTTTAGTTGAATTTTTCAATGGTGGTAAAGCTAATGCTGGTGCTCATCTATTGGCAATGCTCACATGGCGGTGATTTGGATGGTTTCAAGTGTTCTAGCTCATTTGGAATTGACAAATCAACTGTAACACCCCGTATTTTTCATACAATTGTTCTATTTATATGGAACTTGCTATAGCCTTGTGGTATAGATAATGGACGAGATTTATTATGCAAGTATTGACAGTGTAGATGGAGTTGTGATATTGCCCATACATTTTAATTGACGCTATCAAGTTAACATCGATGCAACTATTTAACTTGGAATCGTAAGCCGGTATTTGAATCTAAAGTTTAAAGTGATCAAGTGTGTACAAATTGTAAGTTAGATTAAAGGGATTACGAGCTGGAAATTGAATAAAATATTGAGGTGCTTGCTTGACTTAATTAAGCTAGTAGGTGAGTCACCTACTTAAGCTATTTAGACCAAGTTAATGGACCCATGGCTATAGATCAGATTTAGGCCTATACTAATGTACTTATTTGAGACCAAATTGAATAAAAACAGGAAGAAAAATGGAGAAATGGCCCAGCACACAAATCTACCAAGGCCCAAATATAATTGAGCCCAACTTGGAAATTAAGCAAGTAGGTGCATCACCTACTTTGAGCTTAATCTCTTTAAGTAGGTGCATCACCTATTAGACCAATTTGACCAAATTTGAGGTCCAAAATGCAGCTAAGTAGATGGACAAAAATAAGGCCTTTATAGACCAAGTTGCGTGTCATTTTCCCTCATTCTTAGGTCACAAAATAAAGGTTATACTTCACAAATTCTCTCTACTTTCTTTAAAGCAGCTAGGAGCAGCACTATAATTCTTTTTAGCGTTCTTGCTCACTTTTTCTTTGTTATTAAGAGATCTCTTTTCTTCTTTGGTTTAAAGTGTGAAGAAAAGTGGAAGTTGAAGTTCTTGAGGATTTCAAATTAAAAGAATAAGTTTAAGAATTGAGGTAAGGTTACTACTCCATTTTGTTCTCCTTATATATGAATTTGAGAGATAATTATAGATATGTTGTTATTGAGAACTCAAGAGGTGATGAGTTCAATAATTGATTGCTACAATAAAAAGAATTTGGGGCTGTTTTGTGGACTGCTTTGTATGTATATGCTATGGGTTGTTAGTTTGATGTCAGAGAAAGGTGCGACTTGTTCAAATTGAAATTAGAAGAAAGGTGTGGCGGTACACCACCGAATTAATTATTGCATTTGTTTACTGCATAATCTGTTTTGCATATTGTTTGGAAGGTATAATGAAGCCAAGGTTGTTTTGGTGAATCTTATAAGAACATGTATAGTATGTCGGTGTAATTGGAGAATAAAAGGGTTAAAATAACACTCCTGATTGATAGATTAAGGGTTTGCTGCCTAGTTACTATTTTGGTGAAGTTAAGTAGCCCAAATGTAATGATTGGTTTCTAATACAAGTTTACCATATATTCTATTGTAGATAAGTAATCTAGAAGGCGGGAAGTCAAGTTGGGTTAGTTTATGAGTTATATAACACGGTATGTAAGGCATACTCTATTTTGCACTCTTTGGCATGGAATCGGACATTTGTTCCATCATGTAAGCATCCAAGGTTATCCTATAACAAGTGATACATAATAGTAGTGTATAATATCCCATGTAGCCAATGGCTTTGTTACCACACTCTAACGTATTAAAATACCTTAATACATGCTTATTATCAAACCTGCACGTCTATTTTTACTAGAAATTTTCAGGAGTGTGTTATTTTCAGGAGTTCTTCATTTACTCAAATTAGACCCATGTGTTATTTTCAGCTCCTAAACACTTTATTTGAGTGAATACATATCCCTATCTCATTGTTGTTTCCTTAAGTGCCCATTACATGTCTCTTATTGGTAGATTATTGTTTTAAGATTCCATAATGTTATGACCACCAAAGTAACAATATCAAAGGCTAAATAAACTAAATAACACAATCTGTAAAACGAGTGGCAACTCAGGGGCATAATCCTAGACTGGAAAAATCTTGATAACTTTATATGTGGGTGGCAGCTTAGCATAGGCCGATACCAATACTTATATGTGGGTGGCATCTCAGGGGTATAAGCCTAGCATGGGCCAATCCTAATTTATCTATTTACTACTAATCAGCTGGTCATTTGCATTATATGTCTTACAAAGATTATGAAGTAAGAAAGGTAAAAATAAAGAAAACAGTGTAATGTGCATAGCCCCACAAGTATATACAAAGGTGGTCTACTAGTACTACTTATACACCTGTATCTGATTTCTGTTGAGCTCTTGTATCACATGTTGTTACCTTTAGCCTTACATATTTAGTACATATTTTCATACTAACGTCCCTCATGGGGGACCTCTATTTCATGTTGCATGCACAGGTGCTTCATCTAATACACCTCGCTAGTAGGAGCACAGGCTATTCAGTGACCATTGGTGAGATTCAAGTTAATTCAGAGCTTCCAAGTCTGTTCCATATATTTTGATATTATGCAGTAGTCAAGTGTAGGGAGGGGATTCGTCCCGACCCTAACTAAGTCTATGTATCATTTAGAGGCTTTATAGACTAATGTAAAGTTAAACATGGCAGTGTCTTGTTGGCCAAGTCTTGTATATATAATGTTGTGCTTGCCTACATAGTTTTTCTCATTAATGCATTATATCATATTTGTCAGAACCTTTGGTTGTCATAGTTACATGTGTAAGAAGTACAAGGTTATGGATTGGTTCTCTCGGGCCATTACAGCTACGAGTGCCTATTCACCCCAATAGGATTTGAGGCGTGACAAAAGTGGTATCAGAGAAAGTCGTCCTAGGGAGTGTAAAAAATTATGTCTACATAGAGTCTTGCTTATGAGTGTGTTATGCACCACATCTATAAACAAGAGGCTATGGGATAATTAGGGGTTCTCTCTTTTTCTTCACATCTTAGATCATCCAATAGGGACCAAGTCGTAGGTGTAATCATATTTAACCATTAAATATGTTTTTTTCTCATTATAGTAAAGATGCCAGTTACAAGAAGGAGTACGAATACTGGTAAGCGAGTAGCTGTGGCTATCGGAGAAGGGACCAAAAAGTCACCACCTAGACAAGCTAATCAAAGTGAGGATCAAGATAAGTTTATATCACAAACCTCTGCTACTCCTCCATCTCTAGAAGAGTTAAGAAGGGGAAGAACAGCATCCTCAAAACCACCTAGTAATGATACTGACAAATATCTAAGGAATGCGATGTAATTTTTGGCTCATAGAGTTGCTGGACAAGCTTAAGGACAAACCATTCCAACCACAGGTTCTAGTAATGCAGATAGGGCAGCTAGGTGCATCACCTACTTTGAAATTTTGAGCAGCTTGAACCCTTAAGTAGGTGCATCACCTACTTGGACCAATTTGACCAATTTTAAGATCCAAAATACATCTAAGGAAGTGGCCAAAATAGGGCCTTTATAAGGCTAAGTTGCTGGTCATTTTCCTTCATTTCTAAGTCACAAAAAAGTGTATATTTCACAAATTCTCTCTACTCTCTCTACAATAAGAAGGAGCAAAACTATTTTTCTTTATAGGGTTCTTAAAGAAACCCCAACTTTAACAATCCAAGGTAAGTGAAAAAACTTATGATTTAGCTTAATTATCTCATGGAAGATTAGGAAAATATGCTATAAGTTCTTAATTATTAATTCATGGCAGAATATAGAACAAGCTACTTGCTCACTTTTTTCTTTGTTGTTAAGGGATCTCTTTTCTTCTTTAATTTAAAGTGTGAAGGAATGTGAAAGTTGAAGTCCTGGAGGATTTCAATTTAAAGGATAAGTTGCAGAATTAATGTAAGATGACTGATCCATTTTGTTCTCCTTATATATGAATTTGAGAAGGAATTATGGAGAGCAGGCCGTCCTAGGGAGGCTACAAAGTCGTGTCTACGTAGAGTCTTGCTTATGGGTATGTTGTGCACCACATCTATAAACAAGAGGCTATGGGAAATTTAGGAGCTATCTCCTTTTCTTCACATCTTAGATTGTGCAATAGGGCCCAAGTCATAGGTCAAGTCATATTTAACCATTAAATCTATTTTTTTCTCATTATAATAAAGATGCCGGTTACAAGAAGAAGTAAAAATACAAGTAAGCGAGTAGAAGTGGCTTCCAGATAAGGTACCAACAAGTCACCACCTAGACAAGATAATAAAAGTGAGGATCAAGCTGAGTTTGTATCACAAACCTCTTCTATTTCTCTATCTCCAGAAGTGCTAAGAAGGGGAAGATCAGTATCCTCAGAACCACCTATCAATACTACTGACCAATATCTAGGAAATGCGATATAATTGTTGGCTCATATAGTTACTGGACAAGATCAAAGACAATACATTCCAACCATAGGTTCTAGTGGTGCAGATAGGGCAGCTAGCCTACGGACGCAGGATTATCTTAAATTGGATCCTCCCACATTCACTAGATCAGATCTTAATAAAGACCCACAGGACTTTATTGATCAAAATCAAAGGGTTTTAGATGTCATGCATGTATCGGGTAATGAGACCGATGAGCTAGCAGTATATAGATTCAAAGGGGAGGCTATATTTTTTTTTAAGACTGGAAGTGATCTAAGGGTATCGATACACCTTCAGCTACTTAGAAAGAGTTCATAGAGGCATTTCTTGATCATTACCTTCCATTTGAGATTTAAGAAGCCCATGCGGATCATTTCCCAAATCATCTCCAAGGGAATATAAGCGTGAAGAAGTACAACCTCTAGTTTAACTCTTTTTCTAGGTATGCTCCTAATGTAGTAACTACTATGGATGATAGGGCTCATCGATATGTGGATAGATTGGATCTATATCTGGTTAAATTTTGTACTATTGCTTTTTTGATCAAAGACATGGACATAGCAAGAATACAAGCTTTTGCACAAAAATAAAGGATCAGAGGCAAAGAATTAGAACATAAGAATTGGAAAGAGGGCATTCCAAGAGGGCCAGATCTATAGGGCAGTTTGTGGTATCCAAAGGAGAGATTAGGCTTCAATTTTCTGCTAGACCAATAAGACTATCATTTTTTTACTCTACAGCTAGTGCTCTAGCTAGTTTTAAGGGTCTAAGGCAATTAGTTTAGGAAAAGAAGTAAGAGTCAGAGTTCACGAGTAACGGGGTATCAAGATAAAGGGAGTATGAGCCAATTAAGGCCTCTTTGGCAGCCATGTAAACAATGTGGAAAGCTTTATTTTGGTGTATATCGGTTAGAGAAAAATGTTTGCTTTTGGTGTGGTACGTTGGGGCATATGATGATAGAATGTCCTCAAAGGGGCATGGGTAATATGGCACGACCTACTGGATCAGTCGTTGCATCATCATTATTGGTGCCTTCTGTAGGAAGGGGTTTATAGACTATAGTTCGGGGAAGAGGTGCTAAAGGAGCATCTAGATCTAGTAGAGTTCAGAATCGTACATATGCTTTAGAGGATCTACAAACTTTAGAGGCTTCTCCAGATGTGGTTACAAGTACATTGTCAATCTTTTCACATGATGCATATGCATTAATTTATTTGATTTCTACATTATTATATATCACTCCATTGGTTGCTGGAAAGTTCAAAAGAACACCAGAATTGCTAGGTAAGCCATTTGAAGAGTCTATGTCGGTTGGTAAATATGTTGTAGATAAAAGAGTTTATCGAAATTGTATAATAACTATTTAAGGTCATGACACAATGGCTGAGATAGTTGAGTTAGAAATGGTAGATTTTGATCCTATAGTGGGTATGGATTGGTTGGTTTCTTATTATGCCACAGTAGATTGCCGAACTAAGAAGGTGTATTTCCATTTTCCAAAAGAGGTCGTCCTTAAATAGAGGGGTAATATTGGTGCACCAAGAGGTAAATTTATTTCTTATTTTAAGGCAAAAATGATGATTTCTAAAGGTTACATATATCATATAGTTAGAGTGAAGGATACAGATACAAAGCCACCAACTCTTCAAATTATTCCAATAATAAATGAATTTTCTGATGTATTTCCTGAAGATCTTTCAGGTTTTCCTCCAGAACAATAAGTAGACTTTGGTATTGATGTTATTTCAGGTACTCAACCAATCTCAATTTCTCTATATAGAATGGCCCCAGCAGAATTACGGAAGTTAAAACAGCAATTGAAAGAAGGTTTGTAGTTTTCTTGGGTTAGCAGGTTATTATAAGAGGTTTGTTAAGGGCTTTATTCAATTTCTACACCTTTAACAAAGCCAACACATAAAGCGTCCAAGTTTCATTGGAATGATGCATGTGAAAGCAGTTTCCAATATCTGAAGAATAAGTTGACTTGTACACCCTTATTAGTACTTCTAGAAGGCACAGAAGGGTATGCAGTGTATTGTGATACTTCAAGAATTGGTTTAGGATATGTGTTGATGCAGCATGGTAAAGTGATAGCATATCCTTAAGACAATTACAGCCACATGATAAAAATTATCCAATACATGATCTTGAGTTAGCAGCAGTTATATTTGCCTTAAAGATATGGCGTCACTGCCTGTATGGGATTCATTTTGACATATATACTGACCATAAGAGTTTGAAATATATCTTTAATCAGAAGGACATAAATTTGAGGCAACAAAGATGGCTTGAGCAATTAAAAGACTATGATGTTGATATCTTGTATCATCGGGGAAAATAAAATATGGTAGTTGATGCATTAAGTCGTAAGGCTATGGTGGGAACTTTTTGGCAGCCTATAGAACGATAAGGAATGACTAGGGATCTACACCAACTAGCCAATTTGGGGGTTCACCTCTTGAAACTCTAGATGAGGGGCTTATTATGCATAATGCGGCAGAATCTTCATTTGTAGCCAGAGTTAAAAAGAAGTAAAATACAGATCCTATTCTATTACAGCTTAAGAAGAATGTATAATATGGTATGACCAAGGTATTTGAGCCTACACAAGAGGGAGTACTTTGGTACAAAAAAATATTGTGTGTGTCAAATGTAGATGGACTAAGGAAAAGGATTATGATAGAGGCACATCATTCAAGGTATTCCATTCATCCGGGATCAACTAAAATATATCATGATTTTAAAGGAATATATTAGTGGGGTGGCATGAAGAAGAACATTGCAAAATATAACATAATGTTAATTTCACTTGTCATTAAGGGTGCACCATGAATTAAAGGAAATGAGCATATTATGAAACATGGTTTCCTATTTATCATAAGTTACTTAACATAAGAATGGAATTCATAGATTCATGGAGGATGACTAGGATTGTGAAGTGAAGTTGTTGCTTTTTTTACTAGGAGTTGAAAATGAACATGAATATGCATAAAGTGCATAAGCATTGGTAATAGGCATGGCTCTATCACACAATACATGGATAGGGTGTCATAATGACTAAAATCCATGGAATACGATAGAGTAAGAATGGATCGCTATCTCATCATAACTTTTATTGACATGCATCACAATCTAATTCACATGACTTGATTTGGTTATTTACCCTATTATCTCTCCATTAGATTAAAGCCGACATTCTAAGCTTATGGGCCTATTCCATATCCTCAAAATAGAGCCATAATTTCTTTACCTTAATAGTCTGTATTTAAATGCTCAACTCACCCGAATAAACTATATTTGGAAAATACTAACTTCAATCTTTGACACTCCCTTCATATATATAACCCTTAACTCTCTCTAGCTCCAATAACGATCATCTTATAACTCCTAAATTAGTTATTAAGATCACCATATACTATATAACTAGTCTTCTTCATATGTAGCAACTCTATGGTACTATCTAAGAAAATCGACAATCAACAATTTTAGAAAATCATGCAACAACATATTACATCTGGTAAACCTCAACATCATACTTAATTGCAAATGAAATTACTTAAGTCCTTACATACATCATTTCAGGCGTACTATCTCACTTCAATAAAACCAATATCATTTTCCCAAAGAAATCACTTTTTTTATCTCGATGATCATCCAGTGTTCAAACCTAGTGTCTAGTACTAGACATGATTAACATAACTTTACATAATATTCTTTGTTGGGAAATATATAAAATAATATCAAAAAACACTAGTCTACTACAACTTCATAATTACAACAATTGATTATAATCATAGGATCTATCTAATTAAAGTCCATTAGCATATCCCCCATTCACACATCATTACTGCTTACCCATCCATACATCTAAATTATATCAATAGCTCTATAAGTATCAATCAATTTCCTTTTCACAATCACACAAAGAAGCCTAGATTAACAATCCTTAACAACCTAATTCTTTCATTAATGACCTATACTTTTATAAAATAATAAAAACCCATCACGAACTTCCTTCCTAGTTCAAGCATACTCTAAGTCACCTTTACTATTAATTCCTTCTCTACCTTCTACCATGAAATCTACACCACACTCACTACCCTTTAGTTAAAACCCAAAGAAATATCACCTCAATCATAACTCAATAGCATGCATAGATTCATCAACATACTCTTAAACACAAACTATCCCGTCAATAGCATGCATAGATCTTTCAATATACTCTTCACCAATCACTATCCTACCTTTCTTGTCGCTAGAATTTTAAATCCATACTCCTAACTCTGAAGTTGTTCTATTAATTATGGATTATAACACTCTAACATACTATATTACTTTATGGAAACCTTATTCAATAATCTAGGACATACTTTTTCCTCCCAGGAGTACTATCTGTGATGAAGAGTCAAAGAGAAATCTGAATATATTCCATATTATGCCTTAACTGTATAACTTAATGGATGAGGATATAAGATTTTGAATCAAAGGACTAAAACACACTAATAGGATCCTCTCAAGACGTTAGGGCAATTTCTAAAGTATCTAATAGTTAATCTGAGAGCATCATATCGGGTGGAATTGAGATTTACTACTTATATTATCTTAAGGATGAAGCATAATTGGAGGATTTTGGAGTAACACTTGAATCAATGTAAGTTTCTAAGAAGAAAACTTTACTAGACGATCTACAATTTGAAACATGAGAAATATTTCTTAAATGCTAAATAGCCTCTTGAAGAAAAGTATAAACATCTTTGTACCATTCGGTAAGACTTTACTAGACACATCTTCACAGACATCCTAGGACACTTAAATTTTGTGCTCTAATATCAAGTTTTGTAACGCCCCAAGTCTGACACCCCAGACGCTACACGATGCTCATAATCCCGAAGGACCACAAGCTAACCCATGACTAGTACATATTGCAATGACTGAATAATAATATTGTAAATGCAGAATAATGGGCTGAAATGCCATAAGGTTCAAAACTGTAATAACAATACCTAATAAAATTGTAAAACTTTTTGAACATCTAGTCTGAAAAGCCTCTAAACTGTTTGATCTGTGGAGTTGATGGGACATGTCCCCAACTAACTTCGACCACTGATAATAATACTAAAATACTAAAATAAACTATGTTCTCAAACTATGAGGACTCACCACTGACTCTGACTGCTAAAAATCTAATCTGCTAAGGGTGCTCTGGAGCTCGTGCGTCTGAACCTATGGTTTAAAACACCATAGCGCAAGAGAAAAGTATGTATCAGTACGTGAGAATGTACTGGTATGCAAAAGTGAGGTAGGCTAAATTCAAGGATTCACATGCATGAACTATAACTGACTAAGAATATGAACATGACTGTATGAAAATACATGCATAAATATATAACTGTAACTAAAATCATAAGAATTCTGAATTCTGAGTTTACTGATAACATGCATTACTAATAACTGATGTAACTGATAATTGATATAGTAGTTCTACTGAGTGACTGTGTCTAACAGTCTTTATTCACTAGCTAAGTTTCGTACTGAGCTGAGTGATTATATCTGATAGTCCTGAATCTTGTAGAACTATCTGAGTTCTTTAATGAAGACTAACACGGAGACCGTGGGAGGTAATAATCTAACCGACATGCCCCAAATAAGATAGTATTGCTGAGCTGGGGTCCAATATATAATCCCAATTAGAAGGATGTCAATACCGTGCCATGAGTAAGGACAAACTGAGAGTTACCCTTATCTGGGAGGTACTCTAATGAGAATGATGAGACCCTCATCTAACAAATTAATCCATCTCATCAACCCTTATCTGGTAGGTTTGATGTCTCAACCTATGCTGATTATGTAGTTTTGGAATACAAGGATTACTTCTAAGAAACACACCCTCTACTATCAGGTAAGTTTCTATTCTTGGGTTCACTTAGTGGTGAATACTACTCCTAAATGAATTTACACTGAACTGAGTATACTGGGCTGAACTGGAATGAATTCACTGAGATTATTGAGTTTTTCTGAGTTCTATAACTGACTGAGTTCTACTGAGTTCTGAAACTGACTGAGACTATTACTGTTCATGACATGACTGAGATTACTCTGTAACTGACATTGGCTCTAGGCACACAACTAAATTGTCAGGTATTAAATACCCGAAGGACTCGATAGCATTAAATAACAAGATAGGACAATTCATGGTCACACGATAATAGTTTACAACTCACAACACATTTAATGAGGTATTTCATTTGTCCTACCAATGCAGTTGATTTTCCTTCTTCCATATTTATTGAGAAACGCTTGAAGATAATTACATTGGGCCTAGAAGGGTATGCAAAAACCACTTCACACATCTCGACTAGGCCAGTTATTTTCTTGGGCTTGTAGCCATCTGAATCCTCCGGGTTGATTAAGGAACATCGATTCAACATTGAGAAGACTGACCCAACAACGTCTACACCTCTAGCGAGATCCTTAGTCATTGTTCCTACATCCGCAATGACACGCGCAATGTTAATTAAAATCATAGGGATCTGAAACAGGGCTTCAGCTCCCGTATAGCCTTCTGCCATGAGATGGCCACCATACCAGAAAAGGAGAGCCCAGGTACATGTCTGCAGACTGTTGGAAGTGCCAAGTACAATCCCAGCGAACCATGACTGTCGTATACTTTCTCGTTGAGGACCTTCTTGGGCTTTCTTTAGCATTTGAAGAATTCTTAGCTGGGAAGAAAATGCCGTTACAGTTCGTAGATTGGTAACTACTTCAGCTGCTAACTTGCTGCTTTCTTCTTGGGCCTTGATGGATTTTTGTAACATGCTTTTCACAGCGCCCCCTTGCAATAGAAGCAGAGTATCATGACAGGTTGGACCACGATCATAACCAATGCAATTCTCCATGCAATAACTAGGCAAATTGTGAAAGTGATGGTTAATGCTGCAATTGTTTGAATGAGTAATGACATCCTGTTCCCAACCAAAGACCTCACCTGCACAATCATAAAACAAGAAAATGTTGTCATTAATTAGATCACACTGTATGACATTATTTTCTCCTTAATCTGATTCAAAAAGAACACACTTTTATATAGTTGGAAACTCTTTAATTTTAATATATTTAATTTGTACTCAATGAAATGACCTTAGAGCCACAGAAATGTCGTGAAAGTCTAAACCACGATTCGGAGCAAAATGTAGCTCGTTCTGAAACAGTGTGATTAGTCATAGACCACAATATAAAATGAATCTGAAAGGATAGAGAACGTACCACAGTGGCATCCTCAGCAAGTCTAGAGCATATCGCGGCAGTGAAATTCTCTTCCTTGTCGTACCATCCAATTTCAAAAGTAAGTATCTTGGACAACATCCTCTCCCTGACCCTTTTGGTCAATCTCTCTCCCATGGACGCGATGATATAGTGCTGAAGTATATTGAAAACAAGGCAAAGAAATGCTATCTCCAGGGAAGCCAGAGCATATATCTTAGTCTTCTCCTTAATCTCGTTATGACTAGGCAAGAAATACACTGATATCATTGACCCCATTACAACACCAAATGCTGGTTGAACTCCACCGAATAATATTGCTCCTATACATCCTAAAGTTGCTTGCTTCCATTCTGGCAAATTCATAGCCAACAGCCTTTTAAATGAAGGTACAGGAAATAATGCTTGCCCTGTAGTAGTCCAAACTGTTGCCCTTTTTATGGTCGAATTTGCTTCTATCAAGAGGCTCGGGATACTTGTGTATTTTGTGTCACCGTGATATGCAGTTGAAGAAAATTGTGGGACAGAGGCAATGGTTGTACTGGGTTTTTCAGTTTTAGGTAGACAGACTAAGGACGCGTGTAGTCCGTTTTCTTGGTTTTCAATTAACTCATCGTGTGAGCCAATTTCCTTAACCTGGCCATTTTGGACCACAGAGATAAGGTCAGCATTGCGGATAGTGGAAAGACGGTGGGCTACGATGATTGTGGTGCGGCCAACTGAGGCATTGTCTAGAGCTTCCTGCACCATTCTTTCTGATGCAGAGTCGAGTGCACTGGTTGCCTCATCTAGGAGGAGTATTCTGGGTGACTTAATTATTTCTCTTGCTATGGCTATTCTCTGTTTCTGTCCCCCAGACATCTGTATACCTCTCTCCCCCACCTGCATGTATGTTCTTCCAAATTATTAGTACTAGTATTATATTTCTAAAAGTAACCTCATAGTATTAATATCGATAGTAGTAATTTGTGATGCCCCAAATAGGAAGATAGAATATAAATTGCAATATACTCAGCAGTAGTTTTCAATTGATGCACGCTTGTAACAAATTATCCCAACAAGAGAAGACAGTCAAGTCCAATTCCTCTACATTATCCGTTATATTGAGTTTGCTCATACTCTTACCAATATCAAATTGTCCTCTAGTTGCCCTTGTCCTTACATAGGTTGTTAGGAAATAAGATTTCTCTAGAAATTCTTAGATATTAGATATTTTTTGGAATAGATTCTTCTAGAATATCCTAGTGTAGTATCTTGAATAAATATCTTGTAGAATTATCTAGATATTTTAGAGTACTAGAATAAGGATCACTAGATGTTGGATATTTCGGGTCATGGGTCGCCTCCCATGTGAACCAACCCGACCCGTTTTCTCATTTATCAGGGAAAAAAAGAAAATCAAAGACCAAATTTTGAATTTTGGGGGAAACAGTTACAAAAGAAAAAAGTGTCCCACACCCCTTATATTTTGAGTTTTCTTCTTTAGCAAAGTGTGTGACAAAAACAGAAACACA
The DNA here is from genome assembly GCA_030864225.1 of Capsicum baccatum var. pendulum. Taxonomy (NCBI): domain Eukaryota; kingdom Viridiplantae; phylum Streptophyta; class Magnoliopsida; order Solanales; family Solanaceae; genus Capsicum; species Capsicum baccatum. The sequence continues at coordinate 36,947,958 of CM061556.1, forward strand.
AAGAAAAAGACTCATCAACAAAAACACTAAACTGTAAGCATTTAGTTTGTGGACTTACGTTCCGTTTCCAAGAGAAACAAAATTAACATGGAGCGATTCTTTCGGTGGCAAAATCATCTTCTTCCTCTGCAACAGAAAAAGGTAAACACTGATTTTGCTTCGAATTTTTCTAACAATGGCATCAGAGAATAGATTGAATTGTCCCTTTTTAACGTTATTTCTCAAGTTAAGTGTGTAAAAACTCTTGAAAAAAAATCGTAAATTACCTGAAAAAATTAGTCTCCGGTTAGACGCGCCGCTAGTCCGGTCAGACACTGCTTATATGGTCAAACGGGCAGCGGCTGTTGGTCGCCGATTATGGCGTCTCCAGACTGTTTTCGGCGATGGTTTTGCCGTTGGTGGGTGGATTCGGTGGTGGAAAGTGTTTTTTTTTATTTGGAATGGTTTTGATGTTGCACGTCACGTTGAACTTGAAGATGAGCATCTCAGTGCTGCTAATACTGCTTCTAATACTTTTATGGAAGAATCAAGTGGTAATAACTCTTCAGGATTCAATCATAAGAAGAAGTGGAAAAAGAACGGGAAGGGTAAAAAGACCGAAGAAAGATCCTCTAAGAAAAAGAACAAGCCAAATTCCAAGAAAGGAAAAAGTTTTTTCAAGAAGAAAGACAAGAGCAAGATGCAGTGCTACAATTGCCAAAATCTGAGGCATTTTTCTTGTAAATGTCCTGAGCAGAAAAAGGTAGCATTTATAAACGCAACTCTTAGTGTTACATATGTTTCTAGCACTGCTTTATTAACTGATTCTTATCCTATGTGGTTTGTAAACTCAGTAGCCACTGACCATGTGAGTCGAGATCGAGAAGCATTTGTGGAGTTCCATGGAGTTTCACCTGGATCAAGGTGGATCTATGTAGGAAATAATGCAAGATTTGAAGTCAAAAGGATTGGCACTTGTAAAGTAGATTTGCATGGAGGTCGGTCTTTAATGTTAAATAACATCCTATATGCTCCAGAAATTCGACGAAACTTAGTATCTGTGTCTGTTCTTTTAGATGTTGATTTTCATTTGTTTTTTAGTCGTAATTATGTAATAATTACTCTAGATAATATTTTTTATGGTTTTGGACATCGTTATGATCGCTTTATTATTTTAGATTGTAATCCTTCAACTTATGACTATTATGTTGGTCATTGTGTAATGTCATGTTATTCAAGTAATAATGATGTTGATATACTTACATGGCATGCTGGATTGGGTCACATAGGGCAAGATCGAATGAAAAGATTGGCAAAGGAAGGACATCTAGGTTCTTTCTCCAAAATTGAAATGCCAACTTGTCAAAATTGTCTTGCCGAAAAAATTACATGTAAACCATTTGGGAAGGCTAAAAGAGCCGAATTTCCATTGCAATTAATCTATTTTGATATCTGTGGTCCAATGAATGTCAGGTCAAGGACTGGTGCTTCATATTTCATTATATTTATTGACGATTCCATGCGCTTTGGTTATGTCTCTTTAATATCTCATAAATCAGAAGCACTTGAATGCTTTAAAAGATACATGAATGAAGTTAAGAATCAATTAGACAAAGGTATAAAGGCATTAAGAACCGACAGAGGACGTGAATATCTGTCAAAATGAAGAACTGTGTATTCAAAAAGGCATTATCGGACAATTGACTACTCTGTATACACCTCAACAAAATGGTGTGGCCGAAAGAAGGAATAGAACATTGTTAGATATGAAAAGGTCCATGATGGCTTAGGAAAATTTACCAATCTCTTTCTGGGGAGATGCGCTATTAACTGTGGCCTACATATTGAATAAAATGTCTTCTAAATCAATATCTTCTACTCCTTATGAACTATGGACTGGTAATAAATCAAACTTTAATGATCGATGACCTTAGGGTTGTGCTGCATATATTAAAGATTGTTTTAGTAAGTTTGGAAAACTAAGTCCAAAAGGAAAGAAATGTATCTTTATAAGATACTCAAAACACTCCAAAGGATATGGGTTCATTGGTGAATTGGAAGATGGAAGTACTACTGTAATTGAATCACGAGATGTCACATTCCTGAAAAATAATTTTTCAAAAAGAAATGAAATAAAAGAAAATGAGCCTCTTTACGAAATGTTGAATTCAGATGATCAAATAATGTTAGAGGACATCTGTGATAATTCAATTGTTCAAGAAATGATTCTTAGTCCAAGTGGGATTCATGAATCCCGAAATCCTATTGAGGAATCTGAACTTCAATTACGTAAGAGTACCAGAAAAGGTGTACCTAGACGATCTTGTGAGATTGGGGATTATGTTTTCTTGGTATCTCCCATGGAATTAGATGAACCTAACTCTGAATGAGGCTCTATCGAGTCCTACAAAAGATGAATGTATAAAAGCGATGAAAGAAGAATTAGAGTCCATAAAGTCTGGGATCTAATTGACCTTCCTTCTAGGCGTAAAGCTATTAGGAACAAGTGGATTCTCAAAGTTAAACGCAAATCAGATGGATCAATAGAAAGGCACAAAGCACGATTGGTAGCAAAAGTTTTTACTCAAGAAGCTAGAATAGATTATGAGAAAAAAAATTTACCAGTTGTAAAATTTACCTCGATTCGCTTACTTTTAGCTATAGTTGCACATTTAGATTTAGAATTACATCAAATGGATGTGAAGATCGTTTTTCTCAATGGGGAACTAAATGAGGAAATCTACATGGAACAACCTGTAGATTTTGTTGTTAAAGGCCAAGAAAAGAAGGTTTGTAAATTAATCAGATCAATATATAGCCTTAAGTAGTCTTCAAGGTAGTGGTACCTGAGATTTCATAAGGAAGTGATTTCATTTGATTTCACCATGATTGATGAAGACCATTGCATTTATGTGAAAAATTCCAATGAAATGTTTGTGATTCTTTCGTTTTATGTGGATCATATTTTATTAGATGGAAATAATTTAGAGTATGTAAAAACTGTTAAGTCATGGCTTTCAAAGTCATTGGATATGAAAGATATGGGTGAAGCAGACTATATATTGGGTGTTAAAATCCAAAGAGACCGTTCCAAGAAAATTTTGATTCTATCTCAAGAAACATACATAATAAAAATTTTGGAACATTTTCGAATGAATAGTTGCAAATCCATGGATACTCCTATAGCAAGAGGTGAACTTTAAGACTTGAAATATGTCCAAAGACTGAAAAGAAAAAAGAAGACATATCTTGAGTACCATATTCCAGTGCAGTTGGGATTTTGATGTACGCTATGATATGTACTTGTCTAGACATTTGTTATGCGGTAGGTCTGGTTAGAAAATATAAATCTAATCCTGGAAGAGATCAATGGAAAGCAGTAAAGAGAATTTTTCGATACCTGAAAGGAACTGCTGATTATTCACTATGCTATAGTGGATCCAATTTATCCATAAGAGGTTATACAGATGTTGATTGGGCTGGTGACCGGTATGATAGAAAATCAACTTTTGGTTATGCCTTCTTGCTAAATGGTGGTGCAATTTCGTAGAAAATCAAGAAATAAACTTGCACAGCCTTGTCAACTATGGAATCCGAATTTGTGGCTTGTGCATCTGCAGTACAAAAAGTTTTTTATTTAAAAGATTCTTTGAGCATTTGCACATCGCAAAGAATTCTAAAGGTCCTATGATTTTATATTGTGACAGTCAAGCGGCTATCGCATATACGAAGGATCCCAGATATCATAGCAAAACCAAGCACATCGATATTAAGTATAACTTTATAAGAGACATAGTAGCAAGTGGAGAAATAAATTTATAATATATTCCTACACGAGAAATGATAGTTGATCCCTTTACTAAGGTGATATCTAGAAACTTGTTTGAGAAACATGTTATAGCTCTAGGATTACATAGGATATGATTATGTATTGTAGATGACTTGATTATAATTATTATCAATATAAGGATCTTGAATTTATGTTCAATCTCATATGCATGCGAAAGTGTATTTTATTAATATAGTGTGTTGAACAAGTCGCGAGATTGGCTCTCTCACATGAGCAGTTGCCTCTTATGCAGAGGAACGTGAAGAGAAAAGTTCCACTACAAGATAATGACTTGTTTTATAAAGCAAGATGTGAGTTTCTCTAAGAATATGAATTTGAGGATTATTAAAGAAAGAAACTCATGTTAAACATTTAGAATTGCCTACACCTAGATTTGTACGATGTTGAATGGCTAAAAGAATAAGACACACGCACCAATATAAGGTGAGAACATCGTAGCACCTGTTTCATACCATGTGTGCTTAGCGACCAATGAGTTAATAGAAGAATGAATCCCTGCTTCTTCATTATGTTAGACCCTAAAAAAAAGTTATTTTAACTTTTTATTGAAGTACTCTTAGACCTTTTACTGTTTCTTGAAGTTTCAATCGGTGTTTCTACTTCAGCATGTTACTAATAGCCATAAGAGATTTGGCAATGTGGTGCATGTATAAGGAAGTAGTTGATCAGAACACATAGATTCAAGTAGAAAGGAAAGACGACTAAAATGAATGTTTTAACTTATTTACACAAGCTGACTATTACACTAACCATATAAGAGTCAAATGTAATTGTGTATATAAAGTTAACCATGAACTCCAGTTCACCTCTTTAATAGGATAAGGAATCGGATAAGTAACTACTGAAGTAGCGAATGATGTCTGGGGTATTGTAAGTTAAGTATCCTCATATTTATAGAGAATTCTTTCCACATGTGATTAGATTCCTAAATGTCGCTTATAAAACCTTGAAGGTAAAGCTCGTAATGCTCATAGGTCGCACGAACTATTTGTCGTATGAATTTGTGTCTTGTTGATGTAGTACTTGCTCGGGTCTTGTCCACCATGTGCGAAGTGGGAGATGTTGGATATTTCAGGTCATGGGTCGCCCATGTGAATCGACCCGACCCGTTTTCTCATTTATCTTGAAAAAAAATCAAAGACTAAATTTTGAATTTTGGGGAGAACAGTTACAAAGGAAAAACTGTCCCACACCCCTTATATTTTGAGTTTTCTTCTTCATCAAAGTAAAAAAAAGGGCATCCTGGTGCACTAAAGTTACCGCTATGCGTGGTGTCCGGGGAATGGCCATACCACAAGGGTGTATTGTAGGTAGTCGTACCTTGCATTTCTGCCAGAGGCTGTTTCCAAGGCTTGAACCCGTGACCTCCTGGTTACATGGCAGCAACTTTACTAGTTACTCCAAGGCAAAGTGTGTGACAAAAATAGAAACACACAGAAAAAGACTGTAGCAACAAAAACACTAAATTGTAAGCATTTAGTTTGTGGATTTACATTCTGTTTCCAAGAGAAACGAAATTAACTTGGAGCAATTCTTTCGGTGGCAAAATCATCTTCTTCCGTTGTAATAGAAAAAGGTAAACACTGATTTTGCTCTAAATTTTTCTAATACTATATTTTTCTTATAGATGTATCTAGAAGGATATCTAGAAAACAAGTATAAATAGGAGGCACATTGTGTATTTGTATCTATCCAGAAAAATAGAAAACAAAAAAAAAAAGTTTCAGTTTTTCCCTTCCCTGCAGTTTCTTTTGTAGCAATTTACATCTGCAATTTCTTTATATTTTTCTCCTTATAGCTTTACTCTCCCCGTTCCTTTTGTTTTTTGATATGGTATCAGAGTCCATTTCTTACGGGATCTAAATCTATTTTTTGTTGATTGGCTTATCTTATTTTTAGCTCCTTTTCTTGGATCTATTTGCTGAAAAAGCATCGCACCAGAAAATCAACCAACAATAGGTCCTTCGATTTTCTCAGGGAGAATTACCATATTTGGGCCATTAAAATGAAGGCTTATTTGAAGGCTCTCAACTTGTGGGATATTATTGAGAGAGGAGAACCTACTGTCTATCCATTGAGAGACAACCCAACTCTCAATGATATCAAAAAGTATGATGAGTTGGTGACTAGATCTCCAAGATCTCTTACTTCCATACATTCAAGCCTTATGGAAGTGATGTTTACAAGGATTATGGCTTATGAGACCGCCAAAGAAGCCTGTGATAAGCTAAAGAAGGAGTTTGAAGGCAGCAGTAGAGTTAAGTCTATTAAGGTCGTAGCTTTGAAGAGGGAGTTTGAGCCCTTGAAGATGAAGGATTCGAATGGTGCGAAAGAATACTCTTCTAAACTGATGGATATTGTGAACCAAATAAGGATACTTGGTGAAAACTTTCCAGAAGGTTGTAGAGAAGATCATATGTTGATCGATAAAATTGGTATATCGATAGTGCGTGCACAAGGCACATGGCGATTGATGAAAACCTATTTGTTAGCCTAGACAGGCCTAATAGAACCAAAGTGAAGTTTGGAGATGGTGTACTGGTGTAGGCTCAAGGAAGAGGACCAGTGAAATTTCCTACAGACGAAGGTATGAAAACTCTAAACGATGTTTTTTATGTGTCAAGTCTGACTCAAAACTTGTTGAGTGTTGCTGAGTTGCTTCACAATAATTATTCACTTACTTTTAAGGATAAAAAATATGACATTTATGATCCTAAAGGTTGTGAAGTAGATAAAATTAGCATGATTGGTAATTCATTTCCAATTTCATGCTATTCTGCTTAAAGTTGCTCTTTCAATGTTAAAATGAGTGATACTTGGCTTTGGCACAAAAGATTCGGTCATTACAACCTTAGTTCATTGGTGTATATGCAATCCAAGGGTATGGTGCTTGATGTACCCAAAATTGACATGTGCTGAGATATTTGTGAGTCATGTCAATTTGGTAAATTGCATAGACGATCCTTTTCTAAAGGAAGTCTTTGGAGGGAAAAGGAAAAGCTAGAGTTGGTTCATACAGATATATGTAGACTAATGAGGACCACTTCTTTGAGTGGGAATAAATATTTAATTCTCTTTATAGATGATCTAACTCGAATGACATAGGTCTATTTTTTAAGTAGCAAAGTTTAGGTGTTTTCTGTTTTCAAAGAATTCAAGGTTATGGTAGAAAGGGAGAGTAGATGCTAGTTGAAGTATATCAGGTCAGATAATGGAACTAAATATACTTCGCATCAGTTCAGCATGATTTGTAAATATGTGGGCATTCAACAACAATTTATTGTGAGCTAGACTACAGAACAAAATGGTATTTTTGAGAGAAAAAATAGAACCGTGATGGAGATGGCGAAATGTATGCTAGAAGAAAAGAAGATACCCAAATGTTTTTAGGCTGAGGCAGTCAATACCATAGTATATTTGCTAAATAGGTTACCAACTAGAGCACTCCAAGACATGACTCCATTTGATGCATGGAAATGTATAAAGCTGTCTGGAAGACACTTAAAAGTCTTTGGTTCAGTCTATTACGCACATGTTCTTGATGTTAAAAGAGGCATATTGGATAACAATGCAGAACTCTGTATTTTATCAGGCTATAGCATAGCTGCAAAATGGTACAAAGTGTATAATATTTGTACGAAGAAGGTGCTTATCAGTACAGATCTTGCGGTGGATAAGTCTAGCTACTATGATCGGGATCGAGATATTGTTGTAAAGAACCAAGATGGGAGTACTTCAGTTGCAGCTAAAAATCCACAGACGAGTAATATTTCTTCCAATCCTATTATTGGAAAAGAGCACAATTAAGATATTGAATTAACTTCAGATTCTCCTATGTTGAAGACCAGGTCACTAGCTGATGTTTATGAGCAATACAAGTTTGCTCTTGTGGAACTATCTTTCTTTGAAAAAGCAGTAGGTCATAAAGCTTGGATTTCTACAATAAAGGGGGAGTTTTCCATGATTAATAAAAATGATACCTGGGAGCTGGTTGATAGGCCCAAACAAAAGAACATCATCGATGTCAAATGGGTCTATAGAACGAAGTTCAATCCAGATGGCTATATCTTCAAACATAAAGCTAGGCTCGTAGTTAAAGTCTATTCCCAGCAGCCTGGAGTAGACTTTGGAGATACGTTTGCTCCTATTGCGAGGCATAAGACATTTAGATTTCTAATTGCTCTTGTAGTACAATACAAGTGGAAAATCTACCATTGAGATGTCAAATCTGCATTTTTAAATAGATTTCTTGAAGAAGATATTTTTGTTGAACAACCTGAGGGTTTTATAGTTGCAGGTGATGAAGACAAGGTGTATAATCTTAAAAAGGCTTTCTATGGCCTTAAACAAGCTCTGAGTGCTTGGTACAATAGGCTAGATACTCATTTGTTGTCTCAAGGCTTCAATAGAAGCCTAAATGAGCCTACTTTATACTTCAAAAATCAAGCTGATGGGAAGTTAATTGTGATATCCGTTTATGTTGATGATTTGATGATCACAGGTAAAGATTCTCTTATGGTTCAAGAAGTTAAAAAGGCGATGCTAAAAGTTTTTGAAATGTCTGATCTAAGAGAGATGAAGTTCTTCCTGGGAATGAAAAATTCTCAATCTTCTGAAGGAATTTTATTTTCCCAAAAGCGATATGCCTTGAATCTCTTAAAAAGGTTCAAGCTTGATAAGTGCAAACCTGTTGCAACTCCACTTATTGTGAATGAAAAGTTAATGAAGGATGATGGAGAAGAGCGAGCAGATTCAAAACTTTATAGGAGCCTTATTGGAAGCTTGTTGTATCTGACTGCTACTAGGCCAGATGTAATATTAGCAGCTAGTCTACTATCCCGATATATGCAAGTCCTAGCACCAAGCATCTTGGAGCTGCTAAAAGGGTGTTAGGTATATTAGAGGGACAGTTGATTATGGCATTTGGTACAAAAGTGTGGAGAGTGGAATCCTTATTGGCTATTCAGATAGTAATAGGGTTGGATGTTTCGACAATTACAAAAGCACATCTGGTTAATTTTTTTCATTTGGTTCTGGTATTTTTTTAGAGCACAAAGAAGCGGGATATCATAGCTCCATATTCAGTAGAAGCCGAGTATGTGGCTACTGCATCTGCTACGAATCAAGGAATTTGGTTGAGAAAAATCTTGTTTGATTTGGATCTTTTGCCAAAAGAACCAATAGTGATCTATGTGGACAATAAATCAGCCACTGCTATGGTTGAAAATCCAGCACAATACGAAAGGACAAATCATATCGACATCAGATTTCATGCTTTACGAGATGCAGAGAAGAATGGTAAAGTTAAGTTGGTGCATTGCAGAAGTTAAGAAAACCAAGCCGATATTCTAACCAAGACTCTTCCCACTAAAAAGTTTGAGTTTCAAAGGACGTTGCAGGGAGTTTCAATGAAAAATCTTAAAGAGGAGTGTTAGGAAATAAGATTTCTCTAGAAACTCCTAGATATTAGATTTTTTTGGAATAGATTCTTCTAGAATATCCTAGTGTAGTATGTTGATAAATATCTTGTAGAATTATCTAGATATTCTAGAGTAGTAAAAGGTACGGATCACTAGATTTTTCTTGTAGATGTGTCTAGAAGAATATCTAGAATCAGCCATAGACAAGTATAAATAGGAGGCACATTGTGCATTTGTATCCATTCTGAAAAATAGAAAACAAAGCAAAAAAGTTTTAGCTTTTTCCTTCCCTGCAGTTTCTTTTGTAGAAATTTACAGGTGCAATTTCCTTATATTTGTCTCCTTGTAGCTTTAATCTACCCATTCCCTTTGTTTTTGACAGAGCTCTACCGTGACAATAGATGGACTCCATGTGTCTAGTTACTTTGAGAATAAAATGAGATTTCATCCTAACATACCTTCGTGTAATAACCCTGAGGTAGTTGACAGATGAAGTTGTGTGCATTAGAAGCTTTTGTAGCCTTAATAACTTGTTCCATAGTTGCATCTTCCTTGCCAAACATTATATTTTATTCAATTGTGGTTGCAAAAAGTGCAGGCTCTTGATTCACAAGACTCATCTGAGACCGCAACCACTTGAACTGCAACTTATTAATGGGGACTCCATCGAGAAGAATCTTTCCTGCCAGTGGATCATAAAATGTCTGCAACAATGCTATTACTGTTGATTTGCCTGATCCGCTTCCTCCCACTAGCGCTACTGTTTTTCCTCTTGGAATTGTTAGGCTAAAATCTTTCAAAATTATACATTCGGACCTTGATGGATACGCGAATTCAACACGTTTGAATTATATTTCCCCTGTCATTTTATCCAGTATTTGGCCTTCCATGTTTTCTGAGTCTACCTTGGGTACCCTTTTTATCACTTCCATCATACGTTCACTAGCTCTTATTGCTTCTGCAAAATACTTTATATTGGACAAACCAGAACCCAATGATCTGTTTCGAGGATAAGAAAACCATGTTTCATAAATTAATAAATAATACTGAAGAATATGAAACATAAGTAAAAACTCTGAAGCACATAAATACTTGGCCAAATTCGTAGACAACACAGGCGTTTAAGCTTGTTTTATCTGGGGAATAAATGATCAACAATCCAAAAAATTCAATCAAAAATAAGATTTTATGGTGGATGCAAGTTATATGCATAGATTGCATAAGCTATTATTCTGTTTTTTAATACAGTATATGTTATGGAAGTAAGTTATTCTTTTTGTGTACATGTCATATTACCTCTATTTTATTTTACTTAGCTCTCATTGTCCCGACACACTTCTTAAGAAAATTTTAATTAGAGAGATAATATTTTACCTAAGCTTAGTAATGATTCTTTGGAACTCTAGTTTGACTATTACTACAATTATTTAATATTAAGAATAATTCCAAAAGAAATTAAAAAAAAACTCTATTACTTCTCAAAAATAAACAAATAAATCAGAAAGTGTTATAAAACAAGAAAGAATAAAGAAGAAAAGTAGAGAGAATAGAGAGAGTGGTTCTTATTTCTTCTCTTGAGGGATGAGAGATCATAAGATTGTAAATATAATGAACAAAACCCCTTTATTTATAGGGAAAATTTACTCCTAGTCTGAGTAAAAGACGGATGCGTCAAATCCTAATAGATATCAAAGTAGATCTTGATAGACATTCACTATAATGTAAATACATTTATAACACTCCCCCTTGAATGTCTAATTGGTAGATAATGTGCCTCGTTAAAACTGTACTAGAAAAAATCCAGTAGGAAAAAGAATCTAGTGAAGGAAAAAGAGTACACATCTCTAATAATACGCATTTCAGCGCCTCATTAAAAACCTTACAAGGGAAACCTAGTGGGACAAAACCTCATAAGGGAAAAAGAGTACAGCGCGTATTAACTCCCCCTAATGAGAACATCCTTGACCTTTGCATCTCAATCTTATGCAGCATCTTCTTGAAAGTTTCAAGTGGAGAAGATTTGGTGAATAAATCAGTCACATTGTCAGTTCAACGAATCTGTTGCACATTAATATCATCATTCTTTTGTAGCTCATGTATGTAGAAAAGCTTTGGCAAAATGTATTTCGTTCTATCTCCATTTATGAATCCTCCCTTAAGATGTGATATGTATACTGAATTATCTTTGTATAAAATTATGGGTAGATTGTTATATTTCACACCATATTTTTCTTGAATGAGATGTATCATGGACCTCAACCATACACATTCTTGGCTTGCTTCATGAATAGCTATTATCTCAGCATAATTCGATGAAGTGGTTACGATAGACTGCTTTGTATATCTCCAAGGTATGGCAGTACCACCACATATGAACACATAGCCTATTTGAGATCGAGTTTTATACGGGTCAGATAAGTACCCAACATCAGCATGACCAATAAGATCGGGACTACAACCTTTAGAATAAAACAAGCTCATGTGTTTTATCCAATTTTGATGTCTCATAGTAGGAGCAGAAATATACCTTGCTAACAAATTGTTTGAAAAGGCTATAAGCCTTGTAGTATTTGCAAGGTACATGAGTGCATCAATTGCACTAAGATGTGGTACTTCATAACCAATCCAATTCGATATATTTCAAATTTCAGCAAATAATGTATTTCTTTGAAAACTCTCCAAGAGTTCCAATGATATTCAAGCAATAAGCTTATACAATATAAGGATTATAAATAAGTTTCCCCTCAACTTTTATATGCTTCAAGCATTTTGAATCCTTAAAAGTTTTTCACATAAGTTTTGTCAAGTGACAATATTCAATATTTCATAAGTGACATCTTCAAATATCTGGACTACAAATCAAATAAGTTTAATACTTACCAAGATGCATCCTTTCATGTCACTTGATAAATGTTTCTACGTCAGCATGCTTAAATAAACATAGAATTCAGATCCTCGTAATCTTTCACAATATTGTGTCAATATTGTGTCAAAGATATTGATGATATATCATTTTGTATCGGTTCACAATGGACATAATATTTTGAGATCTCATCACTTCATTATTTTCAGGTACATGAACCTCTCATAAGGTTTCATGAAGTGGTATATCGTAGGCTCTTCAAGAGCTCATTGCCTTATTATTATGATTATTTGCTCCTTATTTTTCAAGGACTATTTCATTTGGAACCAATCAGTCTACCACGCTTCACGCATGCATAGACTGTGTCCTTTAAGAACACAAAATAAGAGCACTTGCACTTAATATGAGATGCTTTCAGCATTTGACTTGAATTATCTTTTGAATGAGGATATGGTGATAATTTTTAATATATTTCATAGCTCTTATAATCTCCCTCTTATGTTAGAAAAACTAACATACACCTTCTACTTCTTTGAGAAATCCATCGTTGTGCATTATGGTATATTCATTAATCGTATACCGCACATCAAAATTATTAAATGGAATAATTGGTTCCCGACCTTGAACCAATTGAGAGGAAAGAAATAATCATAATTTTTTGGTCTAATGCATACAAATCCTATTGCAATATATCATATTTCAGATCAATACATTAAGTTTTGTTCTCATTAACAATGGTTTAGATATTTATCGAAGACATTCAATGTTAAACCATCATCATCAAGATAAATTATCTTGATTACACAATCTGAAAATTATGCTCAATTTATATTGAACAAGTAACTTTATGAAAGTCAGACGTAGGTTGACCATGAATGTACATGTGATCATCTTATTGATGCATCTTTTCAACATATCACATGATAGGTGAACGGGCCTTATTCGCCTTTTATTCTTTTTCAGATTTAAGGAATTCAATACCAACATTAGTTGGTCCAACCAACTTATCATGAGAACAAATGACATAAACAATTCTAGAAGAATCTTCTAGTTCTTCAATACATGTCTAATATCCAATATGCACATCTTCGAGATGTCACAATCATTCATATCGATTTATGAACTTTTATTCTATTAAACTTTAAGTTTACCATGACATGTACTTTTTTCTTTAGTAAATTTCATATTTACTATTACATGAATAAATTCCAGATTTACTACTTTAGAAATAGATTTCAAAATAACTCTTCTCAGTTATTTTGCCTCATTCGGAGGTGAGTTGTGATACCATCACAATCAAGTACATGTTTGCATTAATAAGCTTCTCATTCCCCAGGAATGGAATATAATCGTGTCTTAAGCCTATCAAATTATGATATCTTATAACCTCTTTCAAGATTTCGCTACTTCAGAAGCAAATCGAGGTATACATATGATGTAGAGAATTTTTCTCTATCATATCTTATGATCATAATATGCGTATGAAAATATCATCACTTTTGATGATCATAATCATATTGTCCCTTTACGCTTATATTCGTGCATTCAATCAATAGTCTCCTTTCAGACATATTATGCACTGCTGCCACATACACCTCAAGAATGAAGTAAGTTGTCATATTTCAGACTTATCATATATTGCTACCACATTCACTTCATGGAATAGAGAATATTCAATGGGTCGGATTTTATGACTTTTCACCAAATACCCATTATTTTGCCTTAACCATCATAATATCATCAGTATGGTGCATTGAGATTCAAACTCAACGTCTTATCCATATAAAGGCGTCTTAGGCATAAATCAATGGGACTTGAACCCAACATCTTATTTTCATAGTGTATGCATTCATGTCATCCTTTTAGGATGATGTCTTTCTTTTAGGCTATTCCACAAAACACGTGGATCCTTAGTAGTAAGATATTTAATTTTCAGAATTTCGTCAAGATGATGACGCAAGAAAATCATAACCTTAGCACGATTTTGATTAGATGTTGTATTTTGTTTCTTTATGGCGTCTCCAAGACCCATAATATCTAAGTGGATTTCAACATCCAACACCCGTGAGAGGTAGTTCTTGCTCGAGGCAACGAACTCAAGTTTTGTAAAATTATTAGTCATATGAAAAGAAATAAAATAAAATAATACCTAGTAAATAAAGACTTACCTTTTAAAGGTCATAAATGGATTATGAAGACAGAACGATAACCTTTTTCCTTTTTTTCTTTCAATCAAAACTTTACCCGACATCTCTTGCTTTTATAGTAGAATAAGTGCTCATGATAGAGTCTCGTGCTGATAATGTATTATAAAACAAGAAAGAATAAAGAAGAAGAGTAGAGAGAATAGAGAGGGTGGTTCTTATTTCTTCTCTTGAGGGATGAGAGATCATAAGATTGTAAATACAATGAACAAAACCCCTCTATTTATAGGGAAAATTTACTCCTAGTCTGAGTAAAAGACGGATGCTTCAAATCCTAATAGATATCAAAGTAGATCTTGATAGATTTTGATAGACATTCACTATAATGTAAATACATTTATAACAAAAAGTAAAATGATCTAGTAAAATGAAACAGAGGGAGTACAAAACAAGTTATTTTTTCTGTATGTGTCATAGAAGTACTTATTTGACAATTTATGCTTTGCAGCTGTTTCATTGGGCACAAAGTTTAATATAGAAGGAAAAACTTTTGAAACTTGTGTTATAAAATATTCTTTTTATTTTTAAATATTGGTCACTTATATTAAAAATTGATGATCCACAATATTTGTCATATTAGAAAATCAAGATGTAATTAATTGTTTAGTTTTACCTTTACCCTTAGTCGTAGAGAGATATTAATATAATGTAAAGAAGAGACCAACAGCAGTGGTGGTGCAGCGGAAAGGGGTTGCCCCAACCTACCCAGAGGTCGAGGATTCGGCCCTGGGTATGGACAAACACTCTGTTGGGAGCTCTTCCCCTCAAATGGAGCCCGACGCGAGGCGAATCCGAATATAGTCGGACTCCTAAAAAGCGGGTACTGAACACCGGGTGGTTTAAACCAATATATATATATATATATATATATATATATATATATATATAGAGAGAGAGAGAGAGAGAGAGAGAGAGAATGTAAAGAAGAGAAGTACTAAATAACTAAAGATTAGTAATAAATAAGTGTAATTTAGTTAAATTATTTCCTGTGTTCGCTTTACTCATCACTTTTTGGCATATTGATACACCCATTAAGAAAATAATTATTGATATGACTATTTTACCATACTACTCATAATAATCGATTTTTAGAATAATATGTTTTGACAATGGTTTGGAAGAAAAAATAATTAATAGGGTAAAATTAAAAAAAAAAAATCTTTTATCTTTTCTTGACATGTTAAAAGTGACAAATAAAAATGACAATTCAATAAGAAAAAAGTGACAGATAAAAGCGAAGGGAGGATCTACCTTTATTAAATCAAAACATCACAAGTGCCTCCTTCCATTCCTATTTACTTGTAACATTTTTAAGTCACGCACACTTTAGAAAAGAAATTAATTAGAGGATAATTTGACTAAATTATCATATTTATTACTCCATTCAATTTAATACCTTTTTTTTTTTGCACCATATTAATATCTCTCGGTATTTATGTCAAGGATAAAATGGAAACAAACAATTAATTTTGTAAAATGACAACTATTGCTTCCTATGTTCACTTTTACTTGTCACTAATCTCCTAATTAGATATCTACTTTTACTTGTCACTTTTGACATATTAAGATAGTACAACTTCTTTTTTTGTATTTTATCCTTAGAATTAATTGTTTTTTCTCCAAATTAATTTTAAGATATAATGTAAATATTATTTAATAGGACTACTATGATAAAATAATCATGTTATTAATTATTCTTTAATGTGTGTGTGTCAAGTCAAAATGGGACAAGTAAAAGAGAACAAAGGAAATATGAAATATCTACTTTTAATAAGGATAATAAATATTTAGGAACAGAAAAACTATTTACTCCTCCCGTCCCAAATTGAGATGACACATTAATTAAGAAAAATAATTAATAATATGCCTATTAAATGATGTTTATATTTTAATTTGAAGAAAAAATAATTAATACAAAAGATAAAACATGAAAAAGAAATTGTCTTTTCTTGATTAATGAAAAAAATAAGTAAAATAGAAAATTAAATTAAGAAATTTGAAACGAATAATTTTGGACGGAAGGAGTAGAAACAAAGGGAGCAAGTGATATGTATTTCAATAGTCGTAATTGGGAATTGGGATAGAGGTACACTATTACTAAGTAAAATCTTACTCGACAACCATTAATGTTTATCCGAAGTCAATAAATATTTGACATGTATCTGTACATAAATTTTTAACATTTAATAATGGTAAATTTATGGCATGCAGTCATTCTCACCAATCAATTAAATTTACATAATTTGGGGTGAACACTTGGTTGTCTACGTATTTATCCTAGTTATTCTAGATTACCGCTCAATGCTTATTTGATATATCTACGAGCAATTAATGTTTTTTAAGTGTTACAAATATATAATTTTCATTCACAAGGTTGATGCATGTAATTTAGACTCTTTTATGATGGCTACTAGTAATTAGAATTTTAATGGAAAAAGTAACTTATGCATCAACAGGTTAAACAACACAGATAATATAAAAGAAAAGGTAGAGATAATTACAATCCACCGACAGAAATTGCAACAGTGACAATAAAGACGTCGTCACCATGAGCTCCATTGTACATGACCAATCTGCTACCATAATAAGACATGAGAGCTCTAATTACAAAGCCAATGGCAGTACTTCCAACGAACAATCCTTTAGCTAAACCTTGTCTTACTCCCAATTCCACACACCCTTCAAGTGCAGCACTGTAGTCTGCTATACTCTTTCTTTCTTCCACAAAGGAATACACTGTCCTAACAGAAGAAATTGCTTGTTCCACAATAGTTCCAGCTTTACTATCTCCGTCCCTGATTTTCCTGGATATTCCCATAACAGCCCTCCCATATATGACACCTGGTATCACCAACAAAAATACCATGGGAAATCCCACTATCGCAAGCCTCCAAATCATCAATAATTCTACCACGTACGCACCAATAAAATGTGATACGTTCGTCAGGAAACATGGAACCTATTTTCCAAATTATAAGCATTAATTATCTCATATTAATGACGTTCATAAATAATTCGGAGGCGGAAGTTAGGTGCGAAGGGGTTCAGTTGAATCTTCTCAGTATTATATGTTATTTACCAACATGTACTTCTGTTTACCGTGAAAACAGTATAGTTTAATTTGTAGATGACAGGGGCAGACCTACACATAATTTTTGGGTGTTCCGGCACCCACTAAACTCGACGCGGAATAGTTATAATTACATAAAGATATATGAAAATAGGTATAAATTATATAAAAGCACCCACTAAACAAAAAGTTGGCTAGGTGCACTGGTATTTAGGTTGATCTTTAAGGTTCTCCACCGGTAGGTGTGCTCGGGTTCAAACCTGATTGAGATGATTTTTTTTTTCCTGTGTATTCACATTCCTTAAATCCTACATCCGCCACTGGTAGATGAGGTTAAGAACCTGCATGTTAAATTTAACTCTTTTTATATTTGTTTGCTAGTGGATTGATTCTTTATGTAACGGAAGACAGTATACAAACATAGGAAAATAAAGTAAAACAACAGAGATAAACAAACCAGCAAAATGAGGTTCTTGACTATATCCTTCGATAATAAGGATTCCTTCCACGAGAGTTAAAATGAGCAGGAAAGTGAAATGAGGAAGTAATGCTTAGGGAATAAGCTAAGAGAGTGTTGTATTGCTTCTTGATCTAATTCTAGATGCTTTACAGGTCAAGAGTAATCCCTCTTTATAGCGTACAACAGATGAGTAGTAACCCTCTATAAAGAATTTCCTCACACTACTATAGTCAATAGCATAATGACAAGTGTAATATATGTTGCAGGGACTATCCACTATCCTCTGCCTAGGCCAGACCTAACAGTTACAACGCCTTTGACCCGTCATTTTCTTCCACATCGTCCTCATCCTTTGAAAGAAGGCATTTCCCTCATAAAGTGCCTCCCTTGAGATGACATTAGGTGTAGGTTCCGCCGATGGTGTCGTATCCATGGCTCGTCTTGTAGCACTTACTCACGAGAGGGCGCCCACTCCATTCTACAACCCTCGAGAATCTTTATCCAATATAGATAGTCCCTCCATTCCTTGATTGCAGTGTCAGTGGAAAATGAGGAACGAAAAAATTTCCTTTCCTTCATGTCAGAAGCATTTCTGAGGTTTCGAAGCATTTCCTTGTTAGATATGATTCCTTACGTGTGAGATCTCGAACATCGCTTTACCTAATAAAACCTTTATATTAATAAATCTTCATCACTACTTATTCTTTATATTTTCTCCAAGATCCTTATCCTTATTTTGGGCTTCATTCTCCTAGTTTCCCCTTGCCACCATAAACTTCTATAAGCTTTTCAACATGCCTCCTCAGACTCGAAACCTTCTTTCGACATGATCTTTCATGACTCATTTTGCTTTATTGATTATTTCAAAGTTAATCTTAAAGACCCTAAACACCATCCAGTCGATGACCTAGGATCCTTGGTAAAGGGAGCAAATACCTCAACCATTTATTGCAACCATGAACCCCTTAAAACTAACCTATCATATGAAGGCACTCGACCAGTTTGAAAATATTATTTTGGCAAAGACGTATTACTTTGTCGTCTATATCTATCCCTTTTTCCTTGAGTTTTGGGGAGGCAATCAAGAATTTGATCATTTTTTTTTTGTGAATTTTGATTTCATCTTTGCCAAATTAGCCTTAGTATCTGGAGGTATGTGGTCTACCTTTACTTAAGGCTCGTGACAACTTCTAAGTGGATCTCATCCACCTGTATTCTGTAGGTTGTATTGCGGCACTGTGGTCTTATTGGCTCATCAAATTAAAATATCCCTTTTTCCATAGCTTGGATGATGCCCAATAGCAGGGTTGGACCTACAGATTCATCGATGCAACATCCCATATTTATCAGATATTTTTTCATGTTTTTTTGGATTATCCACGGAAAGTATTATTCCTCCTCGCTCTTGGTTCTCTATGTGTGATTTGTAACTCACATTGCTTTCCATTTTTATCTTTATTCTAGACTTAGGATGGCAATTGAAATCGAAGGCCTAGAGACACTAATAGATAGGGCCCGAGCGTTGGTCACAAAATTTTTGAAAATTTCCACCATAGTGGCTCGATCATTGGTAAATTAGCTGCTAACAATGATGGGAAACAAAATACCACAATTTGGTAGCTCATTCTTCTTTCGTGTGCCTCACTATCATTCCACCTGGCCTCATAGTTTTATGGCCAAACCCATCGACGGCCCCCTAAACTTGGCACCATCTTTCACTTTGATATCTCAAGTGGACGTTGTTCACTTTTGACACCTCAAGTAGTTATAAAACATGTCCTTTTGGCATCTTCCGACATCAGCTTTGGTGCGTGGGTCTCACTCGCTGCCAATGTGGATTACCCGACCAATTAATTTATGTCATCTAATTTTACATTGCCACATCATTATATATACACATAATTAGTTTTTTTGTAAAAATGCCAAAATACATGGCAATTATATCCAATAAATTAATGACACATGTTTTATTCCCTAAATAATTACAAAAAAGCCCCCCACCCACCACATTGTCTTCTCCACCCAACTTTCTTTTAGCTTAAACCTTCATTAATGGAGATTGAACTTTTTAATAATGATAAACATACCTCCTCATTTTCTAACAATAATAGATCTACATTAATAGCTTCACAAATTCTAGATATATGATGAAAAATATAGGGAAGGATGAATTTCAGATCTACATTGATTCTTTCCTACTAGTAAAGAATCCACTATCCTTGTGGAAAATAAAAAATAAATTGCATTTCCCCTCCTAAATAATTTCATTTTTCTTTGCACACTTTGTGTTTGATAAAATTCCCCGAAAAAGTAAATCATTGAATTTTTAGTGATTCTTTGCATTTTTGAGGAGTTTTGGAGAAATATTAATTTGGGTATTTCTTATTGAAGTTGTATGTGTTTGTTCAATAGGTACAACAAAATGGAAAAGAAAGGATTATTTTGTTGTGTTCTTTGTGTGGGTTGATGGAATGAACATTGTTTTTTCTTTTGGGTATTAATGATGTCGTGGGTGGAAGAGGAGAATTTGGGTTGCTGTTTTAGGTGTAATTTGGTTGTTGTTAGTGTGGTAGTGTGTTCCATTAATTCTTGAAAAATTCAACCTCCATTAATGGAGGTTGAGGTAAAGAAAAATTGTGTGGAGAAAATGAAATTTTAAAAATCTTTATGTATAATTTTAAAAAAAAATTAAAGATGAAAAAATTATAAAAATGCCCCTCAAAAATTACAAAAATATCTCTGAAACGTGCCCAAAAGCGAGTGTAATACACTCTCTTTGCTGAATCAGTAAAAGGTGTCAAAGTGACACAGTTTATGACTAAGGTGTTAAAAGTGAACAACGTCCAGTTGAAGTGTTAAAGTGAAAGATCATACCAAGTTTAGGAGACTACCGATGGGTTTGGCCTAGTTTTATTCAAACTTTCATCTCTTGTTTAGGTCTATCAAGCATGTGAATCATCCTTTCATCCCTGGAAATTAATTCTTCCACTATTATTATTTTGCAATTATTGTAGAAATATTCTAATAGTGGTTTTTTGAAAAAACAGAAGTTTTTAGTGGTAACTAGCTCCATTGAAGGTGACTGGGATATAGATAGTTTTTCTAATGACATTCTTGTGGCAAAAGGTTGGACCTCAGGATCTAGCACACGTGGTGTGTCCATGATAGAAAATTATTTCAAGAGATGGATCTAGTTACTATGTCAATCCTCACCTTTTCTACCCCTCTTTCCTCTTACCCAGTTGTCGTCATATAAGATACCCTTCACTAGGCTTGGATATCGGTTTCCCTCGATGGGACTAAGCTGGTGCAAGATCTAAGGTACTATCATCCTATGCACATGATTTACAAGACAGTCCCTTACTTACTCCAACTCGCAATTCACCTTTTATCAATAGCCCTAGCCTTAATGGATTTAGAATGAGCGACTACTCTTTTGCTTTATCGGGTGTCTTTGCAGCTCAAGTTTTTGATCCTTTTCGATTATAAAAGGTTTCTAAGATACGTTCGAACATTGATTTTATATAGAGGCCAACTTAGATAGCTATCTATTTTTCTCCTCTATTGTCGTAGAGCGATTAGGAGCTCATGTCGAATAGATGTCCCATGTTATTGGGAGGTATGGGACTTCAAGTTCCTTGAATTCCTGCTTCTACTTATACTTTTTCTCTCTAGGGTTTCTCCCCTTAATATTTTCCTTCCACAGGACCATGTACAAACTGCTAGAGCCTCTAATGCTTCTTTATGGAGAAGAATGATCTTTCCTTAGAGATTGATGCTCTTCAGAAAGAAATCTCTTTGTTTTGCCATCTATCAAATACTGAGAACTTGTTGGCTACCCGTGATTTTTAAATTAAAGATTTTGAAACTGATCTATTTGTTGTTAAGATCAAGGGGATACATACGTCTAAGATGACAAAAAAATTAAATAAAATGGAATCAGTCTTATGAATATTGAGAGCTTCTTAGGTTGACCAAATTAAAACCCTCGTTCAGGGACAGTTCATTCTTGACAAGTGGGTGCGTCTTCTAAACTCTAGGGTGGTGGGTACTGCGGATGTGAGTCCACCAATGAATTCAAGGGACTCTCTTAAATAAGAAGTAAAAAGAAGGACAACCTAGTGCATTATAGCTCCCTCATGCGCAAGGTACGGGGAAGGGCCCGACAACAAGGATCTATTGTTCATTGCCTTATCTTGCATTTATGTCAGAGGATATTTCCAAGGCTTGAACCCGCACCTCTCAATCACATGACAATAACTTTACCAGTTACCTCATGACTCTCCTTCCTCTTAAATAAGAAGTATATTTCTTTAAAATAAAGTTTATTTTGAGATCCAAAAGTTTTTTCTCCAGAGGTACAAGAACAATCTTGACAAGGTTCTTGACATAGTAGGCTCAATCCCAAACCCTCAAGCAAACATAAGAAGGATGTTTTGATATTGATGAGAAAGTATCCGAATCCCAATGCTTGTTCGATAAAGCCTGAGGGTATTTATATCTTGAATACCTTGTATATACATCCGATCAGGAGCTTTTATACTCAGATGTACCAACCGACCTTCACGACAGTGGCAACCATGAGTAGAAATTTCCCAAAGCTTTCTCATGTACTAGTTCTTAGAGAAGGCATATTTATGTTTTGCTTTTACTATATATAACCCTCATACGTGATAAATTTTGAAAGTTTTCCTTGTCACTTTTTGAGTTTGTCTTAAAGCGCAGAAAGATCGAAAATAATCTTTTTCAATACAACAATCTTTATAGGGATATGAAAAGTAACTCCTGAACACTTTATTTTCTGTGAATCTTCAAGTCATGCTTTTTCATCCTTAACTACAGAAGCCTCGTGGATTTCAACCATTAGTGGTAGTTAATATGATTCGCTGAGATCATTTAATGAGTTTCAATCGATAAAAACAGTCTCCACCCCATTACTCTCTGTATTTTTTTACCACTGTTCGTTTTAGAAAAATAGGAAAGACTTTTTCCTTCAGAATGGTATCACTTTCTAAATTTATCTTTCTTTTTAGCCATATTTTCTTTCATGCTTTTGATCTGGGCCCTGAACATGTTTTTCAACTACTCGAGGCATTGGCAAAATTAAGGTAGTAGCTAGGGATAAGCCATGTGGCAAAGACTGTGAAGATGGTTGGTGATGGTCTACTATAAACTTGTATTGCTGGAGGATGCATTTCTTGCCTCAGTGATTCCCTGAGTAAGTACTTTTTTTACTCATATAATGTCGTTACTATGCCTTATCCATCACACTTTTAAAGAGGAGACCTAGAGTAGTGAAGCTCTTTCTTTAGGCAAAGAATTCATCATCCTTTAGAGAGAAGGTGGGTGATAAGGCATGGAGAAATATAGGGAGAGTCTTTTAGAGTTTACCACCCGAATACCTCTCTATCTTTATGTGTGACTTCTTCCTTCCTTCCTTGCAACATTAAGGTAGAGGCGTCCAACAATGAGTAACCAAGCTACAAATAATTAGAGATTAACCCTAGGTGACTAATGGCAATACCATTCTATTAACTTATCATATCCTCTGCAACATGCCATAGACATATGATGGAGCGGTAAGATTATCAAGCAACCATATTTACTGAATGTAGTTCCTTCTTCAATAGTTCGCCAATATTTGACTCTCTTTTATAGAAATACTAAATGTAGACCCTTTTTTTGGAAATTTTTGTAGTTTGATATATTTTTGGTAGCATCAACTGTAAAAATCTCTTTGAGTGCTTTGAATAAAGGATGCCTTTTGTGCTATCACACTTTTCTTGTCTATTTATTTATGCAGTTGCCATTTTACTTCTCACCTCTATTTACA
The DNA here is from genome assembly GCA_030864225.1 of Capsicum baccatum var. pendulum. NCBI lineage: Eukaryota > Viridiplantae > Streptophyta > Magnoliopsida > Solanales > Solanaceae > Capsicum > Capsicum baccatum. Next base: position 36,971,637 of record CM061556.1, read on the forward strand.
ATCCTTTAAACCCTCAAAGTGATTTTTGCTAGAGGACCTAAATTTGGTAGCTACTCTATCTCTCATGATTCCATTATAGTAAGAAGTCAAAGTTTCACTAAGCCTCCTAGGGTAGTACTAGTTTATTCGCTTCTTACTAAGGGACCAAAGAAGCTTGTATTGAGGTTGAAAATATGCGGTTTCATTCATGTTGATGATAAAAGACAGTTGCTCGAGTGGCATTTTCTTTTTATCATGTCTCTCACTATATCTTATTTATAGGAATATGGGGAGTGTTTCCCATCCATTCTGGGACATCTTATCCCTTGTTTACCCTCATCTTTCAAGGAGATCTCTTAATAAGATTTTTGTAGATCTTTGTGCTGCCAAATCTTGATGAATCCTGAATACTTAGAGTTATAGCAAGGGGTGAGCATCTTCTCTCCTAGCCATTTATCAATTTTAGATTTTTTCAATTTTATTTTAGGGATTTTGTTATGTCAAGGATACAATATATTTGACATATGATTAAAGGTGGTCATCCTATTATAATTATGTCAATCGGTTTCTATAACTTCCCTAATATTATCTCGAGTCCATATTTTTAGAACGTTACTTGGATCATTTTTCGCCCCTAGCATTAGTCTTTCCTTTTGGCATTTAAGATAATTAAAGGTAGGTCTCAATCTTGGTGTTTCTAGATCCTTAGTCCCTAGCCTCGGTAGGACCTTTTTTTATTCAATTTTGTGAGGGCTTTGCCACTTGCTTGATTTTAGAACACTAAGTTTTCTTTTGGACTACAGAGCATGACATTGATTTGCAGGCTTTTTTCGAATGTGCTGGCCTAGAGGTGCTAGTGTTGTGGGTTCCCTGGAGTCCCTAATTTGGGAGGAAACCATCATTTTGGATATAAATAACGAACACCTTATTTAGTCTTAATATGTCAAGTTGACTTTCCATTTGATTTGGGAAGAAGTAGCAAACTCACAATTCCTTATTTAAAAGACCATTTTATTCACCTTTCGAGAAGCAAGAGTTTGGGATTGCACACGAGATATTCGACTCTTTACAAATTTTTAGAAAGAAAATAAAAGAGCTTGGTTACTTTCTCGATGGCACTCCATGCTAAATCATTAAAAACCTTGCTACAAAAAGCCAATGTGGATGAAAATTGTTGCAACGAAAAATAAATATAGCTTGAGGTCTCATACATGCATTGTCGTCTCCCACTCCTTTTGCCTTTTTGATCTTTTTCTACTATAATTAACTTTCTTCCCCTTATATCAGACATTATTTGTGAGCTCTCTGGAATATGCTCCAGCCTGTTCCTTGCTCATGTTAAATGTCATCTAGAGAGGTTCCTATCAGGCCAGTAGGGGACCAGGTAAAATAGTTTGAGTGAGTCCTCATGTATTTTAGAATCTTCTCCCTATGTATGAGGTTAATTCCCTGTGTAAAATGGCTGATTCAATGTCGATGACACTCAAACCTAGAGTCACTAAACCACTGTTGGTGACCTGAACCCTTAAATTTTTTTGGATATATCTACCCTTCTAAAGCACTGTGACATGACTGCACTCCTACAATGAGGTCCTATCAAGTAGGTACTAGAGTTTTCCTTTCATTTTATGTTTAATCGAGAAAGTATTTATGCGAAGCCCTTTATGACTTTCTTCCTACAAATTTCGTACTCACCCCCAGTCCTTGGGCTCAGACGAGAGCATACCTTTTGGAAACATTTTGCAAACCCATTTATGTAAATTCTAAACATACAATCAACTGATCCAAACTCTTCATGGGCTACAGCATTTTTTTACCAATCAAAACTCCATCTAGCGCTACTTCTGCTTCCAGTCTGGTGATCTTTCCTACCATTTCCGTCATGATTCTTGCTATAGGGGTCCTCCACACCAACAGCTATATACACCTCACATCACACGCCATGTTGTGCTCTCCTCTACTCCTTCCCCTTAAAATATACATAACAAACAAGCTACTAACACAACAGTGTTAGATCTATGCACAACTACTTTGGGCCCTATGGTGGGTTACAAATTATTTACCCTAAAAATGTACAATTGAATTTCTATGTGAAGTCAAGAGCACACACATTAAATCTAGTTCTATTAATGTTTGTTTACCAATTGATTGATCATTGATGTCATGAAAGACAATACAAAAATGTAACAAAAATAATCTAAAGCAATATTGATAAATAAATCAGCAAAATGAGGTCCTAGATGATTGTCCTCCAATTATGACACCCCAATTTAGGATAAGAAGTCACATTGACAAAACATAGGAGACATGTTAGGTATATAAGTAAGCAGAGCTTACTCCCTAGTGACACATTTTAAAGCCATGCAGGTCTAAGTCTAAAGCGGATATTACTACTAGTCAACCGGTCCATTACAAATGATATCAGAGTCACTTTTGTCCCAACCTTGTTGAAGTAGGCCATAGTTCAAACTAAGCAAACTGGCTCTAATGGGGCAAACATTAACGAGGAAGCTGAGACCATAAGAGAGGGTGTATGTAACACCCCACATTAGGACCTCAATCCACATTAGCGAGGACGCTGAGACCATAAGAAAGGGTGTATATAACACCCCACATTAGGATAAGAAATCCCACAATACCATAGTGATGCATTTTAAAGCCGTTTGGATCTAGGCCCAAAGCAAACAATATCAATAGCGGGCTGAGCCTTTACACTAATAGCAAGGATTCTTTACACGAGAGTGAAAACGAGGTATTGCTTTTGGTCTAATTTCATATGCTTTACAAGTGAAATGTGATCCCTATTTATAGAGTTCAATGAATGAGTAGTAACGCTCACAGGAAAAGGTTTCCTCACAATACTATAACCAATAGCATAGTGCCAAGTGTGCTATCCGTTGCAGGTACTAGCTATTATACTATGCCTAGGTCAATCAAGTATGTTGTGTATCCGCGTACCTCACAGTTTTGAAGCCTTGGTCCCTTGTTCTTTTATTCCATGTCATCGCCGCCCTTTGAATGGAGGCATTTCCCTCATAAAAGTGCGTCTCTCGAGATGCCATTAGGCGGAGGTTTCATCATTGCTGTTGCGTTCATGACTCGTCATGTATCACTCACTCGCCAGAGGAGCCCCTGCTCCATTACGCAACACTCGAGGATTTTTTACCAAATACAGTTTTTACATTCATAAAAATTGTTAGATCATCGTGACATAAGCAACGATTCCAATATTGTAGTAAAATTTAATGTAAGCGGATCAAAATGAATTGAATTAGGAACTAAGCTAGTTAAAGGTTATTTAGGCAGAGTGAGGTAGATTAAAATGGTTTAAACAATGCCATGTAGTCTAACATGCCATAATCAGACAAATTTGAATTTCATTGTTTATTTTTTTGTAATTATTTAGTTATTCCATATTTTTTTCCTTTATTATCACTATATATAATGTATCAAAAAGGAAAAAGAAATTATACTTATAGACACGTAATTTTGTCCCCCTCGAAAGTTCTTTTTATTTATTTTCACCATAGCATACTGTGTGCCCTCACCCATGTCATTATACCCCTTAAAATACAAAAAAAAAAAAAAAAAAAAAAAAAATTAACTAACCCTATTTTATCCTAATTACCTACCCCACATTACCCCACCCCCCACTCTCTTTTTCTTGTCAACAAAGAAAAGACTCAAAAACAATATTTAGACCTACCCATATACACAATAAAGGGGATGAACAGAAGAGTGAACAAAAAATCAAAAAAGAGAAATCCAAAAGAAAAAAAGATCAGCACTCTCTCTCTAAACTCTACTCTCTCTCTTCCTCTCTTCAACCTCCGTCCGCCGCCCTCTCTCACCGTCGCCGGCGATACCCCTCTTTCAAGCTCTCTCCGGCCGGTGAACAGCGAAACCACCGTCGTCGCTGTCGTCTTTCTATCATTCCGGTGACAACAGCGCCGCTCAGATCCTTCGGCTCCCGCTGTCAGCGACCAGCACCGTTCCCCGACTGAGAATCGGCCAGATCCGGCCGCGGTGCGTCAGTCAGCTCCGGCCGCAGCTCAAATCGACGACTCCTACTGCGAAAAACAGCGCCGAGACCAGCGCCGGAAGCGGCGGCAAACCGCCATTGGAGAAGGCCAGTGCCACCGTCTCTCCGTCACCAGAGCTCCCCGGAGCCCGATCTGCGCTGGATTTTTGGTTTTCTGCTGGTTGATTTTGGTTTCGTTTATTTCTTGGTTCGTCGTCGATAGTGGATCTCGAGTCGTCTTTATCGAATCGCGTCGTCATTCTTGGTTGGGGTTCGTATAGTAAAGTTTTTCTTCACTGATTTTGGAGCTGTCCAGTTATCATTTTAATATCGAGTATGGTTTATTCGTCGTGAGGTCCTCCGTTCGAGTTTTGGTCTTCGGATTTCCTTATTATCGACAAAACGTTCTATTGAGGTCCATTTCTTAACTCGCCTTTTATATACATATATATATATATATATATATATATATATGTGGTTGGTTGTTTTGATTGGTTGCGATTACTAGCGGTGATTATGGTTTTGTTGGATTTTTGTTATGTTGATGTTATGATTGTGATGCTTGGTTGTTTGGTTTTGGTAGATTAAGGCATAAACTTGATCATGTTCTAATGGATGGATAGAAAGAAAGTCGGGGGATGGAATTGAAAAATTGACAAAAGGATAGATTCGGTTTAATTTGATTTATTGTTGGTAGGAATCATGATAGAATTATGTCTTTAGTCGAGAACGCATAGGCAAACGTAGGCCGGGTAGACAAATTTAGGAATAACAATTTGTTGGAGTGTTTTGAATATGTGCTTGAACGACACTTTCTACTTTATTGCAAGAAAAGTTTAAATTGTACTCATTTGGCCGGGGAATGCCCCGAAAGATTTGTATAGATTTATCCGGAGAATGCCCCGAAGTACCTTGTACCCGGAGGACGTCCGCGATGAAGGCCCGAGGCATTGGGTAAAGCATTAGTTTAGGATTAGCGTAGGTTTATTTTCAGTTCTTTTCTATTTTCGGGTTGTAATAATTGGACTGGATTTACATTTCGGTTTGTTTCGTTTTGTTTGTTTGATTGTTTTTGCGTGCTTTATTTTTGTGGTTTATACACTTCATAATGCCAAAAATAGTCGATACACTCCACCAAGCGACCGTGGTCGAACCACGGGATCGAGGGGTGCCTAACACCTTCCCCTCGATCAACAAAATTCCTTAGCTGGAATCTCTGTGCGCAAACCGGTTTAAGAGTCAATTGGTTTCGAAAAAGGGATTTTCCAAAGGTGACTTGGCATACCGGATTATGCCAAGTGGCGACTCTGAATAAAAATACAAATAATCCCTTTTTCGAAGCAATTTTTCATTTCTTGTCACTTAAAATAATAAAATCCTTTCGAACTTTAAAAATAATCCAATGTTTTGGAGTATGCGTAAAAAAGGGGTGTGACATCTTCTGGCGACTCTGCTGGGGACAGTATGAGAATTCGAGCTTATTTTTGAGTCGTATCGGCTTTGTTTGGCATTACGAGTGTATAAGCATTGTTTGTGATTATTGTTGTGTTTTTTCACTTTTGTGCGTTTTCGTGCTCTTTGTTTATAGTATTTATCCTATGTGTTACCGCTTTATATCTGTCATCATGAGTCCACCCCCCGGCCTTCTTTCTGCAACAAGTCTATAGTACACGTGTTGTACACAACCTCTAGTTGTGTCACCCTTATTTTAGTGAGGGGAGCCGTCGGTGTTATGGAGTAGGTGGAAAGCAAAGCAGCCACTATCGACCATACGCTCCCCCGAACAGCCTTGTTAGTAAACCACAACGTAGGTCAGCCTTTAGGTCATGCTTATGTGCATCATGCGGAGACCTAGCGGGACCCACATGGCCCTTTGTAGGAGACTCTCCTTTAAAGCATCCCTACGTGCTAACTGTTGCATTATTAAGGGTAACGTGGTCATTTGACGGGTTGATCTTGAAAAAAAAAAAATTAATTAATTTGTTAGTAGTAAAGTGTGTAGGCAAAAATGAAAAAGAAAAAAAAATAATAGAAAAGTGAGTCGAAAAGAACGAAAAAAGAAAAAAGAGAGGAATGTCGTAGCTTATTTTAGAATTCATTATGGATTTTGTTTTTCACAATCCAAAAACTCAAAAAGATTTTCTTACGTTTTGTAAAGTACCGCAAATTCAAAAAAAAAAAAAAGAAGAAGAAAAAAAGGAAAAAATGGAAAAAAAAAAGTTTTGTTTGTCTTTTCTACTTATTTTTCAAAAACAAAAATGTCAAAAAGATTTTTTCGGTATAGTTGGTGGTGTCAGTCTTGGTTAAAGCGTCTAGTCAAAAAAAAAAAAAGTTTTTATTCGTTTTGGTAGTAAGTTAGGGTCAATTTATTTGTCAATCGTTAATTGTCCAATCTGGACGAACTACGCACCCCTGATTCTCCTCTTTCGGGAGTGAGATACGTAGGCAGCCTATTGTTGGTTCGGGGATCTTATATCAAAATTCAAAAAAAAAAAAAAAAAATTTCTTCACTCTTTATTTAGAGTAGGTGTTTCATACATGTCTTGAAAAAAAAAATAGAGATTTTCCTCAATAGTCGTAGGGTTCATTTTTGGTTGATCTTATATCGAAAATTCAAAAAAGATTTTCTTCACTCTTCATTTAGAGTAGGTGTTTCATGTACATCTTTAAAAAAAAAAAACAACAAAAAATATTTTTCTTTAACAGGTTCAGGTTTCATTTTTTGCATGAAATTCAAAAAAAAAAAAATCCAAAAAAAACACTTTTTTCGGTAATCATAGATTTCATTTTGTACAGAAATCTAAAAATTCAAAAAGATTTTCTTCACTCTTCATTTAGAGTAGGTGTTTCATATACATCTCTAAAAGAAAACTACAAAAAGATTTTTCTTTAATAGTTTCAAGTTTCATTTTCCTATGAAATTCAAAATCAAAAAAAAAAATTCAAAGATTTTTTTCTTTGTTAATCAAAACTTTCATTTTGTACAAGGATGTTAAGCCTAAAAATGCAAAAAAAAGATTTTCGTCAGTTCTTTTTGACAATTTGTTATTTTCTTTTCTTCTTAAAATTTCAAAAAGAAAAGAAAGAGAAAAGAGTTCAATTGGCCATTTTGGCATGACTTCACGAACTACGCACACCTGATTCTTCCCTTTAGGGGGTGAGATACGTAGGCGCCCTTCTTGGGTTCGGTGATCTTTTCAAAATAAAATAAAATAAATAAAATAAATAAAATAAAATAAAATAAAAATAGAGAGGCTTTGAAAAACTGTTGAACTCTAACCATTTGCTATCTCTTGTCCAGTTAGTTTAAGGTGGTTGGTTTGTGGCATTTTGGCTGGTCCTCCATATTGCTCCAAGTCACAGAGGAAGTTATGGCCAACAAGGATACCGAGTTAGTTGTCACTAATCAGATAGGGAGTTCAGGGAATGAGAATGTAGGAGATAATGAAGAGATTCGGAATTAAGGCGGCAAATAATAGAAATGCATCGAGCTTGGGCTAATGGGTTGCCGCCTCCTCCGGTTCCCACTGATAATCTGGACTATCTGTCTTGATTGCCTCCCGTATTACATGCACAATTGCCTATTTTTGTTGATATGCCACAACATGCATCAGGATCGACTCCGGGGCAACAGTATCCAACCACTTCCAATATTCATTTCCTCACTCCTCAATACAAAATTACCATATGCTCGGCTCTGCCTGCTATTCATGCTTTTGCAGCCCCACTTTCATCTGAAGCTCCTGCTTTTAATGTTAATCCAACGGTTGTGATTCCTCACTCTACAAGCGACCCTGTATTGAATATTTTTACTGATCAGCATTACGCTCCCGAGCCCACATTTAAGTCGACGGGTTCGTACGTTTTTCCTCAACCGCCTGAATTTCCTCCTAACACTGAGAAACCTGTTATGACAGAAGAACAAGAGGAAATAGCCAGAAAATTGAGAAGTTTGGAACTGACTATGAAAAACTTACAAGGACTTGGGGGGTACAAAAGTGTCTCATATAAAGATCTGTGTATGTTTCCAGGTGTACATCTTTCTCTTGGTTTTAAAATGCCGAAGTTTGAGAAGTATGATGGACATGGCGATCCTATAGCACATTTGAGACGTTATTGCAACCAGCTAAGGGGCGCTGGAGGGAAGGAAGAGTTGCTCATGGCATATTTTGGTGAGAGTCTTTCAGGTCTAGCTTCAGAATGGTTTGTTGACCAAGACATCGACAAGTGGAATAGCTGGGATGACTTGGCTAATGAATTTGTGCAACAATTTCAATACAATATGGAATTGATTCCTGACGAGAAATCCTTAACTAATATGAATAAAAAGAGTACTAAAACTTTCAGAGAGTATGCGATTAGATGGCGTGAACAAGCTGCTAGGGTGAAACCACCAATGAAAGTAAGTAAGATAGTGGAGGCGTTTATTCAAGTGCAGGATGAAACATATTATCAACACTTGTTACCTGCATTAGGCAAGCCATTTGTTGAGGTCCTCAAAATGGGGGAGATGATAGAGGATGGAATTAAGACTGGTCGCATTGTGAGTTTTGCAACATTAAAAGCGATTACTCAAGAAATTCATAAAGGTTTGGAAGTATGGGAGGAAGGAAGAATATGGAAGATGCATCTGCCATTGCAGTTGGACAACAGGCATGGGCAAGAGGACCACACCATCGTTACCCACGGGCTCAAACCCAAGTTTATGCCCAAGCTCCACAGAATCTTTACCAAAATCCATTATATCCCGTTCCCCCACCTCTATATCAAGTGTATAATGCGCAACCTTATGTTCAACCTCCATCTTACCCACACTGGCGTGCGCCAACTCTGCCGAGTCATCCCCCAACTCCACATACATACTGAAGCCCTTCTAGGCCTGGTTTTCAATTTAAGAGACAGAAGTCGAGAGATAACTTCACACCCATTGGAGAGTCGTGTGCAAGTTTATTCCAGAGATTGGTACAGCAGGACATGATCACTCCTCTCCTTGGGTATACTCCCGACCTACATTCAGGAAGTTTTGATCCTAATGTACGATATGCATATCATTCTGATGTTCAGGGTAACAGTATTGAAGATTGTCGTGCTTTGAGAAGAGAAATTAAAAAGATGATTCAAGATAAATCAATCATGGTACAGAACATTGACAATGAGGAAAGCTCTACTCATGTTGATATGCAAACCAGTGGCTAAGATGTCGGGCTGGGCAATTGAGAAGTCACCCCTCTCCCTACTAGGAAGAGGTTTAGTAGCTTGTTTTGTTTTATTTTCTGCTATCTGAACTATCTCAGGGTTGTAGTTCGGGATCTATCTTGTTTTGTCCTTTTGTTGTTTATGTTCAAATCCTTCTATCTTTTGTTTCAACTAAATGAAGTGTCCCATTTTTCTTTGTGTTTAAATATGTGTTGGTAGTTTGTTTTCTGTACGTAGTAAATTTTGTGTTAACTCTAGTGATATGACATGCAGTGAAATTTTCAGTCGAATCTTAAAATCTAGTTTAAGCATGAACTTTGAATCAGAGGGTTAAAGAAAGAAAAAAAGAGCATATGAGAAAATAGATGGAGTGCTGAGACATTTGGTAATAGGTTAAGACAATTATTTTGAGAATCACAAGAATAACTTGGCTATCGATCGAAAGACAGGTCCCAATTAGGTCAAATAGTGGATGTGTGATCCCTATATCAAGGTTAAGGAGAAGATAATCAGCTCCACAGAAGCATGAATCACTCCATGTGAGGGATGCACAACAAAGGTAGAGTTGTATCTTTGACAAGTATATAAAAAGAGGTGAAACACATGTTCAAGGCAAATTAGTGTTGTAAAGCATGTCCTAAGCGATATTGGTCATGTACTTTCACATTGCATTCTCAAGAATTGATATGATGAAGGCATTTCATTCTGCTATCCAAACATTGTGTCATCTTTTGTTTACCCCATTTGAGCCTTAGTGTTATTTTCTTTCATACCCCTCTTTTGGAATCAAGATAGAGTAAGCAAAGTTCAAAGAATAGTGTCAAGTAAGAAGATAAAGTCAAAAGTTACAAAAAAGAGACAAAAATGTTTCCAAAAAGAGTGTCAAGAAAATAGAGCTAGAAAAAAAAATCGCAAAGTGAAAAGAGCGAATAAAAGAAAAAAAAAGAGAGAAAAATCAGATCAAAGCAAAAGGACAAGCTGCCAGAACTACGCATGACCTGATTCTCCTCTCTCGGGGATGAGATACGTAGGCTGCCCTACTAAGGGCTCGGTCCAACCAAATAAATAGTTTAGATTCACCCAGTCAAAAGAAACTGGGGCATGAGTTAATCCTCATTGTTTGAGTCGATTCCAAAAGTTGTAAGTCCTAACCCACTTCAAGTGTTGTTTGGGCCTCACGCCATCCTTTCTTTCTAACCCTATCCAAAAGCCAAGTTACAACCAAAGAAAAGACCTTCAGATCAATCTTTGGGGATGTTAAGGCAAAACATGCAAGGGATATGCTGACGTATTTGGGAACTACTTGTCTTCCTCAGCCCAAGGAATCAAGAGAGAAATAAAAATGTGAGAGTCTTATTGGTGAAAACCCTCACGGGCACCGTAAGGCGATAGTAAGTCGAGAGAGATAAAAAAAAGAGTCTTATTGGTGAAAACCCTCATGGGCACCGTGAGACGATTGTGAGTTGAGAGAAAAGAGAATAAGAGAGTCTCATTTGTAAAAACCCTCACAGACACCATAAGACAAGGGTGAGCTGAGGGAAAGACCCTTAAAAGCGTCACTAGCCGAATGAGGTCTGAATGCAATTGGTCTAAGGAAATAACTCAGCTTTAAGGTCATTAACTCAGCAATAATTGTTAGAGAGGTTGGATGGAAAGATCAGGTAGCTTAATCCAAAAGGCATGGCATAATCATTAGAGTTGACTGTCAGTTTTAGAAAGTTTGTCATTTCTTTGTTTCAAATGGGGACACTCATTGTCTTTTCTTTCTTCTCTTTATTTTATTTTGTTTTCTTGAGTCAGTGGTCCAAATAAAAGTCCTTGTCATTTTTCTCTTGTTTTTGAGTCAAGTCCACATAAAAACAAGTGAGAAAAGAATTCAAAATTGGCCACCAACTTCTTCAATTGCACAATGCAAGACAAAGTCAACATATGAAAGAGACATAATTGTGAACTATTTGAAAATACCCAGGTTTGAAGGATTTATCTGAGAAGCATGACAAAAACAGAGATACTGTGGTTATTTTTGGAGTCACTCTTAATGATCTGAGTTTGGGTCAATGACACGACAAAGCAGGGGCAAATGTCAGCAATTTGAAACAAAATGAAGGGAAAGAACACTAGAGAAAATGCCTGGAAAGCCAAGTGCTGCAAACTACCACTAAGTTTTTAACTGACAAATTTTCTTTGTTGAAACAGGGGCAAATTCGTTTCACTTGATTCAGCTACCATTGGAAATGAACATCCATGGGATTTTATTTTCTGTTCAGGACCCTCCTGCAAAATGGGATTTTACTTTTTGTTCAGGACCCTCCTGCAAAATGAGATTTTACTTTCTGTTCAGGACCCTCCTGCAAAATAGGATTTTACTTTCTGTTCAGAACCCTCCTGCAAAATGGGATTTTACTTTTTGTTCAGGACCCTCCTGGAAAATGGGATTTTACTTTCTGTTCAGGACCCTCCTGGAAAATGGGATTTTACTTTCTGTTCAGGACCCTCCTGGAAAATGGGACTTTATTTTCTGTTCAGGACCCTCCTGGAAAATGGGATTTTACTTTCTGTTCAGGACCCTCCTGGAAAATGGGATTTTACTTTCTGTTCAGGACCCTCCTGGAAAATGGGACTTTACTTTCTGTTCAGGACCCTCCTGGAAAATGGGACTTTACTTTCTGTTCAGGACCCTCCTGGAAAATGGGACTTTTACTTTCTGTTCAGGACACTCCTGGAAAATGGGACTTTACTTTCTGTTCAGGACCCTCCTGGAAAATGGGACTTTACTTTCTGTTCAGGACCCTCCTGGAAAATGGGATTTTCTTTCTGTTCAGGACCCTCCCGGAAAATGGGACTTTACTCTCTGTTCAGGACCCTCCTGGAAAATGGGACTTTACTCTCTGTTCAGGACCCTCCTGGAAAATGGGACTTTACTTTCTGTTCAGGACTCTCCTGGAAAATGGGACTTTACTTTCTGTTCAGGACTCTCCTGGAAAATGGGACTCTACTTTCTGTTCAGGACCCTCCTGGAAAATTGGACTTTACTTTCTGTTCAGGACCCTCCTGGAAAATTGGACTTTACTTTTTGTTCAGGATCCTCCTGGAAAATGGGATTTTACTTTCGACCCTCCTGCAAAATGGGATTTTTACTTTCTGTTCAGGACCCTCCTGGAAAATGGGACTTTACTTTCTGTTCAGGACCCTCCTGGATAATGGGATTTTTTACTTTCTGTTCAGGACCCTCCTGCAAAATGGGACTTTACTTTCTGTTCAGGACCCTCCTGCAAAATGGGATTTTACTTTCTGTTCAGGACCCTCCTGCAAAATGGGATTTTACTTTCTGTTCAGGACCCTCCTGCAAAATGGGATTTTACGTTCTGTTCAGGACCCTCCTGGAAAATGGGATTTTACTTTCTGTTCAGTGGTTTTACTTTTTATTCGGGTAATCCCAGCAATATTTGTCAGGAGACGCACTTCCTTGTTCGGGTAATCCCAGCAACATTTGTCAGGAGACGCACTTCCTTGTTCGGGTAATCCCAGCAATATTTGTAAGGAGACGCACTTCCTTATTCGGGTAATCCCAGCAACATTTGTAAGGAGACGCACTTCCTTGTTCGGGTAATTCCAGCAACATTTGTAAGGAGAGGCACTTCCTTGTTTGGGCAATTCAAGAGACATTTGTGAGGAGACGCACTTCCTTGTTTGAGCAATTCAAGAGACATTTGTGAGGAGACGCACTTCCTTATTTGAGTAATTCAAGCGGCATTGGTAAGGAGACACACTTCCTTGTTTTAGTAATTCAAGCAGCATTGGTAAGGAAACACATTTCTTTATTTTGATAATTCAAGCAACATTGGTGATGCACTTTCTAACTTGAGTCTTGATGCACTTTCTAGTCGAGTTGTTGCACTTAATCCTTAGGAGACACACTTCCTTGCTAGCTTTCATTTTTTTTAGGTGACACACTTTTAACTTAAACTTGTATCTCTAAAAGACGCACTTTCTAGTTAAAATCCCTCACTTTAATTCTTAGGAGATGCACTTCCTAGTCTTGGTTATTTAATTTTACTCTTAAGAGATGCATTTCTTAGTCAGAGTCTTGATTCATCATTGCAACATGCAAGTAGGTATGATGTGACTTTTCCAAAAGTCTTCGGAGGATAAACTGGGGCAAAAAAAAAAATTAAATTAAAATCAATTTCTATTTTTGAAACTTTACTTTTCTAGCAAATAAACGAAATTTCTCTTTATAATAATATTTGTTTGGGATAATTTTCTTTTTTTTTAGTTTTGATGTGGTTTCAGGAGCCCGCCTGCAGATTAGGGTGAAGAAGTTGAAAGCATAGAACAGGGTGATGAAATAGCAAGTCTGGAGCCCGCCTGAAGAACAGGGTGATGAAATAACAAGTCAGGAGCCCGCTTGAAGAATAGGGTGAAGAAACGAAAGTCAAGCAACAAGTTGGAAGAAATTGCAAGTCAGGAGCCCGCCTGAAGAATAGGGTGATAAAAGTCAAGTCAAGAGCCAACAAAAGTTGTATAGATAGGATTTTTGTAATTTCCTTTATGTTTTAGCTTTTAATTTTCATTTTGATGTAATAACAGAGCTGTGGACCGAAACCTCAACGGAACCTCACTTGACTCTCCAACTCGGTATAGTCCATCTCCGTCCAATCCCTGGAAATACTTGTTACTCGATCCCTTCATAACTTGGGTGGGTAGGCCGTCCTAATTCAAGACCCAATAGCCCTTCTTTCTCCTGTTCCTCCTTTAAATAATGGTCGGGACAAAATTCTGTCTCGTTGTCTACTTCTTTGTCTGAAAACACTGCGTGTTTACATTCAAAGGGGGCATGATGTAGACACGTAATTTTGTCCCCCTCGAAAGTTCTTTTTATTCATTTCCACCATAGCATACCGTGTGCCCTCACCCATGTCATTATACCCCTTAAAATACAAAAAAAAATAAAAATAATAATTAACTAACCCTATTTTATCCTAATCACCTACCCCACATTACCCCACCCCCCACTCTCTTTTTCTTGTCAACAAAGAAAAGACTCAAAAACAATATTTAGACCTACCCATATACACAATAAAGGGGATGAACAGGAGAGTGAACAAAAAATCAAAAAAGAGAAATCCAAAAGAAAAAAAGATCAGCACTCTCTCTCTAAACTCTACTCTCTCTCTTCCTCTCTTCAACCTCCGTCCGCCGCCCTCTCTCGTCGTTGCCGGCGATACCCCCCTTTCAAGCTCTCTCCGGTCGGTGAACAGCGAAACCACCGCCGTCGCTGTCGTCTTTCCATCATTCCAGTGACAACAGCGCCGCTCAGATCCGCCAGCTCCCGCTGTCAGCAACCAGCACCGTTCGCCGGCTGAGAATCGGCCAAATCCGGCTGCGGTGCGTCAGTCAGCTCCGGCCGCAGCTCAAATCGGCGACTCCTACGGTGAAAAACAGCGCCGAGACCAGCGCCGGAAGCGGCGACAAACCGCCATCGGAGAAGGCCAGTGCCACCGTCTCTCTATCGCCGGAGCTCCCCGGAGCCCGATCTGCGCTGGGTTTTTGGTTTTCTGCTGGTTGATTTTGGTTTCGTTTATTTCTTGGTTCGTCGTCGATAGTGGATCTCGAGTCGTCTTTATCGAATCGCGTCGTCGTTCTTGGTTGGGTTTCGTATAGAAAAGTTTTTCTTCACTGATTTTGGAGCTGTCCAGTTATCATTTTAATACCGAGTATGGTTTATTCGTCGTGAGGTCCTCCGGTCGAGTTTTGGTCTTTGGATTTCCTTATTATCGACAAAACGTTCTATTGAGGTCCATTTCTTAACTCGCCTTTTATATACATATATATATATATGTGTGGTTGGTTGTTTTGATTGGTTGCGATTGCTAGCGGTGATTATGGTTTTGTTGGATTTTTGTTATGTTGATGTTATGATTGTGATGGTTGGTTGTTTGGTTTTAGTAGATTAAGGCATAAACTTGATCATATTCTAATGGATGGATAGAAAGAAAGTCGGGGGATGGAATTGAAAAATTGACAAAAGGATAGATTCGGTTTAATTTGATTTATTGTTGGTAGGAATCATGATAGAATTATATCTTTAGTCGAGAACGCATAGGCAAACGTAGGCCGGGTAGGCAAATTTAGGAATAACAATTTTTTGGAGTGTTTTGAATATGTGCTTGAATGACACTTTCTACTTTATTGCAAGAAAAGTTTAAATTGTACTCATTTGGCCGGGGAATGCCCCGAAAGATTTGTATAGATTTATCCGGGGAATGCCCCGAAGTACCTTGTACCCGGAGGACGTCCGCGATGAAGGCCCGAGGCATCGGGTAAAGCATTAGTTTAGGATTAGCGTAGGTTTATTTTCAGTTCTTTTCTATTTTCGGGTTGTAATAATTGGACTGGATTTACATTTCGGTTTGTTTCGTTTTGTTTGTTTGATTGTTTTTGCGTGCTTTATTTTTGTGGTTTATACACTTCATAATGCCAAAAATAGTCGATACACTCCACCAAGCGACCGTGGTCGAACCACGGGATCGAGGGGTGCCTAACACCTTCCCCTCGGTCAATAGAATTCTTAGCTGGAATCTCTGTGCGCAAACCGGTTTAAGAGTCAATTGGTTTCGAAAAAAGGATTTTCCAAAGGTGACTTGGCACACCGGATTATGCCAAGTGGCGACTCTGAATAAAAATGCAAATAATCCCTTTTTCGAAGTAATTTTTCATTTCTTGTCACTTAAAATAATAAAACCCTTTCGAACTTTAAAAATATTCCAATGTTTTGGAGCATGCGTAAAAAAGGGGTGTGACAATACTAATATTTTAACAAGGTTTCTCATGGGTCAGTTTGAGCTTATCAGCCAACTTTACAAGGTTACTCAAAATGAGATGTTTTTTTAGAAAAAAAAAAAAGGCGAACATTTATTATATTTTCGTGGACTAATTTTGCGGCTCCGGGGAACATTGTTGTTTTCCTGTAATTTCCTGTTAAACTTAATTTCCTAAATTTGTCATTGGGTAAAACCTTGAATTAAGAAATGAACTTTGGCGTAGTCATACCCCAAAAATCTAAACTCTGACCCTAATCTTATCGCAAAAGCTAACTCAAGCGGAATATTGCCCAATAATGTATGAGGAGGCCAAAATTTCTAGAAGGATTGATATATGACTATTCAACAATCCCTAACTAGTTCTTTTTTTGAGACTAATTAAAAAGAAATTAAACTAACCTTTTCACTAATGCAGTCTTGGATTATTAGACTGTCACCAGAAACGCTGTCTATGACCTTGGACGTGCTTGCAACATGTAGATCAAAGTAGCTCACATCTTGTCTTAGAACTGCTTTCAAGTATCTTATTCGTAGCCTTGAAGCTTGCCTTTCTGATATTCTTGTCCGACAAAAACCCTCTGGAAAATAATAATCATAATATAAAACGAATAAGAAAAAGCAATCCTTACAACAGAACAAATTAATTGAAGTTATCATCGAAAAAATGGGAAGAGATTAGACAAACCTAAGAAAGAGGCGATCCATTTTACACGAGCATGGTAAACTAATAACAAAACAAGCTGCAGGTAAACAAAACTCTGATAATTAATTGCCCGTAAATTTAAAGTAATCAATCCATATTGCTTGATCTATAGCACATTACTATACTCCCATATTAATTGGTGTTTAATACTTCCTGCCTCCATTTTTACTTGTTCATGTTTGGCTTATTGAAACACTCCTTAATAAATATAAATTAAAAGAAAAATTAATGTTATTTTACTATATATCTCTGTTAATGATAAGTCGTATAAATGATGAAAAATAAATTGTATGTAATAAAAAAAAAAAGGTAAAATAGACATAACATGGTAAATTCTCTCTTCATTTTTCAAACTGGACAAGTAAGATTAGAGAATTATTTTCGTATAGTGATCGAGTAAAAATTAATGGAGGGAATAATGAAAATCTGCACCACGTAAGTGTGCGTTCAATTCTAATCGTTCACGTACCTCATTGATATTGTGCATGAAGTTATGGTCATCTGAAGCGTCTGAACCACCAATAATGTTCATGAGTTTTGCCGGTGATAATCACGCTGATCGGAAAGGAAACACCGTCGAAAACAGCCCCAATAAAACCTAGAGTCATCAACGAGATATCAGCTTCATCGGCATGCACAAAAACCGTCCTCATCATTTTTCACCAACTACGTACCGGACCCTTTATATTTGTTGCTACTAGTTAGGTTACGCGCCCGCGCGTGTACCTGTTCAACGAGTTCAATTTGATAAAATTATTTTAATATTATAAAAGAAAATATATTTGAATTAATAAGCAAATTGACGATTTTTTTTTTTAAAATATGAAAAAACTTGAACAAAAATTAATACATTCATATAAAATTATATAAAATCATATAAAAGTATTAAAAAAGACTCCCAAGGTTATAGAACGACACCCTAAACACGAGAAGAGAAACAATTGAAAATCAAATCGTGTAAGATAATATATATTAGAAAAAATACAATTACAAATAAAATTGATATACTTTGCGTAGAATGTAGAATATATAAAAACAACTTTAGACTAATTAAGAAAAACTGTCGAAGTTATAGAACGACATCTAGTGGCGGATGTACAAGTATTCCAGGGGGTTATCCGAACCCCCTTCGTCGGAAAATGATACTATTTTTATTTAGTAAAAAAAAAATGTATAAATAATAGAGGTTGAACCCCCTTCGACTAGTTCGTATATGTACTATTGAACCCCCTCACTGAAAATCCTGGATCCGCCCCTGACGACATCCCAAACACGCAAAGAAAAGCAACTGAAAATCAAAATATGTAAGGTAATATAAATTAAAACGATATAACTACGGATACAATGGATATAATTTACGCAAAATGTGGAATATATATAAATAAATCTAACTCGAATGTTTGAAGTGTTACAATTTGATAGTGAAACAAAATAAAAATAACAAATCTTGTTTTAGTTGGTCCTTATTGGTAAGAAAGATGGTTCATCTTTAAAGTAGATAATATTGTGAACGAAAATCTTCATCTCATTCTAGTTCTGGAAATTCTAATTCTGAAAATAAGAAGAGAAAAAGTAAAATAGGTGTAAATTAGAGTTAAATACAATTATATCACAAAATCAAAAATAAATATTTATCAAAATAAAGCATCATTATTCAATAATCGTAAAAAAAAAAGTAAGCAACTGATTTTAAAATCTTAAATACTAAAATTTTCAACACATTTAATTCATGAAAGAATAAGATAAATTAATATATATATATATATATATATATATATATATATATATATATATATATATATATATATATATATATATATATATATATATATATATATATATATATACACACATACATGCATACATACATATACCTTAATTTTGATTTGTTATTTCTGTTGGTCCTAACACTCACGAAGAAGCTAGTCAGTAAATTTATATTTTTCCTTTGCATCGGCAAAATCTGCTAGTAGTGAAAATATTGGAATAGATCAAGAAAGGTTGAACACAAATAAGCATACAAAAATATGTATTAAAAAGGGAATTTCAACTCTTAAATAGATAAGCTTTTGTCTGTTTTTAGTCATCCTATAAACATGCATATGAAAGGTGTTATATTGTTACAATATAAAAATTGAAAAGAATCTACAACACGTTTAAGGTTAGTGAAAATTAGTGTAGCAATTTTCTTTTGCCGGAAAACATATATACTTCAGGCCTTAGCATTTCTTGTTTACTTGGATTATAACACTTCTATTGGTAGACACTATTTTTTATTTCAAATATTAATTTAAGACTCTTGCATAGTTTAAATAAGGAAAAGAATTGAAAATTAAAAGTTTAGTAGATTTCAAATTCTACATCTAATTTAATAATCAAAATTTAGTTGAATTTTAAGGCCTACATATTACTAGAATAATTAAATATTAATTTCTAAATAATTATTAAAATAACAAATAAAAAGATCATTTTGTCTATTGCGGAGATTTTCAATGAAGGTAAAAATTTTAAATCACTTTTTTAAGTATCTTCACACTTTTAATATATTATAGAAAGATTATAGAGAACCTTCGTATTTCCTTTTCCTTTTATGCCAAACTATATTATTTTAAAATTTTATTTTTAGATTGAAATTAAAAGGTGCATTTGTATACGTATGAAAAGTTTTCAAAAGTTACCTTCAATAAACAAAAATGTAAAAGAATCTCTTTTCATATATTTTAGGAGTCCTTAATTCAAATATACTTTTTTATATATATTTTAGGAGTTCTGTTAATATTATAAATATAATTAAATAATAATTGAAAGAAAATAGTGATCAAAACAACAAACTGTACCTCAATGGGAAATATTAAAACCTATAAAAAAGAGTATTATATATCATTATAATTAATTAGTTTATATATATTCAATACATTAAATATTGAGGTTAAAAAATTTAAAATCAAAAAAAATATTGGCTATTAAAAACTTTCGTAATTAAATAATGTACTAAAACCCTAATGAGTAGGAATCATAATATGGGTATTTAGGGAAAAAGTCATACTTTTTTAGGAAAAATAATCACAAACGTTATTTTATATTTATCTACATCTATATCTACTGAAACACCTCGGACTTTGGCACTTGAAAATTTTCTAAGTCTTGAGCTTACTATCTTGGTTTCGATTTGACCCTACGAGTCGTAGGGTGTCTTAACTGTCATACCCCAAATCCCATTGGAGCGGACTGGCACCCGCAACCGAGGAGGCCCGGGAGAACCCGTTCATAACCTATACTTTCACATTTACATTACTTATGAAAATTAGAAATTTGGGCAGCACTTCGTTGTAAATAGAAGAAAACAGTACCTGTATCAGCCCAGCAGACACGCATAAATATATATAAACAGTAATTGACCGTCAGAGCCATCACGTCTATCAACCAAACACTCATATGGCTATACAATATGTCTACAAAATCCTCTGCATAGATACACAACTGAGTTAGGGTCGGGACAAACTCCCGCCCACAAAAGACCTTTATACAAATACCAAAAATACATATAGAAACGACTTGGGATGCCCCGAAACAACTGGAGCTCACCACTAACAACAGAATGTCCTGGCTCTTACTGCGGAGGTGTACGACCTGAAGTACCTGTTCCTGCAGACATGAATACAGGTCCCCCGTGAGGGACGTCAGTACGGAAATATGTACTGAGTATGTAAGGCAGTGAGTATCAAGATGAGATACAAAAGATCAATAGAACCCAGATACCAGTGAATAAACAGTATGAGTAGACCACACTTAAAAGAGCTGATGGGATACCTGCACATTACTTTCATATCATTACTTCCCGTAATCCTTATCAATACATAACATATGTCATACAATGGCCAACTGATCAGTGGTACTAATACAATACATCAGGGACCACCCCTGGAATAGCATATATACATAATCGTTTTAATACAATGGCCAACTAATCAGTGGTACTAATACAATACATCATATCATCAATTTAAAATACAGACATTCCATTTCTTAATTCAATTAATCTTTGAGATTGGTTACTTTGTGGTCACACCTTATGGAACTTGAAACCATGATACCTCAATAGGAAAAACATGTAAATAGGTAATCAATATCATGAAAATGAAGTAGAGAATCATGGATACCTCATTAAACCATTTCGGAGTCAACAATAGTATATGGACATTTTTTTGACTAGCCGGACATCTTAAAAGTGAAAACAAGTTCAATTGGTAGTGTCGAAGATCATATGATGTTATTATGTGTCATGTGTCGTAGGACAATGTTGGAAGCTTACTTGAGAGTGCCATGGGTCATTATTCATGCCAAAGATTAGATAGAGTATGTCTTACATACCTTGATATAACCACTTCAATACAAGTCCAACTTGACTTCCCGTACTCTTCGAACACTTATCTACAATAAGTCATTTGTGGCAAGCAACCAAACCTTACCATTTAGGTATTAACTTCACCAAATAATGTCTAGGAAGTAATCTTTTAACTCATCAATAAGAGTGTTACATACATCCTCTTATACTCTTATTACATTCACATATCATGCATTTTCATGAAATATCCCTCAACATCACTCTTAGCCTTTATTTCCCTTCTTAATCACCATCCAATACCAACATGATCACTAGGCATACATAACCACTAATATAATGATATATCACCACAATTCATCCTCCATAATCCAATACAACAACTTCCATAATTTACTACTAACAATTTATACAAAACAATTCATAACTATGTTTCTGGTTATCTTCCAACATCAAGACAATACTCATAATCCTTTATCAATACTTATTCATGGATAAGAATCAAGAATAAATAATATTCATACCTTAACAATGAACTCTTGCATTTAGAATCCTCCTTACATAACCATGGGGTGCTTCTCGAAGCTTTCGAGATGGTGAACACAACTACGGAACCAATTCGAATTTTCTACGGTTGAATCACAAAATATTTGAAGTTGAAATTAGGCTAGGGTTTCACCTTATCTTAATAAATGGATGATATATGATATATATGAGGCTAAGTGTAGGTTTATAAAGACCCATTTTCGTCCAAGAGGTAATAGAAAATGACCATTTTGCCCTAAAAATTTAAATAAATTCGAATCCATCCCCAGTGGACAGTTTTGACAGGCTGAAGTAAATCAATCATAACTCTTTGCTCCAGTATCAGATTTGGGTGAAACCAATTGCATTGGAAAGATAATTCAAAGTTCTTTCATTTTCATATAAAGTATACCACCCAGTTCATCCTGTACTAGGAGTTATGGTCGTTTAAAGTTGACCCAAAAATCTGTCCCACAATTCTGTTTTTTTTGATAGGCTGTAGTAAAACGGGTATAGCTCCTTACTCAGACATTGGATTTGGATGAAACCAATTTCATCGGAAAGAAGACTCTCGGAGATTTTCGTAGATATATAGTAGCTCACACATTTCTTTTTGTACAAGGAGTTATGATCGTCTAAAGTTGATCCAAAAAAATAATTGCCTAGCTGCAGTAATTTTCCTGCAGATTTACTGTTCACAGGCTTCCCGGCCACCGTTTTGAAATTTCGAATATGCTCGCTTATATGAAATACTCCTCTGTTTTGGGCAAAATTTATATCTTTGGAAAGCTTATTCCAATACCTACACATACAACTATTGACGGGATACTTCCGAACACCATAAACTTAATTTAACCCATACAAAAGCCTTTAGGACTCCATATAATCGCGATAAGTGTACGGAAAAATTTACGGGGTGTTACATTCTCCCCCCCTTAAGAACATTCGTCCTTGAATGTTAGCATAGTTACTCAATTAAGACATGTCCAATCTTACAATTAACATATTCATCATCATAACATACTTGCATAAAAATAAACACTTACTTGTTATTGTTCTTCTTCCGTCTCATGAACTTCCTCCTCATCGTTGAATAGGTAAGGGTACTTAATCTTCATCGCTTCCTCGGCTTCCCATGTGATCTCCTCAACTTGTTGATTCCTCCAAAGTACTTTTACCGATGCTATCTCTTTATTCCTTATCTTTTTAATTTGGCGATCAAGAATAGAAATAGGCATTTCTTCAAAAGTGAGATATTCTGTAACTTATACATCTTCCGTAGTAGTGATGTGCAATGGATCTCCGATGTACTTGCGAAGCATCGAAACATGAAATACAGGATGAACTGCTGAGAGCTCTTGAGGTAGCTCTAACTCATAAGCAACTTGTCCAAATATTTGAATGATCTTGTACGGACCTATGTATCGTGGACTTAACTTTCCTTTCTTGCCAAACCTCATCACTCCTTTCATTGGTGATACTTTCAAGAATACCCAATCATCGATAGAAAACTCAAGTCCTCTTCTTCTAACATCCGCATAAGATTTGTGTCGACTTTGAGCTGTTTCAAGCCGTTGTTGGATCACTTTAACCTTCTCCATTGCTTGATAAACAAGATCCGGTCCAAACCAGACCGCATCACCTGCTTCAAACCATCCTATTGGCGATCTACACTTTCTTCCATACAATGCTTCATATGGTGTCATTTTGATACTTGAATGATAGCTATTATTGTAGGAAAAATCGATAAGAGGTAGGTGATCATCCCAGTTGCCTTTGAAATCTAATACACATGCTCGTAGCATATCTTCAAGTGTCTGGATGGTACGTTCCGCTTGTCCGTCCGTTTGAGGATGAAAAGCCGTACTTAGATTTACTTGTGTCGCCAAACTCCTTTGAAAAAACTTCCAGAAATTCGCGGTAAATTGGGTTCCTCGATCGGATATAATAGAAATTGGAACTCCATGTAACCGAACGATCTCCTTAATATACAACTTCGCATACTCTTCCGCCGTATAAGTTCTCTTAACTGGTAAGAAGTGCGCAGATTTGGTAAGCCTATCAATGATCACCCATATGGAATCAAACTTCCGATATGTACGAGGCAAACCCGTGATGAAATCCATATTGATCTTGTCCCACTTCCAGACTGGAAGATCTATACATTGCATGTAACCACCGGGTTTTCGGTGTTCTACTTTGACTCTTTGACAATTCGGACATTCAGCTACAAATTCGGTAATATTCTTCTTCATGTCATTCCACCAATATATTGTTTTAAAATCTTGATACATCTTAGTCGACCCTGGATGGATAGAATACCTTGAACAGTGTGCTTCTGTCATAATTCTCTTTCTTAGCTCAACTACATCAGGTACACATAAACGATTCTGACACTGAAGCACTCCTTCTCGCGTAAGCTCAAATGCCTTTGTCGTGCCACTCTGCACATCCTCCTTAAGCTGCAATAAAATTGGATCTGCATACTGCTTCTCTTTCACTTCAGCTATCAATGAAGATTCCACTGCATTACGTATAATAACCTCTTCATCTGGAGTTTCGAGTAGTCGAACTCCCAAATTAGCTAGTTGGTGAAGATCCTTAATCATCCCCTGTTTTTCTATAGATGCCATTTTAGACTTACGACTCAGTGCATCCGCTACCACATTCGCTTTCCCTGGATGATACAAGATATCAACATCGTAATCTTTCAACAATTCAAGCCATCTCCGCTGCCTCATGTTTAGATCTTTCTGACTGAAGATATATTGCAGGCTCTTAAGATCGGTATATATGTCAACATGAACCCCATATAAGTAGTGGCGTTATATCTTCAAAGCAAATACAACTGCAGCTAGCTCAAGATCATGTGTGGGATAATTCCTCTCATGTGGTCGCAACTGTCTAAAGCCATAGGCTATTACTCTACCATGTTGCATTAATACGCATCCTAAGCCACTTCTCGAAGCATCACAGTAAACTGCATACCCTTCTGTGCCTTCAGGAAGTACCAATACCGGTGTAGAAGTCAACTTGCTCTTCAGATCTTGGAAACTCTTTTCACAGGCATCATTCCATTGAAACTTGGAGGCTTTATGTGTCAACTTAGTCAAGGGTGCAGAAATAGAAGAAAAACCTTCAACAAACCTTCTATAATAACCTGCCAACCCGAGGAAACTACGAATCTCCATAGGCGTTGTGGGTCTTGGCCAATTCTTCACAGCCTCAATCTTCTGAGTGTCAACTTTTATGCCTTCACTAGATACAATATGGCCCAAAAATGCCACTAACTTGAGCCAAAACTCACATTTAGAAAACTTCGCATACAGCTTACGATCAAGAAGAATCTGCAACGCCTGCCTTAAGTGATTAACATGGTTCTCTTCTGATCTAGAGTAGACCAGAATATCATCTATGAAAACTATCACGAACACATCTAGAAACGGCTTAAACAGCCTATTCATCAGATCCATAAAAACTGTGGGCGCATTTGTCAGCCCGAATGACATAACTAGGAATTCATAATGACCATACCGTGTTCGAAAAGCTGTCTTGGGTATATCTTTATCCTTGACTCTCACTTGATGATAGCCTGATCTCAAGTCAATCTTGGAAAAACACTGAGCACCCTGCAACTGGTCAAATAAATCATCAATTCGGGGAAGAGGGTATTTATTCTTGATAGTCACCTTATTCAATTGCCGATAGTCAATACACATCCTCAGTGAACCATCTTTCTTACGCACAAACAATGCTGGTGCTCCCCAAGGGGACATAGTAGGCCTGATGAATCCCTTCTCTAGCAAGTCGTTCAGTTGCTCTTTCAATTCTCGCAACTCTGCTGGTGCCATTCTATAAGGAGGAATTGAGATTGGTTGTGTGTCTGGCAACATATCAATACCAAACTCCACTTCTCGTTCAGGAGGTAAACCTGGTAGTTCTTCAGGAAATTCACTCACAACCAAAACAGTCTGAAAAGTTGGCGGCTCTGCCTCTGTATCCCTTACTCTAACCAAATGGTATATGTATCCCTTGGAAATCATTTTTCTTGCCTTAAAGTAAGAAATAAATCTACCTCTCGGCGCGCCAACATTACCCTTCCATTCAAGGACTGCCTCATTTGGGAAATGAAAATACACCTTCTTAGAACGGCAATCTATTGTAGCATAACAAGACGCTAACCAATCCATGCCCATAATAACATCAAAATCTACCATTTCTAACTCAACAAGATCGGCCATCGTATCACAACCACAAATATTCACAACACAATTTTGATAAACATTCCTAGCTATAAGAGATTCCCCCACTGGCGTTGATACTTCAAATGGCTTGGCTAATAATTCGGGTGTTCTCCCGAACCTTCCCGCAACCAAAGGAGTAGCATACAATAATGTAGAACCAGGATCAATTAAGGCATACACATCAAATGCAAAGATGGACAACGTACCTGTAACCACGTCTGGAGAAGCCTCTAAATTCTGCCGATCTGCTAGGGCATACACACGGTTCTGAGCTCCGCTATAACTAGCTGCTCCTCTATCACCTCTACCGTGACCCATAGGTTGTGCACCCCTACTCAAAGGAGGCACCGATGATGACGCAACAGCTGATCCGATAGGTCGTGTTATACCACCTGTGGTCCTGCGTGGGCAATCTCTAGTTATATGCCCCGGCCTACCGCACCAAAAGTAATTGTTCATTCCAAGATGACATTCGCCAAAGTGAAATTTTCTACATATGGGGCACGGGTGTCGTGGAGGTCTCAATTGACTCATACTCCCTTACCCTTGATACCCCACTGTTTGCGAACTCTGATTTTCACTGCTTTGCCCGAACTGATTACCCCTGAACCTTTGAAATTGCGGTGGAGCACTAATTTCCAGATAAAAAGATAACGGGCTAGGCACTCTATGAGAGAACGAAGGCCTAAAACCTCCCTGAGATGCCATAAACTGCCCTATAGCTCTGGCCCGCTTAGAATATCCTTTTTTTGATTCCTGGGTTCTTCTTCTTTGCCTCTGATCTTCCATCTTCAGGGTGAAAGCTTGTATCCTCGCTATATCCATGTCCTTGTTCAAAGAAGCAATGGTACAATCTCTAACCAAGTATGGTTCCAATCTATCCACATAGTGATGAACTCTGTCATCCATAGTAGCTACCACATTAGAAGCATATCGAGACAAGGAGTTAAATCGAAGACTATACTCTCTTATACTCATATTACCCTGACGAAGATTTAAGAATTGATCTGCACGGGCCTGACGAGTCTCAAATGGAAGATAATGATCAATAAATGCATCTTTGAACTCTCCCCACGTAGTTGGAGGTGCATCAATACCCCTAGATCATTTCCAATCCTCGTACCACAATATAGCCTATCCTTTCAGTCTATATGCTGCTAGCTCAACCATATCTTTACTGGATATGTGCATAACATCTAGAGCCCTTTGGGTTTGATCGATAAAGTCCTGCGGGTCTTTGTTAATATCTGATCCGGTAAAAGTAGGAGGATCCAATTTCAGAAAATCCTGTGTCCGAAGGCTAGCTGCTCTATCCGTACCACTATAACCCGTGGTAGGAATAGCTTGCCCTTGAACTTGACCGGCAACTATACGCGTCAGAAGTTGTACTGCATCCCTAAAATCTCAATCAACGGCATTAATAGATGGCCCTTCCGGAGGAGAAGAAGTTCCTGATATATGCTCAGTTTGAGACTCACTTTGTTCAGCTTGTGCCGGTGGTGACTTACTAGTACCTTCTCCGGCCACTACATCCACTCGCTTCCACTTATTCTTTCTCCTTGTAACTGGCATCGTTACTATAATAAAAAAAAACAATTGGATTAAGCGATCGATTATGACTTTATCTCTAATATGGGCTCTATTGCACGATCTAAGAAATGGAGAGTGGAAACAATCCCTAAATGTCCAATAGCCTCCTGTTTATAGATGTGGTGCACAACACACCGATAAACGAGATTCTACGTAGACACGGCTTTGTAGACTCACTAGGACGAACTTCTCTGATACCACTTCTGTCATACCCCAAATTCCATTGGAGCGGACTGGCACCCGTAGCCGAGGAGGCCTGGGAGAACCCGTTCATAACCTATACTTTCACATTTACATTACTTATGAAAATTAGAAATTTGGGCAGCACTTCGTTGTAAATAGAAGAAAACAGTACCTGTATCAGCCCAGCAGACACGCATAAATATATATAAACAGTAATTGGCCGTCAGAGCCATCACGTCTATCAACCAAACACTCCTATGGCTGTACAATATGTCTACAAAAGCCTCTACATAGATAAACAACTGAGTTAGGGTCGGGACAAACTCCCGCCCACATAAGACCTTTATACAAATACTAAAAATACATATAGAAACGACTTGGGATGCCCCGAAACAACTGGAGCTCACCACTAACAACAGAATGTCCTGGCTCTTACTGCGGAGGTGTACGACCGGAAGTATTTATTCCTGCAGGCATGAATACAGGTCCCCCATGAGGGACGTCAGTACGGAAATATGTAATGAGTATGTAAGGCAGTGAGTATCAAGATGAGATACAAAAGATCAACAGAACCCAGATACCAGTGAATAAACAGTATGAGTAGACCACACTTAAAAGAGCTGATGGGATACCTGCACATTACTTTCATATCATTACTTCCTGTAATCCTTATCAATACATAACATATGTCATACAATGGCCAACTGATCAGTGGTACTAATACAATACATCAGGGACCACCCCTGGAATAGCATATATACATAATCTTTTTAATACAATGGCCAACTAATCAGTGGTACTAATACAATACATCATATCATCAATTTAAAATACAGACATTCCATTTCTTAATTCAATTAATCTTTGAGATTGGTTACTTTGTGGTCACACCTTATGGAACTTGAAACCATGATACCTCAATAGGAAAAACATGTAAATAGGTAATCAATATCATAAAAATGAAGTAGAGAATCATGGATACCTCATTAAACCATTTCGGAGTCAACAATAGTATATGGACATTTTTTTGACTAGCTGGACATCTTAAAAGTGAAAACAAGTTCAATTGGTAGTGTCGAAGATCATATGATGTTATTATGTGTCATGTGTCGTAGGACAATGTTGGAAGCTTAGTTGAGAGTGTCATGGGTCATTATTCATGCCAAAGATTAGATAGAGTATGTCTTACATACCTTGATATAGCCACTTCAATACAAGTCCAACTTGATTTCCCGTACTCTTCGAACACTTATCTACAATAAGTCATTTGTGGCAAACTAGTATTAGCAACCAAACCTTACCATTTAGGTATTAACTTCACCAAATAATGTCTAGGAAGTAATCCTTTAACTCATCAATAAGAGTGCTACATACATCCTCTTATACTCTTATTACATTCACATATCATGCATTTTCATGAAATATCCCTCAACATCACTCTTAGCCTTTATTTCCCTTATTAATCACCATCCAATACCAACATGATCACTAGGCATACATAACCACTAATATAATGATATATCACCACAATTTATCCTCCATAATCCAATACAACAACTTCCATAATTTACTACTAACAATTTATACAAAACAATTCATAACTATGTTTCTGGTTATCTTCCAACATCAAGACAATACTCATAATCCTTTATCAATACTTATTCATGGATAAGAATCAAGAATAAACAATATTCATACCTTAACAATGAACTCTTGCATTTAGAATCCTCCTTACATAACCATGGGGTGCTTCTCGAAGCTTTCGAGATGGTGAACACAACTACGGAACCAATTCGAATTTTCTACGGTTGAATCACAAAATATTTGAAGTTGAAATTAGGCTAGGGTTTCACCTTCTCTTAATAATTGGATGATATATGAAATATATGAGGCTAAGTGTAGGTTTATAAAGACCCATTTTCGTCCAAGAGGTAATAGAAAATGACCATTTTGCCCTAAAAATTTAAATAAATCTGAATCTGTCCCCAGTGGACAGTTTTGACAGGCTGAAGTAAATCGATCATAACTCTTTGCTCCGGTATCGGATTTGGGTGAAAACAATTGCATTGGAAAGATAATTCAAAGATCTTTCATTTTCATATAAAGTATAGCACCCAGTTCTTCCTGTACAAGGAGTTATGGTCGTTTAAAGTTGACCCAAAAATCTGTCCCACAATTCTGTTTTTTTTATAGGCTGTAGTAAAACGGGTATAGCTCCTTACTCAGACATTGGATTTGGATGAAACCAATTTCATCGGAAAGAAGACTCTCGGAGATTTTCGTCAATATATAGAAGCTCACACAGTTCCTTTTGTACAAGGAGTTATGATCGTCTAAAGTTGATCCAAAAAAATAATTGCCTAGCTGCAGTAATTTTCCTGCAGATTTACTGTTCACAGGCTTCCCGGCCACCGTTTCGAAATTTCGAATGTGCTCGCTTATATGAAATACTCCTCTGTTTTGGGCAAACTTTATATCGTTGGAAAGCTTATTCCAATACCTACACATACAACTATTGACAGGATACTTCCGAACACCATAAACTTAATTTAACCCATACGCAAGCCTTTAGGACTCCATATAATCGCGATAAGTGTACGAAAAAATTTGCGGGGTGTTACATTAATGGGTCATGTGACCTAATCGCAAGGTGTCCAGTGAATGTTGTAGAGTTTCTGTCCTGGCTATGACTTGAGGACACGAGTCGTAAAGACTCGTGACGAGTCATAACCAAATCATGTAAGTTGGTGTCTTGATTCTGTTCTAAGTACGAATGGCTCATTACGAGTCGTAAGGACTCATTACGAGTCGTAATGGTCAAACCGTAGGATGCCCAGTATTCACCCTATTTGGTTCTGCTCTGGTTACGAGTAGGACCCTATGAGTCGTAGGGTCACTTTACGAGTAGGTTGGTTGAGTCGTAAGGATAACAATGTTGGGGGTGGTGGAGACTGTCTTGGTTACGACTCGTGGTGATGAGTCATAATCTGATGTTACGAGTATATGGATGACTCGTAACCAAGGACGATGCTTTTCCAACTTTTAAGTTAGGGCACTTTAGACATTTCTCATTTAAAACCCTTTACACCCCACATCCATAAAACACTTTTGGGGCAGTCATTCAACACTTTAATGGATTAAACACTCTATTTACTCTCTCTAAATCATCTCAAGCAAGTCAAGCTAGGGTTTCACCAATTTGGTCATCTAAGGGCTCAAGGATCGATTCCTCTCCGTAAATTTTTGTGATTCAGGTATGTGATTCTTCCCTCATTGTTAATTTTGTAAAAGCACGTGATTTAAAGTATTGTTCATGAGTTATTGACATGGTTTTGAAAAGGGTTGAGAATTTTTAATGCTTATTGCTGAACAAGATTTTTCCACGATTAAATTATGATTATCTATGCTTTAATTATGGTTTTGCACATGTGCAATGATGATTTTACGGAGGGGTCACAATTAACCCTCAATTTGATGATTCTGCCTT
Source organism: Capsicum baccatum var. pendulum (assembly GCA_030864225.1). Taxonomy (NCBI): domain Eukaryota; kingdom Viridiplantae; phylum Streptophyta; class Magnoliopsida; order Solanales; family Solanaceae; genus Capsicum; species Capsicum baccatum. The sequence continues at coordinate 37,002,731 of CM061556.1, forward strand.
GGTTTTGGCTTTGATAATGGTACACCCTCAACCTGTTTGTGAAATTGTTAATGAGAATGACCTTGTCATAAGTTTGAATTATGTGTTGAACTAATGCATTGGCATGAAATGACTAACGAATGATGAATGACTTTATGAAGGCCTTGATGGCCATAACTAATTTAAATTCTAACCTTGGGGTTTTGATTGGCTAAATGGGTTTGCATCCCAAATGTTGCATTAACTTGATGTCTTTGTTTGGACAATGGGTTCGAGTCCCAAATTGATGAAATTATTGTTATGGCATATTATACGCTTGCAAGTGGGATTGGTATGACGATACCAACAGATGCCTATATGTATAATGGGTTAATAAATGATGATGCTTATCAAATATTTTAATTTAGGCTTAAAACCGGGATGTGTAGCTGGGTCGTGAAAGTTGAGGTCCCGAAGGACTAACACTGAAAACCTCGCTAGTCGGTGCGGGTGTCTAAATAACCGAGAGGTTCAAGTCCACTGTATTGAATATATAATGGGAGGTTTAAGTCCCCCATTTTGTATACATTGGTGCTTAAGTCACCTTGAATATGTTGAGAGGTTCGAGTCCCTCATAAAGGCATCTACGAATATGGATATTCTCTAGTTCATACGGCTACATGTACTGGAGCCCTTCCAGCTAGGGGAGAGTTGGGACCATGTAGCCCGTGGGTGCCTTGTTATATGACGGTTATGCTACACAACCCAGGTTAAGGTCTTCAAAGTTCATGCTAGGCCTTGCTTCCTACCCCCAGCATGTGATATTATATATATGTATATGTATATGTATATCTATATATATATATATATGTATATGTATACGTATATGTATATGTATATGTACATGTATATGTATATGTATATGTATATGTATATGTACTTTAGATGATATTATGCATTGAATGATGTATTGGTTTAAAACTGTTATCATGGCATTATTTGATTCCTTTATCCCTGAGTTACATGCTAGCGCTCCAACCACTAACCATCTTGGATGTTGTATCCCTATGCGATACAAGAGTCGACCATACTTCTACATCTCTTTCTCAGTGACTTAGATTCGGGATCAGCTAGCGATCCAGATTGAAGTGGTGAGCTTCCATCCTTCAGTAGGCCCCATTTCATGCTGTGGTTTTCTTTTTATGATTTGACTATTTCGTTGAATATTGATTTTGGTTATTGTCGGGGGCATGTCCCGATATTTTATTGACTTTCGATTTTGTAGAGGCTTTGTCGATGAACTAGGGTGGTTTGATCGATTGGTTGGTGATGGACGATTGTCCGATTATTGGTGGTCAATATAGACATATAATGAATTATCATAAGTTCTATTATACGCTATCTTGAAATAGTGAATATACATATACTAGAACAAAATAATACAATAGTGATCACAAAGCTTTAGTTTTGACGAAAATAATTCTTGTCTGCGCAAAAATTTTGACATTAAAGAATGACTTGAATGAAAACAAAGAAGATATATATATATACACACACACACGCGTTGAATTCTATTATGCTGACAAAAGTAGTGAAGAAGTTGAGGGTTAGAAAATTAGGCATCCATCAATCTAGACATGAAATCGAATCAAGTTAGATGAGCATCAATCATATTTTTCCAATAAGTAAATCAGTTTTTTCTCCAGTTTAACGTGCATCTCAATATTTATAGAAGTATTTCCTTAATAGAGTCCTATTTTAGAAATATTTTTCTATCATATTTTAGGAGTATTTTTCTAATTGATTAGTACAAAGAAAATATTAATTGATTCTCCTTTCATATAGTTTAAGAGTCACATATACTTTAGGAGTCTAGTTAATATAATAAAAATAATTAAATAATAAATTGAAGAAAATAGTGAAAAGATAATTTTGTCTAAAGGAGAGTCTTTTAACGAAGGACAAAAAATTCAAATAATTTTTCTAAGGGGTTTCGCACTTTTAATACGCGCTTTGCGCGTGTATCTATATTAGAGTATTTTATTTTATTTCTTTTTAAATTAAAACTCAATCAACATTTCGATTAGGGGTTTTATTATAATAGTCCATCCAAATATTTTTCATATAAAATAAAATTCATTTAACATAAAATTTTGCTTGACATATTTTACAATAATCGACCCAAAATCATTATCGAATCCTGCTCAAGTGAAAAGACAGAACAATTAGCTATGGTTAACGTTGTTGCAAAATGCTCAAAGTTTAATATATATCTTTCTTTACGTATAAGAATCTGCCTACCTCTTAATTAATTCACGTACCTATCAATTAATTTTAACAAGAAGAAATAACTTACGTGCTTGTGTCTAAATTAACATAATATATTTAACTCATTTTCTTGGATATAAAAATGGAGGCTAGTTGAGCTTTTTACCAATCATACTTGGAATGGAGGACCACCACTCGCTTCCCCTTTTCCTCCCACGTCCATCGTAATATTACTTAAATTAAATAAAAATGTAGAATTTTTTTAAAATATAAGATAAAATTTTAATAGATTTTAAAGTGTTGAATATTATGATTTCTTACGTAAATTAAATAAGGACTTTAATTAATTTCAAAATCATAAAAAAAATTCGACAATAATAAAATTATAATGTGGAAAGAAAATTTTATCTATTGCGAAATGTTTTAATGAAGGTTTAAAAGTTCAAATCATTTTTCTAAAAGTTTTCACACTTTTAATATATTGTAAATGTAAATATTCATATAGATATAGATTATAGATTAGACGGTGGCCTGATTATCATAATTCATATCCTTATGACTTCCGATGATTAAATTTCTTTACTTATTTAGTATGATCTAGATTCTCCAGCTATGATGTCATCAACTAACATTGATATATTCCCTGTGTTGTAATGTGTTTTTTTCACTATAATTACCATAAATTATATTTAACCCACAAATTTTAATGTAAATATTGGAGGTCTTCTTTCGTTCTGTGAGCAGCATTATCCTAGCAAACAAAAGGAAAAGAACGAAGGTTAATATTATTTGGGTTTTAAGATTTGTATTTACCAATATTATTTTATGTTACAAAAGGAAAAAGAACCCAACGAATCAATATCACGGTAGAAGTCTTCAAATTCAATGTATGTAGGTGAAGATCTTAAAATTCAAGTTACGAAATAAAAATAAAATACCACCATAAATAATTTGATATCATACTTGATTTTTATTTTTCACAATTTAAAAAAATATTTTTATATATTTAGGTAATCTCCAACGTGGATGATCAGGTTTTTGTCTATAACACTTTGTTTGGATGGTAGTTACCCACGTCATAGTGTGTGGTACCGTTCTAAGAGTACCATATATTTGTTTTGATTGTCTTTTGATTTAATTTCATGATTAAGTAGCCATAAAAATTCTCACTTTATGAGTCCATATAATTAAGGACTGACAAAGATAGAGATATTTTATTAATCAATACCAATACTATATCTATATGAGATATATACACTTTAACAATATTCAAGTTAATTTGTGCAAGAATTCATAAAAGAGAAGATAATCGTTTAAAACACTAATGATATACTACGTCCACATGGAGAACATTTTGACATTGCCTCTCAACCAACATGCTAATACTACTCTGACCATGCCAATTCTTCAATCCACTTCATAAAGGAATCAATTATGTGACTTTCGTTAAATATTAGAAAAATGATTAAATATTGTTTCTATATATAGAAAATAATAAATGACGATTTTATTTATTACAAAGTATTTAAATAAAGTCAAAAGGTCTAATATTTAGTACTTTGAAATCAACTAAAATTTTATTTTTAAAATCTTTTCTTACTTGAACTATATTGAAAATTCTAGTACTCAAGATTTTAAAACCAAATATGACCGCATTAATTTGAAGAAACTCTTTTTATAATTAAGAAGATTTATTTTAAACCTATATAAAAAATTTAAAAAGAAAGTCTTACAGAATATTAGGATAAATAATTATAGTCTAAGGATTACCTGATTTTGCTGTGTGTGTTAATAGTGAGGAAGGTCACAGACAACTTGTCTGTCAATATGTTTCACTGCTATATAATAGATATTTAAAAGTTGCATTAATGAAATTTTAGTAGTATTCCGAATCCGAAATTGAAAATACAACAATGATGTTTAGACGAAGAAGGGTTTCATATGATAGTCAAATAAATGTTAAATATTTTAGGGTTTCATATGATAGTCAAACAAATATTAAATATTTTATTCAAAAGATTATAGAGATCACATAAATTTGTGTAAATTTAAATCGCAAAAAAGAAATTTGACTTACAAAAAAGATGAAGAATTAACGATTTTCGACAGAAATCTTCTAGGCCTTGCTCATGTGGAAGTAGTATACTAATAAAAATAAATAATAACTCACTAAAATAAGCAAATTAAAACAGTAATACAAATTAAAGAACTTCAATTTTTGAATGATGATAAAACTAAGCATGAAACAAACGTGAAAAATACTTTCTACCTATGCATGATATATACATCAGGCAAGGAAATAAAAGTAAAGTGTGTCATATATTAATGTAAGAAGAAGAGTTTGGCTCGAAGAAGGGAACTATATACCAAATTTACATGATATTAATTGGGTAATCTAAAATTGAATATCAATGTTGGGGCAGACTAACTTATAGCTTTTGACTTATTTTAGCTTAAAAGCACTTATTTTTAAGCACTTTTGATGTTTGCCAAACATCCAAAAAAGTCAAAAAAATATTTTTAAGTTGATTTGATCAGCTTTTAAGCCAATTCAAACATCCTCTAAGTAAGATTGTCACATAAATTGAGATCCGATGAACAAAAAATTAAAATTAAAAGAGAATAGAAAGTTAGTACAGTAAAACCATTCTAAAATTTGTTAACTTGATAAAAAAATTTGTCACTACTTAGAGTTGTTTGTTACTTCGTTTAAACATTTTTCCCCCCAAAAAAATTAGTCCATAACTTATAATAATTTTTTCGGGGCCTAAAATATTTCGAGGCCTAAAGCAGCCGCTTCATTCGCTTGGCCCCCTTGAGCCGGCTCTGCATCCATCTCAAATCTCAATAGACATATCAATAAAGAATACAGAATCCATGCATTTGAATTGCACATGTATCAAGCGTTTTTTAAAAGTAAACATATAGAAAATCTTTATTATGATCGTCCCTCATTATTTTTATAGTTGAGATTTTATATATTTTTACTTTACATAAAATATAATTATAATGAGAAGATTTAAAATAATATAAAACATATAATTTAATTTAGAAGATAAATCACAATAATTAATTTTTTTAATTTTGTACTCATTTAAAATACTTTATATAAATTGATAAATAGTGAGTAAAATTTATTCAAAACTTTAAAATGTTCTCTATGTAATAAATTTGCATATTGAAGAGTAAAACGAAAAACTATGGCCCAAATCCGAAAAGGACAATAATTTTAAAAATACAGAAAATTAGGAAAATAAACAAATATTAATATTTGTTTTTGTCTGAACTTAAGAAGCTTCCTTTTCTTCTCATGAAATTCTCTCTTTACTCAAACATTTCCTCTCTGTTATGATATTGCATATTATTTTATCAATTTTTTTAAAAAATAAACGTATAGAAAAATATATTATAGGCTTTATATTGTGTATGTTTTGTTATTTGAATATTTTAAGCATATTGTTAATAAATTTGTCCGAATGATACATATTGATAAGTTTTATTTGACATAATATATAAACATGTTCTTTGACTTGATTTCGGCTCACAAATAACCTTAAATTTTGGATGTTCACAAGTTGACACAAAAAAAAAAGTAAAATTATTAAGATAAAAAAATATAGTTGATAAAAGAGGAATTTAGTCATTTATGTATTCAGTAATAATAAATTAAAATTTGATTTCACTTGTAATGTGATGATTGATAAGAAGAAAATTCTATAAATTGATTTTAAACGTAAATCATAAAAATTAATTTTTAAATTTTATACATATTTAAAACACCTCATATAAATTGATAAACCGAGAGTGAAATTTACACTAAATTTCAAATATTTGATACACATAATATGGTCAAAAAGTATTTTAAAGATGGACCAACCCATCAAAAAGTTGTCAATGTTTAGGCCGAATAACTTTAGACAGAAAAACCCGACCCAAATCTATTCATTTCTCTACCATACAGGTGTCCATAGGGTTTCCTAAATGGACATAGTAGTCTTCTCCTCCATTTGAGCTTCCATGATCATCAATTCGTGCTTTTTGTCCTTGGAATCATCAACTCTTTGCCTGTCAGCTCCATGAGTACTAACAGCTCCCAAAAGTGAGTGTTTTGCTTTAGTTAACTCAAATAACAAACTCCATGGTCTTATCTCCTCCTTCAAAATTTCTACCTTTCTTCCTTTGTTTATACTATTTTCAGCCGCATTATTCTGAAACTGGGATGGTTCTACTTTTTGGTGCTTAAAGAGAGTTTTAGGTCCCTGACTCAGATTACACGTCCAAGTAAGTAGTTAGTCCTTTACCTTATTTACCACTGATTCTTGTACAATCTTATTACTTCTATTGTGATGACAGGTATGGAATTGAGGGAGATAAGGGATGCATGGACCCACCATTCTTTGAATTGTAATCTGCCTTTCAGGTTTCCTACTTAGATCTATACCACACAACCATCCCTCTTTAAACGACTTCCATTTTTTATGTCTTGACTTTGTATAGGCTAGGTAGCTTTTGATGCTTTTGATTGCTCCCTTGTGTTGTAAATAACTTCTTGCATACTGGAATAACTCTGTTCTCTATGACTATAGCCTTCAGCCTCTTCATATTTTTTCCAGTGACATTCGAATGTATGGACAACTATAGTTTATCACTGTTTAATATTTTCTTACCAGTACTTTGTAATTGTTGAAAAATTGTTATACTGAATCCACTATTATCAATTACTGTGTTTGCCAAATGGGATACTAATGAGATGTTAAAATAATGGGAGTCAGTATATTAAGAACAATGACATGCTAATAGATTATCTAATATTGAGGATTTGTTTTATAATGGCATGCAGACGGAGCAGTGAAGAGCTGATTTTTCAAGGTTGGGTTACTGTGAACGGGTCTGTTTGCAAGACTCCACAGGTCAAGTTCAGAAATACTCCCATATTGCAAAAGTTGATGGGTTTTGAATACAGTGTATATTTTTTTTCTTTGGATAGATTGTTGACAACTTGACTGTATTTCCCTTTTTGGCAAATCATGTTCTTAAGTCCAAGGCTAGTTTAGTCATATGTGTCTTGCATGTGTAACTTTTGATTATTTACAATTAGACGATTTCATCTATTATGAAGGTTTTAAATAAAGTGCAAAAAATAAAGAAACATAACAAGCAGTTTTGTAAAATAAATAAATCAAGTCCTAATTTTATAACACGCAAAAACAATATACATCAGAAATTGTAGTAACACGTATTATACTAATATTTGGACAACTTTCCAAAAACCAAACTTTTAGATGTAGATGTATCTAGATGTGGATTTGTAGATCTTTTAAATCTTCTTAAAATCAAATTAGTTAATCTATAATTTTTAAAGTAATAAAAAAAGTATTAGTTGTCATTAATTCTGATAACTTCTAGGAGTACTAAAGAAAGGTTTTACCATAAATATATTTAATTAATTTGTAACTCTTAAATATTAGGAAAAAAAATAGTAAAAAAAAGATTTTGTCTAAAGCAAAGACTTTTAATGAAGTGTAAAAAGTTCAAACGACATTTCTAAAGCTCTTCATACTTTTATTATATTATATAGATAGATATATAGAAAACGTGTATTGCACGTTTATCCCAAATACTTGATATTGGTTACTGCAATATATTTTTGAAAATTAATAAATCCAACAAAACTAACAAAAAAAAAATTATAAATCTTCAAAAAAAATAAAGTAGACGTCCACTATAATACATTAACTATATCTATAACATTGTTACTATATCTTATTTTTTCTATTTTGTTCGGATTATACACTTAAAAAAAAGAATAATGAACATAAGACGATAATGCGTTAATCAGCGTAATTCTTGCATATTAAGTGTCAAAAAAAAAAAATACTATACTACATTAATTTTATGTGCATAATTCAACTTTTAAATATTATAAAAACGAATAATAATTTTGTCTAATGTAAAATTTTGTTAAAAGGATAAAACAGATGAATGATTAATAACTTAAATGATAACTCAACTATAAATTTTAATTCAAATGAGCATGATATTTAGTTGAATACAAGTCTTCTAACTCTTCAACTATTCAACTTAACATAGTTAATTTGAAGTGGATTGAGACACGGAAAGGTTGGCAAAAAATATATATAATTTAATGATTGATTTACTTATCATAGATTCAAAAATTATATGTATATATCTACAAGTCATACATATGTGAAATCTAAACAACTAATAATAATTATATACTGAATAAGGTTAGTGACTTAGACGATCCAAAGCCATAATATTTGAATTATCTATGATATATAGATCTAAAAAAAAGAAATGACTTGGCTTACTTTTATCTGCATTTTTATTTTGTCTACAATAAAACAAACAACATCAAAATTAAAGAAGAATTGCAATAATATTAAAAAAAAAAAACAATTAGTAAACTAATTAGAAAAAAAAATACAATTAACATACTAACCTCAATTTCGGTTGAAGTTGAGCCGAGCTTCCTATATATTTTAAGTCCTTTATATCAAATCAAAATTATTTATCATGCATGTGGAGGAAAACAACTAATAAAGTGAGGCAACTAAAATATATTTTCAAGTCAATAATTGAATCAAAATTATCTATCATGCGTGTGGAGGAAAACACCTAATAAAGAGGATTGGATCTCTACTCACATTACTTCAACCTTGATAACTCACAAGTCCTTGATCTTTATAGGGAATCTTAGGTTTCTTCATCTCTGTGTAAAATAACTATAAGCCCCTAGTCAATTTTTTTAAAAAACTAAAAGAAACTTTTTATATATAAATTCTATCACTTACTATTCATGACCAATCAAGAGAGTTGCAACGTGGTCTGTTTTCCTTAAGCATAATTATGTGGAATCCATGATTTAATAGAAAAGGAATCGTATGAATCCTAATTGAAAAATAAAAGAGAAATACCTAAATAGTGAGTAGTAATCAAGGTACATTCGTACTAATTTTATTTATAGTAAAAAGTTAAAAAGTTGTAACATAAGTCTAATTCTTTTTCAAATATTTTTGGACTCATATATTTCTTTCTTTCCGTATATTAGTAAGTTTTGCAAATAAATATAAAAAGTTAATATAAGACTTTACAAAATGGGGATTTTGTTTAAAGGAGAGACTTGTAATGAAGGGTAAAAAGGACAAACGCCAATTATAAGGACCTTCACACTTTTAATATAATCGAGATAGAGGTAGAGATAAATTATAAATATAAATTGAAAACAAACATAATGAGGACATGCAACAATATTAGAACTAAGCTGGACATAAAAATTACAAATCACAAAAATATGGTTCATAAATAAAAAATAATTTAACCTTTCATAAATCAAACTCTTCTTAACGACTCAGTTGTGACAGTTAGAGTCCGACAATTAAATTAGCCAAGGGTGTGGAATGAAGAGTAAGATATTATATATAATATTTGACATCATAAACATGTGTAATTAGAATTCGTTCTATATAAGGTAAAGTAATAAGTCAATATGAATTTACTATTTAAAAAGATTCTGCATCTAAAAGGAAAATCAATTATTTTTCTAATATTAAAAATAGATAGTGTAGTGTACGTGCGTTGCACGTGTATCAAGCGTTATTTAAGAATAAATATATATAAAAATAAATTAGTAAGTGGGTTATATTATTTAATAAAAAAAAATTAAAAATATCACATAAAATTTTGAATACAAAAGTGTAGTAAATTAAAGAGGAACATGATAAATCATCACATAATAGTTAAGGAGCAAAATTAGATGTAGCGAAAAATATATTTTTCGTTTAAGATTATACTATTTAGTCGTTTTCTATAAGTTGAGATGGTTCGAATTAATGAAAATCAGAGTTTAGATAATCAAAAAAGTGATGCTAAAAGAACTTTGTTTTTAACGAATAGTCACTTTTATTCTCAGGTCTCTATATTTTTATCAAAATTGAGAACATTTTAGATGATTATACATCTTGAACATGTTAGGAGTTGTTTGGTTAGTGAATTAGATGTATCTTAAGATACTATTTTTCCTAGTTTATCTTTCTTTAAATTATATCAATGAAAATTCATTATTCTGGTTTTCAAGAATCAAGAATAAATTTGTATGATTTTTTTAATTTCAAATATTGAGCAAAAATTCATCATTGATATTGAAAGGGAGATCATAGTTATATTATTTAAAATAACTAATTAATAATTATTTTACTAACCAATTAACATAAAATAAAATAGACAAATAAACTACAAACTAACTAAACCCTACAAAAGATAACTAAGTCTAAAATTATTTTTTTGAAAGTTATATAGCGTATTAATTTTTATGGATCCATAAAATAAAGAACTCAGCTTCTCAAGTAGTCTGCAGGATATCATATAACAATCCTCAATACAAACATAATACTCGGATAATATTCAAGCGTAGAACGACTTATAAAATTTAAAGAAGAACAATAATGTTAGGTCCAATTATTTCAATTTTTCTTAACTTGGAGAGTGCATTCCATGCCACACCATCACATCCATCAACCCTTCCTCGATCAATTGCCCCCTCCATTATTCTAGTAGGCTTTTTTTAAAAACAACAACAACTCTATTAATAGATATTTGAGTCATCAATTTGTATAGCAAATGCAATGCACGTAAAGGTATGAACAAATAATGTAAGAATATAACCATTTCAATTAAGCTTTTTTCATATTGCAATTACTTTCAACTCTTATTTAGTTAACGATTTGCGCATATGTATGATTGTCATAAAGCTCTGCAACGTAAAAATACTCAATTTTGCAAACACGCTTATCTCTCCTTCATCATAAGCTATTGCTAGAGGCTCTCTTAGATCAGTTTTGGGTGTGATGAGAAAGTCATCGAGTGATTAGTAAGATTGAATATAAAATAAAAGAAATCTTAGTTTTTAAAGCAAACCTAGAGTTAAAAAAAAAAAAAAAAACTTAGTTTTTAAAGAAAATCCTAGGTTTATCATATATTTTATCTCTTATCACATATTTTAGGAGTCTTTCATTTTACAAAATATATTTTTCTCTATCATACATATAATTTAGGATTACTTAATTAATAATTCTCCTAAAACCTCTTACCGTATAGTTTAAGACTTCTTATTTTAAATATTATAAATGCAATTGAAAAATAATTTAAAGAAAAAAGTGAATTAAAAGTTGACCTTCATATCTTATGTTAATTAGTATAATTTTTTATTTTTATAATTATAAAGTAGATCTTTCATAGCATATATATTTATATTTTAGAAAAAATGATTAGATATATCCCTGTGAATTAGAATTGATATACTTCTCACTAAAAATTATTAACATATATCCTCATCATCTAACAAATGACCCATATTTATCCTTTTCATTAATAAATAATTATTTAATATTAAAAATAATTTATTAATTTTTAAAAAGAAAATTGCAAAGTGGCTCTATAAATAATGCCCCTCCAACCCCACCCCCACCCCCATCCCCACAATTATTTTTCACCAATATAAACCCGATCCAACTGAAAAAAAAAAAAAAAAAAAAGCAACCCTCTCATTTATTCACTTCATTCACCGCAATTAAATTAAATCAGTCAAGAAGGTTGACATACCACAGTCATTAAATAACAACAACATATTTAGTGTATTTCTATAAAGTGGATCTTGAGGTGGGTAAAATGTATGCAATTCATACCACCACCTCAAATGAAGTAGAGAGGTTATTTTCGATAGACCCCCAATACCACAATCAAGAAAAAATTACAATAATTATGCAAACTTCAGTTGATCAGTAGCCAATCAACAATTAATGCACAAGCAGAATTTAAAGTGTTTGACATGCCACAAAAAAATGAAAAACCAGCAGCCATAAAACTATTAATATTGCTTGACTTTGGCAATATCCGGCACATTAACAATGCTATAAAGAAAAATGCATAAAATTATAAAAATAATTAAACCAACAATAAGTAGATGCTACAAAAAAGACTATAACAATCAACAGCGAATGGAACCTTTTTATTAATTATTTACCATTAAATAGGTTCATGTTACTTGTAAAATTAAAATTAAAGTAAGTAGAGCATGATAGATTTCAAGGCACTTTAAAAGTTCTGGAAGGAAGAAGAATCATATGGTGCCATTTGGTGTGACATAGAAATTAATGGTGATTCTTGAGATGAAAGACACACCACTTTTTGGTTACTATTATTTTTTGTAGACCAAATAACTGAAGCCTAGCATGGCGGAGAACCTTTTGAGCATAGATAGCATTTCCATCTTTGCAACGAAGAGAAAGAAGAACTTGAACAATGGCAGCATGGGAACAGATGCTTACCAAAAGCTCCCAACTACGAGCCCTTACTCTAATGGCAGATTTTGTATTCTTAATCATCCTCCTACTTCTCCCTTCAAATTAGATAAGCTGAACCACAAAGAATGTTATTTTTGCAAAATAATATCAATTTAAAAATTAGAGTTCGGACCTAGTTCAACATGATCTGACTTGCTACAGTAACAACAAGGAAACTAAAATAAGAGTTAAATGGATTGGACATTGAACTATCATTCAACCATATTGATCCAATCTAATCATCGGTCTATTAACAAAGTGAGCTCATTTAATCCGTTCAAATTCAATTCAACTCCACGTTTTACCTGCCTATTTATGTGTCTAATAAAAGCCTATAACTATATGAATGTAAGATAATAGATGATTGAACTTCTACTACGATGACATCCTCTTGTTTTTGGGTATAAATAATTTTATTAACCAAAGTGGTCTTTGAAGTACAAATAAAAAATTGAGTATTGGACAGTAAGCCCCAATATCCCAGTAAACTAAATCTATTCTATTCGCAGAGCCACAAAGATAAACTGCAAAAATCAAACACAAGCATTGACAAGAACTTCTTCCTCTTCTAAGGAGGATAAAAATTACCCAGTAAAATGCTCTCAAAAGGTATAAGTAAGATAAGGGGGTTAAACCAGCACGATTTTTCGAGACTGATCAAAAGTCGTTTTTAATTAACTATGTGACTTATCCCAAAAACAATGCGAAATTGTGCACCAATGAAAAACATTAAACTCAAATAATTATAATAATTGTTCATAATAAGAAAAGACCGTTGAAAAGTATACGTACAATAACATTCGTGAGTTACGATCGCATGAAGTACGGTGCTTTCATCATTCTTCGTCATAATGTATTCATCACTCGAATATAATTATTATCCGCCATCAAAGTTAATATTTATTTGAGCGAAAAATATTAAACTCAAATAATTATAATAATTGTTCATAATAAGAAAAAATCGTTGGAAAGTATACTTACAATAACATTCGTGAGATACGATCGCATGAAGTACGGTGCTTTCATCATTCTTCATCGTAATACATTCATCACTCGAATATAATTATTATCCGCCATCAAAGTTAATATTTAAGTTAATAAATATTTGAGCGACAATAGATATGCACTTTAATAAATAGTGTTAAAACTTTTATCAACACTTGAAGTCAAGAAGGAGCGAGAATTAGAAAAAAATCTAACCAGACTTTTGCTCCACCCATCAATAATGTCGCTGCAAAATATTAAGCAAAACATAACTTGATTTCAAGAAAAACTATAAAAGGGACACAAGAAAAGCAAATACGCATCAATAATCAAATAATAGCATGAAAAATTCTAAACAATTAAAAACCAACAAACAAAAGCAGAAAGAGAATTACCAGTAGAGGAAAAAGAAAAGCAGAGAATCGTGTAGTACATTAACGAAAAAAGCTTTTGTACAAAAAGGTTTTCTAGGGAGGTTAAATTTTGAGTTTTTAGTTCATAAAAGGAAACCTTAATAAGAAAAATTCTACTTGATTTTAATGTCTTATAGGAGTTCTTACCTATTACAAATAGATAAAAATTTAATATTCATAATTTTAATTAATTTTAAAGTCCAAAATATAAGAATATTAACTTTATATATATATATATATGTATGTATATGTATATGTATAGGTATATTATATTATATTATATTATATTATATTATATTATATTATATTATATTATATTATATTATATTATATTATATTATATTATATTATATTATATTATATTATATTATATTATATTATATTATATTATATTATATTATATTATATTATATTATATTATATTATGTTTTTCTTGAACTATAGATGCAAAAGAATCTGCGATTTTTTGTTGATCAGATAGATAAGATTGTAATTGTTTGTATAATGGATGATTTTCAGGGATATCTTCTAAATGTACAGAGGAACCAATATTCAGAGTTTTGGATGATGATGATTCATCTCGAGGAATTTTTGAATTGATCAAAGTTCTATTCCCTTGTTGTAATACAGGAAAATTACAACTTGCAGAGCTATATGCAGAATTTCTTCGATCAAAATATGAAGGGTTTGTTCGTCCTCCTTGATATGACGAGTTTTGGTTTCTTCCTCCTCTTCCTCTTCCTTTGGCTATTTGCCAAGGAGGATCCATACTGCATCAGTTATCAGGAATTTGATCAGGATCAGCATACCATGATATATATTCACAGAGATCTTCATAAAGGGTGTCTTTGGTAATAAGGTCATCAATGACTTTTCTTAATACGAGTATGTGTAAATCCATATTTAGAGGGACTGCCTTAATAAAGGAGATTAAGAACTTTGCAGAGAAGAAGTGTAGAAAGAACTTCATTATATCTGTAAATATTAATCACTGAAGTCAATATCAAACCAATAAATTTCTGTGTTAATGAATTCGTTGTGGTTAAGAAATAAATCCTCTTCTATTAAGCTATGAATTAGAGTTTCTAAGATAAGGAAATGAATATCTTCATTTAAAGGAATGCATTTGATAATAGTAATTATACTTTTTTCAGAGAGAAAATATGTGTAAAAACTCATGTCAAATATTCTCTAGATAAAAAATCAGGTAAAGAATTTTCACTACCCTTTTTATATTGTATTTCATAATCAAATGGGGCTAATTGAGCTTGCCATCGCGCAAAAAATAATTTAGAAGCATCATGCTTAAAGTCTTTATTGAACATAAATTTAACGGATTGAGCGTCAGTCCTAATTATAAATTTTTGATTATACAAATCATCTTGAAATTTTAAAACACATTTCACAATAGTAAGCATTTCATGGGCTACAGTGGCGTATTTTTTCTGACTTTCAGTCCATTTACCAGAATAAAATCGAATCAAACATTCTGTTTTTGTATGGGGATTGACTTGTTTAAGTATTCCACCAAATCCAATATTAGAAGCGTCAGTTTCAACGATTTTCATCCAGTTAGAATTTGCAAGAGATGTACACGGAAGAGTTTGAACTCGGTTTTTGATTAATTTTACTAAATCTGTGTGAACTTGAGTCCAAGGAGTTTTATGATCCTTTTTTAGTCTATCATATAAAGGAGCTAAATCCCTAGACAAATTTTTGTAAAAAGGTGAAATATAGTTAAGACTACCAAGGAACCTTTGAAGTTGTTTTTTATCAATAATAACATCGGGGAATTTCTTAGCAAATTCTAGCACTCGTTGAATAGGTTGAATAGACCCTTGAGAAATATTATGTCCCAAAAATCTAATATTTGTTTGAAACAAACTTATCTTGGGCTTGGAGATGACTAAGTCATTTTGAATAATTATTTGTTTAAAAGTATGTAAATGCTTGAAATGAGATTCAAGAGTTTTTGAGAATACAAGAATATCATCTATATAGACGATGATAAAATCCATATACGGATTAAAAATGTCGTTCATAATTTTTTGAAATTCAGAAGGAGCATTTTTTAAACCAAATGGCATAACATTCCATTCATACTGTCCAAAAGGGACATTAAAAGCAGTTCTATAATTATGCTTTTTATCAATTTGAATTTGCCAATAACCAGATTTTAAATCAAATTTAGAAAATATATTAGCATCATATAACCTGGAAAGTAAGTCTTTTTTATTTGGTATAGGATATCGAATCCATTTTAAAACTTTATTCAGAGGTTTATAATTTATAACTAATCGAGGTACTCCTCGTTCTTTTTCAGCAGCATTATTAACATAAAAAGCTGTACAAGACCAAGGGGATTTTGAAGGTTTTATAAGACCTTTTTGCAGAAGATTATCAATTTTTGTTTTACAGAATTCCACTAACTCTGTATTCATTTGACAGGGTCGAGATTTTGTTGGAATTTTTTCTTCGCTGAAGTCACTTTCATAAGGAATTTTTTCTTCGCTGAAGTCACTTTTATTAAAATAGTGCAATTTATATACCATTTATGAGCAGTAACTATTTGCATCATTCCCAAGAAATAATCTCTTTTCAAATCTTCTGCTGGACTAAATTTATCAATTTCAAAATTTTCAGAGTAGTCCAAATCCTTTTCTTTTTCTTTTGAGGTAAAAGAATTTTCAGGGACATCAATAATCTTTTCTTCAATTTTCAAAATTCTATGATCGGAGATCATCTGATTTTGTTTTAAGGAAATAATTTTCTTTTTCAATTGCTCAACTTCGATTTTTAAATCATCAAAGGTAGTATCTCTACCTGGGGTTTTACTCAAAGCAAGACAACGATTAACTTCAGCTAAGGAATAAGACATGTGATGATTATCAAAAGAGTGATCTTTGGGGATACTAGAACTAGCAGAAGTTTTTTGAGTAGCCAAATTAAGAATTATTTCACGAAGTTTTTCATCAGTAACTTCTTTTAGTAATTCAAGGACATTTTCAGTAGTAAGAGTTTGAACATTTAATTCAACATCTTCGAATTGTGCTTGAAATTTATACATCATTTCATCACAATTACAAACATCGTTATCACAGTCATTACATTTATTAACTTGGTCTAGCTCACTGTCAAAATTGGATAATTCAAAATCATCTTCAGATGTAGAATCAGAATCAGAGGTATAAAATAAATTATACACTTGGTCATGAACTTCTTCGGAAAGTCCTAAGGATTTTAGTTTTTGTAATTTACAGTTTGGAGCTATATGGCCATACTGGTTACACTTATAACACTTAATTTTGGCTAAGTCCCTTTTTGATCTATTTTTTGTGAATCTGGTAGATTTTCGAAAGGTTTTTCTAGCTTCACGTTCTTCTTTGGTTCTATGCCTAGAACGTTTATTTCTATAGGATTTATTAGGTTTGGAATATTTTTGGGATTTTCGTGCTAAGGGTTTATCCATGCCAAATTGCTCACAAAAGTCTCCTATTTGGATTTTTTCTCTGAGTTTGTCAAGCTTAATTTGTCTAGCTAGTTTCAACTCGTTGCAAAGGGCTAAGCCTTCTTGAGTACAAGCTACGATAAGCTGACCATAGGTTTTTTCAGAATACCAGACTTCTCCATAAGATCCCCTAAGAGATTTTCTAACTCTTTCCGCAAATAAAGATGGAAGACCATCAATGAATTTAGCTTTCCAATGGTCATACTTACTTTCAGGTAAATCCATAACCCTACTAAGAAAGGTATCTTTATACCATCTAAATTCTCCTAAGTGATTACATTTTAAACCATTAAGAAGAGTTCTAATGTTTTCATATTGGTTGGTAAACCTGCCTCCAAAATGTTCAATAATAGTCAGCCTAAGGGTATAGACAGCATCTGGTCTTCCTGCCCGAAGTGGTTGACCTAGATTATCTTTTCATGGATTATCATTGGTGGCATTAAAAATAGCCTCGCGTTTATCGTCGTCAAGAAAATTATCCCACCAGCCTCGAAGTTGACCAGTGAATCCCGCAACAATCATTTTACAAATTGTTGGGTCAGTACGATTGGCCCGGTTTTTGGGTGAAGCAGTGGTTGTGGCAATAGTTGCATACATTGACATCCGATGAATAAGAATAGAGATTTGACGATCAGATAATCCGTCAATATTCCATTCATAAATGGCTTCTCCACTATAAGAAGTATTTGTTTGATTCCATTCCCTTTCCTCTATCAGAATATCTTAAGGAGTTGGACGTGGATAATATGCAGTAGACATTCGGGGAATATCAGCGTATTTCTTCCCCGGTTGCTTTTTTATCAGGCCTTTTATCAAAACAATTGATTAGAAATCATTTTTATTTTTTCTTGGACCTTTACTGATTTTAAAGTATCAAAAATATTAATACTCATTAATTCTAATTATAAAAAATTAATTTGATTTTGTTTCATATTGATAAGGGCATTTATATCTCTGGTTACAGGATGAGTAACAAAAGGATAAGAAATTTGTTTACTCTTATGAGTAGCCTTGAAACCATTTGTTCCCCTCTATGATCAAGTTTCTAGATGAGTTGTTGCAATTCATCGTAGTAAGACACGGCGTTTTTGTTCCCTTTCCTTAAGTTATACAACTTGGGAATGAGCTCTTAATAATATCTTTCAGGTAGGTACCTTTTTCTCATGAGGTACCTCAGCCAAAACGAAGGAGGGGGATTCCCCTCTACCAACACATTGCCAAAACACTTAACATACTTCCACCATGTAGTAGCATAACCCTCAAAGTGAGCAATCATGTAGCAACTCTTTTTCTCTTCGGTAAGATCATTGACTTGGAAGAACCTCTCACATGCGGATTCCCATGCAAGAAAATCTTCAGGATCACTCTCACCCTTGAAGATTAGAAGCCCTATTTTGATGGTATTTAGTCCTACTTGGTTCCAATGACCAACTCTTCCTTCTCGGCCATGAACCTCCCTTGGATAAACATGTCTACCTCGTAACCCTTCCCCCCTTATGTAACCATCATCAAATGGACCATACCCCTAATGTTGTATAGTTCTATTTAGGTTAAGTGGAACTTGTAGTGGCGGGTTTGGATTTGGTGGATAATAAGGTCTTTGGCCAAGTAGAGTTTGGTTTGGAAGGCTCGGGTTGTGGGGTGGAATTTGAGTTCCAAGTGCTTCTTGTTGGACTTGGTGAAGTGGTGGTAGGATTGGACTCTCATGGTCTCAGGTAAGGGAGTATAGTGGAGTGCGGTTTATGACATTGGAGGGTTATCTCGGTGGATGGAACATTTGGTGCAAGGCCTCGGGAGTAATGGCCGGGGAAATGTGTTGAAGGGTGGATGGTCGACTCCTTTGACTTTCCACATGCTCTAATATCCCACTCATTGATAACACATCCATATATAGTTTCTCAAGACCCACATTCAACCTAGCCACATCTTAGGACATAGTTTCAAGGCGAGCCAAAATGAGATTGATGGCATTACTATCCATTGTTTGAGCATTTGAAGCCTCGGGTTCCATTTTAATGGTATCAGAATTAATCCTTCAAGTTACGATCCAACAAGTCACCAATCAGTCCAATATGTCACACATAATAATACAATACAAAACCTACAAAACAAAACACAAGTTAGTTCAAACACCCTCACTATTCTCTCACTCACGTTGTGGTCTCACACTTGATGTCACAAATGTTTGCAAGTCGGCTTGTAGTTGTGGTGAGTTGAAGAGTAAGTTTACTCCTTAGTCAGAATGGATTCTTTGTTGGATGACTCAATTAAGTAATGTTCAAACTTGAACCAAGAAGCACTATGATTATAACACCGACAAAAGCATAAAAGAAATGTAGACACGAACAAGGAATGCAAAGGACTAATTGACAATTTAGTAGGAGTTTAATTGTTTGTTAATTAGTTCTACGATCAACTAATGAAACCAAGAATCAACAATTAGAAACTACAAAAATTCAAATTTGAGTTTAATTATTGACATAAACAGTAGCAAGTGGTGTTGTGGCAATATGTAATTTGTCTCAGGCCCACACAACTTAGTCACAAATTTGAAATTCTCAACCTTCACACAATTTAGAATGAAAGGCAATTGGTTTTGGAGGGAAAGTATAAGTTTTGAGTCTTTTGTAAGTCTATTCTCAAAATGATGATCTTGAATTGTACTAGTTCCACCAAACAAGTCTCCTTGATTTAAGGATATTAGTTGAAAAAGTCTCTAAGTGATGGTTCAAGTCTTCTCACTATCAAACTTAAAAACTTTTATCTTCACCTTTTTTAATCAAGTTTGCACTTTTTGTAGTTTAAGTTATAATACTAGGTGAAGAATAAGATGAATACAATAACAATCTTCATGAACATAACAACAACACCAATCGGCCACCAATCTTCAACAACAAGGTTCAACAGATGGCCAACTTCAATTCACCTCAACAATAGTCAATATTACAAGCTCAACTTTAGATTTGGACACTTTTGTGTTGATGAGAAAGGAACCAACACAAGAAACAAACTAAACGATTAAAATATTTTGTAGATCTACAACTAATTTCGACCAAGACAACAACACAACATCATTTTCTCGGCCAAGAACAAGATGGACAGATTTCTCTTTTTTTTTTTTTTGAATTTTCAGATTTCAATTTTTTTTTTGTATTTTTCAACTACCTAGCCCAAGATTGATTTTTTTGGAACAAAATCAACCACAAGATTTGATACCAAATGATACAAGATCGAACACAACACGGATTCAAGATATCTACAAGATCAACAACAATAGAGAATCAAAGGCCCCACTCAGCTTCTCTATGTTTTCAGGACAACAACAACAATATTCAAAAAAGTAGATAGAGAATACAAGATTACAAGGACTATAGTGAATCGAAGAGGCCCTACATGGCTTCACTATGTCAACACAAAAACAACAAGATTACAAAAACAAGAAGGTTACGGGTACATTAACAATAACAAGGAACCATGGATTCAATAAGATACAAGATAAATAATTAGACCAAATGAAGGGACAATCTTAAGAACCCAAGAATTGTTACACTCTTGGACCCTTAAACACTATCTGCGACACAAACCAAACTCTACGTTGATACAAGAGAGCCTTTACCTCTTCTAAACACCAACGTTTCAAGCCAATATGCAAACACAAGTGAATTTTCACTTGTCTAGCCCTAGTTTTGGTTGGAGCTCTTGAGAGAGAACTAAAGTGTTGCAAATGTTAAAAATCTCAAAATATGATCAACTAATTGAATAAAACCCTAAGTGGTTCTATTTATATTAAATTCCCCAAAAGGCTTAAAATGACAAAGGTGCCCTTTTAATGAATAAGGCTTCAAGGCCACCCCTTTAGTGCACACCTAGGGGTGGTTTTTGGCTTCTCCCACACTTAATCTCGGGCCTTCTCTCGGTTGCCTTTGACATACACAAAAGGGTCCATCTACGAGATCACACTTGTATCAAAACTATATTAGGATTGACTGAGCCATTACTGATCGAATTGACTGACTGGACTAGATGGATTTCACTAATTTCTATAAGTGACTGAATTCTACAATTCATGACATTACCGAGACTATTCTGCGAATTTTGTAATTCTAAGTAAACAACTAGATTGTCGGGTATTGAACACCACTAGGACTCGATAGCATCCATACTAATAGAGCATGATAATACTTGAAATATGGCAATAGTAAACTATTCACAATGCAATCATTGGATACATTTTATCCAGCACTTGGGAGTCATGAACTTGTACATGAATAGGGATACATGCTAACATACATAATTTCACCATTCAATTCACATAGGCATTCCATCAAGCATTTGCAAGACATAACTTTAGCATGATAGTAATTTTTAAACATGTAGTAATGGCATGAGCTCAACACTAGGGTCACCAATAAGTCACAATGCACAATTAACTCAATTAAGCATTCTGCCAAACACCTAGGAGGCATAATCTTGTACTTGGGCATGAATAACATGTTGATGCATCATGACTACATTCATTAATTCACAATTTAAGGGTTTTGATATGTGGATTACAACAATTACATACATAATCTCTTTTACTCATGAAAACTATAGTTAAATATTGAATTGAAATCCATATAAACCACATGAACATGAAAATAACCCAATTGATATATGAATTCCAAGAAACTATTAACTTGAGAATTTAGAAAGGGTTCTTGAACTCCAAGAGTAGAAGAAAACCCAAGGATGAACACCTAACTTACCTGGGTTAATGAATTTTAGAGGATTGATGGTGAGTTCTTGAGATTTGATATTCTTAAAATTTCTTGAGAGGAATTGAAATAATGATGACTACTTTGGTTGTTTTGGGGTTAAATTTCGTGTTTTAGGCTAATTAGGGTCATGGAAAAAGACCCAAATACCCTAAAGGAATTTAAAAACTCAGAACTGAAAGATGGAAATCCTAAGTTTTGGTCTTGGCACGACACGCCAGGATCGTAGAGCCTCACTGGAAATTGATGAGTGCTATTTTGGCCTCTGGCCGACGTGGTGGAATCGTGGTCTCCTACTGGTTGAGACCTAGAAGTTCACCGTGACGAGGCCTTATCACGTTGGTTCACTGGTTTTAGACAATTGCCATTTGGCATGTCTCCGCAATGCGTTGGTGTACCAAATGGTACACTATTTTACAAAAATGGCTCTAACTCTTCGCCCGGTGTCAGATTTGGGCAAACTTTATATTGTTGGAAAGCTGACTGAATTTCTTACGCATTGGTAAGCTCTAAACTAGAAAATATTGAGTGTTTAGAAATTTTATATGGAATAACTCATGTACTGAGAGTTAAAATAATCTATGGAAATATAGGGTATTACAATTATCTTGGGAATGGATGAAAAATTAGGGGAAACGGCTAAATAGGGTATTTACACCCTTCCCAAGTGTACAGGCATTACTTAAGCAAACTTCTGGTTGCTTAAGAGATAGTTGCCTCTGTCTCGACTATCGCTTAAGTGACTAAAATGTTGCTTGAGTGATATATGCTGGCACCAACTAAAGTCACATACTCTACACTACTTTCGCTTACGTGATATCCTAGTCTGCCTTGCCTTATCACTTAAGCGACCGTAGGCATAGCTTAAGCGATATCTGTCGAGCCTTGGCAAATTGCTTAAGTAACTTGAAGGTCGCTTAAGCGATGCACCAACACCAGTTGAGACTTGGAAAGTTTCAAGTCTCTACAACCCCTCGATATTCATCTGAAATCTTATATATGCAAACAGAAATTGTTACCCTATCAAATTTGGGGATGAGCTTGCCTTTCCTCCCAAAACTCATCACACACTTCATAAGCGATATTCGGAGGAATCATAGTCACCAATACCAAATCTCAAGGCACGAAGTCTACGGCTTGCATAAGTCTTCTGCCTACTCTGAGTTACCCTCAACTTATCCTGAATCACCCTGACTCTATCCAACGACTCTTAAAGGAAATCAGTAGCACAGGGTCTAACCTCAGATGTCTTAAACTAAACAATCGAAGAACAAAATTGCCTACCATATAAATCCTTAAATGGCTCTATCTCAATACTCGAATAATAGCTATAATTATGTACGAATTCTGCCAAAGCCAAGTGCTACTCTCACTGACATCCAAAATTCATAACATAAGCTCGGAGCATATCCTCAAGAACTTGAATAGTCTGTTCTGACTTCCCATCTATCTATGGGTGAAAGGTTGTACTAAGATCCACTTTGTACCCAACTCCTCCTGAAAAGCCCTCAAAAAGCTGGAAGTGAACACCAAACCTCAATTTAAAATGATAGATATAGGCATACCATGCAAATAAGCTATCTCACAAACATAGATATGGGCTAACCTCTCAGCGCTGAAGGGCATCTGAATGAGAATGAAATGTGCTGACTTGGTCAACTAATCCACAATGTCCCAAATACCATCAGAACCACAGTAGGTGCGAAGGAAATCCACTAACAAAGTTTATAGTAATCTGCTTCCACTTCCACCTTAGAATGGGCAACCTCTGAATCACTTCACTAGGCCTCTTATACTCAGCCTTTACCCATTGGTAACATAGGCAATAAGCTGCAAAGTCCGCCATGTATATCTCCATACCGCTCTGCCAATAATGTTGTCTCAAGTCTTTATACATCTTAGTTGTACCCAACTGAATTGAATATTTGGAGTTGTGGGCCTCATGCAAAATTGACCAAATTAAGTTGTCAACCCTCGAAACACAAATGCGGCTATCAAATCTCAAAACACCCTCTAAATATCTGGTAGCCCTCTTGGACTAACCACTCAACACCTGATCAAGGATGATGCAAAGTCTCTTATCCGCAAACTTACAGCTCTGAATATGCTCAAATAGCAAAGACCTTACCTCAACACTAGAAAGAATCCTTCTAGTGTGTAAAATATCAAGTCGCACCATTAAGTTTGCTAAGGACTGAATGTACTGCACTAATGGCCTCTGATATCCAATCTACCCATAATCACCACCTTATGACTCAAGGCATCCGCTACCGCATTCGCCTTGTCTGGGTGATACAAGATAGAGATATCATAATTCATAAGTGACTTCATCCATCTACGCTGCCTAAAATTAAGTTCTTTTTCGGTCATAAGATGCTGAAAACTACAATGATCCATGAAGATCTCATAATGCACACCATAAAGATAATGACTCCAAATCTTTAGCGCAAAAGCTACCAACACCAACACCAAATCATAAGTGGGTTGCACTCATGCACCTTCAGTTGTATCAAAGCGTAAGCAATAACATGACTCTTCTGCATCAACACACAACCAAAACCAACACCAGAAGCATCACAATACATGGTGAATTCCTCACCCTCAATAGGAATAGCCAAAATAGAAGTTGATGTAAGAAACTCTTTGAGCTTTCCTAAGGTTGACTCGCACTCCTCGAACCATAAGATTGGAACATCTTTTGAGTTAATCTGGTCATAGGGCTATAATAGTAGCAAAGCTTTCAACGAACCACCAATAGTAACCAACCAAACCATTTAAGCTACGAACCTCAGTTAGAGATATAGGCCTGGCCTAGTTATGAATGGCCTTAATAGTTACTGGGTCTACCATAATCCCATCCTTACACACCACATGCCCAAGGAATGCCACCGGCTCAAGCAAAAACTCACACTTAGAGAATTTGAAAAAAATATATTTGACCTTTCAAAGTCTGGAGCATAATTCTCAAATATTGTGCAGACTCCTCTCTACTCCTCGAATACACAAGGATGTCAACGATGAACACAATCGCGAGGAATCCAAATAAGGCCTAAACACTTGGGTCATTAAATCCATAAATACTGTTGGGCTTTAGTCAACCCAAAAGATATTATTAGTAACTCATAGTGACTATAAGGGGTCCTAAGAGCTGTCTTTAGGATATCCTTAGCCCAAATCTTCAGCTGAGAGTAATCCGACATCAAACCAATCTTAAAGAACACCACTGCTCCCTGAAGCTAGTCAAGCAAATTATCAATACGAGGCATAGGATACAATTTCTTCATTGTTACCTTATTAGCTACCTATAATAAATACACATATGAATGGATCCATCCTTCTTCTTCACAAACAACATAAGTGCTCTGCAAAAAGATACACTAGATCTAATAATACCCTTACCAAAAAAATCCTGAAGCTGAGAGTTTGGCTCTTTCAGCTTAGATGGAGCCATAAAGTAAGGTGCCATAGAAATAGGTTAGGTGCTCTTCTCAAGATCAATAACAAACTCAATATCATATGCAAGAGGAATACCAGGTAGATCAGTAGGAAAGACATTAGAAAACTCATAAACAACCGAAACAAAGTCAAGCAACGGACTCTTAACACAAACATCATGAATATAAGCAAGATAAGACTCACAACACCTAGAAATAAGCTTTCTAGCATAAATATAATAAATGATCCCCATCATCTCATGGCTAACCAAACCCTGCCATACGACCAGGGGTACAAGCCGAGCATAGTAAAGGTAATAGTTTTGAAAAAATAATCTAAGATCGCATGATAGTACTATAACTAGTCCATGCCTAGAATCACATCAAAATCTACTATGTCTAATATAATAAGATCAACATAAGTATCAAAACCTTAAACATTCACAACACATGATTAGAAAACTTAATCCACTACTAAGGAATTACCCACAAAATTAGATACACATAATGGAACAAATAATAAATCCCAAGATAACTCTAACCGCGGGGCATAATAAGTAGACATATAAAAATAAGTTGATCCCGAATCAAATAAAGCAAAGGCCAATTGATGGCATACTAAGATCGTACCTATGATAACAATATCTAAAGACTCACCCGCGAGTCTAACAGGTACTACATACAACTGACAAATCCCTTGATTTGGTTGGGATCCTGACTAATCTCCTATCCTACTTTCTTAAAAGCCTTCATGAGCACCCCGTGGGCCACACCAATGACCATGGACACTATATCTAGCTAAGGGATAAATTTCCCTAATAAGTGGAACACTCTGAGCTGAAGGAACAATCGCTCCACGATTAGGGCACTCGTTTGAGAAATGACTAAAATCTCAATAATTATGACATGCCTTAGGTGTTTACGAAAACTAGTAGATTCGGCTGGCTTAAAATAATAGCCAGGATTAGAATAACCAGAAGATGAATCCCTCAAAGACAGACCACTACTCTGGCCAAGATGATTACTGATATGAGATCGACCTTCATTAGTAATCTAAAGAGCAGCCTGAACGAGTCTACTAAACTGACCCTGATGTCGATATGGCTGATATAGAGCGTAACTATCTTGAGAACCACTGCCTCTGAATATTGAGACACTATGTGTCCCACTGAAACTATCTTAATACCATGACCTCTTATCACTTTCCCCTTAGTCCTTGTGATGTATCTCCTCCATGACCTAAGAATATTAGAGATCTCAGCAAAAAATCTACCTCTAACAACCAAAATTTGTGTAGACATACAAAGAGGAATTCTCAATCCTAGAAAAAAGCAATGAACCCTCTCATACTTAAAAGTCTGTATACAAGTAGCATGTCTATCCAACTCATAAAATTAAGCATCATACTTTAAAATAGTCTTGGAGCCCATCTCTAACCTTGAGAATTGATTCCTCAAATAATCCTTATGACTGTGAGACATATTTTCCCAACAAAATCTCAAAGAAATGAGTCCATGTTAATGGAGAAGATCCAGCTGGCCTAGTATCAAGGTGACCTCTCCATCAATGTCTAGCTACTAGGTCTAACTACAAAGTAGTGTAATCCATAACATGAGTCTTAACTAGGCCTAAATTATAGAGCCTGTCCTCACAAGCAATCAGAAACTCATAAGCAACCTCGCCCGACACACTAGAAAGTCTTGGCAAAGACAATCTAAAAAATCTACCAAACATCTTTGCTCTTCAATAGACGTAGCAGGCTTGGAAACCACTGGTTGAGAAAATACCAGTTGAGCAATCATCGGCACATAAGGGACTCAACCCTAGGAGCTACAGTTATGGGCTGCGCCCCTACCTCAATACCATTCTGATTTATAGACTATGAACCACCAACTAATACCAAAAGTTAAACAAATGCATCTTGAAGAAAGAAAGAGGAAATAAACCTCATAGAGCCTAGAATGTTCTTTGGCCCACCACTGGTTGGGGAAGAAGAATCTCTAGCTCGGAGGTAGGAATAAGGTCTGGGAAAGGCCTCCTATCCTGGTCCCTAGCTGGGGCTACATTACCAGGCTTTCCATAGCCTTTAGGTTATTTACAAATAGTGATAGGATCCCTAGGATCGGTCTTGGGATCTTCAAATTGTGTAGCGATAGCACACATTTTATCCATCTGTGAAGTGTGAAATTAAAGGAATTCTTTAGAAACCATCTCAGAATCTTAGCACGAGATGAGTGAAAGAGTAAAGAACTCCTAAGAATGTCCTAATATCCTCGTGAAGATAAGAAATGAATGTCATAGTTCCAATCCACGAAACTCTATTAGACACTTGCTCTTGTACTAACAATACTGATGAACCTAGGCTCTGATACCAATTTTTCACAACCTAATTTATGAGTCATGATGACACTTACTTTAACCCACCAGTAAGCAAGCTAAACTGTAGCTCAAAACTAATAAAATTGGGTTGATATGGTGAAAATGGCCCAAAAAGGGCGGAAATCAATAATTTAAGGATTGTGATAATAATAAGACAATAAATATAGTCCGAAAGATAGATAAAGCATAAATAACTATCCCATGATATAGTATTATTAGTACAAGAGCTACTACAAATAAACCATAAGTTTTGAAATAGTCAAATATAATCTGTCTCAAAAAACAGAAGACTAGATACAGATGATAGAAGAAAAAAAAAGGTAACTCTAATTCTAAGGCTCACACTATCTCTAAAATCCGATAACACAATCATCACGTCAACAGTGACTACTAGTACTCAGATTTGCACCAAAAAGGTACAGTAGTGTAGTATGAGTACCAAAACCATGGTTACTCAGTAGAAATCATTGGCCGAATACTATGCATAAATAAATCAA
Source organism: Capsicum baccatum var. pendulum (assembly GCA_030864225.1). Lineage (NCBI taxonomy): Eukaryota > Viridiplantae > Streptophyta > Magnoliopsida > Solanales > Solanaceae > Capsicum > Capsicum baccatum. The sequence goes on from CM061556.1 coordinate 37,031,290, forward strand.
TAAATACAAAATAATAACGTAATATCACACAATTATAACTACTACATTAGCCCCCAAATATCATTGAGTGCGAAAAAGTAAATAACCCAATGCAGGGTCCCATAAGCTTGGAGGGTATAACCAAAAGAAAGTAAATAACCAAATAGCCATAAATTACCAAGTATCATGCCGTAACAAAGAACCTACCCATTCCATATCAAATCATAAGTAACTCTCAATGTCGGACACGAAACAAAACCCAAAAACATCAATATCATTATCATCATTTGAAAAACTTAAAACAAAACTCATATTATCAATATCATAATCAATCACCAAACTCGACCTGGAATTAATATCATCAATATCATAATCAATCGCTAGACTCAAACTGGAACTCATATTATCAATATTAACAAACTATCGAGGTCTTATCGTAATTAGCATCAACTCCTAATACCAAACCATTATGACCACTAAATATCTAATCTCCTTAAGTCTTGTAATAAGAATTTTGAAATGTATTATGAGCATATAAAGGTCTATCAAAACTAGCTCAATCCTTGGCCTAAGGCGGGTCAAAGGTGCCCACTTCTAATCCCCCAAATTCATTATAAGGCAAATTCTATTCTAGACTTAGCTTAGGTATATAAAACCCTTTTTAGATGTTAAAAAGCCTTAATTAGCCCTATGATAGATATTCTACTTAAATCATAAGCAACTAAGTCAATTATGCCTAAATTATTATTTCAAGAGAGCCTAAACAGTCCGTCTAACCCAAATATCACAATCATACTTCCAACACCTAAATTCCATCCTATATCTATCATAACATCATAATCATACTATAAAATAACTCAATCTATGAAGAGAGTAAAACTAGCCTAATTGGACGCTGAATAAAAGCTAAAAAAAATTCTAAACTAATAATTTTCCCATCCAAGAAGCTTTTGCAAGATGTCATGCTATTAAAATCATAATCTACTCATCAAAACAAGAACAATGATACCCATATTGCACTATTGTGCTTTGGATCCAAAAATCACGTAAAATCTCATATGGGGCTCATTTACGGAATCATAGATTCAAAACCATCACAATGTCCCCTCATTCTCAAGGAATATATATCCTCAAAAATGGTTAAATTTTGAGTTCTAATGGTGCTAAAATCAAGACACCAAGCTTTTAGGTATTTTAAAAAAAGATGAAGGATTAAATCCTAAATGGATGGAACTTACCATAAATTTGAAGAAGAAATGCATAAATTATCTTCACCCAAGCTCTGAAATTATCCACAAATAATTCTCCTAATTTTCCCCACCTTTTAGGGTTATAATATCTTAGGAATGGATGAATTATGGAGAAAAATAGGCTAAGTGGGGTATTTATACCCTTCCTAGGTATACAGGTACTGCTTAAGCAAACTTTGGGTCACTTAAGATATACTTGACTTTTGTATCGACTATCGCTTAAGTAATTGAAGTGTTGGATTAAGCAATACACACCGCGAGCAACCAAAGTTGTGTATTCGATACTTCTTTCGCTTGCGCGATATCCGTGTCTGCCATGCCTTATCGCGTAAGAAACCATGTGCATCACTTCATTGATATCTGCTGGGCCTTGGCAGATCACTTAAGCAACTTATTGCTCACTTAAGCATTGCACTAGCACCAGCTGAGACTTGGAAAAATTTCAAGTCTCCGCCAACCCCTTGGAATTCATTCAAAATCTCATATATGCAAACAGACTATGCTACCCTATCAAATTCAATATTTCAGACTCAATGACACAGTCAAAATTTCTATCCAAGGTCGTTTTAATAAAAAGTGGGTTATTTTTCTTAACCTCCGGTCAATAGATCGATATGGGATCGAGAGCCTCGACACCTAGACCAAGGGTCCTCATAGCCTAAAATTGAAATTCCAGAGCTGTTGGAACAGTCAAAATTAGAACACGAGGTCATTTTACTGATGTTTTTTCCTGGTTGCTAATTTAAACTTGCGAAGACTTCAAAATAGTAAATTATCTCTAAAAGTCAAATGAAATATCCTGTAATTGAACTATCAATTTCAGCAAGTCATAAATAATTATAGTAAAGCTATAAATGACGAAAACAAGCAGAAATACAGAAAATAACCTGAAGGGTTATTACATTGTGCCACGAGTTTAATATGGTGGAGGACCCGACAACTAATATTCCTACACTGTTCAGCTTCATATAAACTTATACACATACCTAAGCAGCCTGACACCCTTGTCTCATTTTTTTCTCCTTTTTCCATGTCATTTTGGGCTATGATACTAGTAGACCTATCTCACATGAGTGGGCGACATTATTGCTACTATCCTGGAGGAGGCTTCTTGGGGGCCAACATATTTTGCCTCTTTGAGACTTTGTGCTGGCTTACTGTTGGTACCACGTTTCCTCGACCTAACTTTCCTTATAAAGATAGTCGCTCCTCTTTTGAGAGGTAAAGTCATGAGGTTCTGGGAAATGAAAAAATATACCCTTTTCAAATTTCATAAGTGAGAAGCTCGATGTGATGTGTTCACTTCCGTGCACCCCGAACCATTTCTTTAAATTCTTTTTGACATGTGGATTCACCAAATATATCCAAGGAGACTTGAGAGAACTTAAAACGTGCCTAACTTCTTATAAAAGTATCTCTCTGGTTCACCTCATTTACTTTATTCCTTTAGCAAGATCACCTTCCATTTTCTTTCTCTTTTATGCATTTTTTTTTACTGTCGGTTCTCATTTCCCATAATTTGTATCTTTTTTTGTAACATCTCAAACTTTCAAACTAAGATCTCAATGTTTCTACATATGTATCTAGAACTCAAAGAAATTTCTACTTTGCACAGGTGTTATGATCAATTATTTAGTGTGGGATGTGCATTGGATATGAATTAAGGTTATAAGGAATACCTAACACAAGGTTGAGTTGAAAGCTCCAATACCGATTCAGTTCTTGTATATGTCCTACTAATGTTAACTTAAAACAGGCGTTCCTCCTAGAACATGAAGATTTATGTGATCTAGGACTTACCAAATCAAATGTCTTCAAATCTTCTTTCCAATGCCACCGATCATTCATTAATATGATATTAATATGCTTCTTGAGCAAAAATTTATGGTTGTTTTACCGAAAGGTAGCAACATAGGGAAGTTTTGCAAGATAAAAATGCAGATGCATAAGTAAAATGCGGATCATATTTGAGCTCATAACCTTTCCAAAACTTTCATAAAAATATGCAAAAAAGCAATTTGTATCTCATGTTATGCGATCGAACTCCAAGTTATGCGACCTCACCTTGATCTTGAATAACAGGCCAATGGGATCCATTAGAAAGATTTATTCTCAAATTTTCCACTTTAATTATCATTTCCATCGATCCTAAGTGGGCTTTCTCTCCAATCCTTATCTTTCATCATTAAGGTAAATCTCTCTTAATTCTAACAACCAAATAAATATAATCTATATCTACCCTTAGAAAAGTGATTTGAATTTTTTAACCTTCATTAAAAGTCTCCTTAATAAACAACATTGGTTTTCACTATTTTTCTCAAAATATTATTTAATTTTATGTAACGCCCCGGAAGTACCCCTTGGGTGTCACATGGTGCTCAAGACTACGAGTAGTCCCAAGCTAACCCTTTAAGCCTACTTAACTTGGAACTCATAAGAAAAGTAAACTGACATATGAAATCTGAATATAATTGAACTTATATCTTAACTGAAAGTCTTTAACTTGGAAATCTTTAAACAGACCCTTTTGAACTTAAAACATAAACAGTCTGACAAGCCTCTACTTCTTACTAGAGAGCCATTAGGACAAACACATCTAACCCTAACATAAATAAAAATCAAATAACTAAAACACTTCATCAATATCAAAAGTCTAATAAACTAGGCCCTCGAACTATGAGGACTAACTAAAAGTCGAGATGTAGGTGGTCATGCCAGTAATCAATCGTGCTGCTAGAGATGAGCACCAGAACCTACATTACGAGATAATGTTGTACATAGACATATATGTGGGTCAGTACCTCTAGAATATACTGAGTATGCGGGGGTGAATGCATAAGTAAAACAATAACTAAATATTCAAATAAACTTTCAATGATGCATGCTAAGTGTAAATGACTAACTTTGGATATGAATGAAATAGAGGACTGCAAGATCATAATCATAAATAAAGAAGCATGAGAGAAAAGTTTGTGATCCATGACACTTAATTACTCAAAACTTTACTTATTATTCTTTCAAATCATAAATAAAGAAGCATGAGAGAAAAGTTTGTGATCCATGACACTTAATTACTCAAAACTTTACTTATTATTCTTTCTAAGGGAGGTTCTTCTAACCAACATAAACCATGTGAGCTACCATGGAGTCCAACGTCTTACCCATATTGGGGAGAGTTGTCCTACCCTTGCCATCGGGGTAGAACCTTAATATTAGTGATCACTATTCTTAACTTCATCCATATTAGGAAAAAGATTAACCTACGTTGGCTCATAGTTTCTAGAAATTAAGGAAAAGCTCATCTGCATTTCCTTCTCGGTGCTAAATACTACTTCCACAATACTTATATGCTCATACTGTAGGAAATCTACCTTAAAATAGCATAAGGGTTTGTATACTAGAAACCAATTATGCTTCTCTTTACTTTGAATCATAATTAAGATAAACAATTGTGGATTTCAAGCTTTGTCATTGAATCAAAAGATCAAACTTTCTTGTAAACTTAGTGCTTAAACTCAAGCCTTGAATCTTATACTTTCTTTCGTATAGCTTATAAAACTACATCACGCTTCAAAATCAATTGGAAATCTTTAATCAATGTTTCAAATCAAACTTATGATATTCAACTCATAATAGAGAATCTTCAAGTGGAAACATAAATAGATAAGAACATGTTTGCTCTTTAATACTTCGATCACATGATAATTTCATAAACTCAAGACAAGATAATTTGGGTATGAACCCTAATTGGAAATCATATAACTTTAACTTTGAAATAAGTTTTGGGCACAAGGATAGAACAATATCCTTATTCACAAACCTCGAGGAGTGGCTAACGCGCTGCAGGCCCTATTCTAGGGGAACCACCTCTATGCCGTGAACTCCATTTAGAGGGAATGACTAGCGCATTGCAGCCCTATCGCAGAGGCTCACTGCTTCTGCTATCCAAACACGTCCCGAATCCCATCCAAAAATTCTGAAATTCTTTCGAGACATACCTTTAACATCCCTAAACATGTTTCAACTAAAAAACCAAATTCTCGGTGTTGGGTAGGTCAACAATAAAATCCGTAAAGTCTTGGAGTCTTGAAAATGATTAAGTCCTCAACACTAAGTGAAAATTTCAAGCTTGGACTCCTCAAGCCTGCAACTAGAAGCTGAGTCGAGCTTAGGATCTCATGGGGTATTACAATATCTCCCCCTTGGGAAATTCATCCTTGAATGTAACCAGTTAAGATGCGATACCAAGGAGACTAAGATTCTATACTGAATACTGATAAGTTGTGATAAAATAACTGAGTCTAAAATGTGATACGTGCTACATGGGTTGAACTGATTTCATAAATACATTTTGTTTGCCAATTATTCCCCTTTTTGTTGTGTGTGTGTGTTTTGGGGTTGGGTGGGGTGGGCGGGGGGGGGTTGAAGGGCAAAGCTCAAGTGGAAGACTGTCTGAAAAAGGTTCGTCTCAACTTATCTGTATTATGACCCAAACAAAAAAAAATTAGTGCTTTTTGCAAAAAGTTCTGACACCTGATCCGTAATGCTTATTGTTTATGTATCTTGGTTCCGATAAGAGTCTCTATACAATAAGAGCAGTGCCTTTCTCGGATATCAGGTCAATCCGTAGACACACTCCTACTTTGGGTTGGCAGTATGCTATTATAGTTTTGTCGTCAGGTACGTAATCATATACTGTATCATAAGCCTTTCTGATTTTTGGAGTTGTTATCATGGAATAGTAAACACCCCCCACCCCCCACCCCCACCCTTTTTTTAGTTTACTTGCTACTCTCTCTCGTTTGGAAATATATCACTTCTACTTTCTTCATTCATAATTATTCCTTGCATGTCTGGTGTCGCTTCATTACCAAATTTCTCAGCTGGCACATTTCTTGAGAACTTCGGAAATAGGAAGTCCAATGATATTATATGCTGAGATAATCCATCAAATATCTTCATTATGCATCAGTGTAGCCTGTTTGGTCAGCCTTTTGGAAAAATAGAAGTGCTTTTCTTTTGTACTTAGTTTTGCGAGTTATGATATATGGCTAAACTTCTGAGAAAACAAGTGATAGACTTATTTGTCAAGGTACACCGCGACAAGTGCCATCATTCCCTTCATTTTTGGGTCGTGACTATAAGAATGCCACATAATGTAGATATCATAACTTAGTTCAAAATGTTATTTGTCAAAACACTGCACATCTGGTTGGCCTTAGATGAGAAACTCCTTCATTACGGTGTATGTGCCTACACGTTTATCCCAATTTAACAATTGTGGAGCCTGTGGTTATTTAATGTGTTGTGTCTGGCATTTGCAGCTAAGGTTCTCATTCCTTACTTCATTAAGTTTTTCCCCAGTGGTTCCCTTCTTGGACTCTGAGGGCAGGGTCTTAGGTTCACAAGCACTAAGAAAGAGGATCGTTTATGGAGGAGTGGAGAAAGGTCTGAGGAAAGAGGTATGTTCTTGTGGAGATCTGCCCTTTTCACAGTCTGTCTAAGAAGAAATAACATACTCTCATTTGTCATTGTGGTTCCAGGTCTGGAGATTTCTGTTGGGATATCATTCGTATGATTCAACTTATGCCGGGAGGAAATATCTCGTGTCTGTCAGAAAGTCAGAGTATGAAACAATAAAGAACCAATGGAAGATTTGTGTAGCTCTTTCTAGACCTCTTCCTTCCAAATCCCTATTAGTTTATTTTGTTCGATTTTAAATGTCTTTCATGATTACAATTGTTGAATAAGCTGCCATCTAATATTTTGTTCACTTGCAATTTGATGAGCTTCTTGTTACCATCATCATGAGGCTGAATTTCGATGTTTCTGTTTTCTCTTTTGACATCTCAAGCTTTGTCCTTCAATAAACACAGAATGATTTTATCTCAGATTTCATGGGAGTACTGCCAATCCTTTGTTTCTACTAAAATTATAGGATGCCAATAGTAAATTAAATATTGAAATGAGAATAGATATTCATACGGATAGAAACTTTTTTTAATGTGTTCGATTGGTATTCGTGAAATAGGACATCAAGGAGCTTGGAGATAATTATCCTCTGAAAGTTTGCTTCAAGTGCTTAACAATCTATAGTACACTTCTGGGTTACAGGAATTGAATCATATGTCTTTGGGACCTTCACTTTTGGTGCTCCAATACGAAAGTCCATCCCCTTTTGTTGTGGAGTTACGCTTTCCTGTTCTACTAGGGAAGTTAGTTACCCTGTTTTTCTTTTTTCCAGAGAGGACCAATGATAAGAAAATGGTTTTGAGGTCCTTTTTGGTAAAACTAAGCTTTAGATATTTATGTTTATGTTGAATCTATTTATGCAGAGCATAACTAAAGAGCAGGCTAAAAGATTCACAAAATTCCGAGAAAGGAAAGCTCTTATCGAGAAAGATGTGGTAAGTATCAAATTAGTCCAGCCTTTAGGGCCTACAGATGACTTCTATATGAGAGGTTGAGAGCCAGTATGTAGTTCTTCACATCCGAGCCAGTATGTAGTGTTGATTGATGAAACGCAGGGTGGGGATAGGGGTGGGGGGTGAATGACAAATTGGAGGTTTGGAGGCAAACCCTTGAGTCTAAGGGGTTTAGGTTGAGTAGGTCCAAGGCGGAGTATTTGGAATGTAAGTTTAGTGACTCGAGGCAGGAGGACGAAGTGGTGGTGAGGTTGGACTCCCAGGATGTGTATAAGAGGGATAGTTTTAAGTACCTTGGGTCTGTGATCCAGGGGGATGGTGAGATTGATGAGGATGTTTCTAACCGTATTAGAGCAGGTTGGATGAATGGAGGCTCGCCTCGGGAGTGTTGTGTGATAAGAAGGTACCCCTTAAGCTTAAAGGCAAATTCTATAGAGTGGCAGTTCGTCCGGTCATGTTGTATGGAGCGGAGTGTTGGCCAGTTAAGCTCGTTCACATCCAAAAATTGAAGGTGGCGGAAATGAGAATGTTGCGTTGGATGTGTGGGCTTACTAAAGGGGACAGAGTTAGGAATGAGATTATTCAAGATAAGGTGGGAGTGGCTTCGGTGGAGGACAAGATACGGGAAGGGAGACTGAGATGGTTTGGGCATGTGATGAGGAGGGGCGCGGATGCCCCGGTTCGGAGGTGTGAGAAGTTAGCGTTGGATGGCTTCAGGAGGAGAAGAGGTAGGCCGAAGAAATACTGGAAGGAGGTGATTAGATATGACATGGAGCAACTTCAGCTTACTGAGGACATGACCCTAGATAAGAAGGCGTGGAGGTCAAGGATTTGGATAGAAGACTAGTGTTAGTGTGTGGGTTGTAGCTAGCAGTCAGGAGAATTCTTGTGTAGCCGGATTTAGTAATCATAGGTCAGTGTACATAAGTGTCTTTGGGATGTGAGTGTATGTCACTACTAGGTGGGTGTCCTATTTTCTATTGCTTAGTTCCTATTTTTCTTATTCCGTGTTGCTCTTATTTCCCGTATTTCATATTCCTGAGATTTTATTCTATTATTTCCTATTCTTTATTTCGGTTATGTCATCCATCCCCTTGTTTATTATCCTTATCTTGAGCCGGGGGTCTATCAGAAACAACCTCTCTACTTCTTTGGAGGTAGCGGTATGGACTGCATACATCTTACCCTTCCCCAGACCCCACGCTGTGGGAATATACTGGGTTTGTTGTTGTTGTAAAATTGTGAGACTTCTTATTTCTCTTCTTTCCTTTTCCATTTTCTTTTAAATTGATCTTGAAGGTCAGGACTGATAGGTCAATTCCATTCTATGATGGGGATGATAATTCTAATGTGAAGTGCTTGCGTGACATTCTGCTCACTAACTCATTCTACAACTTTGACCTGGGTTACTGTCAGGTAACTGCGTTATGTTAATTGGTCGTTCTTTGCTAAAATAAAGTTAAATCAGATGCATGATTTTCAGATTTCGCAAACTTTGAAAATCTTCAGGCTTCCTGCCACCCTTTCTCTTTCTCTTAGATGTGCTGTTTCATCGTACGGAAACTTCACCTTGAAATATTGTCTACCTAGACAGCACTGAGTTCAAACTTGATGTTAGTTTTCTGCAGAAATAGATCCCTGTTTTCTGGTGGTATAATGGTGTGAAATAAAATAACTAAGATTCAGAAGCTTGAATATTTTAACCAGAGATTCTGCATTCGAACTGAGAATTTTTTTCTTCATTTGGAAAATCTGCTGCCTAAACCATGGTGCGCAGAGTTACCAGATAACTGTTAGATTAGATCAGGTGCGTGTGAGCTGGTCACTTGTTCTTGACACTGCCATTTTTTAGACAACATAATAATGCTGTTTTTACGCGTATTTTTTGGTACCTAACATAATTACTATCCAATGTCCTGATTGTTTACCTTCTATTTGGTCTTTTCGAAAGCAATTGTCTCACAATCAGTTGAAGAAATGATCTCACGTAATTCAAATTATAGTGTTTCATATTACCGACCTGAGATTACTCCGTTTTCCCATTTGTATGTCATGTCTCTCTAGAGAATTCAATTCTTAGTGGATGATACTGGTGGAATCAAGCTTTTGATTATTCTATCCATGTTGTTGGTGCCTATCTATTCCAGTATTCTCTTTACAACTTAGTGCAGTTCCATTTCTTTCTTGGTTGCTCACTTTCTGATGAACCCTTTCATTCTATTGACTTGTAGGATATGAGTGATCTTCTTTCACCAATACTGTATGTAATGGAAGATGAAGCAGAAGCATTTTGGTGCTTTGTGGCATTGATGGAGCGGCTTGGACCAAATTTTAACTGTGACCAGAATGGAGTGCATTCTCAGCTTTTTGCATTGTCAAAGGTTCTTTCTCTGTGTGCATGTGTGGTTCCATCTTTTCTATTGCCAGTTCCTCAACTCCCATCCCGCCCCCAGCTTTTGAGTATTCACTGTTCAGTTTTATACTGTCCAACTCAGTGATGCTTTTTTCTTGCTTTTTTTTATATAGATGCTGCCTTTCTTCAGTGTTTTTCTCTTATTATTATTTTGGTTTCATGAATAAACTGTGTATTGGTAGAGGTGCCTGAAAAATAAAAGCTACCGAAGGCTTAAAAGGGTCTAAGAATTCAATTAAAGCATTATCGTGCAGAAAAATAAAATCTTATGAACCTATGTCCACAACTCACTTGTAATGGGACAATGCAAGGGAGGACATTGTGTCTGTAAAAAGGCATCCTGATTATTATTTCCTTCCTTATTGTGAGGCTATTTACACAACTACAGCATGCCATGGTACATGCTCATCGAGAAAAGCACTTGTTGCCAATGAAATCCCGAATGATGCGCCATTAACTGCTGACAAGTCCATAATGTTGCTATAACCTCTAAGTAGGCCATGAAGCAACGCAAGACTCTTCATTGGCGTAACAATTTTTGATTGAAAGATTAGGTGTCAGACAAATGGTATCCTTCCGATAACCTAAGTTACTCGGACTCTTCACTTTCGGTGCCGCACCCGTGTCGACACGACATGGGTGTGGGTGTGGGATCCGTACCCGATATGGTCAACCGATTTTGGGTACCTTGACCAAAATCGACTTGGAAAGTCCGGACAGATTTATGAAATTCCATAATCAAAATAAAAGCTAAGGTGAAATTAAAGAAAATGGAATACCTTGTATATAGAAGTTTCTATATTATTGCTTTTCTTTTTATCTCCTTTCAGGATTTTCTTCTTGAAAAATATTTTCTCCTTAAGATTTCCACATAATATCTCAAAATTTATGTTTTATGACTCTATTTTTAGGTATTTAAATTATTTTTCGCCGAATTCCCGCACCCGTATCCATTTCTAGATCCATATTCCCGAATCTTTAAATTGAGACCGTGAAGGATCCGACCTCTCGATCCATACCCGTATCGGACACCCGCACCCGAGTCCGAGCAACTTAGCCGATAACCACCTAAACATGCCTGACTATTTAGTAATGAATCATTTTATGGCTCATGTCCTTCAGTGTTGCATTTTGTTTTTTTCTTAAACCTCTGGTGTTTCCATCCTTTTTTATACCCTTTTTCTGTTATAAGAGATTCTTGTAGATTTCACCGTATCTGGCTGATAAGTATATGTTTGCTGTCGAAAGTCTGATGCAAAATTACTGGGCTATGCAGTTGGTGGAGATATTGGATAATCCTTTGCACAATTACTTCAAACAGCAGGCCTGCTTGAATTATTTCTTCTGCTTTCACTGGGTTCTTATACAATTCAAAAGGCAAGCAGTTCTACTCCTGAAAATTGTGTCTGATAACAACACAACATATTATGCACTTTTGTATTAACAGATTATCCGTGGATCCTATGTTTAAACAAACTTTTACTATTTTCATTTTCAGTTACATTATGCTAATGCAATATCAAAAAAAGAAGATAGATTATGCTGATGAATATGACTAATATGTCGAAATTTTTCTGACCTTTGTGAGATTTTGAGATAGCCATGGATTAAAAGCCAAAATCCAGGTGTATATTACAACTGGTGGTTCTCTTTTTGGCCACTGATGGTCACTTGACCTAAGGACCTGAAGGGAAAAATCGCTTCCCACGTTCACTTGGATAACCACTTCTTGGACCTTATTTATATGTATAGATATCCTCTTGAACCTATTAATGTCCAGGGATTTAGTGGTAAGAGCATAGCATGTGATGAGTGGATTAGGCATACGTCACGGGTTCGAACCCGGTTATATGGAGAAGAGTAGCCGGGGGACCAATTATTGATCAAGTTTTCAACCATGCGCTACTGGCCCTCGTAATTTCTAGGTTAAAAAAAATATGTGTAAAGGTTTAACTAAGTTCATTCTATTAAGTTTTGTACGTTCCTTTAACATACATGATACACCAAAAAAGAAGGCCTCCATTCATAGATATTTTCCAAACTACAAGATAATGGTATTGTAAGGCTTTTTTAGTAAGAGAAATCCATTCACATTTCCCTGGAAGGAAGCATGATATGTGGTCCTTTAAAGCATTAAGCTATATGGATGTGCATCCTTTATTCTCAGCATCGTTCTCTCCGAGGATGGGAAGAAAAGAGCAACCAAGGAATAAAAGAATGTTTGATTTCACATCAGCAAAAATGTTATAATTTTAGTAATTTGAATGTCTTTAATGCAGCTATCATTTCTCAAATCTTATGTTACTTCCAGTTTAGGCTGTCAGACTTTGTTGGTCAACAATTGTTGCTCTCCTTTTGTCAACAATTGTTGCTCATATTTCAACAATTGTGGATGATGAAGACATTTTTAACTTTGTGTTTTCAACATCGGTGGCTGCATTCACACATGAAGGCAAGACTTTTGAGGTCCAGATTTGGCTATAAAAGCCAATGCTACTTCATTTGCAAAGACACCCACACAACATTTCAATAGCCAATCTCTCCTTTATATTTTCTTTTTTCTCTACTTCTTGGTTGAGTATTTCTATACTTGTAGAGAATTTGTAAGGGGCTATTTTGTCTTGTTAGTCCCGAGAAAGTATTTTGTACTCTCGTCAATATTAGTGGAATTTTTGGCTCTCTCGCCGGTGGTTTTTTACCTCTATTTAAAGAGGGTTTTTCCACCTAAAACCTTGGTGTCAATTTTACTGTTTTTATTAATTTCTCGGAATCTTTGGTTGAATTTATCACGCTTCCACACTCTGTAGCCCTACAAATTGGTATCAGAGCCACGATAATTCAACCGGGATTTTTTTTATTAAAAATGTCGACGAAGTTCGATATTGAGAAATTTGATGGTAAAATTAGTTTTGCTATCTGGCGAGTCCAGATGCTGGCTGTTCTTACCCAGAATGGCCTAAAGAAAGTTCTTTTCGGCAAATCGGCGAAGCCAGCCACTACAACGGAGGAGCAGTGGGAAGAGACGGATGAAAAGACGTTATCCACAATCCAATTATGCTTGTCCCGTGAGGTGCTACGCGAAGTCATCAATGAGAAAACTGCAGCCGGCATATGGAGTAAATTGGAGTCTCTGTACATGACCAAAAGTCTTGCAAATAAACTCCGGTTAAAGGAGCGACTTTTCACACTCCGTATGTCTGAAGGTACACCCATCCAATCTCATCTTGGTGAATTTAATTCCATCATAATTGATTTGGAAAATCTGGATGTCGAAATTGATGATGAGGATAAAGCCGTACTACTTATTGTTTCTTTGCCACCCTCATATAGACATTTCAAAGAAATTATGCTATATGGTAATAATGTTACCTTGAGCTTTGATGATGTCAAGTCTAATCTACTGTCCAAAGAAAAATTTGATACCCAAATTCATTCTGAAAGTTCGGGTGAGGGACCAGTAGTTAGAGGGAGAAACCACGAAGTAGGTGCTAGCGGTAAAAACCAATCCAAATCCAAAGGTAAAAACTCTAAGTATTGTCGTTATTGCAAGAAAAGAAATCATGAAATCTCTGAGTGCTACAAATTGAAAAATAAGCAAAACAGAGAAGATAAGGGTAAGCAACCCGAAAAATCTGCCGAAGCTAGTTTTGTAGAAACCGAATCTGATGGAGAGTGTTTTATTGCTTCTGGTACTGATCAAAGGTCAAAAAATGAGTGGGTTCTTGATTCTGGTTGTACATTTCATATGTCTCCTAATAGAGACTGGTTTACCACCTATGAATCTTTTAATGGTGGTCTTGTCTTAATGGGCAACGATGCTCAATGCAAAGTTGTCGGCAAAGGCACAATCAAAATCAAGACACATGATGGAGTCGTTAGAACTTTGACCAGTGTCAGACATGTCCCTGATTTGAAACGGAATCTCATTTCCCTAGGCACTCTTGAATCTCAAGGGTGTAGATACTCAGCTGAAGGTGGAGTTTTAAAAGTGTCCAAAGGAGCTCTTGTGTTACTAAAGGCAATTCGATCTGGTAGTTTGTATTTGCTTCAGGGTTCAACTGTTATAGGTTCTGCAGCCGTCGCCTCATCCAACAAAGACAACACGAAGTTGTGGCATTTGAGGTTGGGCCACATGAGTGAGAAGGGAATCCAAATTCTCAAAAAGAAAGGCTATCTTGGCAGCCATTGTACCGGTAAAGTCGATTTCTGCGAGCATTGCATTTTTGGTAAGCAGAGAAAGGTTAGCTTTTCAAAAGCCATTCACAGGACCAAAGGTACTTTGGACTACATTCATTCAGATCTTTGGGGTCCATCGAGAGTTCCCTCCAGAGGTAAATGTCATTATATGCTGACATTTATTGATGATTTTTCACGTAAACTTTGGGTATATTTTCTCAAGCAAAAGAATGAAGCTTTTTCCACCTTTAAAGAGTGGAAATTATTAATTGAGAACCAGACTGGCAAGAAGATCAAGAGGCTAAGGACAGACAATGGCCTCGAATTTTGTTCTAATGAGTTTAATGATTTCTGCAAGAAAGAAGGTATTGCCAGACATTTCACCGTTCCAAGAACTCCACAACAAAATGGAGTTGCTGAAAGGATGAACAGAACTATCTTGGAGAAAGTTCGTTGTATGCTCTCCCATTCTACTCTGGGGAAAGAATTTTGGGCAGAAGCAGCTTCAACATCATGCTACTTGATAAACCGCTCACCAAATCGATCACTCGACTGCAAAATTCCAGAAGAAGTTTGGTCAGGTAACCCTGTTGATTATTCTAATTTTAGAATATTTGGTTGCCCTGCTTATTCTCATGTGAACGAGGGAAAATTGGAACTTCGTGCTAAGAAATGCATTTTCTTAGGTTATGGCCTAGGGGTTAAAGGATATCGTTTGTATGACCCTGAATCTCGCAAAATATCTCATAGTCGGAATGTAACCTTTAATGAAAATGGTATGCTATCTTCAGGAAAAGATACTGTTGTTCCCTCCACTGATACAGGTGATCAGGAGGATGTTCGAGAGAAGGTGGAGTTTGAGACTGAAGCTCCCATTTTGGAAGCAAATATCCCTAATTCTTCCACCACTCAAGAAGATGAAGTCACTGCTGAACAAATGAGTCCACGACAACATACACCTCAACGTCGAGGTTTACCACAACCATGGTCTATGGCTCAAGAACTTCCACAACAAAGGCCAAGAAAACCGACTCAAAGACTGATCACAGAATCTGCCAACATTGCTTATGCATTGACTGTTGCACAAGATATGGGTGAAGATGGTGAACCCAAGAATTATTCTGAAGCTATCTCTGGTGATGACTCAGCAAAGTGGACTGCTGCTATGCAAGAAGAAGTCGAGAGTCTTCTCAAAAATGAAACATGGGATTTGGTGATGTTACCGGAAGGCAAGCGAGTCATTAGTTGCAAATAGATTTTTAAGAGAAAAGAAGGCATCCCCGGTGTTGAAAATGCAAGGTACAAAGCAAGATTCGTAGTAAGAGGTTTTGATCAACAGGAAGGTATTGACTTTAACGAAGTATTTTCCCCCGTTGTTCGTCATTCTTCAATTCGTGTATTACTTGCTCTAGTTGCCTTGTATGATTTGGAGCTGGAACAGTTAGATGTGAAAACTGTTTTTCTTCATGGTAATCTTGAGGAAGAAATTTATATCCAGCAGCCAGAGGGGTTCGTTGTTCCTGGAAAGGAGAACCATGTATGTCGTCTGAAGAAATCTCTTTATGGTTTGAAGCAATCACCAAGACAATGGTATAAAAGGTTTGATTCCTTCATGACTGGACATGGCTATTCTAGAAGTAGTTATGATAACTGCGTCTATTTTCAAAAATTATCTGATGGATCACTAGTATACTTGCTGTTATATGTTGATGATATGTTAATTGCTGCAAGAGATAAAACTCTTGTTGACAAGTTAAAGGTGCAGCTCAACAGTGAATTTGATATGAAAGATCTAGGTCCTGCCAAGAAGATTCTTGGAATGGAGATTAACAGAGATCGTCAAGCTGGAAAACTTTTTCTATCACAGAAAAAGTATGTAATGAAGATGCTTGACAGATTTGGAATGCGAGATTGCAAAGCTGTTAATACTCCACTTGCTGCCCACTTCAAGTTGTCATCAGATCAGTGTCCACAATCAGAAGAGGAACAAAGGCGCATGTCACATGTCCCGTATTCTAATGCAGTCGGAATCCTTATGTACGCTATGGTATGTACTAGGCCTGATTTGGCTTATGCGGTTAGTGTTGTTAGCAGATTCATGCACAACCCAGGAAAACAACATTGGGAATCTGTCAAATGGATCCTTCGTTACTTGAAGGGTTCTCCTGATATTAGTTTGGTATTTGATAGACAAAGGTCTGATCCAGGAGGCGTAGTTGGTTATGTGGACGCCGACTACGGTGGTGATTTAGATCGGAGAAGATCACTTTCAGCCTATATCTTTACACTCTGCGGATCTGCTATCAGTTGGTATTCATCACTTTAAGCCATTGCGGCTTTGTCCACCACTGAAGCAGAATATATTGCTGCTACTGAAGGAGTGAAAGAGGCTATCTGGCTCCGAGGCTTGGTTGCTGAACTTGGTTTACAACAACACATTCTTGTTATGTTCTGCGACAGTCAGAGTGCTGTCCACTTGGCCAGGAATAGCAAGCATCACTCAAAGACCAAGCATATTGATATTAAACGCCACTTTATCCGAGATATTGTTGATGCAAGAGAAATTACTGTGGAAAAAATCCATACAACTGAAAATCCTGCAGATATGTTAACCAAACCACTTCCAGCCGCTAAGTTCGATCATTGCTTGGACTTAGATGGTATTATTCATTGTTAACAGGTTTTCATGGCGAGAGAGTATTTCCGGTCAAAAGGAGATCAAGGTGGAGATTTCTTTGTCAACAATTGTTGCTCTCCTTTTGTCAACAATTGTTGCTCATATTTCAACAATTGTGGATGATGAAGACATTTTTAACTTTGTGTTTTCAACATCGGTGGCTGCATTCACACATGAAGGCAAGACTTTTGAGGTCCAGATTTGGCTATAAAAGCCAATGCTACTTCATTTGCAAAGACACCCACACAACATTTCAATAGCCAATCTCTCCTTTATATTTTCTTCTTTCTCTACTTCTTGGTTGAGTATTTCTATACTCGTAGAGAATTTGTAAAGGGCTATTTTGTCTTGTTAGTCCCGAGAAAATATTTTGTACTCTCGTCAATATTAGTGGAATTTTTGGCTCTCTCGCCGGTGGTTTTTTACCTCTATTTAAAGAGGGTTTTTCCACCTAAAACCTTGGTGTCAATTTTACTGTTTTTATTAATTTCTCGGAATCTTTGGTTGAATTTATCACGCTTCCACACTCTGTAGCCCTACAGACTTCAATTTGCACTAAATTGATGCTTTGATTTCCTTTTAGTTGAGATATTTTGCCTTCCTTTTATAGGGAATTTGACTTTGAAACACAATGCGGTTGTGGGAGGTCTTATGGACGCATTATTTGAGCGAGCATCTTCATCTGTATGTCTGTGTTGCAATTCTGAGACGACACCGCAGTAAAATAATAGAAGAGATGGATCTCGACACACTGCTAAAGTTTATCAATGAGCTAAGTGGTCATATTAACCTGGATGCTATCCTCAGGGATGCTGAGGCTGTGTATATGTGCCGGTGAAAATGGTGAAGCTTGCATCCCTCCTGGAACTCCGCCTTCATTGCCATTTGAGATTACTTCAATGTACAATCAACAGGATGATGATGATGTACTGTAACCACATTTGGATTTAATTTCATAAATCGTGACCTTGGCAATTACTGTGATATTCTTTTCAGTGTATATATGGATTTCTGATAATCAGAATTTATTTTTGCTGGAAGTTGCCATCTTTTTTCACCATTTTTATGCCCATATATTGAAATTTTTGAAGTTTTATTTCTACACCAGAATAAAAATTGAAAACCAGATAGCTAGCTTTTGTAACAGGCCGAATATCTGATATGAAGTTCATTACTATTCCTTAGTTGGAGTTGGCAGTAGTAGAGGAAGCCGATATTTAGAAAAAGGGAGATCTGTCATTTCTGACCTCTTGATACATGAATAAATTGATTTCACAAATAAGCTCATGCACATTTCCAAGCAGATGAAGCACAAGCTCAGAACCGAAACCTCTAGCATGGGAGTTGTTAACTTGTTCTGGCACTAGTGGAAATTGTCCTCTTATATGAAGGATGCAGCAGAGTAATACTACCACAAATTTCTAAAGGAATGTCTGAATCTCACTCCATGCTTCTTTACCAGTGCTTGTGAATGCTTCAAGCAAGACTATGTCGTCCAATATGGGAATAAAAGGTTCGTCTTCGAGAAATGGCATGTTATTCATCACAGGTGATAGTAAACTGCAGTTAAAGTCCTGCATTTCTTCAATCCATGAATCTAAAACTGTTTTGGTGGCCACTTCTTGGTTTCTTACTGTCTCAGCAGGGCACTGTTGCGTTTTGCCTTGTGGGCTGTGAGTATTTGCCTCCTTGGACTTCACATGCTTCTTTTTGCCTTTACAGGATCTCTTGTTGTTCAAATGTGTGTTCCAGAAGTTCTTAACTTCATTGTCTGTTCTTCCAGGTAGCCTACCAGCAATTAGCGACCATCTGTACCAAAGCGATGTGAGTTAAACTACAGTAAGAAAGCAGGAAAGATTTAATTATTTAATTAATATTGTAATAGCATGAAGGCAGGGGGGAAACAGTGACCGGTTGCCAAGAAGCTTATGGAGTCTTATAATGAGGTCTTTTTCATCTTCTGACATCATTCCTCGCTTGATGTTTGGCCTCAGGTAATTTTTCCACCTTAGTCTGCAGCTCTTACCACTCCTCAATAATCCTAAGACGACAGATATTGAAACGTTAAACTCGTGGATGTCAGCATTCTAGTACACCAGTTATGATATCGTATAGAGTAACTAAAGTTATAACTTGCTGTAGACTAAAAGATTTTGAAGTATACCCGACTTCTCAGAAATGGTAGCCCAGTTTCCCTCTCCATGAGTCTCCACACAATTCTTCAATATCAAGTCCTCCTCAGGTTTCCAAAATCCTCTCTTCATTCTTGTTTTAACTTCTTTATCCTTCATTGCACTTTTACTCTTCCTCTCTGCTGTTAACCTTTTATGTGTAGTAAATAGGGAATTAGTGGTACTCAAATATATAGATAAAAGGTTTG
Organism: Capsicum baccatum var. pendulum; assembly: GCA_030864225.1. NCBI lineage: Eukaryota > Viridiplantae > Streptophyta > Magnoliopsida > Solanales > Solanaceae > Capsicum > Capsicum baccatum. Next base: position 37,050,590 of record CM061556.1, read on the forward strand.
GTTTGGGGTGGATGGGGTGGGGGGATGTGGGGTGGGGTATGTGTCTCACTCTTGAAACAATGATGATGGAATTTAAAATTCTTTACTTTTGGATTACTATGTGTTGAGGTTGAGGGCCCTCAATATTCATATTTTGCCATCTTTTGTACTACCTGATATTGATAGACCTTTTGTGTGTTCCACTTTCATCCCACAAAAAGCCATACGCAAAGATGCTAGCTGGTCATCATCTGGATTTGGGTATTACCAATGGCGGAGCCCGACTTTTGGTTAAGGGTGTTCATATTTTTTCTTGGGCAAAGAACTGTTTAAAAAAAAAAAGAAAATAAAGCACTGCTGCACCTGCCAAGCTGTTCGAACTCGAGTTGTTGATGCAGAAATGCACACTCTTGACCACTGGACTATGCTTCTCTAGCTTGTCAAGGGTGTGTAACAACATGTATATAACCATAAAAATCTATATTTAACCTATATACTCGAATTTTTTTTTCGACGAAGGGTGTTCATCTGACCACCCTTCGTCGGCTGTGGCGCCACTGGGTATTACCTTTCCTCGAGCGCTCCTTGGGGTTGGGGTTGGGGTGGGTGGGTGGGGGTTATAGAAAAACTTATAATTAAGGACTTCCTTTTTTGGTGCATTGTGCCTATGGTGGAAAGTTAATACACTTTAAATAATGTGGAGGATTACCCTTTCAAGCGTGGTATCATTTTGCAATCAAATCAAACAAAAAGTTCATTTGCAATGTAATATCATGATTATGGGTTTTTTATCCGCATGTTTAAAGTTAGTATGGTAACAAAAGTAGAAACTGATGTCTAATGTATAGTGCTTTTCCTGCTGTGCAACGGCATTCGATTCTGAAGCCCGCCCTTAGATTTTTAGAGGGCGTTGCTTATATAAGCCCTTTCTTATAAAATTTGAACACCTCGCTTGGTTGCTAGTTAGAGTTACAACTTACACATGTATTGTAATGCAATTGTTAGTTATATAAAAAATGTATTGTAATGCAATGTTAGTTATATAAAGATGTATTTATTATAATGCAATTGTTAGTTATATAAAGATTTGATATGCAAGTAGTAGTTATTCATGTGTTAACTATTTCATTTTTTCTATCATTAATTTATACATGTATTAGTTATGCAGAATTGTAAGCGGTAACCAACACCGTGTTTGTTGAACTGAATTTTATACATAACAAAAATGCTATGGCATATGATATTAAAATCACTTTCCAACCAAGAACCAAGCGATTTCTTACAAACTATCTTTAATCAGCTAATCCAAAGGGGAGAACGGTTTAACACACTAGCTATTAAGACGTGCTAGGAATGTTATCTCAAAGCTCCGAACAACTATCATACAAGTAGTTAATTTTCAACAACAACAACATACTAGTGTATTGCACACTAGGGTTTGGGAGGGTAAAGTGTACGCAGTTCATACCACTACCTCAAAGGTGAAGTAGAGGTTGTTTCCGACAAGTCTCCAACTCAAAGACCAAAAACAGTCTAGATAAAGACATAGTAAAAAACAAGAAACAATAGGTAGTAAACAACAGATAATAACAAGAATAAGAATCCCACAAATAATACTATAAACTATCTATATGAAACCTCACACATCATCAAGACTCGACGAAACAAGATACTACAAGAAACGAGCATAGCATTACGACTACTAGCATGACTGTCAAACAAAGCACTCCGGTCACGACCCAAGCCGAGACACTAGCCGCGACGGGCATCCCGAACTACGAAGGCCCAAGAGACCCCCTTAGCATACTATCATAAGCATAATTCATACATAAATCAAAGTGCGGAAGATATAATAATATTCAATGTAAACTTATAATTTAAAATGTGTCAATGAAGTTATGACAATACAATACTCAAATTCCGTCCACGAAGCCTCTACTCTGAACTAACTGTCTAGGTCGGGACAAGGCCCCCGGCTGGACCATAAACTGAAAGAAGTCAACATATGACTAAATGCCTTCCGAAAGATGGATGGCTCACCAACTCTGTCGTATCCAAATGTTCTACTGATGTGATGAACCACGGAACTGTGTCTCAGAACCTACATTATGAGACAATGCAACCGCCACGAAGGACGGTCAATACCTGAAATGTATTGGTAATCAGAACTAATCAAAAAACACATATATTTCATATAAAGTAATCGAGAGCATTGTGAAACTTATGCAAGACACCCTCCTTTTTATACTAAAACATACGGTGGTCAATTCTTAAATAAGTTGTATGAAATCTTCCATTTAACACAACTGAACAATTTGAAAGTAAGGAAAGTACACTCTCTTAAAACTCAAAAGACCATGCCGATTCAACATGGATAGTAAAACTTATAATCCAAGCGTTTAATCATGCAATTGAACAACCCATAACATGTATAAACAATGGATTTCACAATAATAGAGGAAATTTTGTAAGACATGCTCTCGTATCAATTTTCGAAACTCATAACCCATGTACAAATAAAAGTAATTCAAGTTTATGGAGAAATTTCATGAGAAACACTTACTTTCATAAAGATGGGTTCATAATACATTCCCTTCAAACGGTTTCAAAAACCCTTTTTCATATATACATAATCATATATTTTTAAAGCTTGTTAAAAATGATAAAATTAAGCCCATGAGGTTTAGGATAGTCCCACATACCTTTTTAATGAATAAAAATTCGAGACCTCTTGAATCTATGCCTTGAAAACATAAGTTTTTGAAAAAAAATCCTAACTTTTCTCTCTTGAGAGTGGAGAGGAGAAGGAACGATTAGAAACTGACGTATAATGGGAAAATAATGTTTAAAGTGTGTTTTAAATCATAGGGGTTAGGGTTTGAGGTGACGAAAGACCAAAATACCCCTGAAGAAACTGAATAAAAATTACAGAATTTTTTAGTTGATGACTTAGGTGATAGCTTATCACCTAGTTGATGACTTATCAACAGAGTCATCACCCTCTAGCTGGACTTGGACACTTTCTGGTTAAGCGTGATGACTTAGTTGATAGCTTATCACTTAGGTGATGGATTATCAACCTAGTCATCACCTTTCCTAAGTGATTTAAGATGTTTTCTGGTTAGGACTAGCGACTAAGTTGGTAGCTCGTCACTTAGTCGACAACTGATCAACTCAAGTTGTCACCTTCTCTCAAACAAACACTATGAGGTAGAAATGATCATAACTTTCTACTCCGATATCAGATTAAGGTGAAGCTAGATGCGTTGGAAAGAATACTTGAAGATCTTTCATTTGATATATGGTAGGCCTCCTAACTCGATATATTCTAGAAGTAATGGTCGTTGAAATTTGACCTAAGTAAGGATGTCCGCTAAAACTCTATCGATAGAAAGGTTCTCAACTCGTCTTTGAGTTAGTAGATTTTATGATCTCACTTGACCTCCAAAGATGTTACCACACTTTAGATTTGATCATCACACTTATATTGATATAGAATCATTGGGTTCAGGTCTATACATGTAGGAATGATGGTTCAAATTCTAGCCCAAAAATGTGGGGTGTTACATTATCTCCCCCTTGGAATCATTTATCGTCGAATAATGAGTAGGAACTAGTTGATGCTATAGAAGTATGGAATAAAGGACGTAACCTCATATTAGGAATTTTATTTTCCTCAACGAGACATACATAGGCATTCAAGAAGAGTTTCATGATCTCACCAAGTAAATTGTGTAAGCACAAATCATGAGATAACGAGACTTGACATATACATAATCTTAGCATGTGTTCTATGACACATAATCATAACATCATAAGGAATGAATTTTCGTAAGAATCCTCAGCCTGATTAAGATTAGTACAAGACATGAACTGAGATTTTTGCGGGACATAAGAATAAAATAAAAATATTCTCTACCTCAATTGATATGTCTAATAGCCTTTAAATTTTGTGATGCTTCTCAACTGCGCTTTCAGCTATGAATACCACATTTCAACATCTCAATCTTATAATCCCCCCACTAAATATATAACTATAAGAGCTTAAGTCTAACTGTATAGTACTTCCATGTTGAAGCTTAACCCGGAGTAAAAAGGTGCTAGCTTAAGCTATGAGACCCTATACTCTACATCTCTTTAAGGATATTACTTTACCTTATCACTATAATCAAACAAATTTCAGGTCTTAAATTGAGGAGTACTAACCATATGGCACATTAGTTTGTGTATCTATCAATCACAACATTTAAGCCTATCTATACTACACCTATTTTATAAATTTCTCCACTAAAACCAACAACTTCAATCACTCTCACAAAGATTTTCTCCACATATCCCCTTCCTAACTATTTCACGTAACAATGGTTTATCTCCTTCTTTATTTTTTTACCTATAACTTAACTCGAGTAGCCACCCAAAAAATTTTAACCTCAAAGAACATCCACTCCTATATCTAAAGCATTACTCCGCTGCTTTTATCACTATTATTCCAATATAAGGAAGGTCATTGAGGGATTAGAGTACAAAAATCAGGGATGGGAGTGAGATACGGTGCAATAGGTGTGAAATACCTCATAGAAACTACCTAGATCTTCATACGTAGAGGGTTGTTCGGGAATAATCATAAAGTAGCATGAGTTCTCCAGACTAGGCACAATGAGAGACACGAATGCATATATCATGAGTTGTGTAGCATAAAGTCGGAATTAATATAGTTAACGACTGAGATAAGGATTGCTACTTGAAGCTGTTGCTCCTCATTTTAAGAACCAAAAATGGTCATGAGTTTGCATAAACCTTATCTCTTTGGGATAGACGGGGCATAAAATGAATCGGTAATATATAGAGAGTATAGTTTCTCAGAACTAAGCATAAATTGAGACATTAGTTTATTGATCATGAGCGTCATTACATGGGTCTTGAATACTTGAAAGCTTGGATTGTTGAGGGACATTAGTGCTTCTAGTTTGGATCTCGGAACATAGACATAAGTTGCATAGAGAACTCAACCCTTAGGCATAGGCACAATTTGAATACATAAGACATTGGTAGAATGTCCTCTTGATCCGAAGTAGGAGAATTTTGCTAGAATAAGAATAGAGTTATTATGGCTCTTCCCTCAAAATTATCATTATGAGAAAATTCATGATCTACCTTAGTTCATTATCTCCCCCTTTACTCAAAGGTCACTATCCTAGAATTAAGGACATATCCTCTCATTAAATCTACAAGCAAAATACTCAGCCCAATGAGGTTATCACCATACACGTGAATGCCAAATTCCCATTATAGCTATAATATGAAGACACGACCCTTCAAGGTTACAAATCTTAACTTTTGTAAGGTTCCATAGGCATCACCCTATAACTCACACTCTCATAAGCATACATATTCACCCTTTTTAACACATAACAATAAATTCTTCACTACTTATTATACTGACATTACACCTCTAATTGCATATCCTCACAACTTAACAAAGTTTTTAAAACTAGACTAAGAGCTCACATCATCTATCTATATTTCCCTCAACACCATATAGCAACTCTCTAGCCTCCTCCATATTAAGAAATTCAAGAACATGAACTGGGCACACATGACACTTGCACGCCTAGGACCTCATCTGACAAAAAGATACTTGGGGTTCAACTTATTCTTATAAACCTAACGCGCTTATCCACCTAATGGTTCTATCGTAATTCATCATTTTAACACTAATCATCATGTAAACATATCATAATATTTCCATAAGTTTCCAACCTAGGCTATGGCACACGTCAAATCAAGCCTACTAACTTACTCTCATAATTCTCATATCACTACCCTCGAGTTAATATTCTTACCTCCGCAATCCATATTTATAGTCCAAACCTAATGTCTAGCACCAATCATGTACAATCGGTGAAACATTCCTCATAATATACTAGTCCTCCGAATAGAGAAATCAACCTAAACTCCTTACTTCTTTTAACTACGACATACAAACATACTCCGAATAGAGAAATCAACCTAAACTCCTTACTTCTTTTAACTACGACATACAAACATACTCCATAACGCTAGTACTGCACCTTAATATTTGTTACATGCCTTCTCACATACTATACTAGCTTACAACTACTAGAGAAAAGAGGATCAAGGGAGGTAAAGTCACATAATAAGAATAGGCGACCTTACTCTTATACTATAACCCATTATGATCTATTAGCATATTCTACCTTCTCACATCATATCTACTTACCCATGCATACATTCCAACTACCTTCAAAATTCTATAGCCATCAATGAGTTCCACCTTCTTTGATTTCCCAATTGAATGCAAAATTATAAATTACAAGCCAATCTACCTTTTCTGTCAAAACCTAAGATAATTTTTTTCTACCACACTAAGTATGCATCATGATTTCTTTCCCTCTTTCAACTAAGTTCTAATCATCATAACTAATCACATCCTATTCTAAATACCATAGATCTATAAATCATGCTACAACGTTATCCAATCAGCATGAAAGGTCATACCACCTTGTACGCAAAGGTTACACAACCACAATTTCCTTCTTCACTCAAGAGTTACCCTCACTCTAAATTCTAAACTTGACTTCATAACACTAACTTCGGGACCATCTTACTACTCATAGATTTTAACACCTTAACATACACTACCACTTGAATGAAAATATTATTTCAATATTTTGCTACATATCATTATCCTTAAGTGTGACATCTGCATCAATTTTTTTGAAAAGGGACTGAATACACTCCTTACCTCGAGCTCAAATGCATGATTGATATAGATAGGGGTGTACACTTAAATCAACACACTTGACACACTAATAGACTCCTTTCAAGTCTTTGTGCTATTTCATGACTTTATGGATAACTCAATCAGAAAGGACCACATCATTAGGAATCTAAACTTTTGGACTTGTACCGCCTTGACAATAAGGCATGGCCTATAAAATTAGAGCAAAGAAGGAATTTGGATGACTTTCATATGGAGAACACTAATGCATGATCTAGAGTATAAAGAAATAGGAAACATATCCTAAATGCCCTGTAGCCTCCTAATTATAAATGTGGTGCACAACACACCAATAATCAAGTCTCTACTAGACACGAGTTCATAGATACTCTGGAATCATGAACCGTGCTTTGATACCAAGCTTGTCACGATCCGAGCTGATGCTCTAGCCACGACGGGCATACCAAACCATAAAGGCCCGAGAGAACCTCTTAACATACTATCATAAGAATAATTCATACATAAATCAAAGTGCGGAAGATATAATAATTTTCAATGGAAACTTATCATTCAAAATGTTTCACACGAAGCCTTTACTCAAAATTGACTGTCTAGGCTAAGATAAGGCCCTTAACTGGACCATAAATTGAAAGATGTCAACCTATGAATAAATGTCTTTCGAAATATGGATGACTCACCAACTCTATTATATCTAAATATTCTATTGATGAGATGGACCACAGGACTGTGCCTTAGAACTTATATTATGAGATAATGTAATCTCCATGAAGAATGGTCAATACATGGAATATATTGGTATGCAGAACTGACCAAAAACCATATATATTTCATATAAAGTAATCGAGATCATTGTGAAAATACTTTAGAATAATATATATATATTTATATATATATATATATAAACACATAGGCATAATTCAATGGCTTTGATTCATTCTTGTAAAATATTGAATCAATTCTTTGCTTTACCTTTGAGCTAGATGGTACACTCCTCATTTCTGAAAAGTACCTCAGGGGCTATATGGGATCCTCCCTTTACTCGGCGGCCAAGATCCCAACCCGAGTTTGCTGCAAGGGCTGGATTTTCTAATCTCTACTACGCCACAAAGCCTTCACCAGCATATAATCCCCTATTTCAGGGAAAAATAAAACCCCTGTCGGCAAAATACGATTTTAGGTAATGAGTTGTCTAAACTCATGCCTTCTTCAGGTAACCATCTAAATCTCTTTAAGTCCAATTTTAGCCTCTTAAAAACATACTTCATGCTTATAAATAGTTCTTTTCTTATTCTATTAAGGGCATATCATAACAGGGTATTATCATATCTAAACTTGAAAGTCATTCATCTCATACCACATCATATCTGTAGCCCTTCTTATTTAAAAACACATTAATGACCACTAAAAAATTTAAACATCAAGTGAGTGTTCTTTTGTCAAATAACATATGAAACTTATGCAAGACACTCTCTTTTCATACTAAAACATACTGTGGTCAATTCTTAAATAAGTTGTATGAATCTTTCATTTAACACAACTGAACAATTTGGAAGTAAGGAAAGTACCCTCTCTTGAAACTCAAAAGACCATATCGACTCAATATGGATAGTAAAATTTATAACCCAATCTTTTAATTATACAGTTAAACAACCCACAACATATATAAACAATAGATTTCATAATAGAGAGAGAATTTTGTAAGGCATGCTCTCATATCAATTTCGAAACTCATAACCCATGTACAAACAAAAGTAATTCAAGTTTATGGAGAAATTTCATGAGAAACACTTACTTTCATAAAGATGGGTTCATAATACATTCCCTTCAAACTATTTCAAAAATCCTTTTTTCATATATACATAATCATATATTCTTAAAGCTTGTTAAAAATGATAAAATTAAGCCCATAAGGTTTAGGATAGTCCCACATACCTTTTCAATGAACAAAAATTCGAGACCTCTTGAATCTATGCCTTAAAAGCATAAGTTTTTTAAAGAAACTCTAACTTTTCTCTCTTGAGAGTGGAGAGGAGAAGGAGCAATGAGAAACTGACGTATAATAGGAAAATAGATTTTAAAGTGTGTTTTAAATCGTGGGTGTAGGGTTTGATTTGAAGAAAGATCAAAATACCCTTAAAAAACTGAATAAAAATTGCAAGAATTTTTAGTTGATGACTTAGTTGATAGCTTATCACTTAGGTGATGGCTTATCAACCTAGTCGCCACCTTTCCTAAGTGATTTAAGGTATTTTTTAGTTAAGGCTGGCAACTAAGTTGATAGCTCATCACTTAGTTGACAACTTATCAACTTAAGTTGTCACCTTCTCTCAGAAAGACACTTTGAGATAGAAATAATCATAGCTTTATACTCCGATATTGGATTAAGGTGAAACTAGATACCATTGAAAGAAGACTCGAAGATCTTTCATTTGATATATGGTAGGCCTCCCAACTCGATATATTTTAGAAGTAATGGTCATTGGAAGTTTACCCAAGTTAGGATGTCCGCTAAAACTCTATTGATAAAAAGCTTCTCAACTCGTCTTTGAGTTAGGAGATTTTTATGATCTCACTCGACCTCAATAAATGTTACCACACTTTAAATTTGATCATCACACTTATATTGATATAGAATCATTGGATTCAGGTCTATACACATAGGAACGACGGTTCAAATTCTAGCTCGAAAATATGGGGTGTTACAACTCCTTCCTACTAGCAAGGTGCACTCCCCACCTACTAACTTTTCACCCTAATTTGTGTCTCTCCACATCTTCCATTCTAGGGTCATGTACTAGTAAACTATAATTGTTCCATGTCATGTTTAATTACCTTCCTCCAATATTTTTTTGGCCTACCTTGACCCCCTGAAACCATTCAATGCCAACCTCTCACACCTCTAGATTAGGGCACACACCTTTCCATCACAAGTCTAGATCATCTCAATCTCAATTCCTACATCTTGCCTTTCACTGGCGTCACTCCCACTTAATCTCATTTATAACGTTAGCTCTCTTAGTAAGTCCACATATCCATCCCAGTATTCTTATCTCCGCCACCTTCATTTTTGTGAAAATTCTTGACTGACGAGCACTGTACTCAATAAAACATAGTTGATCTAACTTTCACTAAGTAAAACTTGCCTTAAGTTTAGGAGACATCATCTTACCACACAAGACTCGCGAGCCTCCAGTTCATCCACCCTGCACCAATATGATGAGTGACATCCTCTTTAATCTCTCAATTCCCTTATTTATAGATCCTTGAAACTATCTCTGTTCTGAATGGCTTGAGTATGTTCACTACCACATTATCCTCATGTGTTATTTCACTGAAATTACACTCCAAATATTCTGTCTTGGTCCTGCTGAGCCTAAACCATTTAGGCTCTAGTATTTGTCTTCAAACCTCTACTTTATTATTGACACTTCCCCAAATTTCTTCAATTAGAACTACTTTATCAGCAAATAACATACACCATGACTCCTCCCCTTGAATTTGTTGAGTCAACACATTCATCGCCAAAACAAATAAAAAAAACTAAGAGCCGATCTTTGATACGAAGCCATCAAAATAAAAAAAGTGCTCTAAATCTCCTCCCTTAGGTCCTATATAAGTTTTTTCTAATTCTATTATATAAAATCCCAAAAAGAGGTTAAAAAAAAAAACTCTACTGTGTAATGCGAGACAAATATTAGTACTATATAGAATCATGGTAAAACAAACATCTCTTTATCGACGTGTTTGCTTACTCCGTGATTTTACTAAATCACTCTTAATTAATTATTATATATTATTTATGTATTAAACATTAATAATATTTAATAAAAAAGTAAAATAGACACTATGACATGTTGCTTTAGCTATTTCAATCATAATTTTACTATAATAATATTTAATAAGAAAAGTAAAATAGACATTACATGTTTCTTTAGCTATTTCAATCGTAATTTTATTGTATCATCCATAATTAAATATTATAAGTCATCTAATTATTAAAAAATTAATATTCCCCCAATTTAAAAAAAAAGTCTACTTTCCTTTTTAATCTATTTAAAAAAGAATGACCCCTTCTTCTTTTTTGGCAGTACTTTGATTCAACTTTCCATGTGGCATGTTTAGTATCACAAGATTAAAGACCATTTTGATACATTTGACACAACTTTAATTTAAGGCCACAAGATTCAAAAGTCTTCTTTATTTTTTTTAAATTCTGTGTTAAGTCAAAGTAGGTCATTCTTTTTGAAACAGATGAAGTAATATTTGTCTAAAAAATAAAATAGACATAGAATAATAAATTAACTCTTAATGTTTTAAATTAACTTGACATCTTATATGTGACCCAATTAATTTTTATTCACAAGTATTTTTTTATAATAATTTTGCTATATCACTTCTACTTATTTATTATGAGTCATTTAAGACATCTGCTTCGCTCTTCAATCGTGATATTTGATTTACTCTTATGTATTAAAAATTAATCATGTTTAATAAAAAAAAAAGATATTTCTTACATATCTGTTTCAATTGCTTCAACCGTAATTTTACTAGATCATACTTGATTAATTATTTTAAGTTATTTAAGCATTAAAAAATTAAATATTTAATAAAAAATATAAAATAGACGTAAAATAATAAATTAACTTTTAATGTTTTAAATTAATGTAATATCTTAGAGATTATCAACTTATGAATTTTGACTGATTGTAACTTATAAAATTTTATTTTTTCTAAAATTATGTATCAACTATTTATAAGCTTAATCAAACACCCTCGAAGTCATATAAGTCTCTAATGACTTGCGTGTCACAATTTTAAACATCCTTTTCATAGTTTTTGTTAGTAGTTCTGAAATCATGACGACGCAACATAATTTGCAAATAATTCAACAATATAAATATTTACTACTAATAATAAGAGGGAATAAGAAGGCAGTAGGTCGACGCGTCTGCTTGTGCTATCTGTTTCAGCTGTTTCAATCGTGATTTTACTATATCATCTCTAATTAATTATTATAATTCATTTAAGTATTAGAAAATTTATATTAATTATATTTATAAAATATTCTACTTATATTTAAGAGGCAGTTGAGAGGAACTTTCCGTCGTCCTCCTTGCCGATCAATTCAGCTGCTTGCTCCATGATTTTACTATATCACATGTTATTTATGAATTAAAAATTAATAATATTTACTAAAAAAATTAAAATAGATATTTATTATATGTCTGTTTTAGCTACTTCAGCTGTAATTTTACCATATCACGCCTAATTAATTATTGTAAGTCATCTAAGTATTAAAAAATTATTTTAAAGTCATTAACGTATTAAAAAATTAATAATATTTAATATTAAATTAAATTAACGTCCTATATGTGATTCACTTAAAAAAAATTTCACAAGTATTTTTTATAATAATTTTACTGTATAACTTTTATTTAGTTATTATAAGTCATTTAAGACATGCCTGCTTCGCTGCTTCAATCATGATTTTACTATATCACCCATAATTAATTATTACGGTCGTCTAAATATTGTGTCATTTAAATAGAAATAGAAGAAAAATTATTATAAATCACAATAATTAAAAGATTAAATTATTTTTAAAATATAATTGACTATCAATGACACAAAATTTTGAACAAAGAGAGTAACATATACTATTTGAAAATTACATAAAAAAAATATTATAAATTAAACTAGTTAACAGTTTAAAATATGTAAAAAACTTTACTCTGTTATATATTTTAAAAAATTACTATAAATCACAATAATTAACAACTTTACAAATTTAAAGGTTAATTTATCTGCTTTGGCACAACTTCATTTGTCCTTTCCTTTGCTTTTATTTTTTTCATCAATTTAAATTTGTTTGTCTTATTTTGTTTATCTAGTATATATTTTAAAAAAAATATGAAAATTTTTCTATAAATAATAATAATTAATAACTTAAAAATTTTAAAAGATATAAATATTTGATTGACTATCGAATTTATATCAGTATCATTTAAATTGAAATAGAAGAAAGAGTATTATAAATCACAGTAATTACAAATTTAAATTATTTTTACAATATAATTGACTATCAATACCACAAAATTTTGGACAAGGATAGTAACATATATCATTTGATAAGTATATAAAAAATATTATAAATTATAATATTTAACAACTTAAAATATCAAAAAAAAAACTAATATGTTATATATTAAAAAAATGTTAAAGATCACAATAATTAATAACCTTAAAAATGCAAAAGATCTAAAATATTTGGTTGACTCTCGAAATTATATCAGTGTCACTTAAATTAGAATAACTAAAAATATAATTGACTATCAATGCCACAAAAGTTTGGGTAAGGACAGTAACATGTATTATTTGAAAATTGCATAAAAAGTACTATAATCACAATAGTTAATAGCTTAGAATATGTTTTTAAAAAAAGTCTCTTATATATTTTTTTTAAAAAAAGTACTATAAATCATAATAATTAACAACTTAAAATTTTTTAAATATATAAAATATTTTTTTGACTCTAAAATTATATTAGTGAACTTAAATAGGAATAAAGAAGAGGTATTATAAATCTCAATAACAAAAAAATTAAATTATTTTAAAAATATAATTGACTATCAATGTTATAAAACTTTGAACAAGGAGTATAGCATGTATTATTTGAAATTAAATAAAAATCTTATAAATTACGACAGTTAACAATTTAAAATAACTAAAGCATATTAAAAATATAATTAATTATCTAGATTATGTTTGTGTCACATAAATTGAGACTAAAAAATAACATATATTGGGCTCGTGCTGACACGGACCTTCGACATCTAGTGCTTAATATAGGGGAAAGGACACAAATGTCATCTCGCCCAAAATATTTCCACTAATATAGCCATTGATTTGGCAATTTTAATAGATAGCCATTTAGGCTTTTCTGTCGCTACTACCCCTTTTTTTGACCTTTTTCTTATTTATTGTTTAATTTTTAATGTCAATTTTTTTACATGTTCCGTTCTCTTTCTTCCTATCTTTTTTCTTTTTTGTTTTTCACTATTTTTTTTCTTTTTTCTTTTAACGTTGTTAATTTTTTTTTTTTTTTTAAATCCACTCTGTCCACCCATTTATTTTTCAAATGCGATCACGGAAAATAAAAACATGAAATACAAGTCCACCCATAATTAGTCTATCTCTTTTCATATGAGTTAATACTATAGCGATACTTTAACTTATTTTTTTCTGCTATCTCTCTTTTTTTAATAAAAAAAAAATAAGGAATGTTTGGACAGTAAGGATACAGAGTTTAATAAATTTTGTATATGCTTGCACAAATTTTCACAAAAATTTAGGTGAAGTTAACAAATTCACGAATAACGAATTACTGTATATGCTTGCACAAATTTCTCTGTAAAAGGTGCATTTATTGGTATATATACTGTATCAACGTGATATAAAAGTTTATCAATCTAGTATAAAAGTGTATCAATGTGGTATGCGATATCAAAGTGTATCAATGTAGTATAAAAGTGTATCAATGTGGTAGCGAATGTATGTGCTTGTATAGAATTTCGTTTCTATTTTTTAAAAAGTGTATCAATATAATATAAAAGTGTATCAATATGGTATAAAAGTCTATCAATTGAATATAGAGATTGCATGTGCCTAATCGAGGTAAATGGTTAAAAAGAGAAATTATTTTAGCCGATTAGTTACAGCATGTCCACTTTTTCAAATGGGAGCTTTTTTTTTTTTTTTAAATGATCGTACCATTGTGCTTTTCCTTTAGTATATGTATCATGAAGTTAAAAGGGGTTTGTCAGGACTTGCATCTCACTATATATTCTAAAATTGAATTTTTTCCCTTTTCTTTATTTTCAGTTTTGAATCGTCACAACCCAATATGATTTGTGAAAAATCCAATAGAATAGCTAGGTTGAATATATCACAGGTGTAATTTTAACTGCCGCCATTTGTCATGACTTGCACACAACAATTTCGGTATATATTTTCTCTTATTTGTTTGTAGTCCTGAAACTGTGACGTTCCAACATGATTCATGAGTAATCCAATATAGTAGTAGGTTGAATATAGTATGAACACAACTTATCCGTTTTGTTTGTTATTTTTGTTGCTTTACTTGAGGGGGTTTAGTCCAGTTTTTATTATTATTATTATTATTATTATTATTATTATTATTATTATTATTATTATTATTATTATTATTGTTGTTGTTGTTGTTGTTGTTATTTTTAGTTTTATTTATATTTTTTTAAAAATAATTTTTTATTGGACTTGAAACTTCCTCACAAATATTAAAAGTGTAAACAAAATTTATATAGCGACCCCAACGTATTCTTCTGTATAAATCACCTCACCACTTTAATGGTTCAACTTATATCCTCGAGTGTTCTAGCAAAGTTGAGTAAATGGCATGTTTAGTTGACAGTCTTAGCCAAAATATTTCCCCTAAGTACATATATTGGTCCTTATTACTGATGAAAAGGCAAGCCAATGGGACATAGTCGCCAATTGACTCAAAAAAATACTATGTGATTTCTTTTCATTTGTTCTAGTCTTAATGGATAAAGTTATCTAATATCAGTCGTTGGTGGGAGGTGGAAGATATCCCGTGGAATTAGTCTAGTCTTCGTGGATGTACCGATACATGTTGCTGGTGGGAGCAGTGGCGGATCTACCCTTTGCCGAGGGGGTCCGAACCCCCTTCGGCGAAAAATTATACTATATATGTATGGTTAAAATTATTTTTTATGTATATATATTAGACATTGAACCCCTTTCGGTTAGTTCGTATGTTTCCTTATGAACTCCCTTCGTGAATATCTTGGCTCCGCCACAGAGTGGGAGGTGGAAGGTATAGTGTGGAATTAATCTAGTCTTTGTATATAAAGTTACTTGATACTTGTTGCTAATGAGAGTGTGATGTATTCTGTGAAATTAATCGAGAAAGCATAAAAATTGGTGCATGACTATTATAAAAAAAAATAAAAAAAATTGGTGAAAAGGCTCTCAACTATATAGCCCCACAAGTTCACATGTAGGTCATAGTTCATTTTTTTGAAAGGTACAAATAACTCTTGCCAGCTAAAAATCTTTAAGAGAGTATTATGCCAGCTCAAAATGTGATAGGAACCAAAGATATATATGTCCTGGTATTTGATATGATGATCTTGGAAGAAGAGAAAAACACATGGAAGGTACAGAGAGAGGGCATGGGACATTGGACAATTCTAAAAGGTGATATTACTGACTGCCAAAAGTGAAAATGATTGAACCCATGATAGCATAATGTGCCAATCATCAACCTTATAGTGCTTTGAACACTGTTCTTGATTGAACTCCAAGTGCCCTCTTTGGGGACTTTTCATTCGATAAATTTTGATTAATGTCCTAATATTGGAGAATGGTTTATCGTCTCTAGCTTAGTCTAGATTAAAATAAGGACGAGAAGTCAAATATGTTTTATTATTATTTATGTAAATTTTGATGGACATAATTACTTGATTTTTATATTTGTAAAAAGTATAATATTCGATGAAATAATTAAGGTACATACAAGCAGATGGGCTATCAACATTGAGAGAAAAATGTCATTCTCTTACTTCCTCCCATTATTTCTTCCTTTTGGTTCATCATCATTGTTTTCGTGTTAGATTATATAATTAAGTTGCAATGCAAATTCTCTTCATACTTTGTAATTCATGACAGCGACAAGGTCACCTACAAACTCCCCGCTTCGACACACACAAAAGAAATAGTTTGGTGCAGCTAGCAAATATTTTGTATTTATGCAGGATTTGAGGAAGATGTTAGGTTGAGTGTCAGAGGAGAAGGTTGGTTGGTAGTTAAGCGTTGTTGAATCCTCATATCAGTGTTGC
Source organism: Capsicum baccatum var. pendulum (assembly GCA_030864225.1). Taxonomy (NCBI): domain Eukaryota; kingdom Viridiplantae; phylum Streptophyta; class Magnoliopsida; order Solanales; family Solanaceae; genus Capsicum; species Capsicum baccatum. The sequence goes on from CM061556.1 coordinate 37,067,231, forward strand.
TGTTACACTCTTCTAGTATTGTATTCTTCTATTTGTTGTTTTCTATGTTTTCGGGTACAAGAATCTATATTTAGACACAATAACTTCAACACAAGTTCAAGTCTAAAAACAAGCACACCTATGAAGTTATATAACACCCTCAACACAAGATCAAAAATACCTTTCAAAGAAGTATTTTTTTTTCCAAAAATTTAGATGAAACAGAAAAGGTCAAGTCCTTCGACTTCATGAAGTGTCCTTAAGGAAATAATTCCCCTCAAGTACCCGAGGTTGTGAAATTTTTCTCCAGGATAAAATGACCTAACAATCCGACTGTAGTGGTACCTCAAATGATCGGATTCTCTTCGAAATCACTCAACGATTAGATAATCACACAGAGTATATTTTCAGAAAACATGAAGAGTTTTATTGCAGAAAATTTTTTGTACCTAAACTTATGGAGAAATGCAGGTTTATATAGCCATCAAGTGCCCCTTCCGAAAGGTGGCAATGGTTCATCCGTGTAACGACCCAAAAATGAGGGTCATTATGGCACTTGTCGCGACGTACCTTAACAAATAAGCCTATCACCCAAACTGATACGAATAGAGAAAAAGACAAAAATACCCAAGGTAAGGCTTCTAGAATAAAGCCGAACCATATAAATAATTATAACAATGTGAAAACAACTTATTCAAAACACGAATCATACCCAAAACCAGGTGTCAATAGGGTAAGAACTACTAATACAATCCAAGAGTCAAATACATCGAAAAAATAACCACAAAGGAATAATAACTGTCTCCGAACACTAATAAAGACATAATTAGTATAGAAAGATAAATGTGAACTTCGGACGCATGAGTGTCCAATCGCTACTTTGGAAGCTCGAACAACCGCCCGAATCAAGTAAGCTGAGGCACACTCGAGCTAGGACCTGCACCGAAAGGGCGCAGTAGGCATGAGTACGGTCCACTTGTACTTAGTAGGTATCATAGGCCGACTAAGCAAAGTAGTAAATAAGGCATACAAAATATACACTAAGGGCACGTCACCTGCAATCAGAAAATGTCCCACAACGGTAGCCCACATTGCTTGCACTAACAATTCTAATATATCTCACATATATTGCAAAAACACATCAAGATATAGAACACAAGTATAGATTATGTCACATATAAAATAGAGCAAGAGAGAACATGTAGATAAAAGATCATCAAATACAAGTAAAGAAAGGTAAGACAAATAAATAGATAAAAAGTCAATAAGGCAATACGACACAACACAAACACAATAAAGTAAGTGCAATATATATGATAATGATGATGATGATGCACGAGGTTGTCACACAACCTCCGGGATCATCGCACAATCTCCGTATACACCTACGGAGCTAAAGCTTCCCGACGTAGGATCCATGGGAGGTTTGTTAACCCATATACAATCCACATATCTCATATCTCCTTTCCGGCACATCCCTCGAAAAAGATTTTATAAGGTGTTACAATATTTTTAAAAAGGTGTTGCCAGTGTTTCTCAGATGTTGCCACGGTGGTATCAATGTTTCATGAATGAGTATGATATGAAGATATAATGCTCACAATCAACCACAATAGTATTTCCACAACCAACCACATGATATATTTCCACAACCAACCACAATGATACATTTCCACAACCACATAAGCAAATATTCACTCTTTATTTTCATTTCATCCATGAATTTCCACATGTCTCATATGCCAGTAAAGTATGAATATAACCACAATACACCTATGGTACCACATTAAACAATACAATACAATTACTCACATGTATTCAAGGCTATCAATGTCACATAGGACCCTACATGGTCAAACATATCATATAATATTTCAATTTCGACAATTACATCACATATAGGCCCCTATACGGGCATAACACGTAGATAGCTATTTTTCATGATTAGTTCCCACCCTTAACATGCATTTTATACCACCATTTACTACCCATCCCAGTCTGAAGAGTTAAGCCATAACCTACCTCGAAAGTCGAAACCGGTCTGCTATACTTGAACCCGCGACCTTACTTTTCACGAACAATCCCGAACTCTACTAAAAACATCAAATATGAAATCTACGCATCAAAACAAAATCAACGACACTCATATTGACTACTTTTGGTTCGGGGTCCTTGGGTTTCTGAAAAAGAAGGGCAAAATTAGAACTTTACTTCAAAAATATTTTTCTCATATTTTTAGGAACCTACAGCTGAAAACCCAAGTTAAATCGAGTGAAAAATGGGGTTCAAATCGAAGAAACACCATTTTTGAGCTTTACCGGGTAAAATCTTTGAAATACGGGTTAAAATCAAGAATCAGAGTTATTTTGAAGGTTAAATTGATGAAAAACTAGTAATTATAAGATAAAAATATTATTCAAATAAAAGGGCAGGAAATTTGAGTTTAAAATCATGCCCTAAGATTTTTGAGGTTTTGAGAAATTTATCAAGAAATTTCTAAGAAAAGATTACCTTAAATCCGTAATTAAAATCAAGAAATAGGTGTTAATCTAGCTTCCCAAGCTCTCACAAACTTCACTTTTAAGCTCCCAAAATATTTAGGGTTTAAATCTCGAAAGACAAGATGAAAAATGAGCAAAATGAGCCAAAAATGTGAAAAAGTTGTTATATATATTGCAGTTTTTTCTGCATAACTGAGCAGTTTTTATTCTAACTTGAAATGGACTTTGACGGGGTGCTCGGGATTCGTTCGGAGTCCGATTTATGCAAACGAACTATGCAACCACACTAAATTCGACGTTCCAGACGCGATGACGATACCAGATTTTTCAGAAAAATTCATTTTCACAAAATTGACCCCCGAGATCCGAAATCACAATTTTTCAAACCGAGGGTCAAAATGAGATTTAAAAGATGTAAAATCATACCAAACATGCTAACACGCTAAAATCGACATTCTGGATCTGTTGGCGAAGTCGTATTTTTCATACGAGGCCGTTTCGATCAAATGTGGGTCCCACACCCATATTTCCAAGTTTTCAACTTTCCGATCAATAGGTCGAAATGAGCTCGGGTGAACCAAGACCCGAACCAAAGGTGTACCTAGCCTAAAATCGATATTCCAGAGCTACTGGCGCAGTCCGTTTGGTCATCCGTCGCACGGATCAAAATATAACCACATAAGTCCAAAATAAGGCTCTCGAAGCCATCAAAAACCATAATATTGCATAAATGATACCAAAATGCATCAAAAATCATGTCAACCACTCCCACACCCCATAAATACCATAATGCAACTACGGGGAGGGGGTAAAACAGTTAAATCACACAAAATCACAAATTTCACATATTTTATCAAATTTTTAGGTCGTTACATCATCCACCACTAAAAATCTAGTTCATCCTCGAACTAAGGCAAGGAAATACCTGAATCAATGAAAAGCTAGGGATAGGAACTACGCATATCAGACTCAATGTCCTAAGTAGTGACATCTACAGGTCAAAGTTGCCACTGGACCTGAACCACAAGGATCACTTTAGAGCACAACTGCCTAACATCCCTAGCCAAAATAGAAACTGGCTCCTCAACAAAGGACAACCGCTCATCTAACTGAACTGAATCCCAACGAATGACATGAGACTTGTCAAGAATATAGCAACGAAGCATCAAAACATGAAAACTGGATGAACAACAAATAGATCAAGGAGCAAAGCCAACTCATAAGCCACATCACCAATAGTCCGAAGAATCTTAAATGGATCAATATACTTGGGGCTAAGGTTGCCCCTCTTCCCAAACCTCATCACACCCTTCATGGGTGAAACTCGAAGGAAAACACGATCACCAACACCAAAACTCTAGACACGAAGTCTACGATCAGCATAACACTTCTGCCTACCTTGGGCCACTCTAAGTCTATCCTGAATGATCCGGACCCTATCCAAAGACTCACGAAGAAAGTCTGTACCTCGAGGTATCACCTTTGAAACATCAAACCAACCTACTAGAGAGCGACAACACTTACCATACAACGTCTCAAAAGGAGCCATATCAATACTGGAATGGTAGCTATTACTATGTGCAAACTATGCTAAAGCCAAATGCTGCTCCCACTGGCCACCAAAATCCATCACGCACGCGCAGAGCATACTCCAAAACCTGGATAGTCCATTCTGACTGGCCATCAATCTGGGGTGAAACGCTGAACTAAGATCCACTCGAGTACCTAACTCATCTTAAAAAGTCTTCCAAAAGTGAGATGTGAACATAGGACCTCGATCTGAAATAATGGACACCGGCACACCATGCAGACGCACAATCTCACGAATGTAGATACGGGCCAACCTCTCAGCACTAAATGAGACCTGAATCGGAATAAAATAAGTTGACTTGGTCAATCGATCCATGATGACCCAAACATTGTCAGATCCATGAGATGTACGTGACAAACCAGTCACAAAGTCCATAGTGATGCGTTCCCACTTCCACTCAGGAATAGGTAACCTCTGAAGTAAACCACCAAATCTCATATGCTCGGTCTTCACCTGCTGACAACATAGGCAACGAGACATAAAATCTGCGATATCTAACCTCATACCACCCCACCAGTAGGGCTGTCTCAAATTATGATACATCTTAGTTACACCTGGATGGATAGAATATCTGAAACAATGGGCCTCCTCCAAGATCAACCTAATTCGATCACCACTCTCGACATACAAACTCAGCCCTCAATCCTCAAAACTTCATCTGAATTAGGTGAGGCTTTCTTAGACTCTCCACTCAACATCTTATCTCAAATCAACCTCAACCCAACATCGTCAAACTAATGAGCTTGAATCTGCTCCATCCAAGAGGGTCTAGCATCCACAGGTGCCAAAATACGCCCTGGTGTTGAAATATCAAGCCTGACCATCAGATTAGCTAAAGACTGAACCTCCAAGGCCAACGAACTCTCTTGAGTCAAAAGATGCACCAAGCTACCCATGCTAGCCGACTTCTAGATCAAGGTATCCATAACTACATTAGCCTTTCCCTAATGGTAGAGAATAGTCAAGTCATAATCCTTAAGCAACTCAAGCCAACGACGCTGCCTCCTAAGGATATCTCGCTGATAAAGAAGTACAAAAGGCTATGATGATCTGAGAAGATCTCACAATGGAATCCATACAAGTAGTGCCTCCAAAACATCAAGGCAAACACAACTGCGCACAACTCCAAATCATGGGTAGGATAATTCCTATCATGAGGATTCAATTGACGAGATGCATAAGCAATTACCTTGCCCCCCTACATCAACATAACACCTAACCCAACACCTAAAGCATCACAAAAGACAGTAAAGCCCACGCCCTCCATAGGCAAAGCTAATATAGGAGCTGAAGTCAACAAATCCTTGAGCTTCAGGAAGCTCGCCTCACAAGCTTTGGACCACTGAAAAGAAATCTTCTTCTGGGTCAACTTGGTTAATGGAGCTGCAATGGATGAAAAACCCTCAACAAAACATCGATAATACTTAGCCAAGCCAATAAAACTCTGAATCTCGGTGGGCAAAGTAGGTTTAGCCCAAATCATGAACCGCTGCAACCTTAGCTGGATCAACCATAATACCTTTCTTAGTCACCACATGACCCAAGAAAGAAAATAGACACTAACTAAAACTCATACTTAGAGAACTTAGCATACAACTTCTCATCCCTAAATCTCTAAAGCACAATCCACAAATGCTCCTCTTGCTCAACCTCACTCTTGGAATAAACCAAGATATCATCTATATATACCATAATAAAGGAGCCAATATACGGTCGAAACACTTATTCATCAACTCCATGAACGAGGCAGGGGAATTGGTAAACCCAAACAACATGACCAAGAACTTATAATGACCATATCGAGTCCGAAAAGTTATTTTCGAAATATCCAAAGCTCTAATCCTCAACTGGTGATAACCGAACCATAATTTAATCTTTGAAAACACCACAGCTCCCTAAAGCTGATCAAACAAATCATCAATGCGAGGAAGAGGATACTTATTCTTAACCATCACCTTGTTCAACTGCCGATAATCAATACATATCTGCATAGACCCATCCTTTCTCTTTACATACAAGACAGACACACCTAAGGTGAAATACTAGGTCGAATAAATCCCTTATCCAACAACTCCTATAATAGATCCTTCAGTTTCTTTCAACTCTGTTGGGGCCATCCTATAAAGAGAAATAGAAATGGGCTCGGTGCCCGACTCAACATCAATAATAAAATCAATATCTCAATTCGAAGGCATACTAGGAAAGTCCGGAGGGAACACCTCCATAAACTCATGGGCAACACGGATAGAATCTAAGAAAGAAGGCAAAACAACACTTGTGTCACAAATATGGGCCAAGTAAGATAAACATCCCTTCTCAACCAATTTATGAGCCTGAGCATAAGCTATAACCCTCTTAGGACCCGAATTAAGTGTACCATTTCCAAGCTATCCTTGTCACACCAACTAAAGCTAAAGTCACAGTCCTAGCAAAATAATCTAAGACAACATGATAAGAGCCAAACAATCCATATCCAAAATAACATCAAAATCGACCATATATAACACAAGCAAGTCTACTAAAGTTTCACGTCCGGCAAAAGTCACAACATAAGATCGGTACACTCGATCCACCACTAAAGAATCACCTACCGAGGTAGATACACGAATAGGCATAGCAAGAGGCTCCCTAATAGAATCAAAACCCAAATAAAAATATACAGACACAGAAGAAATTCGATCCAGTATCAAATAATAACATGCAGGTCTGAAACAAATGAAACGGTACCTGTGATAACGCTCAATCTACATCTCTCGTAAGAGTGTAAAGCGGTCGTAGTCAAATATAGAACCCAACTGGGTTGGGTATCGATCCCACAGGGAATAGCTTGGTCAACAAGTAAGCAAAGATTACTAGACTTTTAGTGTAAGTCTCGTAAAAGGGGGGAGTTTTGTCGTGCAAGTAATGTAAACAAAATAGTAGAGTAAAACAGAAAATAGCAAAGTAAGAAGAAAGAATGTTTAGTAAGATGTGAAACAATGAGAATTGAGAAGTTGGGGTTATGTCCACCTTATGAGTTGTACGTCTCTATTGGCTATGAGTTGTGCGGAATTCAGACATGCATGTGCTTATAGAGAATTGTATTCGATGGTAAATCCAAGCGTCTTTCGACCTCAACAAGGACTATTTCACTTTAACTCTTTCGAGCTTAAAGCGTATCTAACGGTACAAATTCTCCAAGAGGTTAATCCAGTTACGACACTAACTTTTTAATAGGGGATGGGACCCTACTACCTTGACATTATCTCTTTTACAGACATATAACTTTTCTTTCGAACAAGTTAATGCTATACTGGCGTATTCTATGCGTTTGCAACCACAAAGAATTTAGATTAAGATGAAGAGAATAATGATATAAGCAGCATACATGTCACGAATTCACAAACTCATAGCAATAGATAGTATCTCATACGGCTTCCATAACCCCAACAGAGAAGTTTAGTTACCCATGAGTGCGAAGGAAATCACAATAGACATTATTATTATACCACAATAAAGATTTTGTGTAGCAAAGTGTGGTAGGCGTTTAGGCGTGACTTTCTTTGCAAGTAACGGTTCTCTTGTTGCGGAAATTAAGAATTGAATAGATGAACAGAAGAAGAATAAAAATTAGAATTAATGGAAGGATTAGAAGAGTTATAGGATTATAGAAGAATGTCTTTAGAAGTAGAAGATTGAATAATAGAAAGATTGAAAGATGTAAAGATGAAAAGATGTATCAAAATCTCTAGCAAAATAGAGTATTTATAATACCCATATCCTATCCCTACTAAGCTAATGAATTACTTAACCCAATCCTACTAGGTTAATGTATCATTATCCTAATCCTAATAAATTACTGCTAGTCCCCAAAGTCTTCAGAATTGTTGTTTTTGCCCGGGACAGGTTTTCCATGTGCCACTTTTGGTCCTTGGCGTCCAAGCTTTGTTTTCCTCCTTTCGTGAAGCTTTCTTTGGCGTCAAGTTATCCATAAAATGCTGAATTTTGCATCATTTATACCTGAAAACTTGCTAATCATGTTTGTTAGCTCACTTACAGGAAAAAGGACTAAAAATGCATGAAATATATAATTTGTTCTCAAAACTTGGCTAAAATATGAGCAAAATCTAGTGCTATAGGCGTGTAAATTTGCCTATCATCAACACCCCACACTTGAAGCTTTGTTCGTCCTCGAACAAAATATCATGTCCGTCTAAACATCAACTTAGGGTTTCACAGTATCAACACAAAATATTCGTCAAGACAAGCACAACAATTATCAACAAAGAGTAGTTTTCCGATCATTAGTAGAAACAAACTGCTACAAATAGAGAAAAAAACAGAAATACCCAAGGTAAGACTTCTAGAATGAAGCCGAGCCATATAAATAATCATAACAATACGCAAACAAATTATTCAAAACACCAATCATGCCTAAAAATAGGTGTCAATAGTGTAAGAACTACTAATACAAACCAAGAGTCAAATACATCGAAAAAATAACCACAAAGGAATAATAAATGTCTCCGAACACTAATAAAGACATAACTAGTATAAAAATATAAAGGTGAACTTCGGACACATGAATGTCCAACCGCTACCTTGGAAGCTCCAACAACCGCCAGAATCAAGTAAGTTGAGGCGAACTCGAGCTAGGACCTGCACTAAAAGGGCGCAGTAGGCATGGGTACGGTCCACTTGTACTCAGTAGGTATCATAGGTTGACTAAGAAAAGTAGTAAATAAGGTATACAAAATATACACTAAGGGCACGTCACCTGCAATCAGAAAATGTCCCACAACGGTAGCCCACACTGCTTGCACTAACAGTTCTAATATATCTCACATATATTGCGAAAACACATCAAGATATAGAATACAAGTATAGATTATGTCACATATAAAATAGAGCAAGAGATAACATACAGATACAAGATCATCAAATATAAGTAAATAAAGGTAAGACAAATACATAGATGATAAGTCAATAAGGCAATACGACACAACAAAAACACAATAAAGTAAGCGCAATGTATATGATAATGATGATGATGATGATGATGATGCACGAGGTTGTCGCACAACCTCCGGGATTATCGTATAATCCTCGTATACACTTACGGAGCTAAAGCTTCCCGATGTAAGACCCATGGAGGGTTCTTCAACCCATATACAATCCACATATCTCATATCTCCTTTTCGGCATATCCCTCGGAAAGGGTTTTATAAGGTGTTACAATATTTTTAAAAAGGTCTTTCCAGTGTTTCTCAGATGTTGCCACGGTGGTACCAATGTTTCATGAATGAGTATGATATGAAGATGTAATTCTCACAGCAAATCACAATAAGTATTTACACAACAAACCACATGATATATTTCTATAACCAACCACAATGATACATTTCCACAACCACATGAGCCAATATTCACTCGTTACTTTCATTTCATCCATGAATATCCGCATGTCTCATATGCCAGTAAAGTCTTAATATAACCACAATACATCTATGGTACCATATTAAACAATACAATATAATTACTCACATGTATTCAAGGCTATCAATGTCACATAGGACCCCACACGGTCAAACATATCACATAATATTTCAATTTCAATAATTACATCACATATAGGCCTCCACACGGGCACAACACGTAGATTGAAATTTTTTATGATTATTTCCCACCCTTAACGTGCATTTTGTACCATCATTTACTACCCGACCCAGTTTGAATAGTTAAGCCATAACCTACCTCGAAAGCCGAAACCGGTCTGCTATACTTGAACCCGCGACCTTACTTTTAATGAATAATACCAAACTCTACTAAAAATATTAAATATGAAAACTATGCGTCAAAATAAAACCAACGACACCCATATTGACTACTTTTAGTTCGGGGTTAAAACAGACCCCCAAAATAGGTTTCCGAAAAAGAAGGGAAAAATTAAAACTTTACTTCAAAATATGGAAAGTAGTCGAGTGAAAACCCAAGTTAAATTGAGTGAAAAATGGGGTTCAAATCGAAGAAAAACCACTTTTGAGCTTTACCGGGTAAAATCCTTGAAATCCGGGTTAAAATAAAAAATCAGAGTTGTTTTGAAGGTTAAATTGATGAAAAACTAGTAATTATAAGATAAAAATATTATTCAAGTGAAAGGAGATAAAATTTGAGTTTAAAATCATGCCCTAAGATTTTTGGGGTTTTGAGAAATTTATCAAGAAATTTCTAAGAAAAGGGTGAATTCTTACCTTAAATCTGTAATTAAAATCAAGAAATAAGTGTTAATCTAGCTTCCCAAGCTCTCACAAACTTTACTTTTAAGCTCCCAAAATATTTAGGGTTTAACTCTCAAGAGACAAGATGAAAAATGGGCCAAAAATGTGAAAAACTGCTATATAATTGCAGATTTTTCTGCATAACTGAGAAGCTTTTATTCTAACTTGAAATGGACTTCGATGGGGTGCTCGGGATTCGTTCGGAGTTCGATTTATGCAAACAAACCATGGAACCACACTAAATTCGAAGTTCCGAACGCGATGGCAATGCCAGATTTTTCAAAAAAATTCGTTTTCACAAAATTGATCCTCGAGACTCGAAATCATAATTTTCTAAACTGAGGGTCAAAATAAGATTTAAAAGCTGTAAAATTATACCAAACATGGCGAAGTTAGATTTTCCATACAAGGTCGTTTAGATCAAATGTGGGTCCCACACCCATATTTTTAATTTTCTAACTTTCTGATCAATAGGTCAAAATGAGCTCGGGTGAACCAGGACTAGAACAAAAGGTCTACCTAGCCTAAAATTGATATTTTGGAGCTGCTGACACAGTTCGTTCGGTCATCTATCGCACGGATCAAAATATAATCACATAAGTCCAAAATAAGGCTCTCGAAGTCATAAAAAATCACAATATTGTATAAATGATACCAAAATGCATCAAAAATCATGTCAACCACTGTCACATGTCATAAATACTATAATGCAACTATGGGGAGGGTTAAAATAGTCAAATCACACAAAATCACAAATTTCACATATTTCATCAAATTTTTAGGTCGTTACAATCTGAAAAGATGTATTCTTTGAAAGAGTCACGTCAGTTCATTCGAAACATTGTGTCTTTTTTTGAACAGCCATATCTGTCTAAAAAGTCACTCCTTTTCCAAAATAATATGTCTTTTTCACAAAGTTTGTGTCCCTCCATTTTTCTTTCACACCAATTGAACCTAACAATTCCCCACATGAATGGGGAATGGCTATTCTTTGTAAAATTTTACGGACAAGTATGTGATCATCAAGCAAAGACTGATTGCATCTGGATAAGTGGGTTTTCCTTTGAACTTTCCATAGTGAACATGCATCGGATGCACTCGGTAAATCAGTAGATTTGATATCCTTGAACCATCGAGCTTTAATGTACACCTAGACAACACATGTCACACAACCAACCTTTTACCATTTATGGTTCTCGCGGTTTTATTTGTTTTAGCCATGAACATGCCTCGGTATCATGAGAGCTTAGAGAATAGACCTTTACTAACATTCTCCTTGAAGCGGCTTCGACTTCGCCCTCACATAGGTGATTTCTTAACATTCAATCCTATAGATTAAATTATTTGGTCAAATCTGCCAAATTTAGATAATCATTAAAAGACTTTTCACCTTAAATCTTATCCTTGTTTACTAAACATTGTCTACATTATGAGAATGGCTTGGGTATACTGACAATGTTGAACCTGTCAGACACAACTTTGTTTGATCTCCTTGAACCTAGATTTTGGGATCTCCAGTCTTCTAGGAAGAGTTACCGCCATGCTGACTTGTCCTTGGCCGTAAAACCATTTCCTTGGATGTACTCTCAACTCCTTCTCTAGATAGGCCTTTTGTAAGAGGATCTGACACATTATCCTTTTACTTTTCATAATCAACAGTGATAATTTCACTAGAGGAAAGTTCTCTAATTGTATTATGTCTCTATCTTATGTGATGAGATTTATCGTTGTACACCATGCTCCCTCCCCTACCTATTCCGTTTGGCTATCACAGTGTATACATACTGGTGCCACTGGTTTGGGCCAATAACGTATATCTTCTAAGAAATTTTGGAGTCATTCTGCTTCTTCACTGGGTTTATCTAATGCGATAAATTTATATTCCATCGTATAGAGAATAATACATGTCTGTTTGGATGATTTCCAAGAGACCGCTCCTCTACCGATAGTAAATATATATCCACTTATGGATTTTACTTCGTTTGATCTGGTAATCCAATTTGCATCACTATATCCTTCAAGTACAGCGGGATATTTATTATAACGCAAAGCATAGTCTTGAGTGTATTTAAGATACCCCAAAACTCTTTTCATTGCCATCCAATGAGTTTTGTTGGGATTACTCGTGTACTGACTCAACTTACTAATAGCGCATGCTGTGTCTGGTCGTGTACCATTCATTTATATACATTAAACATTCCAATACTCTTGCGTACTCCAACTGTGAGTCACTTTCACCCTCATTCTTTTAAAATACGAAGCTCACGTCCAATGGAGTCTTGGCAATACCAAATTTCAAATACTTGAATTAGTCAAGTACCTTTTCTATGTAATGAGATTGTGACAATGCCAACCCTTGTGGAGTTCTATAGATTCTTATTTTCAAGATCACATCTGTAACTCCAAGGTCTTTCATATCAAACTTTCTTTCAAGCATTCATTTAGTAACATTTATGTTCGAAATGTCTCTACGGATGATCAACATATCATCCACATACAAACAAACAATAACTTTGGTGATTTCGAGTGTCTTTAATGTAAATATATTTATCACATTCATTAATCTTGAACCCATTTGCCAATATGGTTTGGTCAAACTTCGCATTCCATTGTTTAGGGGCTTGTTTTATCCCATAAAGTGTCTTAACAAGTTTACACACCTTATTTTCTTTTCCTGGAACCACAAAACCCTTAGGCTGTTCCATGTAAAATTTCTTCTTCCAATTCTCTATTTAGGAATGTTGTTTTCACATTCATTTGATGCATTTCAAGACCATATACTGTCGCCAAGGCGATTAACATCCAAATTGATGTTATCTTCGTTACCGGCGAGTATGTATCAAAGTAATCAAGGTCTTCTTTTTGGTTAAAGCCTTTTACTACAAGTCTTGCCTTGTATTTTTCAATAGTACCATCAGCTTTCAGTTTTCTTTTGAAGATCCATTTAGAACTTAAAGGTTTATTTCCTGGAGGAAGATCAACAAACTCCCATGTATGGTTGCTTAAGATTGAATCAATCTCATTATTGACTGCCTCTTTCAAAAGGATGAGTCTGACGACGACATTGTTTCTTTAAATATTTGAGGCTCATTTTCTAGTAGAAATGTTATAAAATCTAACCCGAATGAAGTTGACGTTCTTTGACATGTACTACATCTTGGATTCTCATTAGTATGTACATTCTCACTTGGTTTATTTTGAGGTCATTCAGACCCCCCACTAGACTGTTCATGTCTAGTTTTATACAGGTAAATGTTTCAAAGAATTCAACATTATCTGATTCAATTACCATATTTTCATTAATATCCTGATGTTTGGATTTATGAACCAAAAATCGATATGCTTTACTACTTTTAGCATATCCTATTAACACGCAGTCCACCGTCTTAGGTCCTATTTAATCCTTTTAGATATAATAACTTGGATCTTCTCTAGACACCCCCACACGTTGAAATATTTCAAGCTGGGTTTTTTTCTTTCCATTTTTCAGAAGGAATTGATTGTGTCTTACTATGAGGAACTCTATTGAGTATTCGGTTGGCTGTAAGTATACCCCCCCCCCCCCCACATAAGTTTTGCGGTAATCCAAAACTTATAAGTAAGACATTCATCATTTCTATCAAAGTTTATTTTTTTCTTTCTGCAATTCCATTAAATTGAGGTGAATACGGGGCAGTAGTTTGATGGACGATTTCATTCTCTACACATATTTGCGCAAAGGGAGATTCATATTCTCCGCTCCTATCACTTCTTATAGTTTTGATCTTTTTCTCCAACTAATTTTCAACTTCAGTTTTGTATTACCTAAATGCACCTATTGCTCCATCCTTACTATTTAACAAGTAGACATAACAATATCTAGTGCAATCGTCAATAAAAGTTATGAAATACTTTTTTTCACCATGAGATGGTGTTGACTTCATATCACGAATATCAGTATGGATTAAGTCTAAGGGATTGGAATTCCTTTCAACAAACTTATACGGATGCTTAGCATACTTTGATTCCACACACGTTTGACATTTTGATTTATTGCACTCAAAGTTTGACAAAACTTCTAAGTTTATTGGTTTTTACAATGTTTTGAATTAACATGACCTAATCGTTCATGCCATAAATCATAAGACTCAAGTAAGTAAGAAGAAGCAGAACTTTTATTGATTTCAATAGTCATTACATTCATCTTATATAGGCCCTCAGTGAGATAACCTTTTCCTACATACACTTCTCCTTTGCTAATTACAACTTTTTCAGAAACATTTACACATTTGAATCCATTTTTATCTAGAAGTAATACAGAAACCAAGTTTTTCCTTAACTCTGGTATGTCCAGGACATTGTTGAGTGTCAACACTTTATCGGAAGTCACTTTCAAGCATACTTTTCTTATTCTTTCTACTTTTGCAGTAGCAGAGTTAGCCATGAAGATCTTTTTTTCTCCTTGAGATGGATCGAACATTGAAAACAACTTCTTATTAGCATAAACATGGCGGGTGACACTGGAATCCAACCACCATTCGTGTGGATTTCCCACCAAGTTGCATTCGAAAAGCATGGCACACAGATCATCCATTTCTTTCTTGGACTTAGCCATATTTTCTTGGTCCTTTTTTCTTACCTTTCTTATGGGCCCAACAATCTGTTGATTTGTAGCCAATCTTGCCACAGTTTAAGCACTTTTCCTTGAATTTCTTCTTGAATTGATTGCTTTCATTTTCAGTTTTCTTGCACTTTTTAGAGTTGTGGTCGTCTTCTACAATATTTGCTCCATTCATTGTAGAATTTCCTCTTGACCTTTTTTTCGAAGCCTTATTATCTTCTTCAATGCGCAATCTAACGATTAATCTTGATACACATCTCCTTATGTTTGTGTTTCAAATAGTTCTTAAAGTCCTTCCACATGGGTGGTAGCTTCTTTATTATTGCTGTTACTTGAAATGCTTCATTCACGATCAAACCTGTAATACATTTTATGTGAATATTAAGAACATTTGTCAATTTTCCAACAAAGGTATTTGTCAAAATCATACCTTCCGCAAGGAGATCATGGATGATCACTTGCAGTTTCTGCACTTGGGAGACAACAGACTTGCTGTCTATCATCTTATATTTTAGGAATCTTGCAACGAAGAACTCTTTAGTTTCGACAACCTCTGTCTTGTACTTCCGTTCTAGCGCTCCCCACAACTCTTTTGCAGTCTTTGTTCCACTGTACACATTATAGAGGTCATCTTGAAAACCACTAAAGATGTAGTTCCTGCAAGGGAAATTGGAGTATTTTCAAGACTTTACAATCATGAATCGTTCTTGTTCAAAGGTTCTCTCGGGCACCTCTGGAGCTTCCTCAAATGTGAACCTTTGAAAACAAAGAGTGGTGAGGTAGAAAAATATTTTTTTGCTTCCATCTTTTGAAGTCAATACCCGCAAACTTTTTGGGTTTCTCCGCTGGTGCGTGCCATGACTTGTGGAGAATTATTACAACTCGTTGTGGCCATACTAGTTGCCGCCATATTCATTCCAGTATCATGTACTTGACTATCGTTAGTCATTTTCCTATCACAACAAGACAGAAAATTTAGTATATCAAAATACTAATCAATAAAGTTGTAGCAACTTTAAACACAACTTGTTCTAGTTTAACGATGAAGTTTTTATGACTTCCAATTGTCAACCGAGTGATATTTAACTTGTGATGAAGATTTTATTTCTTCAAATCACTAGTTAAGTTCAAACGGAGTAGAAAGCTAAAAGCATTAATCTCCAGAAACCAAACTATACAGATTCTGAAGAAAAAAACTTTAGTGAAAAGAAAATTTCACCAAACAAAAAAAAAAAATTCCAAATTTATTTTCTTAAGATTGTTGTTTTCTATGTTTTCGGGTATAAGAATCTGTATTTAGGAACAATAACTTCGACAGAAGTTCAAGTCTAAAAACAAGAACACCTATGAAGTTACATATAACACCCTCAAAACAAGATCAAAAAGACCTTACAAGGAAGTGTTTTTTTTTCCAGAAATTTAGATGAAACAGAAAAGGCCTAGTCATTTGACTTCACAAAGTGTCCTTAAAGAAATAATTCCCTTGAAGTACCCAAGGTTGCGGAATTTTCTTCCCAGGATAAAATGGCCTACCAATCTTACTGTAGTGGTATCTCAAATGATCGGATTCTCTTCAAACTCACTCAATGATTAGATGATCACACAGAGTATATTTTCAGAAAACAAGAAAAGTTTTATTGTAGAAAATTTTTTGTACCTAAACCTGGGATAAATGCAGGTTTATATAGCCATCAAGCGCCCTTTCCGAAAGGTGGCAAATGTTCTTCCAAAAAGATGTATCCTTTAGAAGAGTCATGTCAGTTCATTCGAAACATTATGTCTTTTTCTTAACAGAATATGTCTTTTCCTCAAAAGTTGTGTTCCTCTATTTTTCATTCACATCAATTGAACCCAACACTATTTAGTATTATATGTTGTTTTTGTTGTTTCAGTTAGCGTATGATGTTTCTCTTAAAGCTTTATTTTGTTATTGTTACTGCTTTCACTTTCGTATTTCCTTTTTCAAAATGCTTTGAGATGTGTTACTTAATCCACCGGTCTATTGAAAATAACCTCTCTCTCTGAGGTAGAGTTAAAATCTACATACGCTTTATTTTTTTAGAGCTCACTTGTGAAATTATACTGGATATGTTGTTGTATGCAGGATTTGGCTTTATTCTAAGGGTAATGTAGACAACCTATTCTGATTTAAGTGTTAGTGGGTAATTTCATGGCCCAAATATGTAACCTACTAGTAATAAGGAGATAATTTTACTCTTGCTTTAAGTCTCAAAATATACATTTAATCTCAAACTTAATTTTGAACACCTGCCGTATCCCATGAACGAAACGATGATATTACCACACATTATTTCTCATATCTGATAACTTGAGATATCCTCAACTAACATTTCAACCAGAAACCACGTAGCTACTTCATAGAATTGTATGATTGCATTCAAACTTGGATGAATAATGTGAAAGATATGTTAAATATTGCCGAGGAAGAAAACACCTTTGATAAAACTAAAGCTACACCAACACCACAGAAGAAGAAGATAGTGGATTAACAGAGAGCAATACATTTGAACACTATTCTTGGATTTTATTTAGTTTGGATCTACAAGAAATATCCACATCTCCCCCTCCCACACATCTTTTCAACTTTTCTCATTATAGTGTTTACTGATATTATTTCCTTTCCCAAACAAGAACAGTACCAAATGGCACATTTGTTTTTGTCCTCTTTCACACGTGGAAGACCGTGTCACAACACAGATTAAATAGTTCTTTAAAAAACGGAAGAACTTTGTAAATACTACTCCCTCCGTTTCAATAAGGATGAGCTACTTTGACTTGACACAAAGTTTAAAAAAATAAAAAAAACTTTAAATCTTGTGACCTTAAATTAAAGTTGTGTCAAATGTACTAAAATACTCTTTAATCTTGTGGTCCTAAACATGTCATGTAGAAATTTGAAATTAAAGTATTGTCAAAAAAGGAAAGGAGTCGTTCTTTTTGAAACCGAATAAAAAGAAAAATAGGTCATTCTTTTTTAAATGAAGGGAGTAGTGAATAAGTAAATTGTTTCATAATTTACAAATAATTTTACCATTAAAGTTTCATTATTTTACCTTTATTACAATAAAATAATGCTATACGAATAACAAAAGGCATAATACATAAACATACTCTCAAATTTGGTCTTAGCTTTAAGTAAACACTTTAATTTTGAGTATGCACATCTAGATACCTTGACTTATCTTCACTGTGTTATTTGAACACTCTAACTTACATTAATCGTCTAAACATCTCCAAATTTTATCTGTCAGGTAATTGTTGTTGAGTTCTAAGTAATGAAATGTGAATGAAAAATGGAGGAAAGAAAAATGAAGGAAAAGTGAAAATGAGTATTCACTTTATGAAAAAAGTGTTCTCCCACATTGATGGGAGAAATGAACTTCTTCATGCTTAAATATAGAAGCATGCCTTCATTTGGATAGTGGGCCAAGAACAAGACAAACCTTGTGTTGTTATCTTGGGTCGCTCGGCTTGACTAATTTCAATTTGTCAAATGATTGAACGATTGTCTTTTTGGACAAAATTTGTTTGAAACTTTATAATTAGTGATGTTTAAATCCAAAAATTTGAAGGAAAAGATTGAAACTTTATAATTAATGATGTTTTAATCCAAAAATCTGATGAAAAAGTTTTTTCCATTTGCGGACGCGCTCAAGCATGTGCGGATGCGCTCAAGCATGTGCGGACACATGTCACAACACAGCTCGAAGGGAAATAACCCTTCGAGGCACTATTTGATAACAGAAAAGGTGACCTGCGGGAGCACCTAGTGACCTACGGATGCAGGTGCCAATGCAAGTCAAGCCAGAACATTTTGATTTGTGCCAAAAGTCGATCTGCGCCGCGTATGGCCTATTTTTGAGCGTAAGTGGGTACACAGATGACACGATGGTCTGAGACAGTGTGGTTTTTCAATAACCATTACTTTATTTCTGAAGTACCACCTTTTGTCTATAAATACCTAAATTTTTCTACAATAAAGATACGAATTTTTGAAGTAAAAATATTTTCTTCCTAAAAACTCAAGTGGGATTTTATGAATTGTTCAGTGTGTTTGAAGTTCAGCAAATTTAAGATTCCACTATTTGTTGAAGTGAATCATTTTATCCTAGGAGGATATATTTCATTAACCTCGGTTACTTGAGGTGAATAAATTTTGCAAGGATACACGTTAATGCGGTGGACTTGATTCTTTTATTTCTTCATTTTTCTTGATTGGTTCGCTATATTTCAGAAAATAGTTTGAACTTCATTTTGATAGTTCATATGTTGTTTGAACTAGTGTTTGAAGCTCTTGTTGTTAATACAGATTTTGTACTAAAAAAACAACAATCTTAAGAAATTTCTTCTTATAATCTGTATGTGGTTTCTGGAGATTAAAGTCTTTAGGTTTTCTACTCTATTTGAACTTGATAGTGATTTGAAGATACAAAAACTTCATCACAATTCAAAAATTAATTCGATTGATGACTAGAAGAACATAAAAACTTCATCGTTAAACTAGAAATAAGTTGTTTAAAGTTTAAAACTTTATTGTTAGTATTCTGAAATACTAAGTTGTTTGTCTTATTGTGAAAATAAAATGACTAATTAAAATTAAGTCAATGATGGAATGACAAATGTTGCAACAATAAATATTTCTACTTCGAGTTGTTCGAATGCTGCTACTGAATGGACCAGCAAAAAAATCAGAAAATTTTTCTAGTGTTGATTTCACATGTTAGCACCAGAAGATATTCTTTTACTTGACAATCTTAAGTCTGTAAAGGTTCATCATAAAAAATATTTCAGAGTTTCCAGAAGAAACTATAGAAAAAGAACATTTCTTAGTAATTTAAGCTTGGAAGTACTTAGAGATTTTATATAAGAATTAAATTTTCAGTTACCTACAAGATGATATGTACAATGTGTACAACAATATGAAGACCTCAAAGAAACTCTGAAATACTTTAGAAAAGAAGTACAAAATAGAGGATTCGGAATGAAGAAATTCATTGTTGCCAAATTCTTGGACTTTAAGATGGTGACAGTAAAGCTATAGTTACCCAAGTTCAAGAGCTGTAACTTGCAATCCATGATCTCCTTGCTGAAGGTATAGACTTAGATAACACCTTTATTGAACACATTAAGCTTGTTCTTGATATCACAAGAACTTTGATGTAGGTTTGATCATGAACGATATTTTCCAAGTGGCTGCAATAATCGAGAAGCTACCACCTTTGTGGAAAGACTTCAAAAACTACTTAAAGTATAAGCGCAAGAAGATGTATATTGAAGATTGTTTTTCTTTTGTAAAATTACTTACCTATTTAAAAATTATCTTTTTATAACACAGTATGTTGATGAAATTCTTTACCCAATGCCCGAAATTAGCGTACCCGAGTGCTTATGATGCTGCCTATAGGATAATGGACCTCAACTTCTACAACAATTTTAAGAATAAGTACGATAATTTCATTGTACCAGCGTCAACTCCCGATGGCTCAAGATTTAATTCATTAGTTTTTGCATTCTAATAGGATGAAGATATGATTAAATATGTTATAAGGAAGAGGCCATATCAACACGACAAGGACTGGACCAAAGCAAAGAGGATTCTTGCAGTCATGATGTAATACCCCACATTTTCGAGGTAGTCTTTGAACCATCGTTCCTATGGGTATAAGATATAATCTAAATGATTCGCATGAAAATATGAGTTTCATGATCTTTATCCTCATGTATGATTTTCTTTTTAGGTGAAAAATGTTCATAAAAAATCACTTAGAACAAAGTTGAGCTAAGAGCCTTTGATTCATCCAAAGTTTGGTATTCGATTCTATAAGAGTCTACTTTATATGTGTACAAATTTTTATATACATTAAATTTTACAGCTCAAGACCCACCAAATTGTAGATAATTGAATTAACATTCCAACTATATCAATTTTGTCTAAATCCAATACCCGAACGAAAAATTATGACATTTTCTATGTGAGGCAGTAAACCGATGCAATAGTGACGCGACGCATCGGCCTGCGCATTACAGAACTGTTTCACACGCATTACTTAGAATATATTACTTTTCAACAAT
This sequence comes from Capsicum baccatum var. pendulum, assembly GCA_030864225.1. Classification (NCBI taxonomy): domain Eukaryota; kingdom Viridiplantae; phylum Streptophyta; class Magnoliopsida; order Solanales; family Solanaceae; genus Capsicum; species Capsicum baccatum. Next base: position 37,088,252 of record CM061556.1, read on the forward strand.
TTTTCATCTGCTCTACCATCCGATCATGTAAAACGTAAATGTACTCCCACACTTCGACAATAAGGATAATGTACAAAGTCAGTAAACATTACCTCGTACATCAGTAATAGGAAGTTTTTATTACTTTTTAAATATGTCTGATTTGTGATTCTTTGATTGGTTTTGCTATTAACTGTATATTACTCCTTTCGTCTCAAATTAGTAGTCATATTACTTTTTAAAAGTTAAAATTATTAGATTTTTTATCAATATTTTTCATCAAATTGGTATGAAAAAGTTGCAGCTTGTAATATTTTTCATATAGTTTCTGAATATCTAAATTTAGTTAGCAAGATCGAGTTGATATAATTTAGTTCAATTTTAAAAATTAATTAAATTGACTCCGGAGAAATATGAGACTTAACAGAAACGGAGGGGAGTACTACAGAAAAGAACACTCATCTCAACGAAAAGTCTAACTTTCCTGGCAAACCATATTATAGTATTTTGCAATTGTCATCTTAGACTTTTCGTCTTTTAATCTTGTTCCTTCGGCTTTCTTAATTTTATTAAATATTATCTTCTCGGTAATTCTAGTAATTTATTTAGAGAGGCAAAGTCAAAATTTAAACTTTTTTGAACTTTAAATTTTCGAAAAGTTATTATGTAGTTTGAAATATTAAAATAATTATTTAAAGAAAAAAAATATCATAGTATACCATCGTTGAAATAATTAATAAAATGTGTTACGAGAAAACTTATTTGCTCTGCAAAAGAAGTGCAAGAATACGAGCCTATTCAATTGCTTATTTTTTTTCTATAAAATGGAGATATCAATTACTCTACTTTTCTTTCAATTGATAACTTGGCATACCTGAAGGAAGCATTTTCTGCTTATCTTATAGACAAACAATACTCTATTTGATTTGTATAAATACTAGATGGGCAAGGCCTGTGCTAAGCACGGGCCCAATATTTAATATTTCTAGTGGTTGTTGGTTTTTGAATTCCTAGCAAAATAATAATAGTGAAAGAAATTTAACTAAAAATGAAGCAGTGTATCATTGAAAAACATAAAAAACATAAAGCTAATTGCAAAAATTTACATGCTAATACAATTGATGCTAGCAAATGTCATTGGAAATATAAAGCTAACTGTAAATATTTACATGCTAATACGATTGATGCTACCAAATGTATATGTAATATTGCAGATAACATTAGATTTGTATACATATAGGCAAAATATCTAATGGCAAGTTACAAATTCTCTTGGATGCGCTAAAGTATCCGTCTTTATTGGATGATTAAACTATTCGCGTATTGACTAATGTGTTTTCTATTCGTTGTATAGTTCTCTTCTTAACCTCTTAGTTTTGTAAAATCAATATGCAATCAAAAAGTAATATCAATTATCAGTAAGGCAACATAGCGGCCAAGTAAGGCAAACATCATAATGTTTAAAGTTTCAAGATGACAAAGAGATAGATGGTATCACCTAAAGTAAAGTTTCAAGATGACAAAGAGATAGATGGTATCACCTAAAGTAAAGTTTCAAGATGACAAAGAGATAGATGGTATCACCTAAAGTAAAGTTTCAAGATGACAAAGAGATAGATGGTATCACCTAAAGTACCTCCACGATTCGTATGCGAGTGCGTATACAGGCTAAAGCTATTACAATTATAAGGACATCCATAGTCAGTCTAACAAATGTGTTACAGCCGACTTAGAACCAACAAATATTATCAGATACATACATTCCCAATTTAATGACTTTTATCAGATACATACATTCCCAATTTAATGACTTAGAACCAAGAAAATTGCTTTAAAGGAAAATGTGTTAACTTCCAAACCCACCACATGCAACCACGAAAATATATTCACAAAATCATAAAGATTCATTAAATTACTTTTAGCAACCCATTCATGCTCATTAGCAGTAATATACAGTGACAGTATGCTCTAAGTCCCATTAAACATCTGTGGATTGGCAATCATTCGTAAATCATGTATCAAGCTGCTCTGAGTACTTCATAAATGAAAGTTAACTCATCAACATCCATGAACAATAGATTAGATTCAATCTAATATGAAGTTTACACCTAAAAACGGGAAGTGCTGAACAACCCCCTCTTGCCTATTCATTAGCTTTTTCTTCCACTTCTATGGTGCAAGATTTGTCAATCTTCACCTTTTAATGTCCCCTAAAAGCAAAATGAACAAGCATGTATATATATATATATGGAGATCTTCTTCCTAGATTTGTAATGTAGTAAACTGCACTTCTTTAAATCTGCAAATTCACCTAGTAATTGGCTAGGGCTTCAATCTATCCTAGAACTCCCTTCAATATTAATATTAATACACTATAAATAAAGTTGGTGTTTTTACATAGTATTAGTACAATTAATTTAACCTCTAAATGCCTTGTAAACATGCTTCCACCAGTAATTCACGATCAAGATAAACAACTAATAGTAATACAACAACATACCCAGTGTATTCCCACCTAGTGGGGTCTGGGGAGGATAGAGTGTACGCAGATCATACCACTACCTCAGGAGAAGTAGAGAGGCTGTTTCCGATAGACCCCCGGCTTAGGACCGATACCCATATACCAACCCAAATATAAGTGTATATAAATAGTATGGTACACAAGACAAACTAACAGAATACCAAACACAAAAGTACATATATAAACAAACAACTAATAGTAATACAAACTATAAATGATTAGTCAATTTTCAAAAATTCTAACTAACAACAACTTTACTTATGGTTGTCGTATTTATGTTATGCATGTTATGTAATCTTGTAACCTTGTTCGGTGCTTTACTTTGTATTTGTGTGGTATCTTGTGCCTTGAGCCGGGGGTCTATCGGAAACAGCCTTTCTACTTCTAAGAAGTAGAGGTATGGACTGCGTACATCTTACCCCCCCAGACCCCACCAGGTGGGAATACACTGGGTTTGTTGTTGTTGTTGCTGCTAACTAACAACAACAACAACAACAAACCCAGTAGATTCCCACATCGTGGGGTCTGAGGAGGGTAAAGTGTATGCAGACCATACCACTACCTCTAACGAAGTAGAGAGGTTGTTTCCGATAAACCCCCGGCTCAAGACAAAGGACAGTATATAAAAACATCAAAAGCATGGAACACGATAAGAAACATAGATACGCCATCCACAAAAATATGCCACACTGCCAAACAAAAGAGCCCTCCTACATACTGACTACGACTCATCCACCCACCTTAACCCTCTATCCTAATGTTTTTCCTCCATACCTTCCTATCCAGGGTCATGTCTTCGGTCAACTGTAACTGCTCCATGTCACGTCCCTCCAGTATTTCTTAGGTCTACCCCTACCCCGCTTGAAATCATCCAAGGCCAACCTCTCACACCTACGAACCGGGGCATCCGCGCCCCTCCTCATCACATGGCCAAATCTAAAGATAATAAAGAGTCCAGAAAAAGGAAGTGAATTCATAATAAGCAGCAACAGAAAAGTTCATGATGCTTTTCAAGCTAAAGAGTACCATAAGTTAATGAGGAAGGACTTTTTCATAAAGCTGTATTAGCAAATGGCTAATCCTTGTATACAATATTCATTCCTTCTTGTCAATAGGATATTTAACTTGTCAAAATAACTAATAACTAGTGTATGTTCAAGTAACAAATATGTGGCATTAAATGAACACATCATGTATAACCAGATGGAAACACACCAGACACAGTAGTTTTCTCAACTTCTGGAGCAGGGCGAACAACCTGTTGCCAGAACAAGAACACTAATCAATGCAAATAACTTAGGTTTCTAACTACTTAAATTTGAAAGCTGTGCTATGTTAAACAGGGAGACGATGAAGAAACTAAACTCGGAGATGATGAGGCAGAAAAGGCCAACCTGATCAGGGACTAAACCACCGACCGATCTGGCAAGGATGGCACATGATTTTAGACTCTTTTCAGAGGTCGGTGCTTTTTCTAAATCTACGCCATCCTGAGTAGCAATAAGCAAACAAAAACTTAGCATCAGTATGATATGATTAGCAAGACCAATTGCAAAAGTCTGTGAAAAAGCGAATGAAAATTTTACTTTCTGCCTCGGATTAGGTGCAGCAATCCTAGATGACTTGACCTGTTGTAATGCCATCTCATGAGCTTTAGTCCCACCAATAAAATTTGGATGTGAAGTATTTATGTAATCCATCTCCATCTCCTTTCCTTCGAGGACAGAATTTAATCATTTTTTTCTTCTCCTTTCCATCTTGTTATTTCTGCTCATCACTTAAATTTGTTGAAAACTTATCTTATTCCTTGTTGATGATATTAGAACATGCCCGTACCATAGCCTTCTCTACAATTTTCAAGGCAAGATCCTCGTAGGCCTCCATCTTCGTCATCCCCTTCATTGTGGATGAAGGGCTTGGAATTTAAACCTTTGTCATCTATGCCTTATCGATCAAATTGATTTCTCATTCCTTCCAGTTGATTTGAGCAATTCCAACTGATGGAAACTGTACTGGGTGGAGATCTGACATGTAAATAGAGAAGATAAATAATGGGGAAACGATATGTGGTAACTTGTGGGGTGTAAACATAGGGTCTTTTGGTATATTTGGTGTATATGGCTTGTCAAATAGCTTATTTAAGTTCATATTTTTTCTAACTCCTTTGCTTGTACCTGCAGAAGTAGATTGATAAGCGTTATGGGTTTTATGGAGTATCCCAACATCTCCTTCTAGCTCTGGAATTTTATTGTCTTCCGATCGACATAGCTCTGCACATTGCTGAGTTAGCTGATTCATAGCTATAGATGAATCTATTTATAAATCTATTTACCAACTCAGTTATCCGCACCCCCCTACAAATGGTATCAGAGCCCAGTAGTTTAAAAGATACGGAAGTGATATATATGTTGGAATTAGTTAAGCTAGAGTTAGATTTAGTTAGATTTAAATTAGTTAAATCTAGTTATTTATTAAATTAATTATGAGAAGACCATTTAAAAATAGAGAAGCTTTTAGAAAAATAAAAGAAAATTTAGTTAGTAATTATTCGGAATATATAAGTTTAAATAAAACAAAAGAAAATCCACAAAGATTAGCCTATTTAATTACATTAATATCTAGTATTGAAGCAAAATTAATAATCCATTTAAAATCTAGAAGAATGAGACATATACCACCTAATTATGATAAAATTAGATTTAGATATCCACCAAAATATTATAAACACAATTCAGATGAATAAAGAGCAAAAATACAAAGAATTAAAACAATTTATCTCTGAAAAACGTAAAGAATTAAAAATAAGAAAAGAAAGATTACATTATAATATATTTGCCGGAGTTAGTAAAAATTCAATAAATATACAAAAAGATGAAATATCAAAATTAGAATCTCAAATAGATAGTTTAGAATATATATGTCAACATGAACTATTCACAATAAAATGAATAAAGAAGAATTTATAATAGATGAAAAAATATACGAAAATCACGAAGGTACAAAAATAAAAATAGTATTTTCTAATCTAGGAAGAAGGTATAAGAAAATAGGAGAACATTTATATTTAATGTTAGAAAAAGAAGAATTAAAATTAGAAGATAAATTAACAGCAATGGTAAGAATAGAAAAAGAAAATGAAGAGATAGATAGAAAAAAGGAAATAGAAAAAATTAAACAACAATCTACGGAAGAAATATGAAAAATAGAAGAAACTAAAAATAGTAGAATTGCTGAATTAGAAAAAGAATTACAAATGTTAAAAGAGTTATATGAACAAAGACAGAAAGAAAAAGAAGAAATAGATAAAGAACAAAAATTAATAAATGAGATAAATCAATTTAAAGAAAAATTAGAAATAAATAATATAGAGGTAGAAGAAACGGATAATTATGATTCAGAAAATAGTGAAACATATACGGAAATATTAACAAATATAAAAGATTTAGAAATTAACGAAAAACAAGAAAAAATTAATCAAGAAAACTTAGAAAATAATAGTACAGAAATAAATACTCTTGACAAAAAAGAAGATGAAAATTTAATGCCCAAAACAACAGAAATAAGAAAACCTATATATTACAAAAATAAATTTAAAAGATATAATGAATATGATAAATGGACACCAAAACAAATAGTTAATAAAAATTATAACTTTTTAGATCTAGACTGTGTAATAGATACAGAAAAAACAATACAATTATGGGTAGGATATATGACAAAACAATTATTAGACAATAATATAAACATAACAGATGCACCAGAATACATAGAAAAAACACTAATAGGATCAGTAAAATTATGGTTTACAAATTTAACAGAAAATAGTAAGAAAGTATTAAGAGCTAATAAACCTATGGAAGGAGCAGCATCAACAACAACTAAATTAACACCTATAGAATTATTGAAAAAATATGAAACAGCTATAAAAGATGAATTTGGTAGTATGACAACATTAGAAGAAGAACAAGACGAAGAAAAAGATACAAATAGGAATTTAATGATAAAATTAATAATATGTAATATGTGTTATATAGATGAATATACTTGCGCATTTAAAGAATATTATTATAAAGGAGCATATAATATAGAAGAAAGTAAAGAAATAAGAAAATTGTATTTTAATAAATTACCCGAACCATTTAGTTCAAAAATAATAAAAAGTTGGGAAGAAGCAAAAATAGTAGATACATTAGGAGCTAGAATAAAATTTTTACAACAATGGTATAGAAAACTATGTGAAAAATATAGAGAAGAATTAAAAATGGAAAAAACATTAATAAGAAATTTAGCATGTTGCAAAAATAAAATAGCACCTCAATTTGGATGCGAAGAAAGATATTATAAGAAAAGAAAAAGACATAAGAAATATAAGAAATATAAAAAATCAAAATATAAATATAAGAAACCAAGAAAAAGATATTATGTTAAAAATTATAAAAATAAAAGACCATATAGAAAGAAAAAATCTATAAAAGAATGTACATGTTATAATTGTGGAAAGTTAGGACATTTAGCTAGAGATTGTAAATTACCTAAAAATCCAAAAAATAAACAAATATCCGAAATAAAAATAGAAAATACAGAATATATATGCAAATAGATTATATAGATTATGAATTAGAAAGTGAAGATAGTATATATGAAATTTCAGAAAACGAAACAGATATTGAAATAGATAGTGAGATAGATGAATCAAATGACTGAAGAAGATATAAAAATAATAACAAAGGAAGAATATCTAAATGATGAAGGAACGGAACAAAAGATAATATTTGACAGTAATATATTTGATGAAATAAAAGGAAAAGAGTTAGATTTAAGTGTAGAAAAAATATTTAAAATACCAACAATAAAAAATATATTTAGTAGGAAAAAAGATGAATATTATGTAGTATGCCAAAAAGAACATGTAATAGACTGTAGATATGCAAAAGGAAAAGCTAGTATACCACTAGTAACAAAAAGGATAGTTAATAAAGAAATAAATGATATAAAAAGTAAAGGAGATCCAATAAAATACGTACACCTCGGAGGTACAGAGATATTAATAAAAGCATGTTTTAGAGAAGGAATAGATCCACCGATAGAATTATATTTAGCAGATGATAGAATTATAAAACCTATAGAAAAAAGTATAATAACTGCCGTAAAAGGAAATTTAATATACCAAAAATTTAAATTTATAATAAGTGCAAATTATTCAGTAGCAGTAACAGATAGAAATATAGATAAATCATTAGTATTATATTGGAAGATATCAGGAATAGAATTAACCCCAGGAAGTAAAATATTTACAGCAAGATGTAAAAATTTATATGTATTAACAACAAAACACAAAATAACAGGGAAAAATAAAATTAATAAAATACAAATAGATAGCCCATTTGAGCAAATTGTAAAAACAATAGATTATAATGATTATAGCTATAGAGACATAGATATAGAAGAAAATTTAGAAATAGTAAATGATAGAATAAGTACAACGAAAAGAATAGCTAATGAAAAACCAGAGTCATCGAGCTCATCAAAAAGAATGAGTTATGAAACAAATTCAATAAGTAATTTAAATCAATATTACATAACAGGAAAAATAAATGAAAAAGAACATTTAATACTATTAAACACAGGACAAGAAGAAAATTATATAGCAAAATATCTAGTAAAAAATGAAGAAATAAAAACTGATAATGATATATGCCCAGATCTACCGAGAAGTTTAATAAATAATAAAGATATAGCAGAAAAAGAAATAATAATAGGAGGAATTAGAAAAATAAAGTTAGAATTTGAGGTAAAAGAAGAAATGCAAAAAGCAGATATAATATTAGGAATAAAATGGTTAGAACAAGTAAAACCATATAATATAGAACATACACAATTAGCTATAACATATAATAGGGAAAGATTATTCTTAAGAAGAGCCTTAACATAAAATGAAAATATATGTATTAATGAAGATAGTAGTGGAAGGATATTATAGTAGATATTATACGCCTATGATAGATACAGGAGCAGAAGCTAATTTATGTAGATATAATTGTTTACCAGAAAGTAAATGGGATAAATTAAAAATACCAATAATAGTTAAAGGATTTAATAATGAAGGAAGCTTAATTACTTACAAAGCTAGGAATGTAAAAGCACAAATATGGGATAAGATATTGACAATAGAAGAAATTTATAATTATGAACTAACATCAAAAGATATACTTTTAGGAATGCCATTTTTAGATAAATTATACCCACATATAATAACTAGAAATGACTGGTGGTTCACAACACCATGTAAACAAAAAGTAAGAGCAAAAAGAGTTAGTAATAAAATCAGAAAGAAAACTGACTCGATAAAAGGAAGTGAAAAAATTACACAAAAGTTAGAAAGTATAAAAACTGCTGAAGATACAATAGAATTAGTAGTATTTTCAATAAATAAAACAGAAATAACTATATTTTCAATAAATAAGATAGAAATAGTTAAGAAAAAATTAGAACAATTATATAGCGAAGATCCATTAAAAGGATGGGAAAAACATAAAACTACCATAAAAATTGAATTAATAGATAAAAACAGTATAATAACCCAAAAACCATTAACATATAATTTTGATGATTTAAAAGAATTTAAAATGCATATAGATGAATTATTAGAAAAACAATATATACAAAAAAGTAATAGTAAACATAATAGTCCAGCATTTATAGTAAATAAACATAGTGAACAAAAAAGAGGAAAAAGTAGAATGGTTATTGATTATAGAAATTTAAATGCAAAAACTATAACATATAATTACCCAATACCAAATAAGATATTAAAAATAAGACAAATCCAAGGATATAATTATTTTAGTAAATTCGATTGTAAATCAGGATTTTACCATCTAAAGTTAGAAGAAGAATCTAAAGAATTAACCGCATTTACGGTACCACAAGGATTTTACGAATGGAATGTATTACCCTTTGGATATAAAAATGCACCAGGTAGATATCAACATTTTATGGATAATTATTTTAAACAATTACCTAATTGCATAGTATACATAGATGATATATTATTATATACAAAAACTAAGGAAGAACATATAAAATTATTAGAACAATTTACAGATATAATAGAAAATTCAGGAATAAGTCTAAGTGAAAAGAAAGCCGAAATTATGAAAAATCAGATAGAATTTTTAGGAATACAAATAGATAAAAGTGGAGTAAAAATGCAACAACATATAGTACAAAAAATAATAAATTCGAAAGAAGAATTAGATACAAAAAAGAAATTACAATCATTTTTAGGATTAGTAAACCAAGTAAGAGAATATATTCCAAAATTAGCAGAAAACCTAAAACCCCTACAGAAAAAATTAAAAAAGGATATAGAATATAATTATAATGAAGAAGATAAAAAACAAGTTCAAAAAATAAAATTACTTTGCAAGGATTTACCAAAATTATAATTTCCGGATGAAAATAAAAAATTTACATATATAGTAGAAGCAGATGCCAGTGAATATAGTTACGGCGGAGTACTTAAATATAGATATGAAGCAGAAAAAATAGAACACCATTGTAGATATTACTCAGGTACGTTTAACGAGACAGAAATAAAATGGGAAATAAATAGGAAAGAATTATGTTCATTATATAAATGTTTGTTAGCATTTGAGCCATATATTGTATATAACAAATTTATTGTGCGGACAGATAATACACAGGTACGCTGGTGGCTAACAAAGAAAATACAAAATTCAGTTACAACAAAAGAGATTCGGAGACTAGTTCTAAATATATTAAATTTTACATTTATAATAGAAGTAATCAGTACTAACAAAAATGTTATTGCAGATTACATATCAAGACAAAGCTACGCAAACTGAAATGATAGAAGAAAATATACATGAAAAGATACTCAACGCCCTGACTATGCTTTCATTGAAAGTAGACAGTATGGGTACTGAGATAGAAAAGCTAAAGCTAAAGACTAGTGAAGATAATCTGAAGTCTATAGCTATGAATCAGCTAACTCAGCAATGTGCAGAGCTATGTCGATCGGAAGACAATAAAATTCCAGAGCTAGAAGGAGATGTTGGGATACTCCATAAAACCCATAACGCTTATCAATCTACTTCTGCAGGTACAAGCAAAGGAGTTAGAAAAAATATAAACTTAAATAAGCTATTTGACAAGCCATATACACCAAATATACCAAAAGACCCTATGTTTACACCCCCACAAGTTACCACATATCGAGAAAGCCTAAATCAAGACAAAAAGACATATAACTACACAGCCCGAACATATATAGAAAATATCTACAACGTACAAACTTTCTTAAATAGCAACCCAAAAGCTACAAATATCCAAGAACCAGATACGAACTACATAACCCAGAAATTAACCGGATACAACAAGCTAATCGCCTTACCCAAAACTAGACCCAGCTTAGTAAAAACTTGCTACGAATATGGATTACTTAGTACCGTATATACCACAGACGGAACTGAGATATCTACTATACCCGAGATATATGATGCATTTACCATATTTAAAAGAATAACCAAAGGTACTTTATTTTTTATAAAGATCTACACGGCACCAGCAGAGATATTATTTGACGAAGTAAAGAAACCTATACAAGTTGTAAAAATAGGAATGACAAGAGATATGATTATACCGCAAGATATTGGTACACAGCCAGAGATACCAAGAATTGAGATACCGAAATTTTATGCGAATAAAAGAGTTATCGGATTATCTACGATTTTACAAGAACTAGCAAATACATATTGTAATCAAAATCCTATATGGAGTTATTATTCAAGAAACCATGTATTGATATATTCAAATTCAAAGGAACTACGAGAAACAGATATGGAAACAATTAGGCAATGGATTATGACGTTGCTTAAACCGGAGACAGAACCTATCGCCAGAGCTATTAAAGAAAAATTTATTTCAGAAGAATTATTGACAAGATATTGCAAAACTATTGGACACAAATACCCAGATCACAGATGTTCAAAATGTAACGGAGGAGATAATGACGTCCCAGCAGTGCAGTTAGAATAAAAGAAGATAAAGACGACAGCTGGAAAAATAAGGACAGAGCAATAATGGAGATATAGCAGATATGACAAAATAGACGGAAGACTTATTTGCAGATATGGCAGAAGATTTATTTGAGTCTACGTAAAAGTTAATGTAAAGACTTTTTTTTTAAATATTAGTCTTTAGTAGTTAAAATAGTAGTTGAAATAGTAGTTGAAATAAATGTAGGTGAAGACTTTAGTAGGTAGGAAAACATTTTTCTTTGTTTAGTTTTTAGTCTTTTCAATTAAACACGGATGTATATACTTTGAGTCTATAAATAAGAATTCAGGAGGCATTGCAAAGGCAGGCCTTCAAACATTCAGCAAAATACTCTCTCCATTCCAATTCAAAAATATTTAGCCCAGTTAATTAAATATATACACCGCAATGGAAAAAGCTATGGAACAACAAACCTCAGAAATATCAAAGCTACCGGAACAGGTATATCTATTTACTATTATGAATAGCTAAATTCATAATTCCCGACAATCATGATATGATAAAATAAATTCATATTAGTTACTTTATAGTAGAATTATTCGAAAAATAATATGTTAAGAAGTTTACTAGCAAAGTGGAAACGGAGAAAAATCCCAAGGAACTATGCCATCCTAAAGGTGAAACCAATGAGGCAAGAAGCCGTGGCGGGGAGTAACCAAAGTCGAGGCGCTGTTTAAGGGAGAATATCCGAATTACCATGCTAGTAGTGACCGAAGAACATGTTATTTAAGAATAATCTAGTATATAGTAATCTGAGATGACTATATTTAATTATGTATATGGTTGCAGGGAATATTTTGAAAAAGCAATTTTATGATAATGAATGATAATATATCTGATGTCATGGTAGATAAATTTAAGATACTTGTTTTGTATGCACTTAGAGATATAGATGTTGTAGATATAAGGAAAGTTATATTAGAAAAAGCATATGGAAAAAATTATACGGATAGAATAAATTATATACCACACATACCCAACTACTCTTATAAATATTTATTATGTTAAAATTACGTAGGATTTTTAAAGATACACAAAAAATACAGTTACTAGAAAAACAAATAAAAATAAATATAGACAAATACATGGAAAATAAAAAAAATATATAAAATCTCTTAATAAAAATATGCAAAAACTACTAAGTCTAAAACAAATAGCTATAAAATATCAATCTTAAAAAATAGCCCATTTAGACTACCTTAGAATTTTAGTCTTATATATACTTAAGGATATAGAAATAATAGATATTAAGAAAATGATATTAGAAGAAGTAATAAACTATGAAATAAACTATGAAATAGAAATGATAAATGCTACAGCACAAATATACGAAGACATTTACCCAGAAGGATATTATTCAGACCAAGATTGTGGATGTTAGAATATATTAGAAAAACTAGAGAAAATCAAGATAATCTAAATAACGAAATTGATTATAGAAACCATATTAGAAAAATAATGGAAGATCTAAGAGAAAAGTTAGAATGGATAGAAAAAACTTTAGAAAATTTAGAAAAAAGTACATGTAACAGTTTATATAATATAAAAAACTCACTACGAGAAGAACAACACAAAATAATAAATGACATAGAAAATCTAGAATTAGATATACACTACAGTACAGAAAGAATAAGTTATTACACAGAAATTTGTAACTCAGCAGTTACTACAGGATAAAATAATAAACTAAATTAATGAATACACCTCATAAAAAGAATAATTTATTAACACAAAATCTAAGAAATAACCACGCACAAAAAATAATAGATTCATCAGTTATTATAAATCTATTTATAAATCTATTTACCAACTCAGTTATCCGCACCCCCCTACAAATGGTATCAGAGCCCAGTAGTTTAAAAGATACGGAAGTGATATATATGTTGGAATTAAATGGAGTAAAAGACATGAAGCGTGTTATACATAGACAAAGACAAAGACATAGTATATGTGGTTTCAAAATGAGTAACATACATATGAAAAATTCAAGCTGAAAATAATTAATTCAATTAAACTCGATGAAACGTCATAGATCCACCTCTGTTAGAGGCCACTCACTACACCGATAATTAATTTTAACAAGGACTTATCTTGAAATATTCAATAATACATAGTTATTGGCCATTCACATAATAGAAACACTTTACATGGAGAAGGCTAGCTAAGCTAACCACGAACAGATAATGACACTGGTGATAATTCTTTCCATACATACACAGAATACACAAAAGATGGGGAAGAGACATAATTCTAACATTCACACACACAATTCATCCATGCACAGCACATTCACCACCGATATGGAATAAACAACAACACAACACACAAGTCACATTACACAGATTCACACACCATCAAAGTAGAATAGGATACACACACATCCGATCAAGAGAGGGAGAGATTGAGCAAAAAGAGAGGGAGCTTGAGAGAGAGTGGAGCGGCGAGTGAGGAAAAGAGACAGTCGAGCCCATTCCGATGACTAGATCTCGCCGGCGATCCAGCAACGACCAAGACAAACTATTTTCTGTAAATTCTGATGAGTTTCTCTTCGAATATCACATCAGCAAGGATCGGCGAACCCGTTTCCGTCACCTCTGGTTTTCAATTGTTGAGTCAGTTTCGATGAAACCCCACCGAAAAACCATAAAATTGGTGACCAGATTGCATAAGCAGCACCGGTTTCGTCTCTTTCCTTAATTACTGGTTCGTGTTGACGAAAGATAGAGCAAAAAGGGTATATCTAGGTTGGTTTTGTTCATATTGAGGTTCAATCTGAGGTTTGGGTGCGAACTCCATCTCATTTAACTGAGTAATACTTAAATAAAACTAGCATTAAGGTTTATTTTTCATCTCATTCTCCATTAATTTTCAATTGTGTGATATTTTATGTGGTAAATTTATGATGTGTGACTTTTATTTTCATTGATTTTGATATGTTTGAACCATTGTATTAATTATTAGAATTGAATGATTTAAAATCAATTGAAAATAAGTGGGACGAAGATTAAAAGTTGATAAAGTGAATATTGTTGTTTTGATTCATTGATGTCCTTGATTGGATGGCGCCATGATAGGTCGAGCTTGGTAGGCAAACGGTAGGTCGGGTAGATAAATTTAGGAATTGTGAGTTGTTGGATGATTTGAAATGTTTATTGAATGATGTTGGTTTTCTCACATTGAAAAAAATGTACTCAATAAGTCGGAGAATACCTCGAGGCCATTTGTATTTATTCACCGGGTAATGCCCCGACGTATTATGTTGGTGAAAGATGATTGGGATTAAGGCCCGAGGCATCGGGTAGAGCATAATCTAGGATTAGTTTAGAATAGGATTTACATTTTCGCATTTTTTTGGACTGTATAATTCGGACTGAACATTATCTTGATTTTGACTTTTGTTTGATTTGTTTGTTTACTTGTTTTATGTGTTTTGTTGGTCTATTCATTTCATAGCATCATACTAGCCGATATATACTCTACGAAGCGACCGTGGTAGAACCACGCGACCACGAGGTACAGAACACCTTCCCCTCGGTCAACAGAATTCCTTAGCTGAAATCTCTGTTTGTGGATCAGTTTTAAAGAGTAAAAAAAGTTTTGAAAAGAATATCCTAGGGTGACTTGGCACACCTGGCCTATGCCAAGTGACGACTCTTAATTTAATTGAGAAATGAATACTTTTCAAAACAAATTTTTATTTTTGTCACTTTAATAATAAAAAGCTTTTTCAAACCTAAAATATATCTTTTGGTGAAAAGAAGGGTGTGACATGTAGAAAAAAAGCATTTATACGACTATATCAAGTTCGCGGAGCTTGTTGAGTCCATGCAATGTCTTCTTTAATTTACAAACCTTATGTTCTTCTCCAACCTTGACATAACCAGTAGGTTGATCAATAAATACCCGTTCATCCAAGTCCCTATGTAAGAAGGACGATTTGATGTTCATTTGAAAAATAGACCATGAGTGTTGAGCAGCCAAAGCTATCACTAATTTGATAGTGTCAAGTCGTTCCACCTGAGAAAAAACTTCTCTGTAATCCACACCAAATTCTTACTTATAGCCTTTATCTACTAAGTGTGCTTTGTGACGCTCAATTTCACCTTCTTTGTTCATCTTTTTCTTGTATATCCACTTGTTATCGATTGTCTTATGCCCTTTTGAAAGCTTAGTCGACTCCTAAGTATCATTTCTAGCAATTGTTACAATTTCTTCATCTATTGTCTTTCACTCATTTTGTATCTCTAACAACTTCTTCAAAACTGATAGGATCACAATCTGAAAATAAGACAAAATAAATGAATGGATCTTCTAATTAATTAATTTCAGCTACCGCAGAATTTGTCATTTATGCGGGACTTCTTTTTTATCGTTGAGGTTGCTCCTCTTCTTATGTAGGAGCTGAAACTAGTGATTGAACTGGATCTGAATTTGCAAACTGTGTTGCCTCTTCTAGTTGAAATATTTCCTCTTCAAAAACTACTGAAACAAGTTGCTGAACTTTTTTGTCTTTCAGTGACCAGATAACATCTTTATCAAAAATTACATCACGACTAATGAAAATTTTCTTGCTATTAGGATTATATAACTTATAAGCCTTAGATTGATAACTAACACCCAAAAAATATTTTTTTCTCCTTTATCATCCAGCTTGATCCTTTTCTGATTGGAACATGAGATAAGCCAAATATTTAAAGATTCTAAAACGGTCAACACTTAGTATTTGATGGCTTCATGTCTCTTTCGGAGTCATATTTTGCATAGAAAAAGTTGGACTTTTATTTAAAATATGAATACTCCAGTCAACAGCTTTCAGCCAAAAACTTTTTGAGATACTACTCCTTGTCAAAATATTGTGCACCAAATTGAGGATTGTGTGATTCTTCCGCTCACAAAAACCATTTTGTTGAGGTGTGTAAGCTGAAGTAAGTTTC
Organism: Capsicum baccatum var. pendulum; assembly: GCA_030864225.1. Classification (NCBI taxonomy): domain Eukaryota; kingdom Viridiplantae; phylum Streptophyta; class Magnoliopsida; order Solanales; family Solanaceae; genus Capsicum; species Capsicum baccatum. The sequence goes on from CM061556.1 coordinate 37,104,767, forward strand.
CTCTTTATTCTCATTTCCTCACATTTTTTTAAAAATTCATGATAATTGAATTATCTTCCACGATCAGTATGAAGAACTTCCTATGGACTACCATCTTCTTTCTCAACAAGTACTTTAAGAAGTTTACAAATTTCAAATGTCTTAGACTTTTCTTGTGAAAAATAAACTCATGTTTCCCTCTCTATCTCCATAATGCTCATCATACATGATTTTCTTCCAAATTAAAGTATTAGGCATGGCTATGACATTTTCGTTATGGGATCTTAATTTTAACGGACTAAGAACGCTACATCAAAAGAACATGGTGAACGGTCTTTCTCAAATTATAGATCCTTCAGGATCTTATGAAAGTTGTGTTGTTAGCGAACAACCTCGTAGTCCAAGATTTGGATTTATTAGTCTACAGAGATCAAAGTGCACCAATTTCAGCAACATCTTTGCTCTCTAAGATTTGCTTTGTGGAAATGGACTACGAGGTTGTTCGCTAGCAACATAACTTTCATAAGATCCTGAAGGAGTTGCAATTTGAGGAAAATCGTTCACCATGTTCTTTTGATGTAGCGTTCTCAGTCCATTAAAATTAAGATGCCCATAATGAAAATGCAATAGCCATGTCTCATTCTTTAATTTGGCAAAAAATCATGTATGATGAGCATTATGGAGATTGAGAGGGAACATTCTATTTATAGTCATTTTAACTTGAGCGATTAATCCAAGTTTGGAATCTAGAATTCTACAAACTCCATATTTTATAGATGTTTCATACCTTTTCTCATAAAATTGGCCAATGCTCAGAAGATAGGTCTTCAAATCTGGAATGAAAAGAACATCAATGATTGTCTGACTGAAATCTCTATTAGTCTGAATTAGAACCTACCCTTTTTCCATGGCTGCAACTTTGATGTTGTTCCTGAAGTTCAAACTATCTCAAAAAGATTCATCCAAGGCAGAGAAAACTGACTTATCTCCACTTATCTGATTGCCATGCAGAGTCAGGGTACAGTAAAATTTTGTAGCTAATAATAAGTTTTTTCTGCGCGATATAAGTTATTGTAGCAATAGTAACCTTTTAGCCACAAAAAATATTTAAAATAAAATATTGTAGATACAAATTTTTTTTGCTTCAAGTTATAAATGATATAGCCACGCCTTTTTTTTGCTCTAACATACTTTCGTAGCTAATTTTTAATTTTTACCACGAGTTAAAGTTTATTGTAGTAATAGCAACCTCTTATCCATAATAAATTATTTAAAATAAAATATTGCGGCTAAATAAATATTTTTGCTTCAAGTTACAAAAAGCTAGTGCAATAAGTAAAATGATATAGCCATAAAGTTTTTTGGCTACAATAAAATTCTATAGCTGACTATTAATTGTTGAAATATGTTTAAATTTGGTGTAGCAATAGTGGAAGTTTAGCCATGAAAAAGGTTGTGTAAAATAAAATATCAAAGCTAATAAATTTTTTGGCTTCGACTGCCAAAAAATCGTGAAAATAGTTAGCCTAATAATAGTAGTTATGCTGCTCCGTTTCTAAATAAGTGGTGTTTTTATTTTGAGCACGCCCCTTATGAAAATACTAGTTGTTAAAAAATAAAAAGTATTTTTATTAACTTATCCTTGCCAAATAGCTTAAAGAGGATGCAACTCTTGATAACTTTTTAGTCATGTAAATTATCTTTATTTAAAGAAGGGTGAAATTGGAAGAACGTCATTAATATCTTCTTGATTATGTAAACCACCACTAATGTAAGAACAAAATAAAAAATGTACGACACTTATTTGAAATGGGGAGAGTAATAATTTATCATGACAAAATAATTTAGCCACAATTTAATATTATTATAAATTTTTGTAGTTAGTAATTAATTTTTATCATGAGCTAAAAAATTTTATTGCAATACTAATTTAGTGTAATTTGAGGTGTTAATAGTTCGTTCAATTTAATACTACATGCCAACTTGTAAATTTTAAGTATAATTTCAATAAATAGGACTTCTAATTAAGTTTGATTAACTAATTAAGTTGAAATTAAATATAAGTTCACTAATAGCCTGTTTGAGACTATTTTTTTTTATATAAAAAAAGAATGGTGTTTGGTAAACTTGCAAAAGTGCTTTTAAAAAGAAGCAGAAATAATTTTTCTGCTTCTCGGAAGAACCAGGAAATCTGTGCTTTTCAAAAAAGGCAGAAGCAGAAAATTATTTTCTTATGACAAAAATATATGTCTTATTAATTAATTAGCATATCTTATAAGCTCAATTAAAGTTTGAATTTAAAATTTTATACTGCAAATTTACATCATAATTCTGTATTTTATTTTAGGGAAAAAACTTAGAAAAATACCTGAACTTTGCCTGTATTCTCAGTTGAGCATACTGAACTTTACGGGGTCCTATTACCCCCCTAAACTTTTTTTCCCGTATTTTAATGAAATATATCTGCCCACTTGGATCATTGCGTGTAATTCACGTGCATTGAGAGCGCGAAAGTCCTACAAATTAAAAAAGTTTTTTTGGTCAAATAGCCCCCCAATTTTCCGACTTTTATAAATTTTATGTTTTTTTTTTCATTTATATCTTCTTTCTCTTCTCTCTTCTTTCTTTCTTCTCTTTAATAGTGCTCCATTGGTGTTCCATTGTTGAGTTAGAGTTGAATTGAACACAATTTTATCACATACACCCCAAATAAGTTATCTTCACCACATACAATTCAATTACATCAATTTGATCCAATTTCAACACACACACCAAATGGGTCTTCTTCAATTATATCAAATTAGCAAAATTAACCCACCATTGCCATCATCAACCAACCCACTATTGTTGTCAGAAGGGAATTTGTTGGCACAAACTTGTAGTAATTGAAATTTTGAATTCTTAAGAAATCAGTGAAAATGATTTTCTCAAATTATGATTTTTGTTTATTCTTTTTTTAAAAAGATGCATTTTGAAGTTTCTTGTAGTTTACAATAGGAAGAAAGATATTCCAGAAAGTGGAATTTTTTTCTCATCTTGAATCTTTTCTCTCTCTCTCTCACACACAGACACACGCCCCTCCCACATGGAGATCTGATCGAGCTCATAGTGATCCTTACTAGTTGTTTGTGTGTTCTAGAGTGTGATAATGAAGAGGTATTTGGGTTTTAAGTAGTGTTTTGTTTCGTTATTTTATTTTAAGGGTTGTGATTTTTGTTTAAGCCTATGATGGATGAAGATACGTGCAACACGAATGCACCGCCTTCTTTTCTTACAAAGACATATGAAATGGTGGATGATCCATCCTGTGATGCCATTGTCTCCTAGAGTTCGAGTAATAAAAGCTCCATTATATGAAATCCTCCATATTTTTCAAGAGATTTGTTGCCTAGATATTTCAAGCACAATAAATTTTTCCCAAATGGCTACTGCAATTGTATCCAAATTTCAAGAATTAAGAATCAAGATTTTGGTGAAAAAATGGTGAAAAAATGATGAAAAGTGATGAAAAGAATAAGAATGGGGAAGAAAGTAAATAAAAATTAATTTTAAATAAAAAATACACGTGTAAATATGAGATTGGCACATGTATTACACTCTCTACTCCAAAAACTGAATATAACATTTCGAAGGGGGGAAATTAATTCCACTTTAAAAGTCTAGGGGGTAATAGGATCCCCCTCCCCGCGCGCGCGCAAAGTTCAGTATACTCAATTGAGAATTCAAGCAAAGTTCAAGTATTTTGCGGAGTATTATCCCTTTATTTTATGATTTATATATTATTATTTTATTTTTTAATTATTTTTCATTAAATAAAATTGAAAATATCATTGATGATAATGATGATAGAAGAATGCATCTCTTTATTTTTAATTATTAATGATAATAAATGACCGAAGAATCACGTTGCTAGATCAAATGATATTTTGACAACACTTATAATCTTTTTTTCGATTATTTAATTTTAAATAAATAATTCATGAAAAGTGACATATTTGTTACAATGTGGTGAATTGTTTTATTTGTAGTGATTTATTTTGTGGAATAATTTTTAAATTCATTTTTGTTTGATGTTCTTAAAACAATATTTAAATAACTTAAATAATATATTATTATTTAATAATTTATAATGTAAATATGTATATAAATATTTGATTGAAAATTTTATAGTAAGTACTTTTTAATTAAATAGAAATAAAATTTTAATTAAAAATATTATAGTAGATATTCAAAATAAATTTTCTGTATAAAAATGATTTTAGTAGAAACGTCTTTTGATACATGTCTTTTTTGGTCATTTGTCTCTCAAAAGCACTTCTTGAAAAAGATTAATCGAACACTATCTGTTCACCAAAAGCACTGTTCAAATGAATTTACCAAACACAAATTATTTTTTTTTCAAAAGTACTTTTCTCAAAAGATATTTATAAAATTAATGTGCTTCTCAAATAAATAGTTTTCTGACAACAATCTCAAACGGGCTTTAAGTCTTATTGAAACTTAATCCTGATCAAGTGCTTCCAGAATTACTTGAGTCAAACTTGTTTCACCAAAATAATATATTTACCACTCTAATGTTATTGAAGGTATTAATTGTACGATTTAATTCAGTTTTATAGCTTGTAAAACTTAAAAAATATTATATTTAATTATGTTAATTTCAATTAACTAATAATGGCAAAATTCAGAGAAACTTCAATAAGTATTATTCAAACTTTATCCCGATCAAATATTTTTAGTTATTCAGTGATTTTGATATGATGTATTGAGATAGTACTTTAAAAATTTAGTGTAATTAGAGGTGTTCATCATTCAACTTGATTCAACAACAACAACAACAACAAAACTAATCTGTTGTACATTAATATCACCATTCTTTTGGAGTTCATGTGTATAGAAGAGCTTCGACGAAATGTGCTTTGTTCTATCTCCTTTTATGATTCCTCCTTTAAGTTGTGCTATGCATGCTGCATTATCTTCATATAAAGTTGTGGGTACTTTGTCACATTTTAAGCTACATTTTTCTTGAATGATATGTATTATGAACCTCAACACACACACTTTCAGCTTGTTTCATGAATAGCTATAATCTTAGCGTAATTCTATGAAGTGGATACGAATTATGAAGAAGGAGGATGTGTTAACGAATTATGAATAAGATAGGCCATATGATTATGATCGATTGTCATTGTGTACTAGTTTTTCTTATTGTTGTGTTCTATAGTTTTGAAGTGAAAATTGTGTGTGAGATTGGGTTGTAAATCATGTTTAGCTCTAGAAATTAAGTTTGAACAGTTGATGGTTTGGTTATTGATGCTAGTTATATGGAGGTGATCTAGTAGGCCTGAACAGTGTATGCAAGAGTATAAGATTATGTGTTCGTAATTAAGTATAGTGTAGAGGTATGCCCAAGGTGCTATGGGGCCGCATTGTTTTTTGAGGATTATTGCATATTGTGTGGTTAGTAGTAACGTTGAGTTGCTAGGTAGAGAAAGGCTAGTTAGATAATGTATGTTGTTCTTGATAACTAAGTTAAGGAGTTATGATTGAAGATGTTGAGTCTTTTAAGTATGATTTTACTCTCATGGTTTGGGAAAAATATAAGTATAGAAGTGTGATCTTGGTAGGCTATGATTATTTGATTAGAGATGTAGGTATGGTTGCATATAAAAGTATAAGTCTTTGATGATGATTATTGAAGCTAGAAAGTTAAGGATGGCATATGGATGGGTTGTTCAAGAATGAAGTTGGTAAGTTCAAAATTAGTTTATTCTTGTGAGTTTAGCATTTATTTGTAGATCTTAGAATGATGAAATTATGGCTTATTCTCGAGAATATGAGGAGTATTCCTTTAGGGGTATTTTCCTTAAAGTTATATGTGGTTCTAATGATACTCTTGAATGTCATGTTGGGTGTAAGATGATGAATACAATATGCACTAGTGAATCCATATCAAGAGTTTTAAATTAGTCATTGAAGTGGTAAGGCATGTTATGCTTAGGGTGTGAGCTCTAAGAAGATATAGAATATTGAACCTTGTGGTTTAGACTAGTATTGTGGTTTGACATGTTGTATCTTGTGATTTAATGTTAGGCTTGACTATGGTGAGAGAACTTAGTTTATTTTATACCTTAGTAGAAAGATTTCGCAGTGCCAATATAAGAATTATAAGTTGAATCAAATGAGTATGGTATTTAAGGGGAATAGTATAGTTGAGAGAGCATTTGAGAAGTGATGCTCAGCTTGAAAGTAAGAAGTTACGTTGCCTACAACCTAGCAATCCTATCCTAGTTTATGAGTTATATAATTATATGCTATGCTATAGAGTGATATCAATGTTGTAATTCCTTAGTCAAATGTCTTGTTCAGAGCATGCCCAAAATTCTTTGCTCCCTAAAGTCAATAGAATTTCGTAGAAAAGTGCTAAAGTAATACTCCATTTGAGTATGAGTAGTCAGTATGATCCAGTCTATATAGCTTGTAATCTAGTTTAGCAAGCAGGGAGATAAGATCCTATAGATTCTTAATTTTCCAGCTAGTTTTACTATCCACAGTCTTATACGTATGTACATTTCAAGAGGCAATGTGTTTGTGTCCAATTAAATTATGAATTCAGCTCAGTTCATGCATCAGTTTCAGTTTCAGATATTAAGTCATGATTCAGTTCGTAAGTATCCTGTGTAGTATCACAATCTCTTCCTAGTATTTTCATCAAATTATTATCATTCGGGGACGAACGATCCCAAGAGGGGGATGTTGTAATACCTCGAGTTTTCATGTCATAAACCTCTCATCCTTTCTCATGAGATCAGATCCAGTGCAAAGTAATGGTTACTCATAAGTTGACACTCTTGTTTCTATCTTAGCCATATAGTTATTTTTCTTGAGGATTCATGCACTTGCAGACCAGTTCAGTAGCTCATTATTCTTGAGATCCAGTGATTCATTTCTATCAGTTACACATGATAGCTTGAAGACTAATATTCCTCTATGTTTTAGGTTAATTATCCATATTCGAGAACGAATATTCCCAAGGGGGAGATAATGTAATACCCCATATTTTCGTGCTAGAATTCTAACCATCGTTCTTACGCGTCTAAGCTCTAATACAAGTGATTCTCACGTGCATACAAGTTGGATGATCATTATACTAGTCTATGGAGTTGTTTAGAGGTGAAAAATGTTCATAGCAATGACCTAGAACAAAGTTGAGCTAAGACAAATTGATTCATCCAAAGTTTGACATTCGATTCTATAAGGGTCAACCTCAAACGTATATATCTATTAATATACATGGAATTTTTCATCCCAAGATCTATCAAATTGTAGATAATTGTATTATCTTTCCAACTATACCAATTTCGCAAAAATCCGATACCCGAGCGAAGAGTTATGCCCATTTTTGTGAGAGGCAGTAAGGGTGTGCGATGGGCAATGCGCCGCCCAATCAAATGTATGCGATTGGGAGTGCGAGGCATACTTAAATGTCTACCATAAGGTGTGCGTCGCATACCTTAAGGTCTGCCATGGGTTATGTGCCGCATACCTCACTTCCAAGTGCCAAAACACCCCTATATATGTATATAAAACGGGATTAAACTCCCATAACACCAAAATAAGTTTACTTTCTCTCAAAATCACCAAGAACATTCATTAGGGTTTCAACCTAAAAATTCAAATATCTCAAGATTCAACCATGAGTTTTCAATAATTCTTCGAGATTCGGAATCCCCATTCCGAGGGCTACAAGAAACACTCATTATTTTCATGAATAGAGTCCCAAGGTCAAGAGTTTATTCAAAGCTTTAAGTTTAAGGTATATGAGGTTTTTCAACAAGAACACCCTTTCGTTCTTGTACCCAAATTGATTTTTCTTTTATGAATATACATGATTTTACATGTTTTGATATGAATTTGAAGCATGAATTTATACCCTATATGGTTTTACATGAGATTATGATACTCTCTATCTTTTGGAAGTTGAATTGAATGAGAATGATGACATTTTTGTACATAAAGCTGAATTTTCCAGATTTTAAAGTAAGTTATATATATTTATGATGAAAAGCATGAATCTTGAGAAAATTTAATATGATTTTGATGTATGAGACCTTGGGTCCTAATTGGGATTGTACTTTGAGAAATTATGTGCTATAAGCACAATGAGATTTGAATCCCAGAGCTAATTTTCTTCACCAAGATGTATGATTATAAAGCTGAAATTTTAAGTTTTAAGTGATTATTTTTGTGCTTATGTCATAAAGTATGAAACTGTGGAAGGTTTTATGGTGATATTGATGTATAGGTTTTTGAAACCCTATTTGAGATTATTATTTTGAGAAAATCATGTGTTATAAACACTTTGTGTTTGAATGAATTGAAATGATAATGAAGCTTTGACCTTTTGGACGTAAAAAGGGATTGATTTGAACTTGAGATGAGAAAAGAAATCCACTTTTATTGATTATTATAAAAAGGATAGTATGATGGATCCCTTTTGAATTATTGAATTATTTATTTGTGAATTTTCTTTTAAAAAGATCTGAGCTAAGTCCGGAAGTTGTGATCCTGAGGCTGATTTATATAGTGATCACTAGTGAATAAAAGATTAAGGTCCTACTCCGATGGAAAGGATAGGACAGCTCTCCCCAATGTGGGTTAGACGTTGGACTCCATGTAGCTCACATGGTTTATGTCAGTTGTAAGAGACTCCCAATGTGCGTGTGTGTATTCTCCTATCTAATATGAAAAGCCTTATTCTTCTATCTGAGATGAAAACATATTTGTTTGAAAGACTGAGTTTGAGAAAGTCATTATTTTCGAAAGATTTAATGAACATATATTCTAAAGAGAATTGTTATGAGATTTGATTGCTTTGATGATTTGGAATCGAGATGGAAGTGAATTGAGATTTATTATGATGACTCACATGTTTCACCCGATATATTTTGCTCTCTTATGATTATGATGATTTTAATTCGAGCTAAGTGAGTTATTTATATCAACATGCATAACTTTATAAACCGTGATGATATTAAGATATTATTTTATATATGCATTGCACCTCCATATGCTTGGTACGTTTCCATGGTATTGAACCCCATATTTGTATGTGGGCTACATTTTCTCAAAATATAGGTACAAGGTATAGTGCACATCTTTAGATCCAGTCAGTTCGCGACATCCAGTCAGCAGGTGATGAGTCCTTTTGATTCAAGGGCTTGAGTTAGTTATACAGTTCGAGAAGTTTTGTATTTTCTTTATTCAGTCGTATTGAGTTGGGTTAGTCGGGAGTCATGACCCGGCTACCTACAGTCAGTACTAGTAGAGGCTTCATAGACAGTCACTAGAAGTTGATGTATTCTGTTTCAGTTTTGGTTGTAAAAGAAGAGTTGTAATCTTGTAAATTTAGTTTTGTATCTATCATATTTAGAAGAGAGTTATTTTCCATAGATTTGTATAGATTTATACTTTTTGTTCAGTTGCTTATGAGTTATGCCAGTAGAAGGGTTAGCTTGGGGTCACTTGTGATCCTAAGCACTGTGTGACATCTCGGGACCCGATTTCGGGGCATTACAGATAGGGATGATTATTTTATTATGGTGGTTTATGATAATGGGCTTAGAGATGGTGATGATTAGTTGTTGATCCAAGAATATTAACTAGCTGATGAATAGTGGATGGATAATAATTAAAGGTTATATGATGACTAGTAAGTAATTGGTTTAGCAATATGCATTGGCTAGCTAATAATTATTGAATAGGGTGTAATGATGTGATAGGTGCCTATATGATTGTATGGTTATAGTTATGACTATATTTGTATATGTCATTTAATTATGATTATTGGTGATGATTATGAATACTAGAAAATAGTCGTTTGATAAAAATTGTGAAAAACTATAGATAATGATAAAGTTGATTGTATATATATTGACGATTTGATTCTTTATATTATGCTCTCTTGGTTTTACTCTCCGTCGGTATGGGATGCCATGATGGGTTCTTTACTTTATGCACTAGTTCATGTATGTGCGCCAAATATTTACTTGTGTTTTTTTGTGATTGCACTTGTGTTGTTTTATGATTTCAAATAATTTATTCCTTATGCTAGATGATATTGGCATGAATTGATACCTTATATTATATTATTATTTTTGATATTCCATGCTTATTTTATGTGGCGATATTGACATGTATTGATACCTTATGTCATACTGTAATTGCATATTGCTTACTTATTATATATAGTGATGATGAAGATGATTCAGGTTTGATTTTGTACCCTGAATTAGTTATGGTTATCTTATATTTTATCATTCTTAGCTTAGTCGGTCGATGATGCCTACTGAGTACCTGTTTTTTTGGTATGCATACTACACTTCTGTTCTTTTTTGTGCAGATTTGAGTATTAGTTGTTGCTGCTGATCGTGGTTCATGCAGTGATTGATTTCTGGAGATAGGGTGAGCTCTTAAAGTTTGAGTCACCCAATTTCCTTCCCTATTTTGTATTTAGTCTTTAGTATCTGAGAAAGATATATTAACTATTCTAGACTTGGAGTTATATTAATGCTATTAGTTCCACTTGTACTAGCTCTACCAGGTTTTGGGATTAGTATATATATGATTTCTTATTCTATATAGAACCCTCATGTTAGCAATTGATTCTCTTTAAATTTCACCTATGTTCGACCCTTCTTACCGAATTAGCCCGTTGCATTAGCTTTGAGTTATGGTATTGGCTTACCTACTAGTGGGAATTGGTAGGTGCCATCCTGACTCTGGGTTATGATAAATTGGAATCAAAGCCTAGGTTTCACCGGTATTGTTGGTACAAAAAATGTGTCTAGTAGAGTCCTGCAGATTGGAACGTTGATGTCCATTTCCTATCTTTGGGAGGCTATGGGAAATTGTTAGGAGTTTTTTATGTTCGTATAATATTCTCTTAACTTTACTCTTCCATAGAGGCCCAGGATACGTGGAACCGCTACACGAGATTAGGGTCCCAAATTAGAGGCCAAGGATCATACACCTATTATTGAATGTGGATGACCAAGAGGTAGCGGACATCCTAGATAGATGTACCCAATTAGAGGCCAGTATAGGTCATCTTTTCCAGACCCTGCACCAGAGCTAGAGATTCTTTCGCCACAACAGCAGTGGGCCAGAAATCAACCCAGGCTCCACTAGGGTTATTTCTTAAATAGGTCTCAGAGATACATTAGTCAATTATTGACAAGTATTGGTGGTGTGCCATTGGATGGTGCAAAGTCTGTGGATCAGTGTGGTACTAAGGCAAGAGTTCAACTAGTAACTGCGACTCCCACTGTTGAGATTTCTTTTACACCAATAGTTACCCAGTCAGTAGTTGCCCAGCCTGCTATAAAAGAGTAGGTTCCTGAGATTAGCTCTACTGAGATTTTAGGTTCTTGGAGAAAGTGCACATGAGTTCTTGACTGCGTATGAGGATAATCTTCAAGGTTTGGATCTTGTTGAGACTTGTGGTAAGGATTACACCACATATCAGTTGGAATTATCTGCTTGTCATAGGTGCAGATATTTTATGGATTCTAGACCAGATGGATTTCTCCTTGAATTAGTTCTTTGAGATGTTCTTGGAGGATTATATACCTTACAACCTTAGAGATCAATTAAGGGATCAATTCCCCAACTTGGAGTGGGGCTCCACAATAGTTGCACGGTATGAGATAGATCACTGCTTTGTTAGAGAGTTTAGGCCTTCCATTAGTATGTCTCCTCAAGGTAGGTATCCTCTATATTTATCCTTTCATCCTTAGTCAGTCAAGTAAGCCTATTCTGGCAACTCTTTAGATTACTGAAAGAGGCCAGTCTAGTGCCAGAAGATTGGCTTAGTAAGGGCAGAGGTCAGTTTTTGAGGATTTATTTTCTTGTCTATCTAGATGTGGTGATTATTCTGAGATATCCAGATTAATTGATGCTGGTTCTACTTAGATTTCTTGATTTACTTGTGGAGTTTCTGTTCATTATTTGTTAGATTGCCCTAGTCATAGGGTGATGGTTAGTTTAGCTTAGAGTGTTTCTCTATTTGAGCAGTTTACCCTCCTTAGTTAGATGCAATTCTTATGGCTATGAAGGTAGTTACCAGGGTGTTTGAGGTAGTCCTCATATAAGCAGGACAAGGGGTTGGTTAGGTGACCAGACAAGTGGTAGGCATGGTCAGTTATATACAGTACCTGATAGACCTGAGGCTTAGACTTCAAATACTGTAGATGCAGGTTTGATTTGGATGTGCCTCTAGTAGGCCCTTACTTTATTAGATCCCAGATCTACTTATTCTTATATATATATGCTTATTATGCACCAGGTTTAAGGTTTCTATTGATTTATTATCTGTGACATTGTGTGTGTCTACTCCTGTGGGTGATTTGTTGGAAGTGGATCAATGAATTTTTATTAGGTGTTGTGACTATCAGCGATGTTGATATTTATGTAGACCTATTTTTCTAATTATGGTGGATTTTAATATAATTTTGGGCATGGACTAATTATCCCACTATCATGTATTCATGGACTATTTTTCCTTGATTATTGCCTTAGCTATGCCCGGTGTACTCCTGTCATGTGGCAAAGAATGGTTATCTACAATCTAACGAGGATTATAACTTATGTTTGTGCTAGAGGACTTATTTCTAGGGGTTGTGAGTCATATTTTGCTTATGTTGTGATGCTAGTGTTGAGAGTCCATCGCTTGACTCTATCCTTATTGTTTGTGAGTCTCCTGATGTGTTCCCTACTGAACTGCCTGATTTTCCCTTATCAGGGAGATTGAGTTTGTTATTGACTTCGAGCCTAGCACCCGACCTATTTCTATGGAACCTTATCATATGGCTCTTTGCATATGTATATTGGTTCTAGGTAGCTTAGTAAGATGACAGTGAATAACCGTTATCCTTTGCCTTGCATTGACGATTTGTTTAATCAGCTTCAGAATGTAGTCGTGTTTTCAGAGTTTGATTTGAGGCTTCGTATGAAGGAGATGTTGTTCCCTAATTGGATGGGTTGTGAAACACCCTAGGTTCTGGTCCTTAAAATTTTCCTGGGATTTGAACTTTCTAGGCATCATATGACTTAAGGTACTTGTTGTATGATGTGGGGACAGTTTAGGGTCCTCAACATGTATGTTACTTAGTATGGTTTGGTTGGTTTCTATCCAAGGTACGAATGGATACATAAGGGTTGTATAGAGATGATATAAGTGGTATAGTCCAATTTGTATGTTGTCCAGTGTCCAACCCCTTTGATTCCATCTAGGATACGAATTGAAAGTACTACTCGTATGGTATGGGTACGACTTGGGCAAGGGGATACATATGATGGATAGTGTGTTATGTCTAATATTTTGTTTAGGGTACGAATGGTGGGTACCACTCGTATGTTGTGGGTACGGTTTGAGGGGTACCCTACTATAGAATTTTTACAATTTAAATTGGGGTGCAATCTATACGCTTCCCCTTCTAACCCCTATAACCCCACGACTTAAAACATTATTGGGACTTTATTTACCCTATTATTATCAATTAAAAGCACTTGAAAAACTGTCAAATCTCTCTCAAGCTTTTAATTCAACAAAGATGCTAGGATTTCTTCAATATAATTAATTAGGGGCTTTCAAGAGCAAATCTCTCTATCTTTCTTCATATCTAAGGCATGTTACTCTTTCCTCATTTTTTGTTCAACTAAATTCATGTTTTAATGAATGATTTTCATGGTTTAATTATGGGTATTATTTGGTTTTAAACTATATGTTGGTGGTTTTGGTTGTTCTTTGTTGGATAATGTTTTCCCATGTTTTTCTTATGGTTATCATATTAGAATGATGGTTTAAACATATGGATGCATGGGAACGGTCAATTGGTACTTGGTTTTGGATTTTGGAAACTATATGCTCTCAATATGTATGATAAAATGCCTATGAGAATGGTTTTTTTACATAGTTGGACTTTCATTTAATGCTTTGCATTACATAATATGGTAATGGAACTTAAAGTTTGTTTAGATGTCTTAAATGGTTAAATGTTAAGGCCTTGGTGGCCATGGATTTGGTTTAAATGAAAAACCCTATGGGGTACACAAAAATTTCCCAAGTAATTTTAATAATGGAAACTACGGGGTACATGGGAATCCCTATGGATTGGCTAATGACATTGTTTGCAAGCTATAGTCGGTATAACAATACCACTTCAAAATGCCTTGATAATGGACTATTGGGATTGGTGGTTTTGTTATGTGCTAAAGGTTTTAATTGTTGCAATAATATCGGGTTGTGATATCCAACCTTGAAGGGGTGAGCCCAATAGACGGACACTGGAAGCTCATGTTTGCCGACATGAGGGTTGGTAACCGTGAGCATATATTTGGGGGGTATATGGGAATCCCCTAAGTTATACTTGTATATATGTATCATAGAGATTGAAGGGTACACGGGAATCCCCGACCTCTATGATATCTTTGATTCTTGCGGCTACATGCATTAGGACCTGTTCAGGGGGTAACACTGGACCCATCTAGACTGTGGGTGGTCTTAGGATGGTTAAGCTACACAAACATAGGTTAAAGTTCTAAATTTATGCTAAATCTCGTTCTCTTTCCTGGCATGGTATATATATATGTATGTGATTGCATATGGTTATTTACTTTGTTTCAAATATTAGCATTTTTTATCTTTATTCTTGAGTGCATACCAACATTCACCTGCTACCTCGTCTTAGGGCGTTGTATTCCCATGCGATACAGGAACCGACCATAATACTCCTCCTGTTCAGTGACTTGGATTCATCGATGACTCTGTGTCGAATTGAAGTGGTCAGATTGTATACTCCAGAAGGTTTCATTTCATGTTATTGTCTTCCCTACATGCTTTTATTATTTCTTAGACTTTCGTATTTGGCTATGGTCGGGGGAATGTCTCGATCGGATGTTGTTTTGATTTCGAATAGAGGCTTTATGAGACTACTTTGGATTGGCATGAGTGATGTCAGTATTGGTGTTAGCCTTGACATTGGTATTGATATTGGTATTGGGAATGATACCGTTAGACTGTATTTGATTTATGATTGTTCTGTTTTGTTATATTATATAATAGAAAATATTTCAACATATGGTGTAGGGCGGTTTTAGGTGGGTAATGGGGTAGTCTCCGGTCCCGGTTGGGTATGAGAAACCTGACACGACTAGGCTTTGGTTCGGATCATGTCAGATTGGTATCAGAGCCCTAGGTTAATGGTTACTTGAGAGTCCATAAAGTCGTGTTTAGCAGAGTCTCTTTTAAGGGTATGTAGCACCCCACACTCATAAGGAAGGGCTACAAGGTATTTAGGAATTTTTTTCTTTCTTGTGTTCTATTTTAAAGTTGTAGAGTCTAAGGTCTTGAACTCTTCTCTAATTCTAGTTTGTTCAATTTTCACATCATCCTTCTATGATCTGAAGCTCACGGAAACTCCTCTGTCCCAATTCAAGACAATGTTGATGGACACGCTGTACTTATGGGATCCATACTTGGTCTAGGGATCTAGTTTCAAACTATTCTGGAGTTCCACCGATTCTCTCTAGTCTATCTCAGACTGCTCAGGCTGAGGTGATGAATGTTAAGTTTGAAAATCTATTCATATGTTTGCATAGTGTAATGCCCCAAAAATGGGTCCCGAGACGTCATATGGTGCTTAAGGTCACAAGTGATTCCAAGCTAACCCGTCTACTGGCATAACTCATAAGCAACTGAATAAAACACATAAATTTAAGAAAATACGAAAAAACATAAATCTCTGCCGAACTTGATCACTACAAATCTGTATTAATATGATTACAACTCTGCTTTTACAAAACAACACTGGATTCAAATAAATTAACTCTACTGACTGTCTATGAAGCCTCTACTAGTATTGACTATATGTAGCCGGGACATGACCACTAACTATCCCTAATCAATACGACTGAATAAAGAAAAATAAAATATTGCTTGGACTCTATAACTGACTCGAGCCCTTGAATCAAAAGGACTCATCACCTGCTGATTGGAAGCTAAAAACTGTCTGAATATGGATACGTGCTACAACTTATACCTACATTATAAGACAATGTAGCATAAAGACATATATGTGGATCAGTACTTTGAGGATATAATGATTATATGGGGTGAATGCATAAGAAAAATAATATCTCATCATCATAATTTGTAAAACAATGCATGTTAAATGTAAATGACTCACATAAGCTGAAATATTGAAAACTGAAGTCATGCATAGCAAATCAAACATTATAAATCTAGTGAGTCATAACATTTAGTTCTAAAAGTTGTACTTATGTTCTATCTATAAATCATATTATCTAAGTGTAGAAAGGACTCACTCTTAAATCTGAAATCTAAAAGCTGAAGTATGGAGTTAATATCTTTTTGTAAAGTATAATCTGAGTAAAACTTGTGACCCTTTACACTTAGTTTTCTAAAATCTTTGCTATCATTATATTCCTTTGAAACTTAGAGACTTTGGGAGCTTTGGAAATTTGGAACTTTGGGACTTATGAGTTTCTTCTAACCAACATAAACCATGTGAGCTAACATGGAGTCCCATGTCTTCCCCACATTAGGGAGAGTTGTTCTACCCTTGCCATAGGAATAGAACCTTAACTTAAGTAATCACTATCTTAGCCCACTATGGGCAAATCAGAAACCTACGGTGGCATGTAGTTCTGGGGTATGAGACCTTGGAATCATATCCAACTCGGTGCTAAATATTACTCCCATGCTTATTTCTCAGAACTTTTAGGAAATCCATCTTAAAATAGCACAATGGTCAGAAATTAAAACCAATTATGCTTCTCATTGCTTCAAATCATAAACTGTACAAATAGTTTTTATTGCTATCTTAGCTTAGGATCAAAAGATCAATCTTTATTATAAAATTTAAATACTTACTTGTCAAAGCATGCTAATAATATACTCTTCTTGAAATGTCAAAACTCATACTTGGGTTTTAAAGTATGTGTACTTAAATATTCAGAATTTCATAATAATGCTTCATTCCCAACAGTCATCTTGAAATTCATTCAACAATATCAATTTACAATAGTGAAATACAATTCATAATAGAAATCTTCAAGTCAAAGCATAAGTAAATGAGAAAACATGCAATTCAATATTCAAATCACTTCTAAATTTGAAAACTCAAAATGAGATGGTTTGGGTGTAAACTCTAACTTGCGAATCATGTAATATTTAATAAAAATCAAGTTTTTGGGCACAAAGATAAAGATTTATCCTTTTTCAAACCCCACATACCTTAGATAGTGAACTAGCTTGGTTTTGAGGTCCTATTTGTGCCCTTGAACGTTGAATCTTGGAGCTTTTGACTTGGAAATCTTGAAATTTAAACTAGTTTGGAAGAAGAATGATGGACTTTTGGGGATTTTTGAAGTTGGAGATTGAAGCTTAGAGATTTTAATTGAGAGAAATTGATGAAAAATGAGCATATTTTGCTCAATAATGCCTTTAATCGTCTGTTTTCACGATTTGGGAGAGTAGGGAAAAGACCAAACTGCCCTTGGGATTTAAAATCCATAACTGGAATGCCGTTTAAGGCATCATGGTTACAAGGTGAGTGTGTCATCACCATACCCACCAATATATAGTGGAATTGTAGTGACTTACTGGATATAGACAATTGTTGTTTTGAGGTTCACCGCAATGCGATACAATCGCTATGACCCACTAGAATTTGACAAACGTCGATTTGGCCTCTACCATGATGCGGTGGCCTTATCATCACTATTATCACCATGATGCTGTGGAATCACGATGAGCTACATGTACTAAGGTAACTGAGGTTACATACTAAACATTCACATCTTGGAATATATTTACAAGACTAAATCTGAAACATTAGAAACCTCTATCATGAAACTAATTTCTGAGCTGGCTTGCCTTTACTTATTATTAGGAGCTAATTCATGCTGAGGGTTTAGAATTCGCTTGATGTGCTCATAGTGCAATCATACTTATAGAACTCCAAAGTAATAACTTATGCAGCCATGTATCCAAAGAAAAATGAGGCTAAGATCATACATTTGGTACTGCATCTCTGAATACTTATCAACTGAATCATGACTTAATATCTAAATTTGAAACTGATGCATGATGCATCAAATGAGCTGTTGTAAAACCCCACAAAGTTTTCTTGTAGTCTGACCCTTTAGAGTATGTCAAGTGAAGTGTAATTTTGGCCTTAAAAGATTAAGGAGTGACTTCCAAAGTGATTAGTATTTAAACCTTGTTGAATTTTCCTAAAAATGATTTTTTATTGTGTGGGAGATTGAATTATCTTTCTAACGATACCCATTTCCTCAAAATCCAACAGTGGAAGGAAAAGATATGCCCATTTTACAAAAAATAGTAAAATTGCCCAGGTGCGACGAAGAGGGCCATCGGACCGTTGAGCATGTAACGTACCATCGCCCAAACTATCGCAGATGAGACAGTAAGGGCCCATTCTGGTTAAGAGCGATGGTAAGGGTCGATGGGCCATCGAGTCCCTAATGGACTGTCGCACCCATCATGCAGGCGAGGCAGTGAGCCATGTTCTGGACGAGGTGCGACGGTCAGGACGGACGAACCATCACACCCCATCATCGCACATCCCGATCAGTAATTTTAAGTCATTTTTAAAAGGTATTTTTGGTATTTTCTCATATTTTTAACACTCAGATATAGACAAGACGAGGGAGATAATTTTAGTTCCTCCCAGAACATCAAGATCTAGGGTTTGCTTCCCCAAGAATAAACCCAAATTCCTTCTCCAAGAAATTCAGGAACTTCCTATAGATTTTACAAATTGAGTTGAGATTTAAAGTTCCCAAGTCAAAGGCTTCATGAACCCTCTCTCAAGAGTAAGAAGTAGAGTCTTAAACAATTTTTTTCATCCAATTTCTCAATCAAAGGTTTGTGGGGTTTGAACAAGGACACTTCTTCCGTCCTTGTGCCCAAAAGTTGTTTTAATTACGAGAATATATGACTCTCTATGCTTTCTTGTGAAATTGTAGTATGGTTTTATTCCCTATGTTCTTAATCCTTGAGATTTTAATAGTTTCAATGTTCTAGAAGTTGAAATAGTATGTTGAGATTTTAAGGCAAATTGCTGAAAATTCCAGATTTCTATATGATTTATGAATCTTTATGACATCTAGTATGCATTTTGACGAGTCTTAACTTGAGATCCCTACTTGAGATTTGGAATTTTATGAACTTTTGTGCCATATCACCCATGAATTGAGTACTTTGATATTATTGAGAATGATTTGGTCTTTTGGTCATAATAGAGTTGAAATCCACATTGAGTATGATTTAAAGCAAATGGAAATATGTTTTGGTCTTCATTATAGACCCTTGAGTTATTTTGAGGTGGATTTCCTAAGAGTTCTTAATTGAGTAGGGGAGTAGTATTTAGCACTGAGTTGGGTATGATTCCAAGGTCTCATACCCCAGAACTGTGTGCCACCATAGGTTTGAGATTTATGGGACCAAGGTCGAGATAGTGATCACTAAAGATGAGGTTCTACTCTGACGGCAATGATAGAATAGCTCTCTCCAACGAGGGTAATACATTGGACTCCATGTAGTTCACATGGTTTATGTTGCTTAGAGGAAACTCCCGAGTTCCAAGTGTCCCGAGTCTAAGAGACTTCTAGTGTTCCCAAGTGTTGAAGTTCCTAAAAGTTCTAAGTCCTTAAGTTTTAAAGACGTTTTACTCTCTATGAGATAAAATCATGAGTTTGAAATTATTTTTTAAATCTTCCTGTAGCCTTCAAGTATTGAGAATAAAAGGAGAGTAGAGATTTTAAAAGTTATGTATAATAACTCATGAGATTTGTGTTACATGCTTCACTATTCATGATTCATGAGTTTTACCTTTTTGACTTATTCAAGCTATGTGAGTTATTCCTATTTGTATGCATAATTTTATTAAAGAGTATTAATATTATTTTATGTAAATGAATACACCCCAATATACTCAGTACATTCCCAAAGTGCTAATCCACATATACGTCTATGTGCTACATTGTCTTATAATGTAGGTTCAGGTGCTCAGTCTCAGCAGTGACCATGATTCCCAAGTGGCTTTTTCCTACATCCCATAGTTGGTGAGTCCTCATGGTTTGAGGACCTATTCTCTTTTATTTTTAGTTGTTATTACTTCAATATTAGTTTGAGTCAGTTGGGGGTCTGTCCCAATGGCTCTTTAGTTTGAGTAGTAGAGGCTTTGTCAGACTAGACTAGTAGTTGTGTTTTAGACTTTCAGTATTTGACATTTCAGATTATGTTTTTTCAGTTATTTCAGTTTTGAGATGATATATTATAGTCTTATTGCTTGACTTGATGTCCCAAAGTGAGAGATAGAGATGGTGACTGGCTCGAAGGGTTAACTTGGGGCTACTTGTAGCCTTAAGAATTGTGTGGTGCTTTGGAATAAGATTTTGAAGTGTTACAAATTTGGTATCAAAGCCTAAGGTTTAAGGAGTCCTAGGGTGTTTGACAAGCCGCGTTAAGTAGAGTCTTGATCATCGGTGTGTAGCACGCCATATTTATGAGCAAGAGGCTACAAAACATTTTAGGAAAAAGTTATTTCTTTATTTCAAATTCTATCGTGCCTACAGTCTTCTATTTCAGAGAATGCCTCCCCGAAGAGCGAACGCCCGCAGAAACAATAATGAGCAACCCCAGCCTGTTGATCCTTTGAATGAGACTGTGTCTCATGCTGAGTTTTGGACGGCCTTTTAGGCATTAGCCCTAACAGTAATCGCCAATGTTCAGGATAATAACCAGGCCGCAGTTTTGAATTAGCAGGGAAGTGATTTAGCTACTGCTAGGATTCATGATTTCATGCAGATAAATCTGCCAGAGTTTTATGGGTCTAAGGCAGGTGATAACCCATAGTTATACCTTAAATATGTGAGAAAGATCACACAGGTGATGTATGTTTTTGAGGAAGAAAGTGTTGAGCTGGCGTCTTACAAGTTGAAAGACATTCCTTATAACTGGGTTGTTGCATGGGAAAAGGGTAGATGTAAAGGTGCTGCTCCTATGACTTGGTAGGTATTAGGAGATGTATTCTTGGACAAGTTCTTTCCTCTTGAGATAATGGAAGCAAATATTGAGGATTTTATAAACTTAAGGCAGGGCTCCATGACTGTCAAGGTGTACTACTTGAAGTTCAACCAGTTAGTCAAGTATGCTACTGATTTAATTGCTGATACCTGAACTAGTATGAGCAAGTTCGTTGTAGGTGTTTCTAGTTTAGTACTGAAATAGTGTAGGACTGCGATGCTGAATAAGGATATAGATCTATCTAGGTTGATGATACATGCACAATAAATAGAGGTAGATAAGATAAGAGAGAGATAGGGTGAGGCGTAATAAAAGAGCTAGATTTGAGAAGCATGAGTATGGTCAGACTAGGTCCTTTGGAAGGAATTGTCCATAGTTCCTGAACTAATTCCAGAGCCTTCATTAGCTAGTGCTCCCTCGCCTAGAAATAGGCAGGAGCAAGGGAACAGGTTTTCTATGTCTAGGTCACATAATAGTATAAGTAACAGACCCCACTATCCTCCTTGTGCTAAGTATGGTAAGGACTATCCCGGTGAGTGCCTAGCAGATTAAAGGGGTTGTTTTACTTATGGAAAGTCGAGCCACAGACTTAGAGAGTGCCCATATGCTAGGAAAGGGAACAAAGATGCACAATCTCTGGCACAGGCTGCTAGTGAACTAACTCCCGTAGCCCGTCCAGCTTCACAGTAGGGTGCTTCTTCTAGTACTACTGGAAGTCAGCACTAGAACAGATTATATGCTTTACCATACTACCAGGAGAAGGAGGATTCTCTCGATGTTATCACTGGTATGCTTCGTGTATTCCAATTTGATGTTTATGTGTTGTTAGACCCTGGGTTAAGTTTTTCTTATGTGACCCCTCTTATGGATATGAATTTCGAAATGAGTCCTAAAAAGATTCTTGAGACTTTCCTAGTTTCTACTCAAGTAGGAGAGTCAGTTATTGCTAAGCAAGTGTATAAGAAATGTCCTATTACTGTTCTTTATAGAGTCATACTTATTGATTTGATAAGTTGAACATGGTGGATTTTGACCTTATTCTGGGCATGGATTGTCTTCATTCGTCCTATGCATCTATAGAATGTCGTAACTATATGGTCAAGTTTCAGTTTCTCGATGAACCGTTTTTTGAGTAGTCTGAGAGTTCAGTATCTCCCAAGAGTCATTTTATCTCCTATCTCAAAGACAAAAAAGCTAATATCCAATTATTCAGTCAGTCAACATTGTTAATGAGTTTCCTGATGTTTTTTCAAAAGATCTCCAAGGGGTACCTCTCAATAGAGAGATAGAATTCGAGATTGACCATTTTCCCAACACCCAAACTAATTCTATTCGTCCTTATCGTATGGCACCTGCAGAGCTTAAGGAGTTGAAAGAGAAACTCAAAGATCTTTTTGATAAATATTTCATAAGGCCCAGTGTCTCTCCTTGGGGTGCACCTATTCTATTTGTGCAAAAGAAAGATAGTTTTTTGCGTATGTGCATTGACTATCGTCTTCTTAATAAGGTTACAGTAAAAAATAAGTATCCTTTTCCAAGAATGGATGACCTGTTTGATCAGTTGCAAGGTGCAAGTTATTTCTCCAAGATAAACCTTTTATCCGGCTATCACCAGCTTAAGGTAAGGGAGTGTGACATCCCAAAAACAGCCTTCCAAACCCGTTATGGTCACTTTGAGTTTCTAGTTATGTATTTTGGGCTAAACAATGCTCTAGTAGCCTTTATGGACCTCATGAATCGAGTGTTCAAGCAATATTATGATATATTTGTCATAGTGTTCATAGACGATATCCTTGTTTACTCCCGTACTAAGAATGTCCATGCAAA